>JANBXC010000009.1:0-1200000 GCA_025388405.1 Paraconiothyrium brasiliense
CTAACCCTAACCCTAACCCTAACCCTAACCCTAACCCTAACCCTAACCCTAACCCTAACCCTAACCCTAACCCTAACCCTAACCCTAACCCTAACCCTAACCCTAACCCTAACCCTAACCCTAACCCTAATATTAGTTAGTACTAAATTAATAATAAAGATAAGCTTACTATATAATAATAAAAAGATCTAAATACTATTACTAATTATAATAATATTTTTTTTTAAAGTTTATTAAACTTTTTCTATTTTTAATAATATAGAGGTTTTATAATATTCTTAGTACTATAAATATAGTAAATTTTAACTATAAGCTTAGTAATTTTATTATTTATAATAATTATAATTTTAATTTATTTATATACTAGTAAAGAAATTATATAAATTTTATTATACTAATTAAATATATATATACTATTATAACTATATATATAAACTTATTATATTTACTACTTCTAAATAAATATTATATATATATAACTTATAAAATAATATTTATTTTTTATATATAGTCTAGTATTATACTAAGTATATTAGAAATAGATTACTTATTAAATAGAAACTATAAAATTTTACTTATATTTAAATATATTAGAGTTTTATTATATATATATAATACTAGAATATATTTAAGTATATTATTATATTTAAAAAAAATAAAAAGGTATATTATTAATAAAAATATAAAGAAAATATAAAAAAAAATTAAAAATATAATAAATAAAACTTAATTATATAAAATATATAAAAGATAAGTCTAGTCTAATAAATTTATAAAAAATAGTATTTAAAAATAGCTATTACTACTTTAAATTATATTTATATAGTAATTATTTATTTATTTTAAAGTAGAAAATATTAGTATAATAAATATAATACTTTATTAAGATTTCTTTTTTACTAATTTTATAAATACTCTATAGTACTTATACTTAAAAAGTATTATTTTAACTATTAAAGTATATACTTTTTTTAGTAAAATATTTTACTATTTTAATATTTAAAAAATTATATAAACTAAATATTTTTATAAGTATCTAGTTAATTTATAAATAAATTATAGATTTAGAATTAGTATAGCTAAAAGAAAGATTCTAGATATTAGAGTATATACTTTTTATAATAGAATACTTAGTTATTAAATAGTATATATATAAATTTAGCCTTTACCCCTCTATAAGAAGTACCCCTTTAGGGCAAAAAGTGTCCCACCTAAATATTTTACCCCTCTATAAAAAGTACCCCTTTAGGGCAAAAAGTGTTCTACCTAAATATCTCTATAAGTATCTATCTAATCTATAAATAGATTACAGATTTGGAATCAGCGCAGCCGAAAGTATAATTCTAAATATTAGGGTATATACTTTTTCTAGCGGGACACTTTGCTATTTTAGTGTTTTAAAAAGTGTCCGGGCTAAATATCTCCGCAAGTATCCATCCGATCTATAAATAGATTATAGATTTAAAATCAGCACAGCTGAAAGTATAATCCTAGATATTAGGGTACGTACTTTTCCTAGCGGGACACTTTGCTATTTTAGTATTCTAAAAAGTGTCCGGGCTAAATATCTCTATAAGTATCCATCCGATCTATAAACAGATTACAGATTTAGAATCAGCGCAGCTGAAAGTATAATCCTAGATATTAGGGTACGTACTTTTCCCAGCGGGACACTTTGCTATTTTGGTGTTCTAAAAAGTGTCCAGGCTAAATATCTCCGCGAGTATCCATCCGATCTGCAAACGGATTGCAGATTTCGAATCAGCGTAGCCGAAAGTATAATCCTAGGTGTCGGGGTACGTGACTTTTCCGGACGGGACACCTCATTATTAGGGTATGAATATAGAGGTGCTTATGAAAGTGCTCCTTTGGGGGAAATAGTGTCCTAGCCGAATATCTCCGCAAGTATCCATCCGATCCGCAAACGGATTGTAGATTTCGAATTAGCGCAGCCGAAAGTATAATCCTAGGTGTCGGGGTACGTGACTTTTCTGGACGGGACACCTCATTATTAGGGTATGAATATAGAGGTGCTTATGGAAGTGCTCCTTTAGGGGAAAAAGTGTCCTGGCTAAATATCTCCACGAGTATCCATCCGATCTGTAAACGGATTACAGATTTGAAATTAGCGCAGCCGAAAGGATAATCCTAGGTGTCGGGGTACGTGACTTTTCCGGACGGGACACCTCATTATCAGAGTATAAACATAGGGGTACTTATAGAAGTGCTCGTGAAGTGCTCCTTTAGGGGAAAAAGTGTCCCGGCTAAATATCTCCACGAGTATCCATCCGATCTGTAAACGGATTACAGATTTGAAATCAGCGCAGCCGAAAGGATAATCCTAGGTGTCGGGGTACGTAACTTTTCCGGACGGGACACCTCATTATTGGGGTATAAAAATAGGGGTACTTATGGAAGTGCTCCTTTGGGGGAAAAAGTGTCCTAGCCGAATATCTCCACGAGTATCCATCCGATCCGCAAACGGATTGCAGATTTGGAATCAGCGCAGCCGAAGGTATAATCCTAGGTATTAGAGTATGTTAGTTTGCGGACAGTATACCTTATTATCTAGTACACCTTTTAAGGTAGGTATATAACCTTACTATATTACTAGCCCTTTTTATTCTATTTAGATCTAGAGAATAGATTTAGAATAAGCCTAGCTAGTTCTATAGTATATAGTCTAACCCTAGTTAATTAGTATTAGTATAGCCTAGTTTACTATATATTCCCTTTTTAGCTAGATTAAATTTCTCTAAGGCTACCTACCTAATATAATTAGAGTAGTCTACTCTGCAGTACTTATATAGGTTTACCTAATTTTCTATATAAAATTACTTCTATTTAAAATTTTTCTAAGCGGTTTGCTATACGCTATAGTTTATATATTAGATAAAGTTTTTTAAATTTATAAGAAAGTAGTAACTTTAGAATCTTAGACTTAGTAGGCACTGCCCTTACTATAGGTAACTATAGGCTTTATAAGAAGGCTGCTAGTGCTAGGCTAGGGGGTATAGGTACCTATTATAGGTGCTAACACATTAGTTACTTTAGTAGCTAGTAGGAGTAAATATAATAAGTTAGGCACTATAGCAGCCGTTTTTTTTAATATATCTTTATATATATTAGGTAAGCTAGAATAGATATAGAAGATATTTTATCTTTAGCTATTAACCTTTAGTCTATAGGGGTTATAGGGGCTTTATAGGTAAATACTATAGAGTTAGGCACTATAGGGGCTAACTGTCCTAATATATCTCTATATATATTAGGTAAGCTAAAGTGGCTAAGAAAGGCATTTTATCTTTAATATTTAACTTTTATTTATAGGGGTTACTATTTAGGGCTATAGGTTATAGTTTATAGGTATCTAGCCGGCTAGGGGCTAATTACCTTTACTATATTTCTTTTAGAGTTAGATAAGCTAATATAGATACAGAGCTTAGTTTCTAAGGTTTCCCTCTAACTATTACTTAGGTTAACGCTATTTATTACTAGGGCTATTAGAAGTAGGCCTCTATACCTATAAATAATACTATTTAGAATAGTAATAGGGTACACTAAGTAGTTATAGGCCTTAATTAAGTCTATAGTCTTAGTAGCCTTTTACCCTTAATTTTTATATTATAGTACCCATATTGCTGCTGGCAATTAGAGAAAGTAGAATCTATTTTAGAAAGGCGAATTTTATACCCTTAGTAGAGGGGGGGGGGCAGGTTAGTTATTAGATAGTAATAACGCAGCTTTACTACTAGGTCTAAAACTATTTAACTTTTTCCCCCTTAAGTGCACTAGCAGTTTCTTCAGTACTACTACTCTTTAAAAACTATATAATACTATTAGGTACTTTAGTATTTAGTAGCTATAATCTAATAAGGCTAAACTAGCTGTATAAATAACTCTATAACTATTTAAATCTAAGGAAATGTATACCTTTTAGGTTAGCTAATACTATTATAATACTATAAATTTTCTATTAGCTTAGTCTATATCCCTAGTATCTACTAGCTATATTAACTCTAGTTAGCTAGCTATTTTAGGTCTAGGCTTTCTATTACTTCTTTAGCCTAGATAGGTAAACGCCTATAGTATTATAATAAATAGAATTTAGGTTTAATACCTCTTTTTATACCTAGGCCTTAGGCATGAGAACTAAAGCCCTACTATTTTATAGTAGTAGGTATTTTTTAATCTTATAGATCTTAGTAGTAAGTTTTAGCTAATAATAGTCTATATAAGAGTTTAATCTGCTATAGGCTTATATTCTTCTAAGGGGGTATATACCTAGTAGGTACTAGCAACTTTAGTTTACCCTAATTTCTAGATAGCCTATTCTCTAGAGAATATACTATATACTATAATTAAGGCTCTCTTTACTTTCTTTTTCTCTAAACTCTCTCTATGCTGCTGTATAGGGTTTAAAAAGTAAAAAGATAAGTAGTTAAAAAAATAAAGATAAAAGTAGAGCTATAAATAGCCTATATAAATTAGTTATTATTTATTTAATTATACTACGGCTGCCTAGCTAACTAGTAGCTAGTAGATAAAACTAGTAGGTTCTCTTATAGGGCCTAGATAGATTAGCTACTCTATATAATTATATAGCTTTCTATACTAGTAATAGTCTAGTTAAGTTTTCTACTCTATTAGCCTAGAATAGTAAGGTATTAGCCTACTATAGCGTTAATAAGTAATTAGGACACGGGTTTAGTCCCTAGGTTTCTTACTACTATTATAATAGGGGAGGGGTGTAGCTACTATTTTAAGTATTATTATAGGTATATACCTATATTCTTAATACTTTTAAATACTTAATTTTAAAGCTTTAAAACTTATTCTACTATATATTAGTACCTTTGTTCCCCCTTAGTAGGGCGACTTGCTATTAGGCTATTTAAGAAGAAACCTTAATAAAACTACTATATTATCTTACCTATTCTAATATTTATTACTATATAATACTATTAGGTACTTCGGCATTCAGCAGCTGTAATCTAATAAGGCTAAACTAGCTATATAAATAACTTTATAACTATTTATATTTAGGGGAATATAGAATATATAGGAAGAATATATACCTAACTAGATTATAAAATAGCTATAAATTATATCTAGTATAAAAGGCTTATATACTTTATTAAGAGTTATCTATATCTAGTAGGTTGCTAAGGGGCTCTAGTATAGGGGTAATATCTATATTTCTACTACTTTTAAATACTTAATTTTAAAACTTTAAAACTTATTTTACTATATATTAGTACCTTTATTCCCCCTTAGTAGGGCGACTTACCATTAGGCTCTTTAAAAAGAAAACTTAAAACTACTATATTATTTTACCTATTCTAATATCTATTATAAAAGCGGTCCTTAGGGGTTATAATTTAAAAGAATATAGCCTAGGTATATATAGGTTTTCTATAGAGAGATATAGTAACTAGAGGCTTTAAAAGTAAATAGCTTCCCTTTTATAGAGGTATACCTATTAGCTAGATATTTAAAGCTTAGAGGTATACTTCTTACTATAAGTTATTTTTATATAGTTACCTAGATAGATATTAAGGGCAACTAGATACTAGCTATATACTAGCTATCTAGTTTTATAAATTTTATATATATTTACTATTTACTATATAACTCTATCTATTTAGGTAGGTAGCCTAGGTGTATATATACACCGTACTTTTACTACCTTATAGAAATTAGTATCTTTTATAGTAGGTAATATAGGTAGAAAAGTAGTTTACTATCTATTAGGTAGTTATAAGCCTATTTTTCTAGATCTTCCCTAATCTAGAAGCCTACTCTAAATCTTTAACTTTATATATACTTAAACCTTACTAGACGTAGTTCCCTAATGTAATAGTTAGAGACAGATTTAGAGAGGTAAAATAGAAATAGAGGTAAATAGTTTAGTAACCTTTATAGTAAAGACCTTTTAGCCCTTAGATTTTTTACTAAAATAAAATAATAAGAGAAAGGGGGTTATAATAGTTTAGTTACCTTAGAACTCTTAGATCTCTTATACTTAACTTACTAAACTATAGATAAGCTAAAGTATATAGATTACCTATAGGCCTCTTCTATAATTTAGGGGATAGTAATATAGAGTTAGAGAAGAGAATTATTTATTCTACTATAATAAAAATCTAGTTATAGCTTCTAAAGCAAACAGAGTAAAATAATTAAGAGGTCTAAATAATATTTTATTATATATTTCTCTAAGGGGTCTTTAAGAAGAGAGAAAGAGAAAAAGAGAAAATAAAGAAAAAAAAAAAAAAAAAAAAAAAATAAGAGAAATAAAAAAAAGGTTTTTTACTAGAAATCTATTTTCTTTAGTAGTATTTATTTTTAGAAACTTAGCTTTTTTTAATAATAAAGAAGCCTTACTTATTCTACTTCTTCTATCTTTTATTACTTTTATTTTATATTATTTTGCATTATTTTACATTATTTTTATTTTAGCTTATTATATATTTCTTTCTACTTTACGTTACTTTTCTACCTCTACCCCTATACCTGCCTCTACCCCTACTCTAATATTACTCTTTAGTACGGCTATTAAGCATACTAGGGGTAAGATTAGTAAATAATTATAAGAGATATATAGCTTATAAGCCCTCTTATAAACTAGAGTTACTAGCAGAGATACTATATAGACTACTTATTAGTATTTAGATTTCTACTCTATATATAATAAACGCACCCCTAGATTAGCTAGTTCTATTAGAATAGGTATAGGTATTTAAAAAAACCGGCTAGCTATATCTTTACTCCCTTCTTTATATATAGAGGTAGATAAGAGTATACTTTCTAGGCCTAGTAGGTACTCCCTTAGTACTTAATATATATAATATTATATAGAATAGTAATTAATTTAAATATCTTACTATCCCTAGGGTAGTAGAAGATATAGTAAGGTACTAGACTAGTACTATAGGTATATGTAAGAGTATCCCTTTTTATACTTAAATTTTTTATAGTACTAGGCCTACCTAGCTGTATTATAGCCTATCTATTTAGAATAAGTACTAAAGTTAGCTATAGTATAAAATCTACTATATCTAATGCTATTCTCTTAACTCTATAACTAAACTAGTAAGTTGGAAACTTTAGGGATAAGTTCTAGGTAATAAATAAAGATATATAAAATCTTAAGTTTTTTTTTATTTTTAGTACCTGGCCTATTATAATAAACGTAAGCTATACCACTTATTAAGATAGTATAATTAGAGAGTAGTATAGGCTTAGTCTAGTATAAAGAGTAGTAAATATTATACTATAATAACTAAATATTTTAGCTTCTATTTCTATTACTTCTAGTATACCTCCTAAACTTAATTTATACTAACAGATTATTTATAACTAGGTACTGGGCCTATAATAATATAGGCCGCTTAAAGTAGAAGAAGAAAGGGTTAAAGAAAAATAACTAGAGTAAATAGTTCTATTTTATAGAGTTAGACTTAGAAAGTTACTATTATACTTTTACTTTAGCTAAAGTATCTACTACTCTAAACTTTTAGAGAAAGCTCTGCCTCTTAAATACTAGAGGAGTTATAATATAGCTGGCCTTATAATATACTAAGATAGGGTTAGATACTTTCTTTATTCTTAATACTACTATTTTTATTATAGCGAAATGCTTGCCTATCCCCAGTTATAAAGGAAAGAGAGAGGAAGAGAAAGATAAGTAAATAAGAGTTTAAATAAAAAGAAATAAAAGTAATAAGGTAAAAATTACTACTAGGCTACTATTATAGATATATAATTAGACTACTATATATATAATTAAAAGGTTTAAAAGATAGAAGTAGTAAATAGTACTACTTAGCCTAGCCTATTCTAGGGGGGTAGAGAAGAGTATAAATAGGCTTTTACTAAAGTTACTTTTTTAGTTCTTTTACTACTTCTACTGCTCTATAGTATTCTTCTTCTTAAAGATTCTAAAGGGCGTTTTTTTAATTTTTATAAAGTTATTTTACTTAGCTTCTACTAAGGGTGTTATAGCTTCTATTTTTAATAGTAAAGCCTTTTACTTTTATTTTTACTTCTACTCCTACTTCTACTTTTACTCTCTATTATAGTAGTTCTCTACTAGGTCTATTATAAGTATATCTAGCTTATTTACGCTTAGCTCTCTAATTCTTCTATATATTACTAGTATAGGTGGGATACCCTACTTCTATAGTAGGCGGAATTCTACCTTACTAGCGCTAGTTCGGTCTTAGGCTTAGCAGCCTAGCTAGGTAGTACTATTATACTTTAGTATTAGTAGCCCTTACCTTTAGTAGGTACTAATAAGTATATTTATTTTTTAAGAGATATAGTAGCTAATAGAGTAGCTAATAGTATAGTGCACCTAGTAGATTAAAAGATTAAGTATTTTAGGTAGTTTTATAGAAGGGGGGGTGACTAGACTAGAGTCTACTAGTATAGTAGAAAACTATATTATTTAGTAGGTTAGGCCTACTGCAGCGCTTTTCTTAGTATAACTAATTAGGGAGTAGGTAGAAGTATAAGGTAGAATCTAATAGGTAATATATACTAAATATAGAAATTTATTTAGCTAATGCTCTACTTAAACTATACTAAGGGTTTATAATAGAAACTTATAGCTCTACTATAGAATAAAGTAGTATAGTCTACCTCTTTAGCTAGTATACTGCTTACTATTATTCTACCTAAATAGAAAGTCTAAAAGCTTATCTATTATAAAGAAGTATAATTTATTTTCTACTATAATATAGGGCTGCGCAGCTCTACTACTATATATAAATAGACCCTTTATTTAGCTTATATAAAAGGTTAGATTGCTAGCCTACTTAAGGGTGGCTAGTAATAGCTCTAGGCTCCCTCTATAGGCTGCTAGTATAGCTAACTATATATCTATATTAAACTACTCTAGGTAGAGTATATATAGATACTCTAGCTACTTTTTTAGTAGCTAGGGGTACTAGTATATACTATATACCTAGAACTAGCTAGCTACCTAGCTAAAGTATATAAAAATATTTCTTAAATTTTTTATAGCTACCTACCTACGCTTATACTTAGTATATATAGAGAAGATGCTAACTAGTATATTATTTTTATAGGGCTAGACTAGGCGAATACTCCCCTAGTTAAATTTTAGTAGAAACTAGCCTATACTATATCTAGCCATTATCTACTTTATACCTAGTCTCTTTTTTATAATCTAAACTTCTATTTACTGTTACTCCTAGTAGTTCTTATATAGTAGAGACTCTCTAGTAAGCATATTACTTTTATAATAGAACTAAAGTACCTATAGTATAATAACTATAACTATAGTCTCTAGTAGTAAATAGACTTTAGTAGTATATACTAGTATATGCTTAAAGAGAAAGCAGTACTTATTTATTTATATATAAAAAAAGGTAAAAAGCTTAGGTAAAGAAATAATATAATAGGGGCGTAGTACACTAGTAGCTATATTATTAATACTATTATTATAAAGATTCTAATACTTTTACTACTTATAAACCTTTTTTATTAGCCCTAGAGAGATTTAGTACTCCTTCTAGATTTTATAAAAGTACCTCTAGTTATCTTTTAAATTAGTAGTAGCCTAACCTTTAGTATATAGATAGGCCTTATAGTAGACTACTCTAGAAAATTAAGCCCTACCTTTCTACTAATTAAGAATAGTAATATAGTCTAGATTTAGCGCTAGGTTCTCTACCGCCTAGTTACTAAAGATAAATACTTTAGCATCCTTAAAGGGGGTTTTAATATTATAATAGAACTAAGAGTAGATTAGCCTATTTAGATACTTTTATCTCTTAGGTATAGTAGTAAGTATAAGGCCTATTAAGTCTTTTAAAGTAGCCTAAAAATAGGTAACTACCTTAGGGCTACTTTTAATAGGTTTTTTATTCTCTAGTTACCTAATTTATATCTAGGTATATGCCTCTAGGTAGTAGTGTTTCTAGAGAAAGGTTTTAGCCTTAAAGCCCTCTAGAGTAATATTATATAGGTTTATATAGTTCTCTAAGGTAATTAATTTAGTAAGATCTATAAAGATATAATTATTATTATAAAACTTAGAATTAGTAGCTACTCTCTAGGTATTTTACTAGATCTAATAGGTAGTAGTTAAGCTGTTACTTATATAGGCTAGCTTAATATTTTTTATATTTATAAAAAGAGTGGCGCCTATAAAGTACTCTAGGCTAGAATACTTTTCTATTCTTCTATATATAGTAGTTTATAGTAGGTTTAGGTATCTATACTAAAGCCTATAGGCTAAAAGCTACTTATAGATACTCTTCTTTTATACTAGTATTTCTACTAATACTATAGTAACTCCCCTATAGGTAGTATCTTTAGAGGCGGGAAGGTAAAAGGCTAGTATTAAGCTGTTAACTATATCTTTAATAGTAGAGAGTAAAATAGTATTTAGCTAAAGTTACTAATTCTTATAGCTAAAATAGATAGTATAGCTATAATAGCTACCTAGATAGAGTGCTAGAAAGAAGATATAGATAAGTAGAAACTTAATACTTTTAGTAATAGAACTAAAGTAGTAGTAGAGAATCTTATAAAGTAGTAAGCTTCTTTCTACTAAAGTACTATACTTATTATAAATAGAGGTAGTAAGGCTAAAGTAGATATCTAAGCTAATATTAAGAATTTAGTAAATCTTTAGATACTAGTTAATTCTCTATTATACTATTTCTAAGCTACTTAGAAAGTAGTAGATACTATTAATATTAAAGTAAAGTTAGGCGGCCTAGCCTTTTTTACTCTTCTTATAGTGCTGCTATAGGTATAAATTCTATAGTAAACTTTTATTTATAGTACTAACCTTTTTAGAGAAGGCTACTATACTAGTTTTCTTAAATATAGCCTTTAGATTAAGCCCTTTAGGTAGCACTTTACACTGCCTTAAAAATAGGCTAGCTAGAATATTAAAGATAGCTACTCCTCTATTATATCTACTACTAAGTAGGCTAGTAATCTCCTTAAATAATAAATATTAGCTATATATATTTAGGCGCTAGTAATACTCTAGGTATTACTAATTAGCTGTCTAGTACTATTTATAACTATAGCCCTAAAAGTGCTAAAGCTACTATATAAGCTTATAGGCTATACTTTCTTCTACTAAAGTAGTACTTCTAGACTAGCTTACTACTATACTAGGCACTGCTAGAGTAGGCTAGACTACTAAGAGGCTTAGCTAAAATATATTTTCTCTTCTCTCTAAACCTAATTCTAATACTAATACTAATACTAATACTAATACTAATACTAATACTAATACTAATACTAATACTAATACTGGCTGCTAGGGCCTTATTCTTATAGAGAGCTAGAATAGAAGTTTAGGTATAAATAGTAGCTATAGTAGGCCTAACTAGTCTAAAGAGATACTATTCTAACTAAGTAACTAGAGTATAAGCCTTAGTATAGCTAGTTATACTGCTATAGGGCTAGTTATAATAGTGCTAATGTCGGTGCCGGTGTTAAGGCTAGGGCTAGGGCTAGGGCTATACTTAGGTAGAGTAGGCTTACTTATCTAAACTAGAACCTAGTTCTAGCCTAAGCCTAGCTATTTATTCTACTTCTTTATTAGAAGCGCTTCCCCTAGGGGCTTCTTAGGTAACTCTTCTAGCTAGAGGTAGTATAGTAGATAATTTTTAGAGACCTAAATCTCTATACCTATTTAAAGACTAGTACCTAGGTTAATAGGTATAGATATATTAGGTAGGGTAGGCTTATAGTAAATAAATTCGGTCTAAGTAGATAGATTTTTATTATACTTATTCTTATACTATTAGTACCTCTAGTTTTATAGTTACTTAGCCTTAGCTTAGGCTTTTTTTATAAGGTACTTTTTAGGCCTTTTTATAGTTTATAGTAGTGCTATGCTAAAGAAGTAGGTAAAAAGAGTAGAGGTAGTAAGTAAATAAAGTAGAAGGTAGAAGGTAGCTATATAAATAATAGTCTAGATAGTAGTAGAAGATAGAAGGTAGCTATATAGATAGTCTAGATAGTAATAGAAAATAGGGGGAGATAGTAGAAAGAAGAGAGAGATAGATAAAAAATAGTAAAGTATAGTTAATATTTTATTTCTAGTTTAGCTTAGTCTAGTTAGTGTAAAACTCTAAAGAAGAGTAGGCTACTGCTAAGTACTATCTTACTAAATCTAGTAGTATAAATACTAAAGCCGCCAGCTTTAGAATAGTAATAATACTACTACTATTACGCCTATACCTTAGTAAAGAATAGTATTAAAATTATATACTTACCTTGCCCCTATATACACCTATAGGAGATAGGGGGAGAGAGAAGAAGATAATAGAGAATAGATAAAGTATAGTTAGTATTTTATTCTTAGTTTAGTTTAGTATAGTTAGTTAAAAACCTAGAATTAGATTAGCATTTTACTAAGTACCACCTTACTAGATTTAGTAGTAAATACTAACACTACTACCTTTTAAATATTTTACTAAGTACTACCTTACTAGATTTAGTAGTAAATACTAATACTACTACCTTTTAAATAGTTATAACGCCACTACTATCGCTTCTACGCCTTAGTAAAGAGTAGTATTAAAATTATATACTTATCTTACCCCTATGCGCACCCTACTCTACAATAAAAAATTTTAAAGGTTTACTAAGCCTTTATCTAACCTTAAGGGCAAAGCGGGCCTTTAAGTAGAGTAACTAGAAACTTTATCTTAAAAAATTTTATAAAAGAAGAAGGACTCTACTATATAGATAAAAAGAAATAATAAACTCTATATAATATAAAGGGACTACTATTCTAGAAATAAATTAATATAGAAACTATACTAGGTACCTTTCTATTAGATAAACTAGTAATTAATAATTTTATTATAGATTTGGCTAAAATACATAACTAGTAGAATGTAATTCTTAGAATACTATAGTTAAAGTAAGTTAACCTAACTATTTATTAGGGAACTAAAAGAATTAAGTACCCCTATTAGCTAGCTACTAGTAAGAAATAAATTTTAGGTATTCTAGAATAATACTAGAAATTTGCAGATATCTTTAATAAACTAGAAGATTACCTACTAGAATACACAGATTAGGATTATAAGATTAAGCTAGAAGAAGAGAAATAACCTATATAGAAACTAGTTTATAAGACTATAGAAAAAGAATTTAAAGTTACTAAATAGTATATTAAAAATAATCTTAAATAAGAATATATTTAACTCTCTAAATCCTCTGCGGCTTATAGAGTAACATTTATAAAAAAGAAAGATAACCCTAAACTATAATTTTATATAGATTTTAGAAAAATAAACGCCATAACTAAAAAGAACTAATACCTATTACTACTAATTTTAGACCTATAAAATTAATTATAAGATATAAAAATCTTTATACGCTTAGATATTAAAAATGTATATTATTAAATTAGAATAAAGAAAGGTAAGAAATAAAAAATAGTTTTCTAAACTAAGCTAGGGCTTTTTAAATATAAGGTTATACCCTTTAGGCTTATTAATATTCTAGTAATATTCTAATAATAAATTAATACTATCTTAAGAGAATACCTAGGCGAGTATGTAATAGTATACCTAGATAATATACTAATCTATTTAATAAATAAATAGTAATATAAGAAGCACATTAGAGAAGTACTTAAATAAATAAGTAAGACTAAGTTATACTTTAAGCTTAAAAAATGTAAGTTCTATATAACCTAAACTATTTTTCTAGGGTTTATAGTTAAACTAGGGAAACTTAAAATTAAATAAACTAAACTATAGGAGATCTCTAAATAGGAAACCCCTAAATATATTAAGAATATCTAATTTTTTTTAGAATTCTATAACTATTATAAAAAGTTTATCCTAGAATAGATAAGAATTATAGAACTACTTATAAGGTTAACTAAGAAAGAGGTTCCCTTTAAGTAAATAGATAAATGCTAATAAGTAATAGACTAATTAAAGAAAAAATTTGTAAAAAAACTAGTTCTATAAATTTTTAATCCCCGCTACCTAGTAATACTTAAAACTAATATATTAAATTTTGCTATAGAAGCATACTTACTCTAGTAAGATTTAGAAATAAATAAAAAGCATCTATATAGCTATTATTTCTAGAAAATAAAGGCTATAGAGCTTAACTATAATATCTATAATAAGAAAATACTAGTAATAGTTAAAGTATTTAAAGAGTAAAAAACTTACCTCTAAGAAGTAAAATACTAGACACCTATATTCTTAGATTATAAAAATTTAACAGAATTTATAATTAATAAGGCTCTTACCTCTTAATAAGTAAAATAGGTATAGATCTTATTAACGTATAATTTTAAAATTATATATACTAAAGAAATAGAAAACCTTAGAGCTAATACTCTAAGTAGATAATTAGACCTCTAAGAAAAAGTAGAAGTATTAGGGGCCTTACTTAAATTTAATACTAATAGTACTATTATATATAATATACCTAAGCTTATAGTAATAGTAGAAATATAAGCTAGTGTATAGCTTAATTAGATTAAAAAGAAAACCGCAATTAATAAGAAAAGTATAAGTTATTTACTAATAGAAATAAAATATAAAGATAATATATATAAGGTCTTTAATAGAATCTTTATTCTAGTAAAAATCTAGAGAGAATTTATATAACAGTTTTATAAAGTACTAGTATATAGTTACTAGGAAATAGAATAAATACTAAAATAATTAATATAAGATTATTACTTTCTATAAGCCTAATAAATAGTTATAGAAGTCCTTAGAGATTATATAAATTATTATAGAAATAAGCTAAATAGATATATACCCTATAGATAACTATAACTTATAGAGGTACCTAATAGACTATAGGGGGTTATTATAATAGACTTTATTACGGAGCTACTAAAGTCTAAGAATCTAAATAATAAGGTTAAATATAATAGTATAATAGTAGTTATTAATAAGATAACTAAGTACGTATACTTTCTACTATATAAGAAAGTTAATAAGGTAGAGTATATAGTATTTTAATTTATCTTTATAGTAATTGCATAGCACGGTGCCCTAGATAAAATTATTATAAACTAAAATATATATTTTATATTAAAATTCTAGTAGATAGTATTTATCTTTATAAGTATTAAGTATAGTATGTCTATAGCTTACTATCTATAAATAGATAGTTAAACTAAAAGAATAAACTAGATAGTAGAATAATTTCTTAGGTATTATCTAAACTATTAGTAAAATAACTAGGTAGAGTTACTCCCTATAGTATAACTAGCCTATAATAGCTTATAATATAGTGCTACTAGAGTCTTACTATTCTTTATAAACTATAGATTTAACCTAGTAGTATACTAAATATCTAGAATAATAACGTTTTAGAGTATAGATAGAGAGAATTAGGTAAAAAAAATTATATAAATTTATATCTAACTCTAGTAAGATGCCATATTTCTATAAGAAAAAATAGGTAAATACTATAATCTTAAGTATAAGCCTATGTCTATACTAGAAAAGAGAAAGAAAGTCTAGCTACTATAAAAAAATATTACTAGTAAATAATTATTAAATAAACTAGACTATCTAAAAATTAGACTATATAAAATTCTTAAGCAGATTACTCTAGTTTTATTTAAATTATAACTTCTAAATAATATAAAGATATACCTAGTGTTCTATAGAGCCTTACTAGAAAAGGCACTATAGAATATAAAACCTATAGTTTATAAAGTAGACACGTATAGAGAATAATAAGAAGAATAGAAAGTAGTAAGTATTAATAGATACTAACTAGTAAATAGTTAATACTACTATAAAGTTAAATAGCTAGAACGCGATAAGAAAAAAAACCTATAAAATAATACTTAAAAACTAGAAAGTAATCTTAACTACTCTAGAAAGTTAGAAGAATTTTAGTTAAACTAATCTCTTAAAAAAAGCCTAGAAATATTAAACTAAAAGTTAAACTATCTTATAGCAAACTATAAAGATTACTACTATTAGAGAAGGTATAAGTAATATTTTAAAAAACTGCTTTATTCTTCTCTAGACTATTTTATAAACTAGTTATTACGGCTGCTACGCCGCAATAGAATTACGGGAATTACATTAATAATAGCAGTGACTAATTAGATTATATAGAGAAAGAATATAATTATAGGTTAGATACTAAGTATAATATAGATATATAAGAAGTTATATAATTAGATCTATAGATCTGTGAATATTAAGAATATAGAGCCATAGAGCTAGAATCTATAAATCTATAGAAATCTACAGACAGAGCCTATAGAGCTATTATTAGATAGTAGTATATAAAGATAACAAATTACTATAGGGTAAGCCTTTATTATTAATCTATAATACAGTTCTCTATATCTAGTTTTCTTATAGAAGATTACTCTTAAGTCTTTAGTAATATATTTTTATAGTAGTAATTAATTAACGTTTACACTATATATAATTAGTATAATCCTATATACTACTTATCTCTTACTAGAATACTAATAGGGCCGCGGCTAGTAATAGAGTTCTAGAGGCTCTATTATACTTTAATAATTATATCTTAAGAGTTTCTATAGATATATACCTAGATTACTAGTATTAATAATAGCTTCTACAGTAAACCGACTAATATTATTAGACCTAATAGATTTAGTCTAGATAAAGAAATAACTTAACTATCTTAATAAAGAGAATAATAGGGCCAAAGAAGCTTATAAGCGATTAGTTAAATAGATTAGAGTTATATTAGAAGAAATAGGGGAAGAAGCCGATAATATAATAAAAGAATAAATCTAGTAAATAGAACTTTAAATAAGGAACAGACTACTAAAGCTTATAGATTTAGAGAAGTTTAATAATACTTAAACTAAACTTAAGAGGTTCTTAGCCTTAATATCTCTTTACTTAGACCTAAATTAGAAATACCTTAGAGATAAAGATTAGAAGGTGGCCTATATAGCTACCTACTTTACTAGAAAAGTAATAGACTAGTTTAATAGCTACCTTATAAATTAGAGAATAAGCCAGGTTAATAATTAAAAAATAGAAACTAACCTTATTTTTATAAGTTATATATATTTTAAAGAAAAACTTTAGTTAATCTTTAGTAATATTAATGCGGAACGCATAGCTAAATAAAAACTTTTAAAACTTTAGTAAATTAAGACAGTGGCAGCTTATATATTAGTATTTAAATAGCTAGCTAATAAGGTCTTAGACTACAGAGAAAGAGCTCTAATATAAAAGTTTTATAAAGAACTAAAGTTAGATATTAGATATAAAATAATTAGAATAGAGAAACTAATAACTTTATCTATAATAATTAAATAAGCTGTCTAAGTGGATAATAAGTTATTTCTATAGAAATAAGATAATAAGAGAGAAAGTAGATACAGTGTAAATAGTTAGAACTATAAAATTTATAATAAAGGGGACCTAATAGTCTTAGACGCTAATAAAGAAAAGAGATTAAGTTAAAATATAATAAAAGAAAAGTAATATAAGAAAGGCACTTACTTTAGCTATAGTAAAAAAGGTTATATAGCTAGAAACTGCCTAAGTAAAAGCTAAGATAAGTCTATAAAAGGTACTAAAAAGAAACTAAAGAAGACAGAAGTCTTAAAGAATACTAAGAAGAAACTAGCTAGTAGTAAGAAATATAAAGCTACCTATTAGGCTAAGTATTTCTAGAACACGTATATATTATATATAAAGATAAAAAAGAATACAGAATACTAGCTAATAAATAAGAAGCTAGTAGTAACTTAGAAAGGCTAGATAATTTTATAGCTTAAGAAATAAAATGCTTAAATTCTAGAATTCTTTAATACTAAAGACTCTAATAGTAAGTTAGAAGATAAAAAAAGTAGCTTAGATAGGTTAGTTAAAACCCTATTCTAGTTAACTTTCTAAGAGAATAAATCTTTTTTCTTATTACCTATATAGAAAGCACCTATATCCCCTAAAAGAAATATTTGCATTAGAGAAATTAAATACTTCTAGCTAGAGAGACTAACTTATAGAGTAATTAAAGTAATTAAATTAGCTAATACCTAATAATAAATTAAGAATATGCGCTTTTACTACTAAAACTTATATAGAGAAATAATCTACAAAGTTTATAAAAACTAAAAAATCTAATTTCTAAGAAACACCAAGTTTATAAGCTTTAATAAATAGGTTAAAAGAAATATAGTACTAGCGGTAGAAATACTAGATAGCTAAATATAGGCTAAGATAGCTTATAAAGTTAAATAGATAAATAAAGCACATATACCTTAAGTTATAATAAAATACTAGATTTTAATTAGGGAGGTATACTTAGAGAATAAAGTTAAGCCTATAAAAGAAGATAATTTCTAAATACTAACTAAGTATCTAGTATATTATAAACTCTTATAAACATTATATATAATTAATAATTATCTAATATACTTAGTACCTAAAAGAAAGCACTATACCTTTCTAATCTAGATAATAAATAACCCCTATAATAATCTTATTATAAGAGATAAAGTACATAGATAGCACTTAAAAAAAAAGGTTAGTAGATACCTAGTATTAGTACTAGGACTTCTTCTACTACATAAATGTGTTAAGGGGCAACTATAGTATAAATGCCTAGAAAATAAATACCTAAAGCATATAGTAATAAAGATTTAGACTAAGTATTAGCTAAAGGGTAAGAAAGCCCTTAAGGGAATACTTAGCCTATATATAATACTTAATAGAGAATACTAAGAAAAACCTATCTAAGCTATAATTAATAGCAGAGTAACTAAAAACTTTATTTTAAAGAATTTTATAGAAGAAGAAGGGCTCTACTATATAAATAAAAAGGAATAATAGACTCTATATAATATTAAGGGACTACCGTTTTAGAAACAAATTAATATAGAAACTATACTAGAGACCTTTCTATTAGAGGGACTAGTAATTAATAATTTCGTTATAAACCTAGCTAAAATAGATAATTAATAAAATATAATCCTTAGAATGCTATAGTTAAAGCAAGTTAACCTAACTATCTATTAGAGAATTAAGAAAATTAGGTACCCCTATTAGCTAGCCGCTAGTAAGAAATAAATTCTAGGTATTCTAGAATAATACTAGGAGTTTATAGATATCTTTAACAAACCGGAAGGTTACCTACTAGAATATATAGATTAGAATTGCGAAATTAAGCTAGAAGAAGAAAAATAACCTATATAGGGACTAGTTTATAAAACCATAGAAAGGGAATTTAAAGTTACTAAACAGTATATTAAAAATAACCTTAAATAAGGGTATATTTAACCTTCTAAATCTTCTGCGGCTTATGGGGTTATGTTTATAAAAAAGAAGAATAACCCTAAACTATAATTTTATATAGATTTTAGAAAAATAAACGCCATAACTAAAAAGAACTAATACCTGTTACTACTAATCTTAGACCTATAAAATTAATTATAAAATGTAAAAATCTTTATGCGCTTAGATATTAAGAATATATACTACTAAATTAGAATAAAGAAAGGTAAAGAATAGAAAACAGCCTTCTAGACTAAGCTAGGGCTTTTTAAATATAAAGTTATACTTTTTAGGCTTACTAATACCCTAGTAGTATTCTAATAATAAATTAATACTGTTCTAAGAGAATACCTAGGAGAATATGCAATAGTATACCTAGATAATATACTAATCTATTTAAAGAACAAATAATAATATAAGAAGTATATTAAAGAAGTACTTAAATAGATAAGTAAGGCTAAGTTATACCTTAAGCTTAAGAAATATAAGTTTTATATAATCTAAACCATCTTTCTAGGGTTTATGGTTAAACTAGGGAAACTTAGAATTAAATAAACTAAACTTTAGAAGGTCTCTAAATAGGGAACCCCTAAATATATTAAGAATATATAATTCTTTCTAGGGTTCTATAATTATTGCAGGAAATTTATTCTAGAATAGATAAAGATTACGGAACCACTTATATAGTTAATAAAAAAGGAAATTCCTTTTAAATAGATAGATAAGTGTTAATAAGTAATAGATTAATTAAAAAAGGAATTTATAAAGAAACTAGTTTTATAAATCTTTAATCCACGCTACCTAGTAATACTTAAAACTAATATATTAAATTTTACTATAGAAGTATGCCTGCTCCAGCGAGATTTAGAGATAGATAAAAAGTACCTATATAGCTATTATTTCTAAAAAATAAAGGCTGCAGAACTTAACTATAATATTTATAATAAGAAAATATTAGTAATAGTTAAAGTATTTAAAGAATAGAGGACTTACCTCTAAGGAGCAAAGTACTAGACACCTATATTTTTAGACTATAAAAATTTAATAAAATTTATAACTAATAAGGCTCTTACCCCTTAGTAAGTAAAATAGGCATAGACCTTATTAATATATAATTTTAAGATTATATATACTAGAGAAACAGAAAACCTTAGAGCTAATACTCTAAGTAGGTAGCTAGACCTCTAAGAAAAAGTAAAAGTGTTAGAAGCCTTACTTAAGTTTAATACTAATAGTACTATTATATATAATGCACCTAAGCTTATAGTAATAGTAAAAACATAAGCTAGTATATAGCTTAATTAGATTAAGAAGAAAACCGCAATTAATAAGAAAAGTATAAGCTACTTACTAGTAGAAATAAAGTATAAAGATAATATATATAAGGTCTTTAATAGAATTTTTATTCTAGCAAAAATCTAGAGAGAATTTATATAATAATTCTACAAAGTACTAGCATATAGTTACTAAGGGATAGAATAAATACTAAAATAACTAATATAGAATTATTATTTTCTGTAAGCCTAATAAATAGTTATAGAAGTTCTAAGGGATTGCGTAGACTGCTATAGAAATAAACTAAATAGGTATATACCTTATAGATAACTATAACCTATAGAAATACTAGATAGGCTATAGGGAGTAGTTATAATAGACTTTATTATAGGCTTACTAAAGTTAAAGGACCTAAATAATAAGGTTAAGTATAATAGTATAATAGTAGTTATTAATAAAATAACTAAATACGTATACTTCCTACTATATAAGAAAGTTAGTAAGATAGAGTATATAGCATTTTAATTTATCTTAATAGTAATTATATAGTATAGTGCCCTAGACAAAATTATTATAGACTAAGATATATATTTTATATTAAAATTCTAGTAAATAGTATTTACCCTTATAGGTATTAAGTATAGTATATCTATAGCTTACTATCTATAAATAGATAGTTAAACTAAAAGAATAAACTAAATAGTAGAATAATTTCTTAGGTACTACCTAAACTACTAGTAGAATAACTAGGTAGAGTTACTCTCTATAGTATAACTAGCCTATAACAGCTTATAATACAGCGCTACTAGAGTTTTACTATTTTTTATAAACTACAGATTTAACTTAGCAGTATACTAAGTACCTAGAATAATAAAATCTTAGAGCACAAATAGAGAAGATTAGGCTAAGAAAATTATATAAATCTATATCTAACTCTAGTAAAATGCTATATTCCTATAAGAAAAAATAGAAAAATACTATAATCTTAAGTATAAGCCTACGCCTACACTAAAGAAGGAAGAAAAAGTCTAGTTACTATAAAAAAATATTGCTAGTAAATAACTATTAAATAAACTAAACTATTTAAAAATTAGACTATATAAGATTCTTAAGCAGATTACTCTAGTTTTATTTAAATTATAACTTCTAAATAATATAAAAATACACTTAGTGTTCTATATAGCCTTACTAGAGAAGGCACTACAGGATATAAAATCTATAGTTTATAAAATAAATATATATAGAGAATAATAAAAAGAATAAAAAGTAGTAAGTATTAATAGACACTAACTAGTAAATGGTTAAAACTACTATAAAGTTAAATGGCTAGAATATAATAAGAAGGGAAACCTATAAAATAATACTTAGAAACTAGAAGGTAATCTTAACTACCCTAAGAAGTTAAAAGAATTTTAGTTAAACTAATCTTTTAAAGAAAGCCTAGAGATATTAGACTAAGAGTTAGACTATCTTATAGTAAATTATAAAGATTACTACTATTAAAAAAGGTATAAGCGGCGCCTTAAAAGACTACTTTACCCTTCTTAGAATTATTTTATAGACTAGCAGCTTTTAGCTCTGCTTCTTCCTAATTTAGCTTAGCCTCTAGAAACGCTAACTAATAATTCTTTTACTTATTAAGAAGTTTCTTCTATTTCTATAGCTATAATATTCTTAAGCAAGTATTAGCTAAGTACTAAATAGTAATAGTAGTAGTATTTAGGGCATCTTCTTAAGCCTTTTTAGCCTTAATAAGTTTAGCTTAAATTTTAGCTTAGAAACGACTAGTACTGCGTACTATAAATAGTTAATATAAATAAAACTATAGTAGTAAATAATATACTCTTAGCTACTAAAATACTATTAATATTATAAGAACTATAAATATTTAAATAGATATAAGCTTTATAAGCGGAACGCCTAGATATATTATATAGAGAAAGTTTATATAGAATCTTTAACTAATTATAGTAAAAATAAGGTATAGCAAGAAATTTATAATAACTAATTCTATTAGTAAGCGTAAGTTATTTATTAGTTTTATAAGAAGATATAAAGAGTAATAATAACCTAACTTATAATAGGGCCTACCCTACTAATATAGCACTACTCCTACAACAGATTAATCTTTAGGCTAAAGACTTAAAAGAGGGAGATAGTGTTATAGCTACTATACTATAATAGAATTATAGAAATTATATTAATAACAGCAGCAACTAATTAGATTATATAGAGAAAGAATATAATTATAGGTTAGATACTAAGTATAATATAGACACGTAAGAAGTTATATAATTAGATTTATAAATTTATAAATACTAAGAATATAGAGCTATAAAGCCAGAATCTATAAATCTATAGAGATCTATAGACAGAGCCTATAGAGCTATTATTAGATAGTAGTATATAAAGATAATAGATTACTGTAGGGTAAGCCTTTATTATTAATCTATAATATAGTTCTCTGTATCTAGTTTTCTTATAGAAGATTACTTTTAAGTCTTTAGTAATATATTCTTATAGTAGTAATTAATTAATATTTGCACCACATATAATTAGTATAACCCTATATGCTACTTATCTCTTACCAGAATACTAATAGGGCCGCGGCTAGTAATAGAGTTCTAAAAACTCTATTATACTAGTAGCTTTTAGCTCTGCTTCTTTCTAATTTAGCTTAATCTTTAGAAATACTAACTAATAATTCTTCTACTTATTAAGAAGCTCCTTCTATTTTTATAAATATAATACTTTTATCTAAGTAATAGTAAAAGTATCTAGAATCTCTTTCTAAGTTTTCTTAGCCTTAATAAGTTTAGCTTAAATTTTAGCTTAGGAATAACTAGTGCTGCGCACTATAAATAGTTAATATAAATAAAACTATAATAGTAGATAATATACTCTTAGCTACTAAAATACTATTAATATTATAAGAACTATAAATATTTAAATAAATATAAGCTTTATAAGCAGAATGCCTAGATATATTATATAAAGAAAGTTTATATAAAATCTTTAACTAATTATAGTAAGAATAAGGTATAGTAAGAAATTTATAATAACTAATTTTATTAGTAAGCGTAAGTTATTTATTAGTTTTATAAAAAGGTATAAAGGGTAATAATAACCTAACTTATAATAGGGCTTACCCCGCTAATATAGTACTACCCCTATAACAGATTAATTTTCAGGCCGAAGACTTAGAAGGGGGAGATAGTGTTATAGCTACTATACTATAATAGAATTATAGAAATTACATTAATAATAGTAGTAACTAATTAAATTATATAGAAAAAGAATATAATTATAGGTTAGATGTAGAGTATAATATAAATATATAAGAAGTTATATAATTAGATTTATAGATTTATAAAACAGAGCCATAGAGCCTAGATTTATAGAATCTATAGGCAGAGCCTATAGAGCTATTATTAAATAGTAGTATATAGAAATAACAGATTACTAGTAGGTAAGCCCTTATTATTAATCTATAATATAGTTCTCTATACCTAGTTTTCTTACAGAAGATTACTCTTAAGTCTTTAGTAATATATTTTTATAGTAGTAATTAATTAACGTTTATATAATACGTAACTTATATAACCCTGCACGCTACTTATCTTTTACTAGAACCCTAATAGGGCCACGGCTAGTAACAGAGTCCTAAAAGCCCTGTTATAAGAAGACTTTTAGGATAATAAATTTTTATAAAAATAGTTAGTTAAGTAGAAAGGTTACCTATACTTAGAAAATATATAAAAATTTAAAAGTAAGCTAAGAAAGAACTACTAGTAGCTTTTTAAATAAGTAAAAAAGAAAATTTATAACTACTACTACTATACTAGAGTAACTAGAAATAGCTTTAGAGGACATAAAAACTACTCTATAATAATAATTTAGTAATATATCTAGAATATCTATAAGGAGTTATTAGTAAGTTCTAGAAAATATTACTAATAAATATGTACTAAGAACTAGAAATAGGTAAAGATACTATACTATTAATAAGATTTATTATTAACTATATAGTAGAAGAAAACCTAACTAAGGTATTAGTAATAATATAATCTAAAAATACTATATTTATCTCTTTATTATTCTTAGCTAGCTTATTTATAAGATATAGGGCCTTTTTATATATACACTCTTCGGCCTATACTAAAATTCTTTTATTTTATAATAACTAAGTAATTATAATTACTAATTCTTTTTTATCTTTCTTAATCTTCTTTTTATACTTTTTATAAGTCTTATCTAAAGAGAACTAAGATATATCTATATATAGCTTTCTAATATAAATATACTTAGCGTACTTTAAACTAGAATTAGATATAATATAATATAGAATATATTCTATAGTATACTTAATATAGGGGGTTTCTATAGTTATATTAGCTCTAAGAATTTTATTATATAAATAGAGTTAATAGAAATAAGAGTTAGAAGATATTATAGCTATCTATTAGATTAATAAATATAGGGCTTACGCTTATATAATAGTAACTAAGAAATATATAATTTAAGAATAAATCTAAGAAGGAGGGGGATAATATTAGAATTTAGACCTAAATAAGAGTTAGAACCTTATTTTATATTATAATAATACTTACTATTAGCTTACCTAGGTAGAGTATATATTTTAACTATACCGCCAAGTGCTAAGGGATATTATATAACTAATAGTTAATAAGTAATAGTTAACTATTAGATATATAACTAATAGTTAATAAGTAATAGTTAATAAGTAATAGTTAACTACTACTTAAGCTAAGTATATAGGAGTGTAAGTATAAAAACCTTATACTTATATTTAACCTAAGTTTTAATCTATTATTTAGATTTACTTAGGCCTTCTTATTAATTTATTATACTTTATAGAATACTTCTATATTAATAATAACCCCTTTTTCCTTCCCTTAGTAAGTCTTGTCTAAGAACTAACCCTAACCTATTTAGAACTAGCTACCCTTTCTAAATTTAATAAATACTAAGTATAATATAGACACGTAAAAAGTTATATAATTAGATTTATAAATTTATAGAATAGAGCTATAGAGCCTAGATCTATAGAATTTATAAATAGAGCCTATAAAGCCATTATTAAATAGTAGTATATAGAAATAATAGGTTACTACTAGGTAAGTCTTTATTATTAATCTATAATATAGTTCTCTATATCTAGTTTTCTTATAGAAGATTACTATTAAGTCTTTAGTAATATATTTTTATAGTAGTAATTAATTAACATTTATACTATATATAACTAGTATAACTCTACACGCTACTTATCTCTTACCAGAACCCTAATAGGGCTGCAGCTAGTAACAGAGTTCTAGAGGCCCCGTTATAAGAGGATAATCTAGCTGCGTGGTAATAACTTAACTCTATAAGGGGGGAGATGGTTTTAATAAGCATTAGGCTTCTTTAAGGTTAAGTAAAAGACACTAGGTTAGAATTTAACTGGCGCGCCGAAAGTAGGAGGTAGCAGCGAGGTACCCTGTGCCTTGGCATAAGTTTAGTTGCCTTGGAACTTGTACAAATGAGCTTACTGTGCCGCAAAGGCGAATTTCTGCGCGCGACCCATGAGTCGAGGTCACAGGCAACCGCCCAACAGCAACGCTCTCGTCAAGTCAAATCACTTCAATTTCCACGAACGCTGCCCAATAGCGCGTTTTCAACAAGCCCGAAAAGACGTGAGGGTCACACACATGGCGCCACAGGGTCTCTAGCGACTGGGTTGTAAGAGACCATGCACAGAGGACCGTACCACCCGTAAGCGCCAGAAAGCCGCCCTCGCACGATACGAACCCAGTAATCGGGGTCTTTTACCGTACCCAATCTGTCTGGCGAAGCGAGGTGAGGCGAAGCACGGGACACGGAGCCTCGGCGCTGACAAGCCCGTGCACGCTACCCTTTGCAAGTGTTCACTACATGTGCCCCAGGGTCCTACTCTGCATTGACCACAACCATCACACTCGTGGCACGAAACGAAGACGCTTCCCGTAATTTGTGCTTAGGTTGACGAGCATATGCTATATTGGACGCCAAGCCTCTAGTTGCTGCCACTAGGGAAGTACGTTGTGTTCTCCGTCCCCTGTCTTCCTCCAATTTGTCCTGCCTCTGTATCTGAGTGTCTGTGGCTTTCTATAATCGGTAACACCGGAGCGAGAGCTGACTCTTGGTAGGGGTATTGGGTCACGCGTCGCATTTGTGAGTCACGCCACATACTCAACCCTCCAGCTGTACGAACCAAGCGCCAGAGCCGATCCTACAGGGAGCGAAGAAATTTCCACACCCTCCAGACAAGAGATTCCTTTGATCCGCCAAGTCGACCTGGTGCATCGGCACAAGTGCACCAAAACACACCGCACAGCCGGAAGCATGTCAGCCTTTCCACTGTTTTCACGCTTGCCATCGGAGTTGCGCTTACGGATTTGGGAGTTCACGGTCGAGCCTCGGACTGTTGATGTGTCAATGTCGGATTCCTACTTGCGCTCTTACCGGATCGTTGATGCGTCAATGCCCGACGCCTACTTGACAACGCATCATCCGCTTCCCGTGACGAGCACGCCTGTGCCAGCTCCATTACAAACGTGTCGAGAATCGAGGCGTGAGCTGCAAAAGCACTATCAGCGCGGATTCATGGAGCTCAAGAATAGGGACGACGTCGAACAACGTTATGTTTGGGTCAACTTCGAAATCGACATCATTTTCATCGGCGATGGGAGACACCTTGGGGTCTATAAAGCAGTTGCACCGCAGATACAGCGACTTCGGTTCGAGGCTGAATTAAGCGACGAGTATTTCTACTGGTCAAGCATGAAAGATCTTCTATCTTTCACCAATGTTAAAGAGATCTTCGTCGTCTGTATGGATGGTATGAATACTTGGTGGCGTGCTCTGGAAGAACATGAATGGCCGTGCGGCGACGAGGACGTGTGGTTTATCGATCCCAGCAACGGAAAAATGAAGAGAGGACCTGAGAATGATGCCATGTGTTTGCAACAGTGGATGGATCGAAACTTAGAGCTGGGTGAAGATGAGGAGAGTATGGCATACATGTTGGACGTGATGGGGATTCCAGCATGCTCAAACGTCGAGACCGCTACTCAAGAAGAATACTCTACTAGTGCGGATATATGAGTCCGTTGTTATCCTCTAATCAGAATTTACATTCCCAGCTTTGACTTGCCACTCTTCATGCGTTCCATCACTGCTTTTACACATAAGCCGTAATCAAGGGTGGCATTGTATAAGGGATAGAGAACAAGACTTCCTACATGTGCGTGGAATTTGTATATGGTAAGCGCAACATTTAGCTTCAAGTTGGTTACTAAAGCTCACTTCCCTCAGTACCACGGACGATCTGAACCACTACCGCGTGATCTACCCTTCAGCGAGTTGGTGACTGCATGATGCTGGGGAAGGTTTCCAAAAAGAATCAATTCAATGAAAGTGAATACCATTCTACGATTATAGGACCCCCTCCCAGAAACTGCTATAAAGACATGCAACGACTACTTCCGAGATCCGAGCCGTACCCTTATATAGTGACCAACACCAATATCAAGGTCGTCGGCAGGTGACGATCCTAGCCTTGACATACTTATGCGACTTGATGACAGCTAGATGTGCTTTTTCTGAATTGCCTGCAAAGTGATCACGGTCAAAGTCATTCACAAGTTGCCGGGCTCTATCTAGAGACATGGTTGCCGGGCGCTGCCTGATCGTCTCTCCCCAGTCGACGGTTTCCCTGCAAAAGGATCCATGAGTCAGCGATTTAATTCGAAAGATTGGGGGCTGATGCACTGTACCATGCATGTTGCGTAGGGTCTATCGCCTGTGCCGGGTTCACACCATTATTCAGTTGCTGTATCCTGATTGTCAAGCCGTCGGCTGCGAGTTTCGTCCTAGCATCCTGCACACTGAATTGCAAAAATCGCCGTTAGCAAAGCCACAATGATCTATAAAAGTCTTTGGAGGTGCTGTATCTCCACCAGCACCGTATTCTCCGCCACCGCCAGCGTGAGTACCAGATCTGATAATCCAAAGCACGCTTCATAAGATCTACTTCCTGCGAAAGCTTGTAAAAGGCGAATTACTTACAGGTAGTATCCATGATCCCCAATCCGAGCCTCAATAATTCTATCGGTTGTATAATCGATGTCTGAATACAGTCGAATTTGTTCGGGAGTGAGGTTTGGTCTGAGCCTTTGGTACGTCTGGTCCATATGGTTACCCAGCTTCGCCGGCCTCTTCTTGGCACTGCGGCGCAGTGCTTCAAAGTTGAGGGCAGCTGCGCAACATCGCTCACCAGAAACTCAACATGGGAGACAGCAGCTCGCACCCCCGTCTTTCGCGCCTGGCAGAATCAGCCTACAATTCGCCTTATGCCCGGGCTGGCGCCCCAACGCCTCACCCCAACACGGATCCATACGCGCCCCTGCGGACAAAGGCCCTTGCAACTCTCGAGGCCATGGGATATGACCCTCTAACCATGGTGGAGCGTGGCATTGTCTGGGCGGAAGATCAAGATCCGTTCGGCCATGTCATGCAATCTCAATACATGGCCTTCTTGGGCACCTGCTTCCATCGTGTCATGGAGAGCTACGATGAGTTCCTGAACGAGACCGAATATCAGGACATGATACTCGCAAAGAAAGTCGTTCCCGTTGTGAGGAGGTACGAGCTCGATATACGCAGGCAGGTCACGTATCCTGATGCAGTACGTAGCGAGCATGGATCTGTTTTGCCGAGATTGCTGATAAGGAACAGCTCATTGCCGCGTATCGAGAAGATATCATTGAGCCAACCCGTAATAGTGGAACTACTTCACTTTTCTCGCTCAAGCAGCAGCCCATTGTTGCGGAAGTAAAGGGTTCCGTCACTTACATGGATGTGAAGACCGCACGACCAGTCGACATACGTACGCTTGGGGGCGGGTGGCTAAAAGTGTTTGAAGGATTCACCGAGAAGGCCAAGCATGCCCAGGTACTCAAGGGAAAATGGGACAGCGATCATCCGAAGTCGGGAAAGAAGGTGGCAACTTCGAAGATCTGAGACCAGCAATCCAGCTGACCATAAGTAAATTTCAAGAGGAGTAAACAGCATGGGAAGATAACTGATGATAGGCATAAGGCATAAGGGTGGTAATCTAGTTATTTACTCTTTTGGCGTTCCTCCACTCTATGCCCCGATCTCTTGGCTGTAAGCTTGGTCGACTTACCAAATGTGGTAGTGGTAAAGATAATGGTGACAAGTGGGCAGTAGAAAGAGAACGTCGCTATGACTAAGCCAGATGAACAGAGTGTATGGACAGCAGTTGATGGTATCCACCAAGAACGTTATGGGAGTAGGTCTTGCTGTAGCGCCTTTTAGGGGAACTCCGGAGAAGATATATAATTTTTCCAAGAAGACAGGTTGCATGAGACCAAATGCGTCTTCGCGAAAGAAGACCACGTCAACAGTTCCCAAGCCATCATCATAATCACGTTGAGTCAGGCGGGCACGATCTGCAAAAGTTTATGAATCGACCCCCTTGCTATTCGATGCTCTCGGATGAGGCAATGACGGCAAAGGAATTGATCCTACAATAAGAAACACCCAATCTCCCTGAAAAGTATCACGCCCATATCTGCGGTTCCAAAACGCACCATCTGAGATCTGACAGAAAGAGGCTCACCCCTGTGTTGTCTCAGGGAGAGCTTTGCCGCCGGTGCGGTATCTGTATGGTCCAAACACCGACAATTTTCGCTCTTTATGGCTGTGGTTTTTGAAGTATTCCATAAGCTCCGCGTCGTTTTGAGGCCGCTGAGCCATCAGCTGGCGCACATGATCCGCCTCGGTCGATTCGCTCCTGATCAAGTACTGCGTGTCAGACTCGGGGTCATTGTAGAAGACCCATTGGGCTACGATGTGGCCCTTTACTCTGTCTCGTTTGTGCGTGGTGGTGGGCTCGGTAATGTCTCCTGTCTGTGCTGTAGCAGGTGCATCCACTGGCGCAGCTTCAGGATTGGAGTCAGACGCCGCAGTTATGCTACGGCGCTGTAAGCCTCGATTGTGCAGGAGGAATACAAAGGACATTATTCACACCTGTCCATAACTGAGAGTATTCGAGCGATTTAGAAACACGTGGAATGTCAGGAATTTGTTCATTGCTGAGGTCGTGCGTCGATTGAGAAGGTGAAGGCAGTGTCAACGGGTACGCATGCGGAAGAGCGGCGTTGAAGAAGTTAGGTGCTAAGAGGGGCGCAGTATGCGATTCAGGCAATGCCTAGGCACGTTGGGCTTGGCAGGTGCCTGGGTTCTGGGGGATCGTCGTGCGCCTGGACTCAAAGAGTCTGAGGGACAAGAGTGGCATAGCTAGTGGCACAACTTCTCGTCCAATTTGACGTTGCAGGATGGAAGCGTTCAACAAGACGCCGTAAACGGTTCCAGTTAGTTCCATGTTTTATGTCTCAAAACGCGAGGGTGACGGTGATTCTATTGCTCGATCCTGAAAACTATCTAGCAAAGGTGAAAACGATCCTCCATTGACGCCAAAAATTGACGCCAAAACGGAGCAAACTATATTCTCCAAAAGAAGACCTGTAATAGCAATTTTACACTCTCCCCCCGTTCAGCTCGATTCCCTGACACTGAAAATAAGATGGCGGACTGCTGCGTTCCACATTATTCAATCGCCTCTTATTAAGCCTGAAAGAGAACATTTCGCTTGGAAGGAATCGGACCGGGTGGAATGCAAGAAAAGCGCATAGAGCTCCTGCTCAGATATAAGCAACAAAATGCGGCACTGTCGCCTTCCACCGCCCAGCACGATTTGGGGGCCAATGTTACACGGGCGTATAAGGCTGAAACCCCCACTATAATTTAATCTACGGCAGCACGTACCTTTAGCGTAGTTCATAAGCTGACCCCCTACGGAGCGCAGCGTTCGTTTTACCTTCCAGCAATTCGAGTCCTTCTCTTCCTTCACAGTTTGCGAACGTCCGACAGAACAATCGGGATCTTTAATCGCGATAACAGGTACCCCATAGTGCACTCGCAAGATTTTGAGTACCACCAGACTAACTAACACGGTCCAGCGGAGGTGGAAACGCGGTAGTTTTGAGCGACCATCCAAAGCCGAAGCCAAGATGGCATGCTCCGTCGAACCTGCGAGTCCAAGTATCCAAGAGCAGCTATCGTTAGCCGTCAAAGCCGGAGACAAGGCCACTGTAGACCAAATCCTCGCCTTGAGTCCATCCCCGGATCTCCACAACAATCACCGCACCGCAACGCTTCTACATTCGGCCTGTGCTTTGGAGGATGAGGACATTTTCAAAGCCCTTCTGAGTCATGGAGCGCCTCTGAATGGTCTAGACCAAGAAGGAAGAACCCCACTCCATGTTGCCGCCATGAAAGGACCGCTCGCGATTGTGAGGCATCTCATCGAAGCAATTCCAGAAAACGGCAGAGCGCAATACATCAACTTGGGCTCCAAAGACCTTGCGTCTGCGGGCATGACTGCACTACATGCAGCCTGCTATCCCACTTCACCGGAAGGCTGCGTCAAATTCCTGTTAGCGAATGGAGCAGATCGCGACGCTGTATGGGATCGCGGCCGAGTATGCGGACCCCGGAGGTGGACTGCTGCCCACTGTGCCTGTTACTATACCCAACTGGACGCCATGAAATTGCTACTCGAACCCGATTCGGACATCTTTGGTGTGCTGCTCCAGGACGGCCCCCGCGAAACTCCTCGCACATGCCTTCAAAGGGCATGTTGGTCCAACAATGTCGAATGTGTGGAATGGCTACTGAAAAACATGAAGTTTGAGGATATCCAGAAGCCAGATGGAAAAGGATGGTCTGCCTGGGATTGCGCATCATTCGGTGTGCAGAATGTTAGAGAACGGGCTCGTGACCGGTCTCCGCTTATGGCACTTGTTGAACTAGCGGTAAAAGAGAAGGCAGAAGACTTCAATTCCTGGTGTCGATGGGAGGAAAGGCGAAGGGGGCAGCGAACGTTCGGGATATGGGAATGCATTCTCAGCAACGTAAGAAATAGCTTTTTTTTATTGTCTCTGTCTACACCTGTGCTTGTGTGAGATGGGTGCGCTAATAGCCTACAGACACCAAGTTTCATCGTAAGTACTCTTTAAACATTTGGGTCTCCATTCGATCGTTCAAGTCTCTCATACCCGTTCAAGGCTTTTTCCGGCCGTCTCCTCAAACAACGGGAAATCTCTCAGCCTGAATTCGAGTTTCTCACGAATGATCTCGCACAGCGGTGGAGGGGAGAGTCTGGGTTGCCTACCAGGAATCCAGGATGCACTGTCAAGCTAATACCGATTCGACACGAACCTGATCCTGGAGCGGATACACACCTAGTAGGCGCCGCTATCGACGAATGCACGACTGTAGAATCTAGCGATTTCGCGAGCGATTTCAATTTTACTAAGCTGAGAGCAGCTGAACTGACTGGTATCGAATCATCTGACGACGAACGAGCCAGCATCGCCGTCGAGAGTTTGGCTAGTTCCTTTTCAATTGTTGTAAGTAGACGATCTGAACAACAATCTAAACTTTCTGATGTAATGACTTCGCATAGTTTCCATGGATAGGTCTTGATATTTTCCAGGGTATTCGTTCCTGGAGGGATCCCGAGATGACCGCGCTGACAGCGACCTTGGGATATCAAAATGGCTTGAAATACTGTCGTGGCGTGTCCAGCTTAAGACAATACTATCCCAGCCTGACGCTCGATGAGTACTGCTGTCAAGCTCTGTCTCAGGATGCTCTGACTCGACGAAATTACGATCAAGTAATTCTATCACTCCAGTTTCCCGAGACTTACGCGAGTGAGTCTAAACAAGATGCGCTGGACTGGGATGCCGCATCCAAAAAGCTCATCGTAGTCCAACAGGCTTGGATTTGGAAGGTCCAGGATGTCCTTCTGTGTTCGGGCGCATATCTAGGATATAGTTTTGAATCTGAAATCGCCCCTGACGCCAAAGACGTGCTCAAAGGCATCGGCGTTATGCTGGTTTATCTGATTCGGAAAGCTGATATAAAGCATGACCTTTCAACCGCCCGTGACAGCAACGACCACTGGGATCATTTCGCTGGCAACATCTTCGAAATATTCGAGCAGGCCATCGCAGCCGTTTCCGAGAGTGTAGACACATATCTTCGAGTCGTCAACATGGACGCAATCAACTTGGCAACAGAGAAAATTTGTCTGCACCGAATCATCGACATCCAAGAGGAACTATCAATGATCAAACGTATCATTCACCAGCAAGAGGAGGTGTGGCAATCCTTTGCAAGCAAAGCATGGCCCGACTACTGGCAGGATGGGAGATTTCGCATTCCACAGGAGGATTGGAACAAATGCAGCCAGGAAGAAAAGCAAGAATGGGAAACAATTATGAGCCCGGAGACCATTTTCAAGGCCTACTACCGCCGCATTGCCCAGCTGGACGAAGACGCGCAACGTGTCGAGCGCTCCGTCACCCTCATGCTCGACCTCAAATCTAAACATGCCACCATGAGCGAAGCACACACGTCTGCCATCATGAGCGCTGCCGTCGTCGGCTTCACTATCATCACCATTATCTTCGCTCCAATGTCGTACATGGCCACCCTGTTCGCGCTTCCCCTCAACACATTCCAAGAGAAACAGGATCCTTCGCGGTTCTCGAGCGAGAGTGGTGCGTATAGGAGTAGCTATTTTGCGAAGTGGACTGGTGCGTACAGCAATTTCCTAGACCGGATGGAATCCCTAGGTTTGAGTGTGGAACTCTTCTGCGTGGTGTGTTCAGTCAGAAGCTTTACGAGAGCATCGCTACAATATAGGAGCTGCCTTTGGGGTCTGTTCGCACTAGTGACGTAACGGTTTTTCCTTTAGATGCGGAGATCTGCTATGAATTCATTACTGACTCATGTCATTATCAGTAACCGCAACATTCACGACAATCCTCTTTACTGTTCTCTGCATGTGGCTTGCAATCAAGGCCCTCAAAGTTTCTATTGTCAGGCCTGCATTGCGCGACCTCCGGGATCTTGCGACAAAGTTCGCTGAAGACATCATGGATTTCTGGGACAAACCGACGCGAAGCTCGTCAGCGAGAAAAGGAGACCAACGTCGGGAAGGATAGCAAGCCGCACAACACGAATGCAGATAATGTGGGCGGTGCCAGGAAGAAAGGCACCCAGGAACCAAAAGTAACCAGGATCAACCGGCACATGAATAGGGTCTTCCACCTCAAGAAGGCGACATCTACAGACGAGGAAAAAGTGCATTAGCAAGCACCATGTTTAGGGCGAACTCTGCCCCTGCTCTTCGTCCCATTGGCTGGCGCGAACCTCCGTCTCCAGAATCTCAAGACTTGAAGACTTCAAGTCTACAACTTGGTGATAATTTGCCTGATGGCATGGAGATGTCTCCGCTCCCACTTCACGCTCGAATGTTCGCATTGGCGGACCAATACAATATTCCCAGTTTGAGAACTATAGCTGTGTAGAAGTACTCTTTCGGTTGTGCTCCTGTTGAATGTCCCGGGAATTTCTACCATCTGTCCAGAACATTTTCGGAACCACTCCTGTCTACATCAGAGAGCTGCGCGAAATGGCTTGCACTCTTACTTGAAAATATTTACCGGAAATGCTTGAGGATAGAGAGGTCGCAGAGATATATGAAAGCACTCTCGTCGAGGAACCGGAGTTTGCGAAGGACTTGTCACACAGCTAGTTCACCACTTCTTCGTATGATCATTTCGACCGACGAGTGGGCACAAGTTACTATTTTAGTGAATGATAACTTGTCGCGATACATTCACCCCATATTTCCCAGTTATCTCTTAAGGTGTACCTATAATACTCCTAACCACTTTTCCCTTTCCTAATATGTGCTATTATTACCGCAATACTTGCACTGCGGCCTTCGGTCTTCTATCGTAAGTAAAAATACCTATTTTGATCCGTTAGATTAGTTAGCCAACAATGGCGTTCTCGTACCTTTCTTATTTCTATCCACGCCGAAAACAAGCTGGCTAGTCTGAAATCTGCAAAGTTCCAAACTTGCTCACCAATTACGAAGCCTATGCGATCGAAAACACGATGATACAGTTCAAGCAGCTCCACTTGGAACTTTTCGCTCCAGGGTGTAACTCCAGCTTAAGCAGGCCAGACATCGTGTCTGCGCCGTATTCCGTCATCATTGTAGGCTTGCCATACTTCATCTGCCAACCCTTGAGGTCAGATTGGACATGCGATTCTGCTAGGCGCATGTCTCCGCAGTTCTCGTACCAGCCATAGTATCGGTTTAGACATAGGACGTCGAACATGTCGGAGATCAAATCTTTCTCAGACGTTGCCATGCCAATGTTTGCGAAACAGATGGGTCGTGAATCGGGACTCCTGGCAACATTGACATGCAGATAGGTTTTTTTTTTTTCGACTATCTTCGAGAATCTCGATTCGGACTGGTGGAATCGTCTCAAACGTCAACTCGTTACTAACGGCCACATTTAACTGGAAACCCCCTCCGGCATTTACGAGTTCTGTCAACTCGAAATCAAAGGGCGTATATCCCCCCTCGTGTTCGACGACCAGCTTGTCGTCAATGTATGCTCTACCGGTATGCGTTGACGCATCGCAGCGGACCAAATACCTCATCCCTGCCCAGGTGGCTGGTACACATACGCGGCGCTGACATTTGACCCAACCGACATGGTCACGTGTGTCTGTGTCGAGGAAGATGTCGTTGTAACTCGCAGGCACTGGTACTTGTCTTCAGGAAGGAATTCGTCTATTTCTATAAGATTTCTATATGTTACCCTTACCTTTCCAAACCGTGTGTACTTATAGCCCTCAGCTTTGCACCATAAAACCACAACGCGACAGGACTTACTCCGGCTAGTACTAGAGTCAAGAAAGCCAACAAACTATTTCCCCACCCCAATCCCAGGCTTTCATATAGCTTCGGTGCGAATAAAGGAAAACTGAAGCCACACATGGTTCTAAGAAACGCGCCCACTGCCGCTGCGCTGGCAGCATACTTAGCGGAATATGCATCGACGGTGTAGGCTTGTGAACATTGGAAGGCGATGATAAGACCTATGGCCATGATGACGCAGCCAAAATTCGGCAAGATCCAGTGCAACTCGTAATATGCTGTCCATCCATAGATAAAAAGGCCGATAGGGCATAGTAGGCCACCAAGAAGCATGGGTGGGACGCGCCACTCGGGAAGGCCGTCTTGAATATTGTAGTAAGTCTTGAAGAGCGCATAAAGCTGATTTCATTAGCGGTAGCAGGAGTCCAAAGGTGGACGATGTTTACCTTATCCATAAGTGGATGACTGATCTGTAGTCCGATCATAAAGCCTAGGCATAGCGAGAGGTAGTTGAGAGATGCGATGCCCGTATCTTGGTTGTAAGCGCCCTCAAACACGAGTGGGAAGGTCGAAAGAACAAGATACATGACACCGTATAGATATGCTCTATAGATTGATGGTGCCTGCACAGCTGGGTGCGTGAACAGCATGATGAATGGCAAAACAAGCCTCTTCCTCAAAATCTTACTGAACCGATCTCCAGTCTCGTACTCTGTCCGGACTACCCTTCCGGCCGTGTCGTGTCTTTCAAATTCCTTTCTGATCTTCGCTGCCTTTTGGGCTAGGATGGCGGGAGCGAACGTTTCGGGGAGGAAGAAGAGCGCCAGTAGTTGGACGAAGACATCGAAAATCGAGGTCGACCAGAATATCCAACGCCAGCTATTGTTCATGGAAATGTAGGCACCGCAGATGGGTGCGACACAGGGACCGATAAAGGTCAGCATGCCGTAGATGGCCTGGCCCTTGCCGCGTTCTTCTTTAGACCAGGTGTCTGCTAGAACACCATTACATAACTATCATGTTATTAGTGGCAAGCAACTATAGGACTGGCAAGGAATGCAAAATATCGTAGAGCCAGAGGTGCAAAAAAGGTAGTCGTACCGCTTGTGGAGCAGATCCACCAATGCCACTAAGTAATCGGAAAACCAGCATCTGTGTTCCATTCTGTGCGAAGCCACATGCCGTGTTGAACACAAGATAAACAATATTTGCATACTGTAGCACAGTCACTCTACCGTATATTTCCGACAGAGGCGCTAGTACAAAAGGCCCCTGGGCGTAGCCCAACAAAAAGATCGACATGACTAGCTGCTGCATAAAGCCTTCGGGTATGGCGAAATCTCTTGATATAAACGGCAGAGCAGGCGTAACCATAGTCGACGAGAAAGGCGAAATGAATGTGAACATAGACACCAGAATCGTAGTGACCCATTTGCGCTTCCACGACCAGTTGAGCGGATTCATTGGATCCTTTGGGCCGTCCCAAGTCACCTGTCTCCGCTGTCATGATGGGTTCTAAGATTAGGCATTGGCGCCACGTACCACAATGTCTTGGCCATCATCTTCGATTTCATTCGATGACGAACGATCACTAGGCTCATAGCCTGTTTCTATCGTTGCTAGACGATGAAAAAGCCGCTCGGTGCTAACAAATGGTCTTCGGTCTTGATTTTCACTTTCGAAAGAGAATCTGGGCAGCGGCACAGGTTCCGGTCTACGTTTGTTGTCAAAGGAGGGACCTTTTTTTTGAAGGCGCATAGTTGAAACAAGGTACAAACGGAGTTTGAAACGAGCGTGTGGAATTATCGCGATGTAGCGAGATTTGGTATAACTATTTCTTACTCTTCGACCGCGATACGGTGTCTTCTCCATATAGCTGTTGAAAGATCGGATGATGACGGGATATTGTGGCTGTGTCAACTGTGGCCAAGTAAACAGCTAGTAGATTCATTTCGGGCCGACTAGCAGCAGTCTTGCGGATTGTAAGGATGACTTTACAAGCCGCTAGCATTCAGGTAAGGCTAAAAGAAAAGGCTAACAAGAGATTAGGCAGGCTGGAAATAGGAACATGTCGTGTGCACACATGGGGAGGGTGAATGTACCTGGCGAGTGACCAATGAAAGCGCCGATAAGCAATCGACATGTACTCGTATCTGTCGATCAGTCGTGCTAGCTAACGTCACCAGAGGGCTGTACTCGAATGTAGAGCCAATGATTCTTACAAAATTGGAACCCCCACTTAGTCTTCACTTGGCATGAGGTATAGGCATGTGACTGGTTGCGTACCTACCCTTCAAGATTCTTGTGTAATGGCAGAATCCTAGTGGAATGCCGGACCAAGAGACTTGGCTCGTCGCTGGGGATGCTTGAAATTCAATGGTAGGTAATAAAAAAACCTTGTCGATATGGCTGTGTCTTCCGATTCGTAACCTCAGGCTGTGTTGGCAGATATCAAGGAAGTGGGCAATCTCTTCGGTTGCTAAAGCTCACGACAGTCTGCAGGCGTCGTCAAATTGAGGCTTCAAGTCGCGTGATAGCATTCGTAGTCCTCAGGCTGTGTGATTCCGTGTGGCGAATGTCTCCAGAATTAGTGATGAGACCCTGCGAAACCGGGAGGAACGGGACAGAGGTCTGATTATAAGTATCTTTTGGAACTTCGTGTTCTTTGAGGCATAAAGCATTCGTTTAACAAGCAGTCGTTATTCTCATCCTTGAGAGCTTCCTTTCGCTTAGTTCTGAACATATCCTGATATCTGCTTCGTCAGATTGCTACATACATTTCCGACGACCTGTCGTTTTGACCATGCTCAACGTGCTTCCTAACATGGAACCTTGCGCTACCAGTATTCCACCATCTCCGGTCATCCGTCCTAAGTTGCCTCGTCTACACGCGCTAAAGACATTCAATCTTCCGCCACACAAAGTAGACGATCTTTTGACCTCAGCAGCATCATCCGTGATAGCGACACCATCGACGGAGTTCCTCGGCGGCCGTCCATTGAATATCCTCATTGCACCTTCTGGATTTAAAGAGAGTCTTGGGCCGGAGAGCGTTGCTGATGCTATTGAAGCTGGTGTCAGGAAAGTAGTCAAGGAGGACGCTGCCTTCGTGCGGAAGATCCCACTTCATGATGGTGGAGAAGGCTTTTGTCGAGCTTTTGTCTCAGCTCAAGGCGGTGAAATCATGGAGTATATGGTGACTGGCCCGATTGGATGCGCCGTAAAGTCACATCTTGGATTCGTCGGCGAAGACGGAAAGACAGCTGTAATGGACATGGCGGCAGCGGCAGGTTTGCGCCTCGTGCCGAAAGACTTGCGAGACCCAACAATCACCACCACGTATGGTGTTGGTGAATTGATGAAGAAAGCGCTGGACCATGGGTGCACCAAGATAATTATTGGATGTGGAGATTCCGGTACATCTGATGGTGGAGCAGGGATGCTTCAGGCACTTGGAGTCCGTCTACTGGATGTAGAAGGCGAAGAGCTTCCGAAAGCTGGTGGCGGTCAATCACTTTTGCGCTTGCACAAGATAGATTGGCACGGAGTTCACCCTAGGCTTCGCAATAGTGCTGGTGAGCAATCAACCCCTGTCTAACACGGAACGCCTGCTTATAATCTTGTGTGGGAAACAGTTCAAATTGAAGCCGTGTGCAATGTTAAGAATGTTCTTTGCGGTCCTAAGGGTGTCGCACGCATCTATGGTCCTCAGAAAGGAGCCACGCCTGAGCAGGTGGAACTGCTCGCGGCGGCCTTGGAGCGTTTGGCACATGTAGCCGGCCAAAATTTAAAGGCTGACATCTCAACCATACCGGGTAGTGGTGCATCCGGCGGACTTGGTGCGGGCTTGATGCTTATTGGCGCATATATGCGACCCAGGAGTGATGCTGTCAATGAATACTTCAAGCTTGACAGGGTTTTCCATACTCAATGGGATTTTGTCATTACTGCAGAAGGCAGTCTTGACTCGCAATCGACGGAAGGGAAGATGACGACCGAAGTAGCTCGACGAGCAAAGCGACATGGGGCACAAGTGGTTGCATTAGCTGGCACGATCGGGGAAGGTGCCGATGTTTGCTATGGTGCGGGCATCAAGGCCTTCACAAGCATTCAGCAAGGGCCATTGTCGCTCGAAAAGGCCATTGAGGAAACCGAAAGACTTATCAAAACTGAAGCTGAGAATATGCTGCGAATGATAATGGTTGGGCTAACTCTTAGGAAAAGGCAAGCCTAGTGTGCCCTAAGAGTTTGGGTATCTGATTAGAGTAATAACGTAGAGATAATATAAGTATTCTATCATATGAGGAGATAAGAAAACCTAGGTAGTCAAAGCTATTAAAATTACTTGGATATACTATGATACCGACTTATACTATAGTAGTGTAACGTAATGGAAGTATAAAATGTTTAGGGTTAACCTTAGGCGGTGCTTGGGATGGAAGGAGGGATCCATTGGCTGTGGTCCTCTCTTGGCGACGGTGACATCAACAAGCCATACTCCGGAGCAAAGAGTCATATGTTCAGACATACGGGGTTACTACGAGGTCTTAATTTTGTAACTACGCAAAATTTCGCCATGGAAGGGGCTAAACCTATACCGCAGCGGAGCAATCTACCAATGGCGTAGATCCTACTAAGTCATCTCCCTACCGCACAGATAGCGCTCTAATTTAGGTTCATATATAACGTGATGTCTGCAGTCAAGGTGTAAGTAGTCAGGGTGACTATTGACATGCCGCTGGCGGTCGAGATGTATGTGGCGAGTGGTTGACATGTACCTAAGGCGTTGATGTTGATACTAGTGGAGGTACGAGTGACTTTGGTGACGTTGGGAAGCTTATTAGATCGTTGGCAGACGCGCCGAAGGATTGCTAGAGGCTGCTACCATTGTTGCAAAGCCGCTGTTGTGAGAATTTCTCAAGATTCCATCCTGCCCTAGTTGAAGCATTTACCGTGCCTTGTCTTCAGCATACTGTACCTCCGCAATCAGGACCTCGTACCGACTCTTCTCTTGCTTATCGCGCCCGCGATTTTTGACCTGTTGTGACGGCTACTAGTGGTCGCTTCACAGCTTGATCGAGAATTTCGATGTTGCAGAGGGAGGGAAGACGCGTTTTGCCTATGGCGCTGAGGCCATGAGCTATGTACTAGTTGTGGCACGAGCCTTATAGTATCTTTACTACTCTAGGGATGGAATACTTGAACCAATCGCATTCCCGCTGCGCGCAAGAATCATAGTCTGCCTGACTCCAATAACTCGAAGTGTAGTCGAACATGCCGACGCGGTAAAATACCTGTTCCTCAGGCTCGCTTCGTCGTCGATCCTGCTTCGTTGGCGAGTTGCGTAGAAGTAAATCGCTACTTTGGCTCTGAGCGTATTCCCAAACTTGCTCCATGGACCAGTCATCCACTTCGGCTCCGAGATAACGACGAAATTGGTATCGCAGAGCGGCCGTCTGTACGGAAGGTTTCGACTCTGGAGCCGCCTCATCATTTACAGAGCTATTCAAGTCCTTCTTTTCTTTGGCAGCTAAACGTCGCTTCAGTGCTTCTTTTTTAGCAGAGGATATCGTTTCCGAACGCATTACCAAACCTTTGGTACGCCATTGAGAACCCATGAATGAGCTGTATAACTCTAGAAGCACGAGCTCCGCCGTAGCTCCTTCTGGAATACGGGCTCGGAAATCGGAAGTATCAAGATTGATCTTAATCTGTTGGACCTTACAATCTTCACTCATCTTCATTACAGCAGCGTGATTCTCTTCTGGGCGATTGTAGCGGTTCGAAGCTTGCGAGGGAAGGAGAAGCGCAGGTAACAATCTCGCCTCGAGAGTTAGGCTGCACAGGTCTTCTTCGACTGCTCCAAATGGAGCCCTGCCTTCAACAAGAACCGGCTGACACTCCAATATCTTGGCTGTCATTGCTTGCTCGTTCCTTCTGTCTTCGAGTCCATACCGGCCTGTAAAGTCAATTGCGCCATTTACAGATGTCCAAGACCACGACGGCCCTTGGAAAGACGTGGGCCGAGGATATTTGGTTCCTTGCACGGTCCATAAGAGCTCTGTAAACAGTGATTTGCGCCATAGACCTGCGAGATATTCATCATCGAGCACAGCGCAATACTCTTTTGCAAGTCCGGACAAAGCTAAGATCCGATCAGTCGGTCTCGTAAGTTTGCGGTGTGTATAGGCCCCAACAAGGCTATACCAGTCGTTCTTATTTTCATCCGCATTCATTTCAGGTTCGTGCTGAGCGGCCGATCGGGTGATGTCGAAGACTCGGTCGAATACCTCTTTCGGTAAGATGTCTCTGCTGGTAGAGTCACTTTCATTGGCCATTACCCATCCGTTTGTCCACCCTGGTTTGTTCAGAGAGCCACGGCATAGCCAACGTACTTGGTGCTCCGAGAATTCCAGCATACGTGGTGAGAGGAGACGTTCTTGCAACGTCCAAGCTCTCGTATCAAGATGGTTCGAGTAACTGTCGAGAGAAAATATTGTTATGCTTCCCCTTGTAGAATCAGGACACACATAAGGTAAGGTAAAGGCAGGGGTCTCTGAGTTGGGCGCGGTCCGTCGGTGTAGAAATCCCTCGGAAGCGTTACTTGCTGAGGCGGCCGCAATAGTGACATGACCATTTCTGTATATCTGTGGCATCTGAGCAATCTGTCGAGATCTATCTCGATCGTCGTCTTGTATGATACATAGCGCATCGACCCATAGAAACCGAATCCTGAGGTTGCGACAAATGGTAATCGCATTTTGAACAGTCTTCGGAAGCCGAGCATATGGTATCGATGTCAGCCACTCGGAAACAGTCGCCTTCGTAGAAGTTATCGATTGGTCTTTGCCCCAGCAGTAACTCAATGGAATGTAAGGCGCGTGAGCTAAGTGTTGGGTTTCGCATAAGTGCAAACAATCTGATCCAGTAGAGTCCAGCACCTCAATGAGTCTTTCAGGGACAAATGCAGCACTGAAAGTTGGGCAGCTATCGTTGTGTTCTTTGAGACACGTATCCCGCCATAAGGACATCTTCGCGGCTGTGTCCAGTGATCCGGGCTCATCGTCTATTGGTCTGGTCGTTATACATTCGGCAGCGGGATCGCCTGCTGATGCGTCAATCTAGGCTTAGGCGCCGCTTGCTCATGGCGAACTATACCCTCAGATGCTTGCACTCGAAATCCGCGCCGCGTGCGATAGGCGATCTCTTTGTTCTCTCGGTCCCAGAGACCAAAGAATTCAACTCTCAAAATGTCGATATCATCCTGTGCGCCCAGGAAGAGACACATGTTCTCAAAATCTCCAGGTCTCTCCACCGCTAGTCTACGCAACGTCTGGTCCGGAGCACTTGGAATCAAAGCAGTAGTCCACATAATGGCTTGTTGCATGGCTTTTCGGAGCTTAGTGTCCGCAATATCGCCGCATTGTACCGATGCAATTTTGAGGGTGATACATTCCTCATCTAGAATCCATGAACTTAGTCGACAGCCGTTGTTGCTGGCTTCGATCAGGTCGACGAAGGCAAAGTCGAAGAGGACCTTTGCCTCCATTTTAGCATCGTGATTATCGTCCACGCCGCGATCATGATCGGTGCGACGGTTCTCTTGGTCGAAGACTATCTTCTCACAATAGGAACATGAATGTGTGTCCAGGGTGATCGGCGCCATAATGGAGAAAATGACGCTTGTTTCCCTTCAACGTGAGGAATTTCAGCGACAGGAAATGGGTCAAATGAGGAAGACGCTTCGGCATGCGCTGAGATACATGTTTCCGCGATTCGAAGTGCTGCGCCTAGTGCTGCGCCTCAGGCGCTCGTAATTCGTTGTGTCCGAAGCTGAAGCGTTACCTCCCTGCAAACCTCGACGCTACTGAGGCGATACGGGCTTTAGGCTGCGAACGTGGTAAGGTGTGCGGCCTGGTTCGGTTCCTCATCAAGCGCCGAGGCTTGGCCCGTTTTACGCGAGATCGCTCCTTCTCCTCAGGGCCTGAGCATCTATTTGACGTTAGAAAAAAGGAATCATCTTGAAGAAGACACCAAGCAGGTATGCCTAGTAATAGCGTTTACGCATTGGATCCATATACCGGCGTACCTTGATCACGTGATAGAGTAACAGCCCTGGAGCACGGAAGGGTTGGAAGCGCAAATGTGGGCACCGATTCCTTGATCTGATTGAACTCCATGATTGGGTGCAAGGTTGGTAGATGGGAGTGGGGCGAGGGTGATGTGATTGGTTTCGTTCAATCGCGAACTCCACATGCGCGGGCTTAGCGCCACAGTGCGGCCTCGACCGTCCCTTTAGACCTACGATATGCACACAATAAATGCCTCCGTTTGGCAACTTTGCAGACACACCCGACAGCTCCAAGGTAGGATTCATCCCACAAGCATGTTTACGTTTCCTTCTAGGGCCACAGGATTTCCATGTCCTATGGGCGACTTTGGTACCTAGGTAGTAAAGAATTCGTCTTGAGGACGAGCCATGATTCACGCCTATTCCACAATCAACAAGTATCAGCTATTTGTTGGAGCGGTCTTCGGCGGACACAAGCGAAGCGCTACAGAAGAGTAAGAATGCCAGACTTTTTTGCTTTCATTTTTTTATATTGAGGCCATCCGAAGTCGCACATCGTTGGACGATGAGGGTATATCTATGCAGTGATGGTAGTGGAAAAGGTTATGAGCAGAATGTGTTATTCCATGTCATATACTGTATCTTTACTTCAAACATTAGCTATCATGGGATTAAGGCTGAAGCAAATGTGAGCGGAACGTATGTAAAGGGCTTATGACTGGGGCTATTCCATAATAACGGCATTACATGATTGGGATGTGATGTAATGTACACACATGATGCGCAATTCTAGCCTACACCAGGATTTGGAAGTGTTGGATGTGTCGGCGCCTCCTGCGCTATATAGAGTAGGAGTCAATATTTTTTAGGTCCTGTAGGAGAGCTCTACTACTAGGGTACTAGACTGCTCAGCAGACCTTGCTCAAAACTGAACAATGGCTTTTGCGTCCTCTACTACACTATATTTCAAACCATCAACCACCCCAACCAGATCCGCAGGCAGAGGACCTGCATTGTACGACACGCACTGATCCGGTTCTTCAATGATCTCAGGTGCGATGATAATACCGATGATAGCAACATGGCCGCCAGTTCAGTTTGTTTTTCCGTGCAATATATTTTCCTCTTCTGGCACAGTGTCCAACATTGAAAGTCCGGAATATGAAGGAACTAGATTAGAGAATATCTTGCCGTCTCTGAATAAGGCGAGGAGATTCATTCCTATGTCGGCGCCGTAGGGTTGGACGCCATCGCGCTCGCACTCTCGTCAAAATATTCCACACGCTGGATGAAGCAGGCGCATGAATTCGTCAATGAATAGACTTTGATTCGAGTTCTTTCCTGCGAATCATCTTGTCGCTCGGTTCAAACTTGGCGCGCATTTCTGTCGCGAGCCTCTTGTACACAGGCTGGCGATGAGATATAGTGAAAAGTTTTGAGATCACCACGCCATGCGCGTCGACGAAGCTAGACATCCGCCAGCAAAACTGCCAATACGAATTGAAGTACATGCGTTAGGAGAAACGTTTTGCCAATGTAAACCTATTCGCCCGACAACGAGTACAACCATGTCCCAATAACAACATGATATAGATGCAGAAGTCCTGATTATATTTTCCCTCCAGCATTGTTCACACGCTCCCTATCGTAGTAACCTCCCTACATCAGCAATACTTCCTGGATCGTTAGAAGTGCGACTGCTCTCCTCAAGCAGAATCTCTCGTGTCTTCTCGATCGGCGTATGTTCCTTGTTGGTCGAGCTTCCACCACTATTGACAAATCCAAGAGAGCTTTTGCTCTGGCTGGCGGACCTCAGCTTTCTGATCAGAGATCCGAGAGAACCACGATTTTCTGAGTCGAAGAATGCTGGGAAGACCAGAGCGCATGCACAAATGAGACCGATGTCGAGTTCGATGATACTGTAGTCTTTGTTAATTTTGCTGTCGAGCAGATGCTGAGTAGGTGATTCCATACATCCAATAGCCGGTTCTGACGTAGGCAAACGACTGGTCGAAGTCGTTGATGTGTTTCGCTACCCAGACCAACCGCATGTCGCTTGCTAAGACAGTGCTACACCAATGTTAGCGACGTTGATGCTCGTTGCTAGAAAGTGGACGTACAAGATACCTAGACCGAACACCGCAACGAGGCGAAGTTTCCGAGTCATCTTCATTTGCAAATTCCAAACGAAAGGTATCGGAAAGAGGAAGATGTAGACATCACTGACGACGTTGAAGATACCGCTGGCCCATGGGAGCGCGGTGAACGACATACATTTCCCCGGCAGTGTTGGGTTGTACGCCTTCGCGATTGGGTCACAATAGAAAAGTGAGCAGAAGAAAAGAACGGTATAGAAGACTGAGCATGCCAATATACCAAACCAAATCGGGATTCGGCTGGGCAGACCCTGGTGGCCGAAAATGTTCTGGTAGCAGATGAGAACCGATAGCTTGATAGCTAGCGTGGTCGGTTGATAGAGGAGCTGAACAATAAATTGGTGCTTTCCGATATCGAGGAACATTTGAAGAGGTATGTCCCAGAGATGACGGCCGACTCCTTTGTAAAGAGACGCGATCCATCACCCCGAAAAGTTCGCCGATAAAGCCCAAGCGAGAACGATGAAGTAGTCGTCTACTCGTAGCCTTCCTTTGATCCATCTACGGGTGTAGAGTCTCACAACGACGGCCAACGTTGCGAAAAATATCAGAATCACGTGTGTGGCTACCGACTCCTTACGATACGTGTGCGGCTGATCGAAATTCGATGTCAATCCCGCTGGGGGAGGAACCACTGGTGTTGTCGTTGAATTCATCGTTGTTCGATCGATGGTTGACTCAATAGCTAAGGACTACTATTGTCTGAAAGTAAAATGAGAATTTTTGGGGTTACTTGCTATGTATCTCAAGATTTTCGTGTTGGGAAGGCGGAGCAGAATAGTAGAAGGTATTAAATACTGATCAGAAATTGCGCGGCAATGGGTAGACATGGAGCCACCCTTCTTCGGAGTTCGACTGCAAGGACGTACATAGACAACCATGCCAATGCATATCAGCGCCAAATGAATCAATAGGCGCCGTACTGTGTGGTACAAATACAAGGATCGAAAGTCGCCTGCTCACTCGGTCCAACGTATGCACGTCGGAAAACCCGTCACGCACATATACGCCAGGATTAGGTCCTTGAGATGCGGAGAGCACAGTAATCGACCAAGTCCTGATGAACTATGTTGGATCGGTTTACAAACTTTAAACAAGTAAATGAAGCACATATATTTGACCCTTGAGTTATGCAGTACCTCGACCCCCGGTCTAGCTGTGCCCATGCTTCTGCAGATACTCAGCCCATGCTTTCCCCAAATCGCTCGGCCGAAACGGCTCAAACCATTGTTTCCGCCATTCCTTTTCATGTGCTGATAAGCCAATTTCTCGCAATAGTGCATCTACATACGTGATGCTCTCGAAGTTGATTGAATTTCCCATTTCACCATTGGATAAGTAGCGTCTCCGACTGAAAGCTACCCACGTCGCAACACTTTTCTCCATGTCTTCCTTTGACGGAAGTTCGATCTGTTTGTCGAAGTATGCCACAGCCCATATTGCTTGCGCTTCAGCTGCAAGCATCTTGTTGCCGGTGTTCAGATGATTCAAAAAAAGGATGGAGCTGTTCTCAATGGGTGCTATTCCTTGATATAGCCGATATGTGGTCGTGTCAATTTTCTGATGTGGGTGGGTCGGCGGATTTGCTAGCAGTGGAAATCTTGAGCATATCTCTTGATCGGCTTCGTGGAAGAGCTTCTCCCAATGCTGAGAAACTTCGCTTGGCTCGTTATCCAGGGGAACAGGAAGTCCGAGATTTGACAGCTGTTCATTGTCGAAAAATTCGAGGGACGGTGTCCAACCAGTGCCACAGACAATTGCGTCACATGCTAATTCCTCTCCACCCTCTAATAGGACGAAATTCTTGTCAAGTGACTTCACCTGATCGCGGTGGATGTATACATTCGAAGAGATGATGTCCCAAAAGTCATCGTGGTGGATCAGTCCCCCGGGACCGTTCTGCCAAAAGAATCTGGAGTAGTCAGCTTGGCACACTTGGAGAGGACTGAAATACTGACGCAGTATCATATTCGAGCTGATCGAAACCCTTTGTCTTATCTCGCCCTTGATAGTCTGCCTCGTTTCGAATGACTTGGTCTTGCTTTGCTAGTACCTGGTCCACCAGAAAACGGCCTAGCTGGTTGTGCTGCAGGAAGTTCGTCCATCTATTTTCGCTATTGAATATTGATGGGCCTAAAGAAGCGACAACACGTGTGTGTGCCGCTTCAAACGCATTCTTGAAAGGCCCTTTACCCCTTGGCGAAGCGAAGAAAGAAGGTCCTGTGCCGGTCGTTCTGATGACCCAGTGTACTTCTTTTTCATTCTTGACGCCCTCGTACACGATATCAGCTGCGGATTTCCCTGCTCCAAGGACCACCAGCTTCATAATATCCGATGTCTCCATGATCCGAGACTCTCCGAATCCTTCAGTGTGGAGTATTAGCCCACCAAACTTCTCTTTCCCCAACAACAAGGGCATGTTCGGTAGTGAACATAGACCACTCGCAATGATTACTTTCGGTGCAGTGAATGTGGTGGCTTCGCTACGAACGACCCACATACCACCAATCTGTCGCACCGATTGAATATCTGCGTTGAAGATCATCCTGTCGCGCAAAGTGCGTCCGCTATCATCTTTCCGACTGCAGTACTGATGGAGGTAGTCAGTTGTGTACTTCGCACGGTAAAAATCATGATAGCAGTCGGCCTCGGGTGGGCGTGTCATCGAAAGGTCTGAGAATTCCGAAAGACCGTGACTCCATTGCGTCCAGAACGAATCGTAAATCCTACCTGAAAACCGTCAGCGATTGAAATTTGAGTGATTCATTCGCTTACGCCTACTGAATACTCCTCCAATGTCACCGTCTTTCTCCAAGATCACTATATTGCTTTGGGGATGAGCATCGAGGAAGCGCTGGGCCGCAATTATTCCCGAAAGTCCTATACTTCTATTAGAAGACAACGATCAAAGCGGAATGTCACGCAAGGGGTGACCTACCAGCGCCGATGATGATCAAATCATAGCTATGCGATGCCATTACGGAATGGAATGGCTGCTGCGCCTTGAGTCGATGAACTAGTAGCTTTCAGAACTCTCACCTCGAAGAATAGCAGCTTTCTCAGCGCGTGCAGCGGGCTAATTGGAGCGTGGGATGAGCATCGGTCCAGACAATTATGTGTATGAGCGCACTGGGCAACGGTAAGCGACGAAAGTGTAACGTCGCCAGTCATTGGCATATGCCTAGGCTAGTGTTTTAGCGCGAGAATGACTAGATCCACCGGTGAGCCGGTGTGCTGGATATGTATGCGCTACGCCGCAACTAATATCTACCGCCCCAGCCATCTTACCGCGCCGCACGCCGGTACAACCTCAAAAAATTGATTCTGCTTCAACCCGTCGTCTTCCTTGGCGCAGCGCTTCTGGACCCGCTTGCAAGCATCCCAGGATACCGTCACGCCATCTGAGCCTTTACGCAAGCTTCCCAGATACACATGACTGGCGGAACACATTCGTAGATCTATGTCTAATATTCCACTAAATATTTCGTAATACTATTGTGCTACCTACACGATGGTGCTGGGGTATTGTACTGACTGACATGGTGCAATATAAGAGGCGTTGAATGTTTCACAGGATCGTTAGCATTCCTTTAATTGTGGTTTGTCGAGGTCGCATTCCAGGAATAAAGGTGCCATCACTCTCGGCTATACATAGCTCGGCCGATATACTTCTTTCTCACTAAGTCGCTGTACCGAATCAAATTCATGTGACGGAAGCAGGACGACATCTCTAGACTTGCAGAACTCCTTGATCTTTCTTTGTGATTCCAATGCAACATACGGATCGCTATTGATGCCGTCAACAAGTTCCTTGCCAAGGAGTGTCTGATTGTATGCTGCATCTCCAACGAGGAAATACGTGACGTCATCATCGACGATAATGAGGGAAATGTGACCTGGGACGTGACCAGGAGTGTCAACAGCCAAGATCTTGCCATCATTTGAGATCGGGTAACTATGATCCCAAGGGCCGATAGGTGGACCATTAGGTTTCAGTAACGTTGGTTTGAAACCTTCGGGCCATGCTGCTGGGTTGGCACCCTCGATAGTCGCATACGTGGTGTTCTGAAAGGAGGCCCAATTAGTAGGGCCAACGTAGATGTTGGTCTTTCCGTAAATATCAAGAAGCCCACCAGCGTGATCGCTATGCAAATGTGAGATGATGGCAGCCTTGATGTCGATGTCTGGGTCGACTCCTAGGTCCCGGAGCTGAGTGCCAAGTCCTTGATCCGGACCGATGTCCATGGACACACAATGGTGGCCGATCTGCCACCAAGGAAAGTAACCCTTCTCAAGACACCGAGGTGTCTCGCCCAGGTCAAACAGGAAATAGCCTTCTGGATGCTTTATGAGGAACGCGTAGATCGGGATTGGGTCAGTTAGATTCCGATCTGACAGGAATCGAAGGCGCCGAAGCAAAACGTTTCCAGGAGGTTGTGTGATTTGGGTTGGACGGACACGGATAGTGCCCGTCTCTATAATACGTATATCGATTGGCATGATGTAAGTATCTGGTGCGAAAGTCGACTTGGAGAAAGACGGAAATGCTGAATTCGTGGTATGAGTTCCACAGTATATATAGGCATATAAGCGCACCGGATACAATGGCACATTAGGGTCTCCATATGGTGGGCCCGAATATAAATCATGCATATCATCGACTTTCCCGATTGGCATGTCCCAATTTCCTTTCTGATGAGAATGCGTGTCTGTCAGGCTCAATAGCATTTTTACTAAGTGAAAATGTTTACCTTCCACGCTACCCTTCGTGATTTTCGCCTGGATGACTATCAGGTGTCGTAATGGGATGCGTGAATTTTCGCTGGTACAGACGCACAAGGTTAGACACGGGGAGATAAATTACCACGCGCCGGCGGAGGCGGGAGGATTTGTTCGCCGAATTTAGTGGCAGTCGGCAATGCGGTAGTTAAATCGCTGATCTATCAGTAGTAACGGTAGAAGTATAATGTATATTCTCTCTAAAGATACCCCATAGTTCAAGGGCTAAATATATGTGCTTCATTTACTCGCTGTCTCCGTGAAAGAGAAGTAGAAGTACGCGAGCGCCGCCTCGCCCTGGGCACATGAAAGCAGGCATTGACTCACGTCCTCAAGAATGGTCGCGCAAAGAACAGTCTTGCAGCATCCGGCTTTTCCGTGCAGCCATAACACTTGTTGAGATTCAGTGAACCAGTCTTGGTAATCTTGGCAGTTTAACATCCACTCTCCAGTTCCAGGCTCATGGTCCTCTCGAGCTTTGCGTTGAATCACTGTTGGATCTGGCGCCGCTAGCCATCCTATAACCTTGTTGAGTTTCCTTTTTTTGCTCCGCCGTTAGCAGTGACTGAGTGCTAGCAGCGATCGCGTCCACTCGGGTTCGAGTCGTCATCGCGATCTCGTAGGTCTGTGTGGCAGTGGTCTCTATTCCTCCAATGGTAGTCTGTATATCTCCAACGATAGTTGCAACTTGCTCCACTTTGTCTCTCGCGATAGAGCCATTATCCAACAAAAGGACTTGTATGGCAAACGTCAGTCGTCCGATGTGTCATTTCTTAAGTTTCTCCAGCGTACTCTTCTTGAGTGGATAAACAAGACGTTGTCCAATCGCATGTGCCTTTCCCCCGAAACCATCTGGTCCCACAGTGTGAACCTTGGTCAACTTCTTCTGCAGCTGATGCACCCCATCCTTGCATGCCTAACGGTTGGGACAACAATCAGTGATGATGTCTAAGATGTCTGCGGTGCTGACTTACCATAAGGCTCTCTTCAGCTTGCGACACGAGACTTGCCCGAGACATCGATATGCGTTGCTTGACCAACGCCTCCCCTAGTACTGTAAAGATCTTAGCAAGATCGGCGATCGCAGTATATGCCTCTCGGATATCGTCTTCGTATCCCTTTCAGCTCTGGTAGTACTCCAACAAACCCTGGCATACCTGAATGCCCATGGACGCTACAACCACAGCTGTTCCAGGATCCACGCTTAATCCACGCTTAACGTCGGCTGAGTGATACCTAGGTATGTTTCAATACGAACTAGAAGTGTTTGCACTGACACTAGGCGGCACGGGTCATATGCTAATGTACAGCTTCGTGAACAGCTGTGACACGGCAGTGTCAGTGTTGTGAACTAATCTTGCACAGCGTGTAACGCGGCTGTGGCCCATAGCTAATTGATCAGAGGTGTGCTGAAGGGGGCTTGGTTAGATCCTACCATTCGCTTGCATATACAAATTGCGGTGGAGTTGTTTTCGTACGAGGGGCGGGCGACGCAGTGTAATCTAAATCGGACGAGCGCCCAGCGCGCGCGACACTCCGTACCATGCGCCGTATGCTACGGTTTTCTTTTGAAATCTGATCACATGTTGTTAAGTAATGCTCGTAGGAATGGCTGTAATTCGACTTGGTTTTTCGGGCAGTACTCGGGTTTCACCCACACGTCTTGTAGGAAGATGCGCTTTTAGAGGGCCATACTGTACTAAGTGCAAAGCGTTAGTATAGCCACGTAGTCTCCAACCAACTAAGAAGGAAGTTCAGGTTACTTACTGATGCTAACTTGTCTACACTAGGCGTGAGATAACTTTTAATTATAGGATATTGCTCTTATCTCTGTAACGCTCTCCACAGTGAGCCAAACAAAATAGAAGAAAGACAAAAATGAATGGGAAAGAGAGAAAAAAACAGAAGGAATCTACGACTACATCGTCCCCCTATGCATATCTCTAATCTACCCACCATGCTCCCAAAAACCTCAATCTTTCGGATTTCCCTGACCAGGGAATCCGTACACTTACAGGCTATGCAAGCTTTCACTGGACTACTACAGCACATCATCTGTACTGCGTAAGGCCTTGAACTGTAGCATCCTTCCTGTAAGTGCTAGCAACCCTCACGCAACAGTACTAGCAGTCAACAGTCGGTGGAACGGACTGTTGCAAGCGTTGCAGGCGCGCAACGGTTCATTGTACGAGATATTGCTTGGATATATTCTTCCTCTAAGGCTTGAACGCACCTCACAAAATGACACACTTCCACAGTACACTTGATTGCCAACACGTACCACAGATATCCTCATGCAACATATGATCATATCCGCGACACCAATCACACATGCCCACCCTACGGCCCCAGCGCAGCCTGCACATCTGCACTACCCACATCTTCCCTCTGCCTAATATACGCCTTTAACTCGCCCGCATGAGCCCCCGCCTGGTGCAACTTGAATTTCAACGCATCCCCCTTGATAATGAACAGCTGCCCAACCTCAACAAGCACATCCATAGCGCCCGGCTCCAAGTCCTCGCCTGTGGGCCATCCCCGCACAAGCTCTGCATACCGCGTCATATCCTTCGACACGGTGATGCCGCCGAACTGGCTGACGGTGAACTTGAGCAGATGAGCTAGCACGAGAGCGCGCAGCCCGAGCGCAAGTTCTGACAGGAAGAGGCTGAGATTGCGACCGGATAGTGCGCCGGATGCTTCAGTCGCTACGCGCGTTAGGAATTGCACCACGGCTTGGCAGGCAGGTGTTTCTGAGCTGGCGGCCATGAGATCCATGTCGTCTTTTGGCCTAAAATCCGTCTTCTTCTGCTGCGCAAGACACTTGGCGACCCAGTTCAGCGTCGCGGTTAGCGTGATGTTCAGTACATTCGAGAGCTTAGATTCCAGCGTCGACATTGTGGCGTTAGAGGACTTCTCGATTTCGCGGCGGATGGTGACGTTGGGGGTTGCGAGGGGAAGGAGGATGGTGCGGATGGTGGTTTGGAGGAGGTGCAGAATGATGGTGAGGGTCTGGATGGACGGAAGGTGAGTGAGGTCGGGTGGCGTCTTCATGTTTTCTTGGGAGACAGCGTGGTCAGAGGCGCTGGGTGTTCTTAGCACGCTTTTCGAAAAGAGTTGAAAAGGGTGACTTACGCATCGAGGGCTGTTTCGAGATAGTACTCGCCTACGTGGGTAAGTAGTAGGTTCTGAAGATTCTGCACATCCTTTGGCGTATCAATGGGTGGAGAGAGCTCTAACCCCCTACCAACACCTTCTGCAAGCCATTTGAGCATACGCTTCGCCACTGGAATTGACAACTTTCCGTCTTCTTCTGTGGTTTCGATGTTCCTCTTGTCGCCTTGGTCTTCCTTTAGACCGGCGATCCTGAGCAACATCGCTTTCTGAGTGGTGGGCAAATCTGCGCTATCAAGCCTCTCCATATACGCGTCACGCGCGGAGGCTGCAAATTCCTTGCCTCGCTGGGCGAGCGAACCAAAATATGATGTTGGCATTCTCCGCCGTTGCTCGTGGTATGATGTGAATTTGAGCAGCAGAGACGAGTAGAGCTCTTCCAAATTCCTCTTCTCTCTTTCGATGTATGACGATCCGACGAAGTAGGGAACGAAGAGTTCTTCTAGTTGTTGGTCTAAGGTTGCTGCAATTTGCGAGGTCACAGGTTCCGGAGCTTCGGTCAAGCCATGTGATTTTAAGTCATCGACCAACGTTGTAATGTAGCTCCTCGAAGCCTGGAGGGAGCGCAGAAAAGCAAGTGACGACAGTTCGTTTGCCTTTTCCAGTACCATCTCCAGCCGCTGCTGAATGGACTGCTGAAATATCCTCTGCAGGAACCTAATGAGAACCTCTTCATAGTAGGGAAACGCACGCTTGATGATAGCAGACTCGTCCTGTACGACAATCTTCACTTCGTCGATTAGCGACTGTAAACTAGGCTCAACTCCGGGGGGCTCTGCGTCTGGGTCTTGGAGACGCTCCCAGGTCTCCGTGTCTTCTGCCAACTCATCCGTGACCAGTTGGGTTCGGTCTATGAAAAATGAATGCTGGTTTACGTATGTCGCTATGACACTAGCACCATCATTGAAGTCCTTGAGCGTGATTGCGCATTCTCGCATGCCTTCATAATTAGCTCGTCTTAAGCAGTCGTCAAATTTTGCCAACAGGTCCTGCTCAAGATTCTCCAAAAACTTCTCAATGATCTCTTTGGTGGGGTACTTTGACCGTCCGGGCCTTCTCTTGACGCCGTTTGGAGCACTTCCATTCACGCCTTGATTGCTGTCCGGGTCAAGCCGAGCGCTGATCTTCAGCAGTTGTCTTGCTATTCGCGCACACTCCACAATGTCGTTGCGGCGCTTCACGTCTTCCAGGGTTTCGAGGCTGCCCCGTTGACTGACCTCTTGCCAGCAGAGAATCAGGAACTTGGCATCGTTCGATCGCTTTAGCTGCCGGTCTAGCTCTTCTAGGCGCTCTCCTATCCGCACAGCGATATTTCCTCCCGTGTCCCCATACCCGTCATCGCCGCCACTGCCGTTCAGAGAATTGTCCAGCCGTTGGAACCGATCTACGGCTTGATTCAGCTTTCTCCCGAGCGACTCGGCGTTCCCGTTGTGCTGGGCTTCGGCGCGGCGCACGGCGCCAGAAAGTTCGTTCTCGCGCTCCTCGAGGTCTTCAGAAAGGTTGTTCAGGCGATTCTGGGCGTGCTCGAAGGAGCGTATCAGAGGTTTGGGGTCGAATTGGGCCTGGCTGCCGCCGGGCGTGGACTTGCGGGAGGTAGGTGTGGCATTTTCGGAGAGGGCCTCGATAAAGTCCTTGACTATGAAGTCTTTGTTCGAGAAGTTGTCGAGCGAGAAGGTGAAGCCGCGACCGGAGCTTTTGGTCGAGGCTTGGTACGAGAGCATCGACGCATTGTCTGCGCTTGGGCGAGACATAGTGGAGTGCTACCTGGGGAGCATGAGTGGGACGAATGTACAGGCACGCGACACGAGACTGCAGCTTCGGGGCTATGTAGAGATGTGTGTCGTCTTGGAGCTCAAGGTGTCGAGTCGCGGGCGAGCGTCGTGGCTTGAGCTGTGGCTTGTGCCTCCCCGCGCAGCTGGAGCTCGCTTTGGGGAACCCTTCAACCTGACGACAGACCCTCCAGACGTCACTCCAGACACTTTCTTGGGCTGCTGGCAATCAGGACACATGCTTCGATACGCCTCACGAGTTGCGACGCGCGTACGCAATTGCCCCTCACAGCATGGCTGAGCATCGATCTTGGCTTCGGCAGTGTCGGCGCCACTTTCCCGCACAAGCCTCACCGCATATGCTTCCGAGTGGAAACCTGTAAACATATACGAGTAGACCCACGATACAACTTTCATTCCTCCGCCCACGCGTTTGTTCACTCTTTTGTACAGTCACTGGGGACGCAAACGCAATAGTTTGACGCGACGAATATTCAATTTCCCGCCGCAATGGCGTCCACAGGCATCACTAGGCGCGAAGAGCTGGCCTTCCGCAAAGGCGTCGTCAACGGCAAGGAATTAACACCAGAAGAGCGCGAAGCCATGATGAAGCCCTTCCTACCACCAGCGCCCGTCAAGACATCCTCCCCCGACCACTCCACCCTTGAATCCCCAAAGAGCCCGAAGCTCTCACAGCGCACCACTCCTCGACCAAAACCTAAGCCCACGCCTGTCCGCACCTTTCTACACATCCTCCTCCACTCAATCATATCTTTTATCTTCAGCATATTCTTTCGCTTCCGCCGCTCGTGGAGGCTGTTTTCGTACAAGGTGCGCGCTGTGTTGAGGCATCATCATCACACGCCAGAATGGATTGTCAACGATGTCAAGAACGTGGAGCAGTTGCCTAAGCACATCAGCGTTGTTCTGGACCACCGGGAAGGCGACGAAGATCAAGGCAATGCAGGGTTAGAAGGTCTCGTACAGGACGCGTGCGAGATAGCAGCTTGGACAGCGAGCGCAGGCATTCCGCTGCTCAGCATCTACGAGCGCACTGGTCAGTTTATCCCTCTTCCTCTATCCTCACCACGTATACTCATAGACAGCGATAGGCGTCCTCAAGAACTACGTCCCCCAACTCCACGCCGCCATCCAGAAAAACCTCGAATCCTACTTCGGCACCCGTCGCCGCCCCACCCTCACCGTAAAAGCCCCGCACACCATATCCTACTCCCCGCCAGGGACGCCCTCGAGCGAGCCCACCGAAAATGGCTCCACGACCTCGCGCCCGCACCTCACCGTGCTTCTCCTCTCCGAACACGACGGCCGCGACACCCTGGTCGACTTGACTGTCACACTGGCTGCCATGGCGCAAAAAGGCGACATCAGGACAGAGCAGATCGACATGAACCTCGTCAACGCTGAGTTGAGCGACTATGTCAGCTCCGAGCCGGATTTGCTGGTGCTGTTCAGTCCTACGGTTGTGCTGAAGGGGTATCCGCCGTGGCAGCTGAGGTTGACGGAGATATTTCATTTGCCTGATAATAAGGGTGTTAATTATCAGGTTTTCCTCAAGGCGCTGAAGCAGTTTGGGAAGGCGGAGTTTAGGGTGGGCAAGTAGAGCGGTTGAGTGCTTTTGTGTTGTAGACTGTTATACCCTGAGGTCTTGATAAGGTCAGGATCGTATAGTAATTATCAATATTCACTAATTGTGTGCTGATGTGTGCTTGTAATTCTCCTTGGGCGTGAGCGTTGACCAAGTCCGTGCTCAACCATAGCTGTACGATGTATCTCAAAGCCTCAGTAAAGTTCAGATGTTTACTATGAGATCTCTTATACGGCAGGGTACATCACCATCAGCATCACGAAAGGGGCAACTAGAGTGCGAAAAGTTGCGAGGGATTACGCAGGTTGCAAGCCCCATTAGATATTTCAAGCGTTCTCATTACGTCACGCGCATTGGGCACAAGTAAAATTCACAGCACAGCACTAGACGTGGGGGTGCATGACCTTCATTCAATGTATCCTAATGGCACATGGCGACAAATAGCCGTGAAATGTTCCCACAGTACCACTGGTAGCCCGCTCGACACCGCCCAAATTGCCCATGGTCGTCCCGCACGATTCTCGTGAGTGGAAGGGAGGTCGGCATGATCGTTCTTCGTTGACAGGCAGAGATTGGCGATGCGCTTAGTCGAAGAGACCGAAACCCATGTCCTCGTCGGACTCCTCCTTCTCCTCCTCCTTGGGGGCAGCAGCCTCCTCAGCGGGGGCAGCGCCGCCAGCAGCAGCAGCACCACCGGCAGCGGGAGCGCCACCAGCACCGCCAGACGGGACGGAGGCGAGCTTCTCAGAGCCAGAGGCAATGAGCTGTTATTCGTTAGAAAAAATTCCCTTGTACACAGGCGACATGGTTCAACAGCCGTACCTCGTTGATGTCCTTGCCCTCGAGCTCGGAGATGAGCGTGTCGAGGCGCTCGCTGTCGGCCTCAATACCGACAGACTCGAGGACCTCCTTGATGTCGGAAGCAGAGGGCGAGGTGTTTCCACCGAGGCCGAGGAGGAGGTAAGCTGCGAGGTGCTTCATTTTGGATGTGTGTGATTGACGTCGGGGAAAGAACTGAGTACAATCGATTTAACCTGCGCGAGTTAATAAATGCATTCCTATCGCGGCGGCTGCGCGACGACGTACCGTATGACCGGAGACTGAGACTTCAAGTTCTCGATGTGGTTGCGGATCAAGAAAGTTCGACTCGCGCGACGAATATTCGCATAGGTGAGTGCGCTAGTGCGGGCTAAGCCTGTCGCGGGCAAGCGCCAGCGGCGCCGGATTAGGAATGTTCCGCGCCTTGCTTGCCTTTATAAGAGCCGCCACGCTTTCACATTGTCGGCGCCGCCCGTGTGTTTTCCTTCTCCAGGGCGTTGTAAACCCGCTTTTTGTGAGCGTACGTTTGCTGGGCCCCTCCGCTTCTCCCACAAAAACGCGCCACGAAAGCATGATCGACTGCTTTTCCACTACACACGACCAGTAGCCCTGAGTCAACTGCATATCTGTCGCCCGCCATGAACGTGAGTCGTCCGGCGTTGTAGCCGGAAATCGGTTTGCTGATATGAACAGCCTTTACACGATATTCTCTCTTCGATCGACCCGAGCAAGGCGCGCATCTTCTCTACTACGCCTCCGGTCCAGCGGTTGGGTACCGGGTCTCCGAAACCTGCCACGGGTGCTCAGCGCCCGCCCCAGCGTCCCGCTCAGCCCGCGAACGGTGCTTCGGAAACGTCGGCCTTGAAACGCAAAGCATCCAACCCAGGCGATATAGGACAGACGAAAGTACCGCGGAAAGATGCGCCTACACCACTAGCACCGACCAACAGCGCTCGGTCGGGCTCAGCCCCTGCCGGAGCACGATCGACCTCCACCACCCCTACGACTTCGATGCCTTACCGAGGAACAGCAGGTTTGGGTGCCTCCAAGCCCCCAAATCCGCTGGCTAAGAAGCCATCAGCTGCTGGGACTGGACAAACAGCAGCCGCCAAGGCACCATCCTCTACCGCTAGACCAACCATTCCGCGACCCGCCGCAGCACCACCTGGAGCCGCAACAGCACCAGTGAGAAAGGCGGGAGGTTATCTAGCCATGTTGCAGAAGGCAAAAGAGAAGGATGCAACGAAGCCTGCTGCTCCTCCTGCCAAGCCCGAGCCGACCAAGATCATGTCTAAGAAGGAACGGGACGCTGCCCGGCTTGCAGCCAAATCAGGTGGCAAAGGGAAGAAGCCACTTGCCGGGCCTCCAGGACGAGGCACTGATCCGAAGACGGGTGGTGCCACCAGTGCTGTGCAAGAGAAACGGAAACCAGCAGACCTCGGTTATCAGGGCACCGCTCGTCCGGCCGTCAAGAAGCCCGCCGACATTGGGTATAAAGGCACAGCCAGACCAGCGGCTGGTGCATCATCTGCTGCTCGTCCCGGTGCGACACCTGCTGCCAAGAAGAAGCCCAAACCCGTCCAGGATCGTTACGCTGGGTACGCCGACTGGTCGGACCTGGATGACATGGAAGACGAGGAGGAAGATTATGACTCCGAAGGCTCGTCTGATATGGAGGCCGGCATGTGGGATGTCGAGGAGGAGAATGCCAAGGCGCTCAAGGTTGCTAAGCAGGAAGATGCTGAAGCACTCGCGCACGAGAATGAGCTTAAGCGGATAAAGCAAGAACGCATGAGGAAACTAGCCGCTATGAACAAGGCAGCGGCGGCTAAGAGAAAGTATTAGACTTCTACGATCATGATTACGTTTATGGAGTTATTGGGTTATATTCACGGCATACCACAGGGGGCGTTGTTTGCACATCTTCGACTTGCATAGCCATGGTGCTTGGGGGACGGAAGCTTGGGGAATTCACTGCGACTCTTATCGGCGCTATTTCACGATTGTCGTTTTCGTAAGTTCAATCGAAGAGCAGCATTACAATGACAGACACCTGTCGGTGATAGAACCTTTAGTATTCACACCCCCTATTGATAATCGATCTGTATCTGGTATCTCTACAAAAGTTCGGACTTGTGGTCGTAATGCAAAATGGTTAACATGACGATACAAAACATGGAAGGGAGCAATCAAATAGCGACTACAAGTGAGACAGCGCGAGCGCAAACGACGCAACTTAGCTTGACACTTGACACTTCACAGGCATGCCACTTCAACTTTTCGCACCGTATTTGCGCATAAAGCACCGCCTTGCTTCGTATCTACTCCTACACCGCAACGAAACGTTGCGAAATCGACTTATCCTATCCTCGCAGCCTTTGGCCATCGGTAACACAGACTTTACAACAAACATCGGCAACGCGCGTCGTAGCGTCAAATGGGTCCTCAAAAGGCCGTAGAGCCAGAGCTGATTCCGGAGTTCATCCCCGCACCACTATTCTCTCCTCAGCCCTCACACAACTTGCCACACCTAGTAGATATGGATGTTGATGAGCTGTCCGTGACCGAGCATCAACATGACGACCTGTTTTGGAATAGCACGCTAGAAGAGAAGGGTGACCAGGTCGTGCCAGAGCATGATGTTCTCGGCCGAGTGGAAGGGACCCCCAGGGCATACTGGGTGAAGGACTTGCCGCATGCTGAGGTAATCACAAGAGGAGATGAGGTTACTGGCACTCCTAACCACGGTGGCCCTGTGGCACAAGACTTCGCCTTTGAAGCAAGCGGTCCTTCAAGCCCATCACCTGCATCGCGGTTCTCAAACTCATCGCGGTTCTCGAACTGGGATCTTTACGCACCACCTACGCCGCCCACGCCCTCGTGGCCTAAACGCTCGGATTCTCTCAAACGCACACACTTCGAGCCGGCTGTTTTGCAACGTAGCTCTATACACGCATTGCCAGATCCCGCCATAGGACAGGATGAGCGGCCATACGATCCGCAAAAAATGCGTGGTGGCGGACAGTTGGTCGCGTATGAACTCAATTTGCCCCCTCATGTATTGGGTAACATTACGGCTTTCGCTGAGGCTGATCCCCTAAAGAATTATGGTCAGACGAGGGAACATGAAGCACTGCCTACAGTTGGTTTCAGGATAGATGGGGAGCCCATCGGACGTACTGAGGAAATGCAGGGTGCAATGCGAAGTTATCCATTACCGTGGTATGGCGATTTTACAAGACCAAGTACGGAGGATCTGGAGGATGTGTACCTACCGCCTGAGTCAGCGGCAGAAGCTTCGAAAGTCACGTCCACGTTTGTTTCTTCGGCGCCTGCACGAATACATGCAGTCGAGCAATCTTCCATAGCATGTGCACCTGATATTCCAGAGCGCTCAGCTTTAAGGAACGATCGAGCAGCCGAAGAGTCTACTTTGATGAACGGTGTCGGAGAAAAAGAGCTTGCTGAATCGCAGAAGCAGGTGCCCACAACATCCAAAAACCTGAACCCTCTGCTACCGCGTAGAAACGGCATTCTTACTGACACTGTAGACGATTTGCATCCAACGCACCGGCAATCTCCACCTTCACAAACCAACGGCAGATCTCGCACACCGCCTTCCCTCCACGTTAACGACACTATCCCCTCCACATCCTCAACAATACCACCTCCGCACGCCCATCCCCCAGGCTTCACCACAGACGACAACGTGCCATTGCACGATTCCCGCGATGCACAGCTTCGCGCCATCCTGAATTACTACGAGCAAACTCTAACAAGACAGGCAGCATCTATCCGCAACCTCCACGAGATCATCGACCAGCTCACAGACCGCTGCGACTACTACGAGCACGACCTTCTTCCCAAAACCCTAACGCACTGGTCCGAGACGAACCACGAAAACCACGCCCTCGCCGCTGGACTCAGGCAAACCGAAGAAGAAAACGCCTTGCTCTGGGGCTTCCTAGAGTTCTCTCAGAAATTGCTCCATCTGTGCTGGCAACGGGACGAGGCGGTGTTAGTCACAGCGCGCACGATGCGCGAGCGGAAGACGCACCGCGCGAATTGCGCAATGCTGGAGCGGCTGGTAAACAGCTTTGGGCCGGGGAGGGGAGGAGGAAAAGAGAGGACGAGGGGTGAGAGCCCATTTAGGGATGATCTAGAGCAGTTGATTTTTGTGTGCGAGCAGAATCTGAAGGTGTTTGGGGAGGATTTGGAAGATTGGAATGGGAATCTTGAGGTTATTCAAGGGGTGAGGGAGGAGAGGGAGAATGGAGGAGATGGGGTTGGGGTGGAGTATGAGGATGTGAGGTCGCGAGACGGGGTTCGTGATGTTTAGGGTGGGTTTAGCTGGTTTTGTATGATTGCGTAGATCGTAGATACCCATGGATTGAAGTTGCAACATGTCACTTTCTATTATCTCGCCTGATAGGTCTTATCGGCTTCGAACGATTATCTGAATGGTCTTGAGCTTAGGATCGCTCTATGAGTGTGCAAAGTTCCTGTTCAAACAACTAGGTCGGTGTTCGTATTCAATGATCCCATTCAAGGAAACCGGTCCATCGACGCTACAGTGTTCAACTGGTGTCCAAATATGGCTAATTCGTTTTGTTTTGGTATCGTGAAATTCGCAGAACAGTTCTTTCGCTTCCTTATATCTTGGAAAGCTTCTCGAAGCTAAAAATTGACCTTCCTTTCCTTTCGCCGTCTTGTTCCACCCAGCCACTCCTACCCACGATCTCCCCGGTACCCTCTGCCATCTGCCGCAGTGTACTTTCGTCGCCATGGTTAGCCAGGAAGCGCTTGCCATTACTTTCCAATCTACCGACAATGTACCCCCTGAGTGGCGTGCCGTCGCGATTGAACTCCACTGTGTAGGTCTAGAGATAGTCAGGTCAGTGCCTGACATACTATTTCTGCTAAAGAAAGATCGTACCTCGATTGTTGCTTCACCTTCAGGTTGCTCGACAATATCTGGAACCTCCATATCCGTGATCTCGTGCGGCAGAGGGTTCTCTTGCGGATACACACCCTCTCTTCTCGGATCTTTTGACAATACTACCACATACTGATAGCTCAGCACCCCACCGTTACACAGTACAAGCCCCGTTCGACCCTTACCCTCTCGAATCGCTCTTGTCATCGCGGTCAGTGCATGCATACTGTAATTGTTGCCGGCGCCGCCAAAGCTAGTCAATCCTCCTAAACGCGTCAGACTCTTCTTGCCGCCAGTCATCGGGAGACCAAGATGTTGCGCGGCCAGCTTCGGCACAATAGGGAAGCAGGAGTAGATGTCGAAGAGATCAATGTCGGCAACAGATATCTGCGCAAGCGATAAAGCTGCATCGAGAGACCTCGATATACTGGGCGATGTGTGGAAGTTCGGGCGGTTCCAGAAGTACGCGGCATCTGAGGTCCCGGCTCCGGAAAGTGGGTAGACCCATTTGGCTTCTGGGATACCGAGTTTGCATGCGTAGGTTGTGGAGGTGACTAGACAGGCGGCAGCGAGGTTGACGGTGTTGAATGCGTTCATAAGTAACGGATCTACAGCATGTCAGTCTATCCTGGCATGTTGCGTACGTACGCTTTGAAGTCTTACAGGGAAAGCATATCATTCTGTTCTTTTCGTCCACGGTCCCAATCTTCTCTTCGGAGTTATACTTCCCATAAGACCAAGCAACCTCATTCTGACTTGCTACTCTTGAGAACTCTGCGTACAGCTTCGCGCTCTCTTCGTTGTTTGCTTTGAGACTTTGGCCCCTATGCGCTCGGAATGCGTTTTCGTAAAGTGGGTATACTTGGATAGGTGTACCAAAGTCGTGGGCAGCACCGAGATCTACGGGGGTATGAACATTGACCTCTTCTGGGCAAATAAATGACTTACTCGAGCCAAGATTCATGCCTGTTGGGGTAAAGACAGACTCCACAGATTGCGATGGTTCCGTCCAACCTGACGGTGGTAGCTTGCCTGCAGCCGCACATGCAGATACTGGATGCATCAGCACATCCTAGCCCATCACGGTGGACTCATTTATTGTCGAAATCTAATCTTAAAAGAACAAAACTTACGAGACGCCAAAGCTTCACCCCCTGCGACAACAGCAACCTTGCTTTCTCCTCGCGCTACTCGTTTCGCTGCTTCATCGAGCAACTTCCCCGGCTTATCACCGCCATGCTCGGAGTAGAACTTATGTTTTGGTTTAACGTCTAGTTTGGCGGCAAGTAAGCCTGGTAGGTCAGGGTACGGCCACGTCCAAGTCTTCACTACGGCGACACTGTCTATAGACGACTGCAGTGTTGTAGCATCAGATGTAGAAGCATCTTTGATAGCGGCGAGTATCGCTTCATGAATAAGGACGGCGGGTTCCGTTGGATTGGAAGAGCGGTTCTTGATGTCACCAACACCGATGATTACTGGAGTGTCTGAGGGAGACATGTCGCGAGATCAAAGAACACGTGCGTACGCTCAAGGGTGCGTTATGGCATCGCTAGAGAGGCTCCGTTGTTTGGAGGTGCCTTCGCTATGCGCGAGTCGTGATTGGAGATGGGGAGACACGGTTTGCCGAGGTCTTTGTGGGGTACCGGTGCACAGGCGTGCTGTGAACTCCGCAGCACAACTCGAAGACTTTTTCTTTTCCTTGGAGCACGTCTCTGTGTACACATATGTTGCGTTTGTGATCTCTACGGCGACTGTCTCTACTGAGGTATAGACCACGATTTGACAGTGTATCCCATTCATGTCTGTCCAGATGTCTCTTCGCCACACTCATTGGCTGCGCAGATCTAAGAGCGCCCCTTTTATCGCATACTGTGGGTTGCTTGAAGAAGCAGACCACGATGGGAAGGCAACAAGATCATTTTCTGACTATGCGGGCAATTTTGCTCGAGTTTTGCATGAACTTATGAACCATGCGCAGGCCCCTGACGATCACAACACCCACACTTTTCATGTCGTGATTACCTAAATTCCGGGATCCCTTCCTAAAACACCAAGGTGCTCGCCTGAAACGGAAATTTCACCGTGATCGTGCGTAGGCTATAACTACACAAGCTTTTTCACCGGCTTGACTAGGCGAATACACGCAACGGTTCTGAGAAACGGGAGGAATGATCTACCCGAAGGAGCATTTCTCGCGAGCGACTTCCTTAATTTCCAGCATTCATTGGAGGGATAATGCACGTAGACTCAGGAACCGGAACTACTTCGCGTGAGCTACGAATCTACTCAGCGAAGCCGCGTCACTGCTCTCGGAATAGACTCTTTCTCTTTGATGTCCCACTACGTTGATGCTCGAGCACCAAACTACATAAGGCGCAGATGATCTCGGCCAACCCGTCGTGGTTCCTACCCTGTGATAAACGCAATGCAACTCTACTATCTTTCCCTCATTGCTCTCTCGAGTGCCACGGCATTCGCAGCACCTGCTCCTGAACTCTCCACGCGATCCATAACATGTCTCAAGGTCGGTGCTACCGCTACAGCAACATGGACGAATTCCGCCGGCAAGACATGTAAATGGAGTGGGATTGTAGGGAGCAACTTTGGCACAAATAGCGTCAATGGTGGAGAGTTTGTTCTTTCTTATCGTCATATTATCTCTCAAGTTCAATGGCTTGATGAATGAAGGCTCCTAACAGAAAAATAGTTACTCGTGCAACGGGCGATGCGGAGCTGGTTGCAGTGGGACAGCGATAGGCAACGTATACACACAGGACTGCTTCTCTCATGACATCTGCTCGTGGTTCAACAACGCTAGTGGAGGAGCTAGGTTCGTATATCTATTTCAATCAATGAAAGGCTGATATTGATACATAAACAGTGATGCGAACTGTGGTGCGGCGTACAATTCTGCTGTTGACGACACAGCTGGAGGGTTGCTCGCCGGCTGCTCTCAAACGAACCCCAGCAACTCGGCCAGCAAACCGAGCACATCGCCGACATGTTCATAGTAAAACTCTAGAAGGGCTGCGGAGTCCCAAGGATTACAATTGGTCTGGTATCGGGCGAAATTATCGCGACGAAGGAGTCAAAGGGGCTTTTTGTTAAACAGAGCTTGGTCCACCGTTGGCATCCAATGTTACTAAATCAATATGCGAGAAGCGACTGAGAGCTTGCTGATTCTGATCCAGTCCGCAGAAGCAGTGGCTTCTTACAAAGGTACCAGTCCTACTTCGTTTTCTCTGCCTCCACGACCCGTTTCAAGTCTTTATTCATCCTTACATAGCCCTCCCTCAATTCGTTCAATTTCCCCATAGCTGCAACTAACCGCGCGAAGGCGCCAGAGAACCGCTCACCTTGAGTAAATCGCGTAGATTCTTCATCTCCCGCAACTCCTTCTAAATGACACCAGTGTTCCGTGTCGAAAATTATAGGTGTCAAAATGTTCCCATTCCATCGAAGCTCTTTTTCTGGATTCAAGACTGAGACAGTGTTGGTGTAAGATTGACTCTTATTGATGGTGATGGTCTGTTTGTTTCCCATGGTGAGCTCAGTGTGTGGTGGCTGCACTTCGATTGATGTGACAAAAGTATTCCATTCTGCCCATGACTTCAAGTTCATCAATATACTCCATACTTGCGACGGGCGTGCTGTGATGGTAATGGATTCTTGATTTTCGTGCATTTCTGTCTTGTTGGGATTGCTGTCAAAGATCGATGTTTAGGTTTTCGCGTTTGTAGGAAGTTTCAAAAATGATGAACTCGTGTTTTGGGGAATAACATGAATTTTATAAGTTCTACGCTTGCTACTATGTCGCGAGTCGCATTCACAGCCATCGCGAGAAAAGGCGAGGCGGCGCGGCGTATCTTCCTGGCCGAAGTTATGACGTCGTCTCACAGCGGAGGTTGTTTGCCCGGTCGGACTGCCAGGCTAAATGAAACAAGCGCAAGCGCTCCTCAGTTGCGCAACAACCTCGACGGAACAGAAGCTAGCAACGGTGTAAAAACTGAATACAGTAGGATGATACAGGTCCAACTTCATGGAAACATGAACTTGTCCGCTAAAGCGCCATAACACTGACCTGCGCTCCGCCCTTTTCTATCATCGCTTGGTCCTCTGTCGCCTTCTTTTGTTTACTTTTCCCGCTCATACAAGACGCGATAATGCAATTCCAAAGCGCGACCTTGGTATTCACAATGCTTACCGATAACAACAAAACTCCCATGAAGCCAACTGTCATAATCGAACTCACAATGTTGAGGGCATCGCTGATAGTATCAATGCTTCCTGCAATCATCTTTAACGCCTCAAGAAGTACCTTCTCGGAGGTTGTCAGCGCAATCTTCGTCTCTGGTCCGGCTACGAAGGCAAAGGCACCGAATTCTACAGCGAGTAGCGAGGAGCAGACAATTGCTGCGATCCAGAGTATCAGCGTGAGGACACTGATAAGCACACGCGTAGTGCGCGAATTGCGCCTGAGATCACGAGGCGAGTGGCGAGCAGCGCGGTCGACGAAGAAGAGATAGATGATAGAAAGGGTTGACCAGAGTGCCTGCTTCAAGTCAGACTTGCGGATGATATTGCACGAGCTGAGCTGCCTACCGCTACGAAGATTACTATGGCGCGCATTGGTGTGCCATCGAGGTGCTTTAGCACTGGGACGAACGTATACTGGAGGATTTGGACGCCATCGTTCTCTGGGTCCAACGTGTCGATGGCTTCTACGAGTGCATGGGCCGATGCCGCCATATTGTAGTAGACGTATGTTACTACAATTGAGACCTGTTAGGAACGACTCAAGCCATGATGGTCTCTCGCTCACCGTATATACCGCACACCAGCGCGACAAGGCTCAAAATGAATTGGATGACCCGGAAGATGGTCAACAACATCTGCCTCACACGACCTTTCGCCATGTTGACCTGACTAGATGCCTGAGAGTAAGGGGAAAAGAGTAACCAAACAATCGGAGTTCTGCAAGCGACAACCACACCACACACAAGGAGTCCAGCTACCTGCGTCTCCATACACGAGGTGCGACACAGCTATATACATATCTCGGCACTGACTGCCACATAGATGTTGCATAGTCTAACCAATGGTTTAAAAGACTGACTCTCTGTCGTTCTCAATACCTGCATGTCCTCGTAGGCTGAGCCGTTCCTCTGTAACTTGAACGGCATCATGGGGCGGAAACGCTCAAGCGCTCAAACACTGCATATGCAGCTAAATATTGTTGACCAGGATTGAAAACAGCAAAGAGCAACTACACAATATCGGCGCAAGAATAGAAACCGTCAAGAAGAAATCAGGAAACGGTGTTTGATGCCCGAAAAACCTTCTCGGCAGGAACAATTGAAAGCCGGTGTCTCCTCAAGCATGATGTTCTTAGCTGAGGACCAATTCTTGGGGTACCTCCAGTGTCGCGACAACGCTGCGTCGCTTCCAACAAGATAATTCGGCCCGTTTGCTTCGCACCCCTTCGTACACGGACAGCGACGCTACAACACCATCCACAGAAGAAGAAGCTCGTACCTGAAACGAAAGGTACACAGACTCGATTGCGCCCAAGAACACCCGTTCGTGCGCGCAAGGAGTTGTTTCCCCCACGCCTAGCGTCGCTGACCAGGATGCTGAAACATGAGGAGGCGGCGTAGTTTTTGGGGCCAACCATCGATCAAATAATTGCATGTCGTGTAAGTCAGCGTGGAGAAAGTCGCAAGGCGGACTTTCAGTAAAGTGTGTATGATGGTTGGTTCCCCGGTCTTCGCCACTTGGTAGGCTGAATACGATAGACTTGGCTGCGCCTCGACGCTTATGCGTGTTGCAAAACGAAGTTCCCAGCCTCTTTAGGGTTTCAGGTAAAACACCTCGTCGACGTCGAACCCTTTTCTATGAACTTTGTGTTCGCGTTGTTAGAATTGAATCCTGAAAGAACCGAGCCTGCCATTAACCACTGATTCGGCTGCGCTGTAACACCCCTGCACGGCGTGGGTGATCTACAGCGGCAAGGCTCGCATACTTCACCACCGAGTACATAAGCAGAAAGATGGAGTCCTCCCATGCTGCAGATCACACGGAGCGTAAAAAGTTGAAATCGCTCGCGGAGATCGCCGCGGACATTTTCAGAGATCTTTCGCCTACTCCAGAAGTAGCAGAAAATCGAAGCATCGCCACGGACGGGACTTCAGGTCTATACACACTACTTCAAGAAGGCCAAATCCGGCTGCTCTCGATAATTCCATCAGAAGAATTCGACGCCCCTTTGATCTGCACGCTGCGCCCAGTGACATTATCTAAAGCGCGATATGCCGCGATCTCCTACGTTTGGGGTGATCCGAGTAACCCTGAAGAAGCATCAATCAATGGCCATATCGTGCTGTTGCAACGTAATCTCGCATCTGCTCTGAGGCATATCCGTGCAACGGGCGCGTCGGAAGTTTGCGGTGCTCTATGGGCCGACGCAATTTGCATCAATCAGTACGATATACCGGAGAAGAATCAACAAGTCGGTATGATGGACCGTGTGTATCCCTGCGCAACACTAGTGATTGCCTGGCTAGGGTCAGCGCAACCAAATATCACTGCTGCATTCAAGTCGATCGTCCATGTATCAGCTGTACTGCCAAATTTAAGGACGTCTGCGGAGAAGGTTTCGCTTCTAGCCAGTGAATTCAAATGGAGCAAAAGGGATGAACCTGGATTTGGCCCCAGTTCTCTAAGTGTACCAGGGTCATGGAAGGGGCTGAACGAACTTCACAGTCACGAGTACTGGACTCGAGGATGTGAGCTCTCTTGAAGATCCTTGATGATCTTACATTTCTATGAAGGAATCTGACTTGATTTGTAGGGATTGTGCAAGAAGTCGTCCTATCGAAGGAACTTATCTTTATGTGTGGCCAAGAGCTCATTACAGCACGTCAATTGCGGAAAGTCCACGAAACTTTGACAAGCATTGAGAAAACGGAGCTCGATTTCTGGAGCCAGCTCACCGAACAATGGCCGAATTTCCGCTGGTTACTGCTGGATAGTATACACTCATTGAAGGCTTTGGTGATTCGTGGTTCTAGCATTGGCCACCAGTCGATCAATATACTCAGCGGCCTCCTTTTTCTGACTGAAGAACATCGCGTTTCGAATCCAAGAGACAAGGTTTCTGCCCTTCTCGGAATGATAGGTCTTCAGGATACTATAATCCCTGATTATTCAATACCCGTTAGGTCATTGTATATCTCCACATGCGATCTGTTGCTCAAGAATAAAGCTGATTTGAGCTTTCTGGTTATGGGGAGGATGTCGACCCTCGACCACCACTTCGCTGTAGATGCACAAATGCCTTCTTGGTTACCCAATCTGCATGCTATCAGTCGGCGTACTGACGATGTCCCAAACCTCCGTCACTTCTTCGGAGACGCATATCGGGCTGCGACATCTCTCAATGGTGAAGCGGAGATTCTGGCGTCCCCTTCCGGATCATATCTAGCCGTTAATGGTTACATTATTGACACTGTTGAGGCGGTCCACACTGTTACCGGATATCATGTGGTGCGGCCTATCATAGATCGCCTGCTGTTTATCCATGACAGTCCGAAGGAGTCTACGTTCCCTGTACTTCAAGCTGCTTGTCGCACTGTGACGGGTGATATAATGAGATCCTCTCGCATTAGCTCTTTGGACGATAAGGCTTATGTCGGTCTAGGCGTAGGATTCCTACTCATGCTCCATGCATGGTACGAACATTGTTTAGAAGAGCGCACAGAGTCTCCGGAATATCAGCAAAGTTTTATTGCCTTCTTCAATTCTTTATGTCCGGACCCCTGGAATAGCGAAATTCGGGCAGAAGTGGTTCGCGAGCATTTTCTAGGCAGCGCGTCAGAATTCAGACATTGGACTTCAGAGCGGATATGCAGGGACTTCTACAGGCGACCGGACAAGAGTGCTCAGGCTTTTCAGTCGCACCAGATACTTGATACTGCGATGTCCCGCATGCAGGCGCGTAGCACGATACGCAGCTCCAAAGGTCACTTCGGACATGCGCCTTTAGATACGAAGGTCGGCGATAAGATATGCATACTCAAAGGTTGCGGGTTCCCTGTTGTACTCAGAAAGCAGCCCCAGTATGTTTACGTTGGACCTTGTTTTCTCTTGGGCTTTATGGATGGCGAGTTTGTGGACATGGCGCAAAGGGGAGAGCTCCAAGAGGGACGTTTCGAAATCTTTTGAATTGTAACTAAAGACGAAGAGCCTTGTATGGATTTAGAATTGCGATTGTGGCGCAGCGGCCAACGAAGGTAGCTTTCCCACAATGAAGACCGGATCCTCGCTTCTTGTGCCAATTCGAGGTTCGCCTCTTATCAACAATCCTGGTCAAATAGCTGTGTCTCCTACGAGCGGAACCTAGAGCATATATCTGCCCACGTCTGCGAAAGACGCACCAAGGGTATTGCGAGTTATTCCGATAAGAGGATTAGGCCCTTTTGACACATGTATGGACACCAGCCTACCGCAATTTGAGTCAATTGCAGCGTGATAATACGATGTTAGCTGCTATTATGAGCGCATATACAGTATTATGTCCGCCTTGGTGCCATCGTGTGTATCGTTGATAGAGATCGAGACTTTCTAGAACTGCATGAAAGAAACGGATATTTCGTTTGTGGTTTTACCTTAATATATTTGACCTACCAGATATGATGCGAATGGTGGCAGTGTCTCCAGAAAAGGCCATAGATGCTTCCGGGCTTACGGCGAGGGAAGCTAGCAACGGTTGGTGGTCCCACTTTGAAGGTCCAATCGTTAGAACCGCAGACAAAAGCCTCGATGCAATAAAGAGGCGTAGATCTTGCGACTTGTTCGAAAGCCGCATGACTTGTCGCATGACTTGTTGCATGATATTTATCTGCGATCATGCTGTTGCCGCAATGTCTGCCCGTCCCATTCTCCCTACCCGAAACATCAACGCCAACATTATGGGAGGGGTTTTGTGGGTTTGTAAATTGTCACAGGTCTGTGAAGCGAGTGTTGGCGGGCAGGAGAGAGGACTGTAGCTGCCGGGCCGTACTACCTACCGTGCCGCCTTGACTAAGTCTCAAATTTCTCAAGCCTGCTAATATAGTTCAGTTCCGCGTTTCGATAGCCTCACCCCCGACTATCGCTCATAAAGCACAGCACGCAGTCTGGAAAGGCTTTATTCAAAAAAGTTCGTCAAACATATAAACTATCTACGCGCATATACTTACGAACTTGGAAGCTGCTCGCAAACACTCAGCCCTCCAGTTGACTAGCCTACCACAACTCAGCTGAGCATTATGCCTCATCCCATTCGGATCGCCATATCTGGCGGTGGACTGGCTGGCGCAACCTTGTTCCATGCCCTGCACCGTTTTCCCCATCTGGATGTCCATATCTTTGAGTCCGCCTCCACCTATCATGAGAGTGGCATGGCTATTGGGGTGACCCGAAATGCACAAGCAGCTCTGGAGCTTATGGGCGCTACGGTGGTTCAAGCCCTCCAGCGTGCCGGAGCTGTTCCTAGTGAGTACCATTTCAACTACCCTTGCTGCTCATATTCACCTTAGCTTTGACAAGCTTTCTCTTCCTGACAAGTATCCATTCAAATAAAGGTTCTATCGCACGAAGATGGGTCGATAGAAGCTTATGCTAACTCGTGAAAACGCCAGTGCGAGGAGTCCGTTTCATTCTGGCCCAGGGCGAAGAACAAGGCAAAGTCATCGGTGAAGTCGACGAGAAGACGGCGGGAAAACGCTTAACAAGTATTGTCCATCGCGCTGCTTTTCTACAAGAATTGCTCGCGGATGCTCCGCAGGAGCGTCTGCACGCCTCGAAAAAGCTTGAACGAGTCGATCGAAGAGCTGATCAGTCTCTTACTCTCCACTTTACAGATGGAACGAGTCATGAATGCGACATCTTGATTGGCGCCGACGGCATACACAGTACCGTTCGGAAGATCGTTCTGGAAGGAAGCCCTGCGTCTACACCTAGGAGCACTGGCATCTGGATGGTTATGATCCTTCAACCCTACGCGGAAGCTCAGGCTAGCATTGGCAAAGGAACCATTGATCTTGAGCAAGCTCGCGAGTATTCCTGGATCGGACAGGGCACTTATCTACTGCACAATCTTCTGAGCGATGGACAACTCGTGCAATTCGTCATTGCTTCCAAGGATAAGGAGGTTGAGCCAGAGCAGTGGCACCGGACGGTTAGTAATAGCGAGATCAAGTCGCTTTACCAAAAATGGCCGCAACATCTGAGCAAAGCCGTGAACGAGGTATGAACGCGTTTCAACTTCTATGTCTGCCGATATAGCGGCTCTAACCGTTGTGCAGTTGTTTTGTAAAGAAACGGAGCATCGCGCTATGTATCTCTGGGAACACCCGCCGGCTCCGACGTACGTGTCTGGACCTCTCTGCGTAATGGGCGACGCTGCACACGCTACAACACCTTGGCAAGGATCCGGTGGTGGCATGTCAATAGAGGACAGCCTTATCCTTTCCACTCTTCTTGGGAGGTCGAGCACACCTGGTGATGCTTTGGCGGCTCTCAAGGCTTACGACCAAGTTCGTCGTCCACGTACACAGCGCATTGTTGAATCAAGCCGGATCACTGGCAGTATTTTGACTGGTACCAACGAAGAGATGAGACAGTACGTGGATACACCAGGTAAGCTGTTGAAAAGGTGGGATTTTATCTTGGATATTGATATGGAGAAACATCGCGATGAGGCGATATCGATCATGGAGCAAGAGCTAAGAGCGGCGTGGGGTTTGGTTTAGGCTAGTGACGGAACGGCAAGGCCAATCACTCCTTGCAATCAATGGATTTTCTGTCGCCGGTTTCGCTTACCCCATGGTCTGGGATAAGTGGACATGCTGTCCTACCTAGTCTTTCACTCGAACAACAAGAACGTCCAGGAGTTGATGACTTCACCGTTTTCCTTCCCAAATATGAGGCCTAGAGGGAAGGATACTTTTGGATTCTTGCTGTCAAATTTTTTGACCCGTTCTCCTAGCCTTACACTCTGGCAGAGCGAATTATTAATGAAAGGAGGCTGAAAAGGAATCTGAAAGCGGAATCTGTTTCAACGTACACTGAGTACTTGTAGCGTCACATGCTATAACGAAGGTAATCTATGTACTGATAGCGCCTTTTTTTGTCCGACAGAAAGCCGGATTCCGATAAGAAGTGATTGACAAAGTGACTATCACCAGTGCTATACTCAGCGGAAGCATTGCTTAAGCTGTAGCACATAATTGGCGTCTTCATCGTAGCGTACTCTTCTACACAAATTTTATAAGTGATTAGATGTTAGATGACGTCTAACCACAATAATGCCACCAATCCACTTCTAAATCTAAGCAATCCAGAACCACACCTTCTGGAACACATTCTTCGGCACAGGATCCACATCGTGCGCACACAACTCATCCATCTCCCTCTTCCCACCAACAACATCAATATTCTTAATCCGAACGGCCCAGCTCGTCCGAAACCACGCCTTGTGCCCCAGATACAGCACGATGAAAATCGGCAGTGTGATATATGCCGCCAGGAAATCCGATACAGACCACTTACTCGGGAAGAAAACCTGAAATCCGTTCGTCAGCGTGAGCACACTGACCACTCCCAGCACGATGTACGTGAAGTAAGGCTGGAACGGGGTCCTGAACGGCAGCGTGTGCAGCAGACCCTGGGACACGAGCGCCTTGCGGAACCGGATGTACGTGATCATGACGACGATCCACGCGATGAAGCCCGAGATGGTGCTGATGTTGCTGAACCAGGTGAAGACTTGCGCGCCTGTGTTGGAGACGTTGAGGAAGGCGAGCAGGCCGATTGCCCAGGTGGCGAGGACTGCGACCCAGGGGACGCCGTTCTTGCTCGTCTGGCCGAAAATCTTGGGTGCGTCGCCGGTGAGCGCCATGCCGTAGAGGATACGCGAGCCGGAGAAGAGGAAGGCATTTCCGGCGGACCAGGCGGAGGTGAGGACTGCGGCGTTGATGACATGGTTGAGGCCTTTGATTCCGGCTCTGGCGATGCCGATGACGAAGGGGGAGGCTGTGGCGTTGGAGCTGGGGCTTAGGAGGCGCGGGTCGTCTGAGGGAACGATGATGCCGATGATGAGCGATCCAAGGCCGTAAAAAATAGCAAGACGCCAAACAAAGCGTCGCGCAGCCTTGGGGATGTTTCGTCGTGGAGCTATCGTCTCGCCAGCAGCCAAAGCGATTAGTTCAGGCGACGTGATGAAGGCGAAACCGGCGCGCACAAAAGCCGTCCAATATCCCAAGAATTTTCCGGTATTGCCATCCACCAAATAAGGTATAAATGCTCCAGGGTTGTTCCAATAGCGGAATCCTAGTCGACCTTGGTCATTGGGGCTGCCTCCGAGCATGATGACCACACCAAGGATGATGAGGCCCATGATTGTCAGGAACTTTATCGAAGCAAACCAGAATTCTGCCTCGCCGAAGATGCCTACGGCTACGATGTTTAGGAAGAGAATGACAATCATGAATATGGCTATCCAAGCTCCCGCAGGCACAGGTGTGTTCCAGTAGTCGAGAAGAATGGATCCCGCGGTTGCTTCAGCGGCGACCAGAATTGCGTACGCATACCTGCAGTCAATTAGATATCTAGCCATGGTCCACTGGTGAACGAGAAACTTACCAGTAGTTCCAGCCCAGAGCAAAAGCTAAGCTTGAGTCGACATATCGCTTGACGAAGTACGGAATGGTGATGCCTTTCATTGGGAGGTATGTAACGATTTCGGCCAAGTCGTTCATAACACACCAGACGACCATCATCATAGAGAGGTAGGCCATGAAGAGCGGAGCCGGGCCAACGAGTGCAAGGATACCGCCAGAGCCAACAAACAGTCCTGTTCCGATAGCACCACCAAGGGCCCTGCGAAGTGTTAGACTGTGGCAAAAAATACACCGTTATTGCAAGACGTACAGGAACTGGATATGTCTAGACTTCAGGCCACGATGTGTGTCACCTCCTCTTCCCGTAGCCTCTCCCACGGTTGTGGCGCCCTGTGCATAGGGTTCCTCCGAGTATGATCCAGTCTTGTCCCAGTCGTTTCTTCCACCAAGGTACCCTTTCTCGACCTCTGCACTTTCGTGGCTCTGCATCTCGCCTTATGTCAAGCCGAAGCTGGCTGAAAGTCTGATTTGTAAAATGATGTTGGGTACGCCCAAGGCCCTATATCATCGACCTAGGGTCCGCGCGCAGTCTTATACGTGACCCCAATCTCCCTTTGGCCAACTGATGGCTTAGCGGAAGGAAAGATAAGCTGTGGTTCGCGCTTCTCTAGGCTCGTTGCGTTGAAAAATCTTCTCTACACGCGCTGACGGCGACAACGGAGAACACTGCCTCCCAAGCATCCTGAACAAGGGCCCTGACATGGTAGTGCGCGAACGTATGCCATCCATTGGTGATGCCAACCCTCGTCCGCTTTAGCGGCTCTGGGGAACCAGTTATCATTACCCAATCGGTCTGGAGGTGGCGGGCACAGTTGCGGGGAACATTGGCGTTACAATTGCACGAAAGAGCGTTTACATTCGGCTTTGATATTGCGCTCGTTTTGATAAGTCGCCGCGGTGGTCGTTTCGAGGTGCGATGATGCTCCGGTTCGTTAGTCGAGTGTAGTCGCGGACCCACAGTGAATGAAAGCCGATGGAAGCCGCTCGGGCGTGTGCCAGTGTCGGTAGTACCCGGCTCCACATTCTGGGGCTATTCTAGAAGATGGCCTAGCCATGCAAGGCACGCACCAGAATACCCAGATGTTAGTGATAAGGCGCGGGCGTACCTGGTAGTTCGCTGAGAACGCGGTGTTGAAGTTCCGCAAATGGACATGTCATAGTCTCAAAGCGGTTAGGCTCAGACATCGCCACGTGATTTGTGCCAGCCTCATACGCGATATCTATGTCGTGCTCGGATTGGTCCCATATCTACGTCAAAACTAATATTGACCTTGTCAGAGGAGTGGGTTTTCCATCGCTCTTCTACTCATGCTGATGCCCACTTGACCGGAACCACTTTCCTTTCTACTCGCCCCACTTTCCCGTAGTTCACACAAATTTGGACAGACAATCCGAGTGTAAGTAGGCAGTCTTCGTCATTGATCAGAATATTCACATCACGGAATGGAAGTCAAGCACCTCGCGAATAATGATTGTGCTTTATTCAACATGTGGTGCCGTATTAATTGTTTGTGGATAACCATCGAGAAGTCTTCTTTCTGCAGGTCCAAGTAAAAAACTGGTAGGCTGTTTCTGCGTCAACTGAGGCGATAACCACTTCAGAAGACCAAGACAATGAATGACGTGTTTCAGGAAAAAGTCGTTTAGACGGTCTTTGCCGATATCAATCGCATCACCCACGAAGTCAACGCAATGGTACTGGTGTTGTCCTGCAAGCGCATACCCGTAACCCACTTCATTCGACTCAGTAAGTCCCGGCTTATCAAACGTGGGCATGAACCCAAGTTCCCCCGCGGATTTAGGTTCTCGACCGGTGACCCAAAGGTAATAGTTTAGTATGCTAACCCGCTCAGCATCTGAGTCTGTAGCGTTGAAGCGTTCTTGAAGCTCGAGCGGGACATGCCAGCGATCGACCTCATCGTTACGAGGTACTGGAGTGAATTCAAAAAAAGCCTTACCTCGCTCAGAGCTCTCGCGTAGAGACTTTCCGCGCATGTCGTAGTAGATCCAATCGCGCAACGCCTTCTCGTAGCTTTGCTTTTCGGAGTTGCTCAGGCCGGATCGCTTGGATAGGGATGCAATTATACCAGAAGCCGAATCGCTATACCAATTGGACTTGTCAGACTCGGAGGCGGAGCCCTCGCCGCGCCCTTCGTGAGACAGAGCTTCGACAATACCGGACGCGGAATCCGTATATCAGTTGGTATCTTCTGTGCGTTTGTCTTGGGCCAACGATTCTACGATACCGCTAGCGGAATCAGAGTACCAGTTTGTCTTCTCGTTCGGAGTACGTTTGGAAAGAGCTTCGACTACGCCTGATGCAGAGTCGGTGTACCAGTTGGTTGATTCGTCGCGCGACGGAAGTGTGTTGGCGACTCCAGCAGCCGAATCAGCATACCAATTGGTCGCATCATCTTGCATTGAGTCAGTACTTGTATACCTTGGACCACATGTTCTATCACCATACCCGTCTTTGGGATCGGCGAGCCCTTAAGATAGGCCGCGAAGACGAGAACGAGGTTAGCGTGGAAAAGCATGGTGTAGCTGACATTCTGTCTTCTTGCAAGCATATGTAGTTGTTATCTAGCGGAAGGGTTCGTTCTTCAACCGAGCTTTATCTTCATCACTCCCCGCTTTCGAGGGAAGTCTACCCTCCTGTTGTGTGTTGATCCTTACCTCATTGGCGGTCTGATGTTGTTATCGCTCCATGCGCCTGTATGGTCTTGACGATAGAACCCACCATCGCACTACCATGCGGTTAGACCATACCGACTTAAAGGTTGGCAACACTCTTACAAGATGCCCAATCCCATAAGTAGCGATAATGAAACTTTCAGTGAGCGCTTCATATTGAGATTCCAGAACATCACCGCCGGTCCCACGGCTAAGAGAAGGTCCGTGAACGAATTGAAAGCTGTTGATAGGATGAGCACAAGTGACCACTTCTTGATCGAGAACTTACCTCCATCGAAGTAGCCATAATACTCCTGAAATCTCAAGTCCCAGCATTCTCCAGAGAGGCGCTTATCCCAAAGCAACTGAACCGGTTTGCATTGGGCGAGAATGAAAATGAAGCAGAGGCTGTGGGCGAGGAATTGCGTTACTATGATCACCCAAAGAATCGTGCGTCTGGACCTTGATGGGCCGACCAGGCTCATTAGGGTCAAAGCAAAGGATATTCGTCCAAATGTAGGCGCCATGATAGAAGAAGGCTGCGCAAGATGGTCCCATTTGATAGCAGTTCTTGCGTCGTCCGTTGACACATCCCACATATGTCTTCCGGGACCAAAGTGGAGAGCTACTTGCACAAAGCACGAGTTTTTGATCATGAGGACCTGACCATGACGGTGTTAGCTGGTCCCAACTTTGTGCAAACCAAGAAGCTTACGATTGCGAGAAGCATGAACCAGTCATCCCACCCAAGATGTTGAATGATTTTGATTCTAGTATACAGCCGCAGTAGAATGACGATAATCGCTAGCGGTGCCAGACTCCAAATGACACCTTCGATCGTAGGCACAAGAGTATCGTAATCATCGCGCCCCGTCTTAGCCATATCGCTTGCTTTGTGGCACAGTTTGGCTAAGCTAAGGATAGAAAAAGACTGGAAAAGCACTAGCATTAACAAAGAGCGAGAGGAGAACGCCAGCCATGAGACCATAGGGGCTGGGGCGTAGTGTTGCGGCACGGCCATTCGGGCTTGACCCGACAGCGCGGACCTTCATTGCCCGCTGCATGGGATGGCACGCATAGGACGTAAGACTCGCAGGGCATGCCAGCTGAGCTCTTTCGACGGCCTTGGTGATCGACACTAATGGTACCTAGGTAGCTGAGCGGAGATTGTCATATGACTTGCCGAAAATGGCCTGAACAAATGGAGAAGGGTGTGGTTGATCAAACGACAGTGCATTTGTACTACCTACCAAAGTTCGCCAGCTGTAGTCATGTCTCTTGGCGTTCTGTCGGCACTGCGGCACAAACACATCTTTAGGTGGGTGCCGGGTGGGCACTTTCTTGTCACTCGAAAGCTCCATCCATTGTTCACATACAACGTAGCAATGTCTGAAGCCAGAAACCTTATCGCCCAGCTGACATCGCTGTCTCAAGAGTCAGACTTCGATACAAATGCAGCGACTCTAGCATCAACCCTACACTTGGCGAAACAGCTTCAATTAGCGACGCAAAAGCCAGAGGATGCTGCAATTGAACTTTGCTTCCACGTAGGTTCCATCCATGAGGTACAGGAAACTTCGTTGCTTACTCGCCTCTTAGCCGATCTTCGCCGCGGCAGCTCGAGTCGCCATAGACCTCAAGATCTTCCATATTATAGCCAGACAAGCTTCAGGAGTCAGTGCGACAAAATTAGCTGAAGAATCAGGATGTACGAAGAACCTTCTTGTGCGTCTCTTGCGCCCTTTGTCAGCGCTTGGCTTCGTCGAGGAAGCCAGTGAGAATCTGTGGACTCCTACCCCGATCACCAAAGCCATGTGCCTTCCACCCATCGAAGCGGCACATATTCACTTGTAAGCGTCTACTAGTCTCATAGCTATGAGAGGAGCCCGCTGAATTCAATGACAGTTGGGATCAAGGCACTACAGCCGCGGTCAAGATGCCCGCCTACTTCAAGAAAACGGCCTACTCCCAACCAGAAAATCCACGAGACGGCCTGTTCCAGTACTCATTTGGTACAGATAAGGAGACCTTCGAGTTCTGGTCCTCGCAGCCCGACGTTATCGACAATTTCAACACCTGCATGACAGGCATTCGTGGCTCACGACCTAGCTGGATCGAATGGTGGCCTGTTGAACAACGGATTCTGAACGAAGATTTGAAAGACGATCCATCCGAGGTCCTGCTGGTTGATGTTGCAGGTGGACGGGGGCACGATGTGCAGGCTTTCGGAAGAAAGTTCGAAGCCTATAAAGGCAGATTGGTACTAGAGGATTTACCAGCCGTTATCGGTGACATCAAGCAACTCGACGAGCGCGTCGAAAGAGTCGAGTACGACTTCTTCACACCGCAACCTATCATTGGTCAGTATTGTCAAGTCTAAGTCACAGAACGTTACTCACGACGACGCAGGAGCGCGCGTATACTTCTTTCATTTCATCATGCATGACTGGTCAGATGATGTGTGCGAGGGGATCCTTTCTCGGACTGTTGCAGCAATGAAACCTGGCTACTCGAAACTCTTGCTCAACGAGTTCATTTTGCCCAATCGAGACTGTCCATTATTCCCTGCAGGGTTTGATTTACAGATGATGGCCATGCACGCAGCACAGGAGAGGACTGAGAGCCAGTGGCAAAAGTTGCTGGATATAGTAGGCTTAGAGCTGGTAAAATTCTGGATTCCTCCTGGTGGGGGTGAGGGCATCATTGAGGCAGAACTACCCGCAACCCACTAGCGTGAACATGATTAGATGCCTAATACGAATGTCATCATCATTCTCATCACCACCATCTCCAGCACACACCATCTTTCGTATGCCTAGTGCAGTCATGACAGCCTCCGTTGAGATACGAGCAGCACAACAGCATCCTTCGACGTCAGCAAGGATCTTGTCGAAAGCGGCCCGTCGCCCCCACCAGAGACGCCATCGGACTTAATAAGCACAACACACCACCTTACTTGTTCACCACACCTGTACTATGCCGGAAGAAGTCCATGAATGTCTTTGCATCGCGTCTTCGAATCTCCGCTTGCACCAAGAACCCGAACAGCATCTCATGCACCAACGGGCGAGCGCCTCCTTCAGCCTGGTCAAGGGAACGCCTGCTAAAAATAAGCCGTGATCGACAAACCCGGCAGTACCTTCTAGCGAAGAGGAAATAGTTATGTTTTGCGATCCGGGTATAAAGGCGCCATATACTCCTACGACACACGCGCAGCTCGCGCAAGGTTCGAACGAACTCGCGTTGAACTACCAGTTCGTCAAACATGGTCTCCGCCGAACTCATCAACGCCGTGCTGCAGCAGGCGATCCGCGTGGCCACGCATTCGTGGGAATACGGCACCGTGGCCGAAGCCCTCCTAGAGTGGAACGACCCCCAGCTTTCCATCTGGAACAACCCGTTTCCCCACGGCAAAGTACCGACGTTGAACGTCGCCAACGTGAGCGCTCTGACCTACATCAAGCCGCACATTCGCACCGACAACATCACGCTCGTCGACGGCGACGGTGAGCACCGTCGAAGCAAAACGCAGAAGCGCAAACACTGACCATACGTGCAGGAGCCGCCGGCGATCCAGCCGCAGAGGGCATTCCCGCCCTCCTCATCGGCAAGACGGACACCGCCTACTGGGACGCCGCCATCCGCCAGGAAGACCACCTCGTCCACGACGTCCCCCGCTGGTCCAACGGCGCCATCTCGCACCGCGAGCGCCTCGCCGAGCTCTGGGCCGACTTCGTCTACATGGTTCCTCCGTTCCTCGCCTACACGGGCGTCGCCACCTCCAACCTCACCCTCCTCAAGGAAGCAGCCAACCAGGCGAAACTTTACCGCGACGTGCTGGTCCAGCCTTCCGGCGCGTGGATGCACATCACGGGCCCCGAAGTGCAGGACTACGACATCTGGAGCACGGGCAACGGCTGGGCGGCCGCGGGTATGGCGCGGGTGCTTGCTACGCTCAAGAAGTCGCCGTACGCGGGGAAGACGCGGGCCGAGCAGACGTTGCTCGCGGGCCTGATCAAGGAGATTCTCGACGCTGTGATTAAGCTTGACACAGATGAGTCAGGCCTGCTGCGCAACTACCTGAACCAGACGTCGTGGTTTGGCGAGATTTCAGGGACGAGTGTGCTGGCGGCTACCGCGTTGCGCGTTGCGGTGTTGGAGCCGGAGACGTTTGGAAAGGAGTATGCGGATTGGGCGATCAGGAAGAAGGACGTTGTGGACGGGCATATCAATGCGGAAGAGGGCGACGACAAGGGCATCGTTGCGCCTGCGATCAATCCGTTGGACTGGCACGATACAATGCCGTACACGACTGGTAGTCCCGAGGGGCAGAGTTTCGTGGTGCTGCTGCATGCTGCGTATCGCGACTGGCAGAAGAAGCATGGCGAGAAGCGGGGCGACCGATGCCTCGTGGACTCACAGTGTTAGCTCGGCTTAGATAGAATGGTGGTTGAAATGCGTTGATGGAGTTCCTATGCTTGGTTCAGACCCGAGGTCCCTTTACCGTAGGTCCTCTTCAAACCGACTCGGCGTCCTTGGTCTCCTCTCTCCACCCGAGACAGCACCTAGCCTGGGACTCGCCGTCGGACTCGGTACAACCAGCGTAGGAGTCGGCAGCGAACTGCTGCTCGCCAAACTGTCATTTAAGCGTGGTGTGCCCGTACCCCCTCCCGTCACCTGACCCGTGCCCGCTCCCTTCTCCTCAATCTCCCCTTGTCTAACCGCAGCCCCCTTCTCCACATCCAACAGCCCTGCATTACTCCTGCTCGCGCGGTTGTTCTTCCTCCCAAAGCGGTCCACCTCCTTGTCCTTGTCATCTTTCTCTTCCCAAAAGGACTCCCAGCCCGCGAACACGGGCAGCGCAAGGAGCAGCACAGGAAGGAACTGCCCGAAGCCCCACTCATTCTCGCTGCCGTTCATGCGCACGCTGGGGTTGCCGAGGGCCTGGGTGTCGCTGAGCATGGTGGCAGCCATGTAGACGCCTTTTACAATCAGTATACATCTCGGCAGGGATGAAGGACTCAACGTACCGTAGATAGCATACACGGGCGTAATAACCCACGTCCTGAACGCGGCGCCCACCTTCTTTGCCCTCGCCCACGCCGTCCCCTCCGGCGTCTCGGGCAGCACATACATGGCCAAAATAACCGCCGTGTGCCCGCCTATAGCCCCCACCAACAACAGCGCCCACTTCGTCTGAAACGCGCTCTTAAACTGCGGCCTTTGCCCCTGGTAAAAGCACGCGAGCCTAGAACTCAGATCCAGCCCTGCGAGGTCGTACGTATACGAGATGTAGCTCGTGTACCCGAGCAGTCCCAGGTTTCCCGCCATGAAGAAGATGCGCGGCAGATTGATCCACTTGTTCTGCACGAAGTAGTTGCGCAGCGTGACGAGCGTGAGGAGGTGCGTGACCGTCGTGAGGAACGCGAGCTCGGTTACGATCTGGAAGTGGTAGATGGAGAGCTCGCAGTGTTTGAGGACGGCGGTGAACTGGACGGCGAGGCCGGTCATGATCTGCGTGTCTGCGAGGGCGAGCAGGTTTCTGGAGAGGACGCGCGACCAGAAGGCGGGGGAGCGCCAGTAGGGGCCGCGTTCGTCGTGGGCATAGTGCGTCTTGGTGATGAGGGTGACGATGCGGTTGTAGCGGTCGAGGAAGAGGACGGAGAGCGTGACGAGGAAGGCGAGGCATGTTGTTGAGAGGAAGCCGACGATGACCTTTGGCGTTGTTAGCTTGGTTCAATTCAATTCAATCCAAACATATAAATGCAAAAGTATATAAGGATGGTACTCACGCCCACACCAGCGATATCCGGATTCGCATCCACCACCTGATTCCTCGCGCTACAATCGTACTTATACCCCTGGCACTTGAACACGCCCATCTTACAACCTTGTACCGCAAAAATAAATAAAGTCCTTCAACCCCAGCACGCAGCGCGCAACAGCAAGATTAATATTCTTCGAAGCTTTATCGCACGGCTGGCCCCTGCGCCGCGCCGGCCTCGCCCCCAACACAGCCTCCGCGCGAGACGAACGCTGGGGGCTGAGATCCACCTGCGTTGCTGACACCCGGTTGCCCTGTTCGGGGTGGGGTGGCTGAGCGGGCGCGTTAGCGGGGTGTGGGACATGCGAGTCGTCGCCGAGGCATGTATATGGGTGGTAAAAATAGATGGGGATGATCGGAGCGGATGGGGGAGTGGAATGCACATGCAGTTTGCCATCGTGTGTTACAAGCGGGGTATAACAATCAGGCAGGCGGTGGGGGACAAGGAAGAAGGCGCAATGGCTTTGCTTGGTTTCGCGTATCATTTGCTTGATGAGACGTGGATTAGTCTGTGTGTAACAACATAGGTTTGTCTTGCACCTACAGTTTGAGCAGGTCAGACATGGCGTTGACACGTTTGCTGCGGCTTCGTTTGGTGTGGGGGCTGTTTGTTTGATGGCGAAAGTCGGTGCAGCGCCAGTTGCAACTTCCCGCCACGAGACAGCGACGGCCACTGAGGGAGGTGGGAGATGTAGTCAAGAGTGTAAACATTACGTATTTATTCGATGCTATGAGGCTAATGATGAATCGTCTAATGGTCTATAGTGCGCAGGTAACGCGACGCGCTAGTATATCCAATGAGTAAAATGGTTCGTTCGTATTCTAGAAAGAATAGTCGTGCTTCAGGCCGGTGTGTTGAGCCTGCAGTGACGTATCTCAAAAGGTATTGCTTAGTCCAGGCGACCTTTGTCGGAACGGAAACCATTCGCAGTCCCGTTCGAGCTAGCCTTGTCGTTCGGTTTCCGGTTGGGGATAGTGAGGCAATTGATGCCCAGGTAGTTGCAGATGCTCGTAATAACGAGGTGAGCCCATCTGAAATACACGACAGCGGCGAACACAAAGTAGCCCCACAGATACCATAGCTCCGTCCTCGCCGAGATGGGTCCGAGCGTTGTGCCTGTGATGGTGAAGTATGGGTGGTTGACCAGCAGAGCACCGCCGATCATTGGTGCAAGCATAACGGTCCAGTACGGGAAGGGCTGGTGCGTGAGATGCGCCAAAATAATCTTAGTCGTCATGCGCCCGAAGACGAGGGACATGGTGAGGCAGTAGAGCACGAGGTGGTTGTCTTTAAGGATGAAGGAGTACGGCGAGCCGAGCCAGGCCATAGTCGCTGCACAGAAGATGACCAGTGGGGTCCATTCCCAGAGAATGGGGAGCACCGGAAGTTTCTGTGCGCGTCGTGCGCGTGCAACGTTGATGATGCATGCGGGGAGGTGGGCGATGAAGAACGTGGACAGGATCATGGGTATCCAGAAATCCCGAAAGGTCATGTCGCCAAGGTATTCAGCGAAACTCGGGAAGTACGTGACGAGGGGCGTCGACCAGATCTGGGGTCCAAAGTAACCAGACATGCATATAAACGTGCATGCAAGGATGAGGCCCTCTGCGGAGTGTTATTGTAATGCGCTTAATCGGGGATGGGTGTCTATACCTGTAGGGCCGTTGAAGTAGCCGAGATAGAGGGTGTGAGTGTGATATGTCTCCCAGGTCGAAAAGAACATGGGCAATACCGGCACAAGCGCAGTAAATGCCCCGATCTTGCCGCTTCCATATCCGACGGCTGCTGTCTCTAGCAAACTCGCCAAAGTGCAATTAAGCGAATCAATGCCGTGGCTATATGCCATCAGTTATGCAGTTGTCGCGTTGGGCTGGACTTCACGTACTCGAACAGCTCTCCAAGCGGGCTCGATGTGCCGGTGCGGCGCGCCTGTTTCCCGTCTACATTGTCCATGGTGGAGTACCTTCACGGCGGTCAGTGAACTCCCGAGGATGGCAGTCGAGCAGACTCACATCCACATGCCAAATGCGAAGCTATAGTATACCCATGACGGTGCCTATCATGCGAGATCCAGTCAGTCCATGTCCCCTTCATGTTTTGGACGCGCGGTGCTCACCGGGCCGACCAGATCCGGTATGTACACCTCCAGCAACGCGATGTTCCCTAATATGAAGAAGAAGCCGAGCAGTGTGACGAGATTCGGCGCGAGCCACATGGGCAGGAGCTCTACGAAGCCATTCCACTATATGGATATCAGTCGGGGTGCCGATGCGGCTCGTCCGGAGGCGCGCGTACATAGTGCTTCAGGATGTAGCGCGATATAAACGACTTGTCTACACTCGAGTACTTGTAGCTCTTCAGGTGCTGCAAGGCGTCTTCAGAAACGCACTCATGCGCCGCAGTCTCTGCCTGGTATTAGCAAACGTTTTGCCATCACTCTCCTCCTGAGTCCTCTCGTGACGCACCTTTGCTGGGCGGCATGTTCGGGTGGGTTGCGGGCGCTGGCAGCGACATGAGGGGTGTGGAGTAATTTATAGCAGTATATGCAGCGTCTCGGCCATATGGAGTGAAAGAGTTTGGCGGGGGAACAATTGCATGCAGATGTGACGAGTGCCGCGAAAAGAAGGGCCCACGACAAGTTCCCGCCGCCGTCCAACGCGCAGAACCGGCTCTCGGAACGCGGCGGCGACCAATCCCCTTTGCTAAAGCTTAGCTTGCACGTGTTTGTGCTTGCGCTGGACCGCTAGGGCAGCCTCAAAGGATGCCAGCCGCCATCATTCACGGTCCGTGTTGCCTGCGACTATTACGTGTGTGTATGCAGGGACTTCGTCTAATGCATCTCGGCCTGCAGGATTCGATCATGGACATCGTGTCCAGTTCTTCGAGCGGCACGTCCAGCCTCGGTCAAAGATGCGCTAACCCTAGATACGTCTAGCTCGTCGCTTGCGTCTTGGCACTCCGAGGTCATCCCGAAAACACCAAACTTTTATCCGCCGCACGCGTTCACGAAACACCACCACCCACCATGTCTCAAGCCTACGGTCGAGCTGTAGATACACAGTCCCGGAGGGCTGTCTTCATTCACAATAACGTTTAAAGAGGCTAACATGCAGTAACGAGCCTGTCTAGTCTGCTCTTACAATGGGTACGTTTCTGAACTTTTCTTCTCACCAAATGGACTGCTACAAGATGAACGTACATCGACCATTATATCTTTAGGAAGAGCCGGAAAAGGTATGGCGAGCATATTTATGCTACGCTGTCGCTGCTTATAACTAGGTCACTGAAAGCATTGATCTCGCAAAAATGTCTGCAAGTTTCTGCTTGAATAGCTGCTGACGTTGATGCACAGGCTCCATGCTTCGAAAAGTCACTGGTGATCGCCACTAATGATACCGCCTGTCGCCATGTCCCTGCGTACAATGTTCTCGCGTACGATGGCTGCCTGCGTCGGCCATACAACAGCTGTACTGTGAAGGAAGCCCGCGACGTAGGACCATACACAACTGGTTGAAAGCGTTCCACACACGGCATATGTCTGCCAGCAAACGCTTAGAGAACGCAGTGGACGAAGTACTTGTCTAAGGCGAGATTGACCTGCTCGTTGTCATTCAGGCAGTAGGCAGCGACCAAACTTACGGTTGCTATGCGCAAGGTAAGATGCAGTCAATCTGGTCATAGCATTGGGTGTTGTACGGCTTGACAGTCAGCATTCATTGGGAGGTACACGCACGACAATCTCCATCTTTCACTGCGTCCAATTACTGTTTCGCAACACGCGATTCTACTTTCCTACCACTACATTAGCGAAAAACCCTGTATCTTAAGTCATCGGTTCAAGTCAAATCGACTTCTATTGCCGCCAGTCTTGCTCAGTTTTTCGCCACTATCTCTCACTGTGACCGTTGACGGCACCCAACAGTCATGCGCCACAAGTAAGCAAGGCTGAACGAAGCCCTGGTGAATATCACAGCGGCTGAACGAACTTCAGGGGTCCTTGTCGCCACACGATAGGAAGCAATGGAAACAGGCAGTGCTCGAATCTCTGACTGCGGGGTATGTTTGCAAATTCAACGCGCTGATGTTGATTTTGGTAAAAGGCGACTCCGATCTATATGCTGCTCATACAACAGACCATAAGTTGCATTCGCCCAATATACCGCGCTTAAGCCACATCTATCATGTCGATAGTCAAGAGCGTACGGCATCACAATCAAAGAGATAGCTTTGTCATTCGTGCAATCCGGTACCTACGTTCGCTTATCATCGAGTCTTATATTCCCAAACAGGCAGGCCGCGTAATTTGGTTTCGAGAGGCATCCCATGTCCAGCCAATAGCCTTCAGCATGATCAGGATCTACAAGTTTCCAGTCGCTTTTGGTCGGGAGCAACCGCACTTTTGTAGGGCGCAGACACAAACACTTAATCGGCTGATAACGGTCCTCGCCGAACTAGCACCAACGCTTGCTGTCATGTGGTAGGTGTCCGATACTATTGCGCCGGTGATTGATTCCTCCGTGGCTACTGTGGGGTCTCTAGGCGCCACCCCGGATCTTCATCTATCCTAATCTGTGCTAATCGCCGGGAGCCTTCCTGAACTGCGGTAGCGCCAAGTATAACATAACGACCACATGCACCTGTTGATTATGGAGGGGCACATCATGGTACTGCCGGCCCGATACCATTGGCCAGTGGATGCGTACCTGGCCCGTCCAGAACGCGCTTGCGTACCATGCATATCGCCCGTTGTCTGCAGTACCTACTTAAGACAGCTTGGCAGGCCGAAGCATTCGCCCAAGGCCCACCAAGCTTCGACAAGATACCTTGGAGTAGCTTGAACACCTGCTTATCGCAGAACATCCCCCGTGATGGCATCCTTCGAAGCGTCCCAGGATCATCATCGAAACGGAGTCCATGATTGGGAGCCGTTAAACAGTGGCAGTATTTAAAGAGCACCATGATGTCCCGTTATTGATCATACTGATCACTGCCAACTCAATCCTTGAAGGCGAAAACACTCGGCAAAGCTTGTCATCATGCTCACCAAGACTCTTCCGGTCGCTCTTCTTGCTGGCGCTGCTTCGGCGGCTTGCCCTCTCTCGGTCTCGATTGCCGATGCAGAGAACCACGTCGTCAACGTCCAGGTCACCAACACTGGAAGCGAGACTCTTCAAGTCTTCAAGGGCAACACTGTGTTCAGTGCGCACGCGACCAAGGACCTGTTGGTAGCTGATGCAGGTGTGCATACCCTCAGCCTTGTCCACCTATATTGAAATCCAAAATTAACATTGAGACAGCCGGCAATGCTCTTCCTTTTGACGGAGTCTACGTCAACTACAAGAAGACTGGCCTTACTGCCGACAACTTCCAAAAGATCGCGGCTGGTGAGACGGTCACAGTGTCCGTCAACGCAGCCAAGAGCTACAAGCTCAATGGTGTCAAGCAAGCCAAGGTGTCCGCTATCCAGGGCTTCCGCTACGCTTCGGGAGAAGAGGCTCCCTCTGCTCTCAAGGAGCTTACCTTCTGCGCGGACCAGACGACCGACTCTATCGAAGTGACTCCCGACCAAAGCACCGTAGCTGAGTATGCTCTCACGCGCCCCGTAGACTATCTCACGATACTAACGACTACTCTCCAGGCAACACATCTCCCACAAGCGCGAGGAGCCCTTAACCTCTCGCATCCAGAAGCGCTCCATCACCTACTCCTCCTGCTCTACGTCGCAGACCTCCGCCCTCAAGACCAGTGTTTCCGACGCCATCTCCATGGCCAGCGCCGCCTACACCGCCGCCGGCTCCGCCGCCGACTACTTCACAACCTGGTTCAAGTCGACCTCGGTCGAGTCCAAAGTGCAAACCATCTACAACGACGTCAAAAACGTGCAGACCACGTCCCCCAAGATCTCCTGCACGGACACCTACAGCGACTGCACCGACGGCTCCGCCCTCCTCTACACGGTGCCTAGCGCAAACACCATCGTGCCGTGTCCCAACAACGGCTTCTGGGACTTCCCCGAGCTGGCGAGCGCGTGCTCTGGCGACGACTATGATAAGGCGGGTAGCATTCTGCACGAGATGACCCATTTGTATGGCACGACGGACTACGCGTACGGCTATGCGGCGGCGCAGAAATTGAGCGCGAGTCAGGCGGCCGCGAACGCGGATACGTATGAGATGTATGCGGAGAGTGTGAGGTTGGGTGGGTGCACTGTTGGTTAGATGCAGACAATCTGGTGGGAAAAGGTAAGGTGAAGCGTTAGCATAGCTTGAATAATGCATTCTCGGATGATGTGGACATGTCATGGATTCTATGCAAGCTGGAGATGATGTGGTGGTCGTGATGCGTTTGGGTCGTCGTATTCCTACAATCGATGTACGAAGTATACGCTGCGAATTGCGAAGTGCAGGAAATTGTTGAGAACGATGGCTTATGCTGCAAAGCTATCTCCTCAATTGATGACCTGCTTCTCTAAGATGTTGTCCTCCAAGCAATTCCATGGTTGCTTCTATACTAAGGCTGCCTTTAGCTCGTTCACGTGGCCTCAGCCCACCTCAAGCTCGACGGGAAAATCCCTCGGTCGTGACAGTCTGGGCTGGGTCTTTGCTGCAATACGGCGTAATTCCTAGCTCGCGCATGTGTTAGCTGACGCTGCCGACAGGCATTTACATCCCTTTATTGCTATAGGGGTCTTTCTTTGCGAGGGTCAAAGTCTTCTTCTGTGCCGGGATCTATGCACATGTCCTTACCCGTACCATCACAGTTGCGCCCATTGGTAATTCCGACTGTGTTATCGTTTGCGCAAAGACATGGCGTATGAGCGATGGTACTAACAAGACATATGTAGGGGCAAATATTCGTACAAGTAGGATTAACATGCATGTCGGCGGCGTCGGCGTTTACCCCGCAAGGGCGGCGTGGGGCCAAGGGGCACCCCAGGAACTTGGCGTGGCCGAACTGGACCGTAACTAGAGTACTCCTTCCCTACAACCTCCCAGCTATGCAACTATCATGACTTCGACATTATCCGGCTCCCGAAGAGTTCATGTCACGACAGCCTGTGTCTCGTGCAGAGAGAACAAAATCAAGGTGAGACACCACCCTATCATGGGAAACACGAGGTACTGATCATACCGGCAGTGCGATGGCACGTCTCCATCTTGCTCAAATTGTAAGACTAAGGGAAAAGAGTGCACTTACCAAGCCGGCGATGATAAACGCAAGTACGGAACATCAGCGCTCTGAAATTCCTGCATCCGGGGTCAAACACTGACGCCCTACTACCAGACTCACTCTAAGGGTTGCAATTGAGCTACTCTCAGGTCACATTGTACAATTATGTCGTTTCATCTCCGATCACTCACTTGAGGTTCCTCCCATGGGCGCCGAGGAGCATGCTACTCTCTTGAAAGTTTTGGCTTACCAGCGGATCCCTTTTACGATTCTGAGCAAGGAGCTCAGGCCTGAACTCTCTATGAACGACAATTTTTAAGAAAATCATTCCCAGTGGGCTGATAAGTCTGATGCCAGTGCCAATGTGACAGACACTCTACCAGCAGCCAATGGATCGTCCGTCTCAGCCTGGAGTAACTCCACGTCAGCACAGTGGAGCCAAACCAACCCAGTGACCGGAGCAAATATTATTGGAGATCCAACCGAATCGCGACTTGGAGGTTGGCCGAACCAGGAAGAATCGACATCCAGCGCGCTTCCCCGGAATATCTGGAATTGGGATCCAGGTGAGGATGCAAACGTCGGTTCCCAGCCCTTTCCACGCTTCGAAGAAGGTACGGGAGCGGAAATCCCGTCCTTGGATATATCAGATCTGGAGCAAGAGCATACTTCTCAAGAGCCACAGAGCTGCGCCAACACACAGTATGAGGAAGGGCACAGCGGTGCCGACAATACCGAGGCTCTCGTCGACCAACTCTCCGACAGAATCGGGTCTTTGCAAATTGAGCCTGGAGGGCACATCCGTTACTATGGACCAACTTCAAACTTCAAACTCGTCCAAATGCCGATTCCGAACAACACATTTACTTTGCATCGCACGGTTCGAAATGATGGTCAGGACTATCTGAACCGTCTCGATTTGGGAAAGGAAGTGCCGCCGGCTTTGGAAGACCACTTGATTAGTCTCTACTTTGCTTGGCAGGACCCGGCTCTCCATGTCGTGAACAGGGACATGTTTGAAGCGAGCAGGGCAAGCTGGAGAGAAATGAACGACGTACCCTACTACTCCGAGGCCCTGCTTAATGCAATGTACGTACCTAACGGTACGCCGCTGAAGTCATGCTGATACGACAAGATGCGCCTTGGGCGCTGCGTTCGAGACCCGTCACCACCCAAACTTCGTTACTTTTCCCAGACCACTCGCCGAGTTCTTCGCGGACAGAGCAAAAGCCTTGCTAGAGATTGAATTGGACTGTCCTAGTGTTGCAACCGTCCAGGCCATCGCTGTGCTAAGCAGCCATGAAGTTGGCTGCAAGAGAGACTCACGCGGCTGGCTCTACAGCGGTGAGCAGAGACTTGTGCCGCTCATCCCCCCTCTGGATCTTCTAACACATTCCAGGCATGGCCATGCGATTGGCGTTTGATTTGGGCTTACATATTGACATGACTCCTTACGTCGCAAACGGATCTTTGAGCCAGGCTGAAGCTGAGATGCGGAAAGATGTTTTTTGGGGAACTTATGTCATTGATCAGTAAGTTGCTGGAGCTACGTGCGTATTCACTCAATTTTGATTGAGAATGCATGCAGGACTCGCGGGTTTCATCTTGGCAGACCGTTACGCATTAATATGGAGGGTGCCACCGTCTCAAAGCCAAGCACTACAGCATATGCTGATGAACAATGGACTCCATATGCTTCTCCCGGATCCAAGGACCAGCGCATTCTCTTACCTGACCATGCCAAAGAGCTACACCGGCAACGAGTTATATTGGCCGAAATCATGGCGCCTGTTGGTGACCCCTTGTAAGTTAACCTGAACACCCATCAAGCTTCCTTTTGTGACAGGCATCCCCCAGATATGGAGATTTGAAGATATCGATCAATAAACTTCAAGAAATAAATGCAGACACTGTGGCGCGACTTCTAAAATGGAAGAATGACCTACCACCCGCTCTGCGCGTCGACCTGGACGATTCACAGACATGTTATCTTCCCCATGTCTTGCTTTTACAGTAAACCATTCCCTCGTCCCATCTCGGAATGTATCCGCTGACGATCTATACAGCATGCTGTATTATCAAAACATAATCCACGCCCATCGACCATACATGTCCAGAACCTACGTCCAGCCCTTTCCTCCTCAAGGGCCAGGATCGGATCATGCACGAATGATGTGCATGGAGTCGGCGTCATCGATAGCAAAGCTCCTCCAACTCTACGAGATTGGCTACGCCCTCCGCCGAATCAACGTCCAGGCCGTCGGCATCGTCTGCTCGGCAGCGCTGCTGCTTATCTTCGCAAATATAACCCGCTACTACGGAGACGACGCCTACCAGACGGAACTATACCTCAGCACCTGCTTCCGCGCGCTGGAGGAGTTCGGAACGTCGTGGGAAAGTGCTAAGAGGGCTCGGGATTTCCTCCTGCTGCTGCTGCGGCAGTGGGAGCTGCGAGGCCGTTCCGCGCGGGCAGCGCGTCGTCGGGCACCTTCGTCTTCTTCTGTCGCTGCGGCCGCGGAGGCGCCGAGGAAGCGCACGAGGACTTCGGATCTTTTGGATAATTCGCAAATGGAGGATCAACTTTCTCGCATGCTGTCTGCTACGACGCACGGCGTTAGCGATTCGTTCGACTTGGAGATGGGCTTGGGCTTGGACTGGAGTTGAGTTGACTTGAGTTGAATGCACTTACCCTGATCCATCACTCTATATGTAGGCTAAAGACTATCAAAGAATTTCAAACTGGTAATACGCCATGCGTTTCAACTTGGGAGATAGGACGCAGCGTCGGTGTGGTTATTTCCCAGACACTCTGTTGATCCTGTGGGATAGTCTTGGCTTTAAAATGCGCATGTTGGTGGGGTGGCTGGGTCGCAGTCCTTTCTACTGCGTTCAACCAGACAGTGTCCACATCTTTCCTTTCCTGTACAGTCTCGGGCCAAATGTCCGAGCAACTATGCCTCAGGACTGGTTTGGCCGGCTATTGGGAGTGCGGGAAAGATATATCATTGATGAGGCATGTATGTTGATGTTATCCTTTTGTAGATTAGCTGTTTGTATCCTTTCGGGACTGTTGATTTGATGAAGTGAATTGCTAAGTACATGAGGAAGAAACAAACACACACACTCTCTCTCCCTCCCAGTATCTCTCTCTCTTTTGCGGGAAGAACAATGATTCGGAAACAATGAAAGTGAGTACATCAGATGAAAGCGTCGGCTATATTAGCCGATCGAAATCATTCCGACCTTTCATGAAGTGATGGCAGTATAATGTTCATTTCTTTTCCACAGTCTGGCCAAATTCCTTATGTTGCGTTTCCTGAATCTTCTCTTCCACCACCTCTTGTGTCTCCATGAGAGCCAGCCTTGTCGCCTCTTTCCAGCTTGTGTTCTTGCCCCCTTCATGTTTGATCTGGAAGAGACGATCGACCTGCTCCAACGACAGATTCGCAGTCTCGACGTACCAGCGGTATATGATGGGGACGAAACAAACGTTGAAGACGGCATAGATGAGATAGTACTTCCACTCAATGTTCTCAATGGCAGTGGGAGTGACGACGACGACGACATATACAAACGTCCAATTGACCGCGGTGGCGATTGAGGTCCCGATATTGCGCATCCGCTGGGAGTTGATCTCGGCCGGGTACATGTACGGAATCGAGAGCATGGACATGCCGTAGAAGACGTAGTACATGAAGATGAAGACGACGGCGAAGGTAGACATGCCTTTGTTATCCTTGCCGGGGCCACCGTACCGCAAGCCGATCGCAACCAGGGCAAAACAGATGGCGCTGCAGCCCACGCCCCAGAGCATAAGCCTTCGGCGCCCAATGCGATCAATGAGGAAGGCTGCCATCGCACCCCAGAACATGAGCGACATGGAGTCGACGGCGGAAAGAATCAACGCCAGTCGCTCACTCATGCCGAAAGACCTGACCAGTACCACCGGTAGGTAATACGCAATCACGTTGACGCCTCCCATTTGCTGGAAGAATGGTGTGCCTGCTCCGAGAAGGATGCGCCGGAAGGTCATTTGTTCGCCGTTGCTGAAGATCTCCTTCACCGAAACAGAGTTCTGGACTTCGTTTTCGTGTTGGACCATTGCTACGAGATATTGCACCTCGTCGACAACCTCGCCGTCGTCGGATGGCTTCCCGGCAAGTCGAGCGAGGATCGCTTGTGCCTCTTCCACCCGGTCTCTCATCACGAGCCATCGAGGTGACTCAGGCGCTATGAGCACCATGAAAATCGTGACGATGGCGAAGAAGCATTGAAAAGCGAGCGGAAAGCGCCAGCTAATTGGGCTGTCAGGAATGTACGTGAAGCCGTAGTTCATCCACTTGGGACTTGCATTAGCTCATGCCTCTCGCTAGTGTTGTATCATGGGGGATGTCCCGGCTCACATTTGTAATTACAATTCCAAAGATGTTGGTGACAAGTTGAAGGACGATCAACTTCCCGCGTTGGTGCGCCCTGGCCGTCTCGGATTGCCAAATAGGGATTGCAATAGTGTTCATGCCATTTCCAACCCCAGCGACGATGCGCCCAACGATCATGGGTGCCAAGGAGTAGGAGGCGGCTTGAAGAATGCCACCGATGATCAGGATGACACAGCCAGTGAGGATACAACGCCTTCGACCGATTTTGTCGCCAATGAAGATGGAGAGCAATGTGCCCATAATACAACCGATATCATAGGTGGCAACAATCTGCCCCTGCATGGTAGGGCTGGGATAATTGAATGTTTCGAGGAAGGGCTTGTTGCTGAGTAGGCCACCGAAGACTCCTTGATCGTAGCCAAAGAGTAGGAATCCGGATCCGCAGGCCGCGGTGATGCTGTATCTTACAGCATCGCCCTGCACTTTGTCGAAGAACATTGTGGTCAGTTTGGTCCAACAGTTGAGCCTACATGCACGGTCAGCAATGCGTATTCAGCAGTGCACATGGGGGCAAGGCAGTGAATCTATATGTGTTATTGCTGCTATCTACTCGGGCAATTAAGGCGTTCTCCCAGTTGGCCCGTGCCCACTTCTAAGCCATAAAGATGCGGAGAATCTGGGGTACGCTGGTCTGGGGCCCCAGGGGGTGCGTCATGCCTTCGTACGTACTTATTTTGGGCGAGTAATATTACTTCTGTTGCAAAGCCATCAAGGGTCCCAATGCCTTCACCCACTGTGGGGCGGTGGGAGCGAGTGTCGGACTAGCTAGGAAGTTTACTAGCAAGGTCGCTAACGTCCGACGCTAACGGGTCTGGACAGCTTCCTACTGGCTCCAGGCACAAGGGAACAACACTAACGGAAATCAGCCTGATTGGCTCTGGTCAGCCCATGGATTTACTTGTCCGGATGGAGTTCCAGTGTGTGCAATGCCTCGATCAACGTGCGCTCAAATGTCTAGGCTCTTTCAAATCCACAGTAAGTCTAATAAATAATCCCACCAGCAAACGGCTGTAAGGGGCTTTTCTATTTTCCTTCATCATTCTCCGTCAAAAACAAAACAGTTAGGGGAGAAACTACGCAGCCTGGAACACGCATCTACAATCCATCAAAATGGCACAGAACAGGGCAAGTCCGGTCCTTAAGCTTTATATGGTAGACGATTTCTGACGGGGTGACCAGAGAACATATAATCGAGCATTCAATCATATCGGGGTATCGGTTCCAGATGCTCAAGCAACAGTCGATTGGTATTCCAGGGTCCTTGGCTTCAAGCTGTTGGGCACGATAGTCCACATCAAGCGGTCCGAGATGCCAGACGATGGAATATTCAAGATCTATCCCGAAAATCTACAGGAAGTCAAGCTCGCCAAGATGGTCACCGGAAATGGCGTCGGATTTGAGATATTCGAGTTCATCAATCCAAAGTTCGAAGACGCAAAAGTTTTCGAATTCCACAAGAGGGGTTTCTTCCACATGTGCATCACAGATCCGAACCCGGAAGAGCTGGCGGCCAAGTTTGTGGCTGAGGGAGGCAAACGAGTGGGGAGAACGACGGACCCGTCTGGAAAGGGCGAAATTACCTGCCTTTACCTAGCGGATCCTTGGGGCAACATAGTCGAAGTCCTGGATGTCGGTTTCGAGTTCATGGGGTTAAGGTCTGCATTGTAGCATCTAAAATCCATGCGGGATGAGGAGATACGAGACCCTTCTTCAGAGCACTAAGTTATGTGACTAAGTAGGAGGGATGTTAGTGATCTGCACATACTTGTTTCACTGTAGGATGATCGAGAGGCCAGATCAAGGACCTTGTAGTCTGATATTTAGCGGCCTTTCGGCATCTTCGTGCGCCCAGAAGCAGTGACAAAGCCCTTGAAATCTCCTACAAAGCAATACCATCCACATCTGCCATAACGATTTAGCCAGAGATGCGCGATATCAACATTTGTCAGCTTGATAGATCTAAAGCCTGATGAAGACGTCTCCTGCACTCCCTATGCTCTCCGTGATTTCATGACCCCCTCCACATAGCTGGGACATCCCCAGGTCAATCCTTTCCTTTCATGGCACGAACTGGCTTCACTAGCCTTCTCCTTGCCATCGGAATCTTGTCCACATATCCTTGAAGTAAGGCACTCAAAAACTGCCGAACAGCCACGGTCAAAGTATAAGCTCGAGTCACGAGAGTTCCCAGAGCAAGTTTCTACCCCAGGCTTTGTTAGCTGGGTATCCACAATGTGGGCTTTGGATTTGACACACTGTGACGTCCATGGACGACCGTTCGGCGCCCAGATTGCCAGGGCGGGTATCCACCAACATTCGGAATTCCACCCCCGAGGACGCCACCTCCACAACCGGTTGGGCACGTGCGCAACTTGCGGCTACAGACTCCACATCTGGTCCACGCTCAGGGTCAGCTGATATTACCAGGATGGCTCATCCGGCAGGTTACGACGGTTGCGAGCGGGGAACAACGCTTGGCTGAGCAGCAAACCTCGAGCGGAGCGCGATTTGTGGAACACCCGGTCGGATTCCCACCCCCGATTCAGGACTATCCGGCACGCGCAACTTCGAAAAACCGAATAATGGAGATCTGTGTCCACATTCGGGAAGACTGCTCAAAGGAGCATAAATGATTTTCTTCCTAGATATCGAACAGCATTGGTGCTGATCTTCTTTGCATACTTGCCTTCGTTTTCTTTCCATCATTGACTGAACGACCAGCACCTCTGATCCTGTCTGTGTTTTGCCCACCCCTCATTGCAACATGACTGGGCAGCGACTTCGAATTGGAATTGCTGGCCTTGGCCGGATGGGTATGTGCGCTTGATCTGTCACACAGCATGAGTGGAATACCTTTGTCTGACGAGAATCAGGGAAGCGCCATGCTATCAACTTCCATACGCTCACACATCGGGCGATGGTGGTGGCAGTGACCAGTCCTGACCAGGACGAGTGCAAATGGGCGACGGAAAACCTCGAGGGTGTACGCGTTTACCTGGACTACGAAGAGATGCTGGCGAAAGAAGACCTGCAGGCTGTCGTTATCGCTAGCGCTACTGCCGTCCATGCCGTGCAAACCTTGAGTGCTATTGACAAAGGCTATCACGTCCTTTGTGAGAAGCCGCTGAGCCAGGATGTGGCCGTTGTGAGTATCGCCTGATGTTGTAGGATTCTGCACACATGCTGACATAATTCTACACAGGCGCATTCCGTGGTTGATGCTTACAAACGGTCCCTCCGAATCCACCCTAAACAAAAGGTCATGTGCGGTTTCTCTCGTCGATTTGACGCCTCTTATCGGGAGGCGTACAAGAAAGTGGAACAGGGTGACTACGGCCGTCCGGTAGTGTTTCGATCTCAGACGGCAGATCTGCACGACTCGTCAGGGTTTTTTGTAAATTACGCTAAGACCAGCGGCGGCATATTCGTGGATTGTTCTATCCACGACATTGACCTCATGCTCTGGTTCCTTGGAGAAAACAGCAAGATCAAGAGCTTGCAGGCAGTTGGAGTCATCGCCGTACATCCTGGGCTTGAAGCAATCAAAGACCGTGACAACGCGATAGCAACAGTTGAGTTTTACGGTGGCAGGATTGCGAATCTGTATTGCTCAAGGATGATGGCAGCAGGGCAGGAGGATACCACAGAGATTATCTGTCAAAGGGGCTCTGTGAGAGTCAACATGGAAGGGCGGAAAAGTCATGTCGATGTCCACGACTCGCTAGGAGTTAGACGTGAGCTCCCACAACATTCCTTTGATCGCTTTAGAGAAGCTTTTGTCACCGAGGCCAGGGAGTTCACCTCATGCTGCTTGGACAATACTACCTTACCTGTCAAACTCGAAAGTTCCGTCAGGGCTCTGGCTATTGGTCAAGCGCTTCAGAGAAGCTTAGTGAGCGGTGAAAAGGTGATTTTTGATGAGCTTGATGCCAAGCTTTAAAAAGTGGACAAGGCCCCGATTCTGTTATAAAGCATCAAGATTTTCAAGAGTGATAGATACTTGGTCTGTGTCTTTTGTATAGAGAATCTTTTGCGAACAATCCTGTGATGACCGTCTCTGAAAAATTGCCAGTGTGAGTCCATTCAGCCACGAGAAAGCGGCTATGGTCAAACAAGATCCAAACAGCCATTGCACACGAGTCTGACTCTTGAAGTCGTCAAGAGCGATCAGATCGAATGCTGCCCTCTGTAAGTGTGCTGCTGTTGCCATTCACCGCATCCTAAAAGAATTATCACTTCGAAATAGCTACCCTTGGTAGTGATAGCCAGGGCTCCCAAACCTGTTTGCGCCGAAACCACTATTGTTTAAGTAGCTTAAAGATTGCTTTCTGGCTCATTTAGTTGTTTAAAGAATACTTAGGCTCATCATCTACAGTACTATGTGTGATTCTGAGTTATTAATTGCTGTTGTTCACTTTCTCTCTAAGCTAAACAATTACACGGTTTGCTTGACCACAAATCTTTGCTATACATTAACTCTGGTGCTCCTTCTCCTTTTAAATTGCTTGGTCAATGCAAGCAACATCTACTAGAAAATTTGTTCTATAGAGTGACTTTAAAATCATGGAAGCGTCGCGCGTAGAATTACCCTACCGTACGGTGCTTCACTGTGTCCCCGTAAGAGCCTTGTAAAAGAGATTTGATCATCACACCCTCGTCAACGTAATCTAAGCTAACAACTCTCAAGATAAGGCTTACTAGATAGTAATAATGGAATGGTTCTTGCACCCCTTTTTTCTTTTGATTGAGGCTGTACAGAAAACTCTAAATCCCGCTACGATAACACTGAATTAGCATTCGTTTATGAAGATAGGAAGTTTCTTGTCTGGTTTGCCCCTTATACAGGAGCCTCGTACAACCGAGTGCTGCTGCTGTCTGAACCGACGAAAATAGTCAGAGACAATCACAGCCAACGCAACCACAGCCAGCGCAATCAACGGACCGCAGAGATAAACGAAGTATAACAGGAAACTCTGGTGTATCTGGAGAAGTACGTAGGACTCATTTAGCCCGGGACCCAGACATGGTCAATTCGTACAATGCCGTGTGTGCAGGTCTTCTTCGTGGACCTACTGGGACTGCAATAACTGAAGAATGGTACGATTGTCAAAGATATAATGATTCTCACCGTGCTAAGTAGGCCGTTGCAATGTTTCGTCATATAAACCTACTGATGTCGCACAGGATACACTGCTATATGTTGTGCGGTGTCTTGAAGAAGGCTACGATGAGGAAGGCTGCATTGCTAGCATCGCAGAGGCGAGAAAAGTCAAAGGCACAACTCGACGAAAAGCCTATCAGGTGCCAGATGGGTTCTGACAACGTCAAAAAAGCATCGACCGATGGGACCCGCTCTATATCAGATATGACGGTACCTCCTTCACAACGAGGTTCAATGGTGCAGCGACTCAACCAAGGAGATGCTTTTACTGGCCGAAATCTAATTGTCGAGAAGCATGCTGATGGATATTCAAGTCATATAAGTCAGACTACTTTTAAGTGGCGCTCCCAGGAAGATGTGCCTGACCCTACTCAAGAGCCTACGAAAGATGACTACGACTTATACTGCGGGCCAGATTAGTTGAGATCACGGCCTGGTGACGCTATCCCTCTTTGCAGATGTTCAAGGCACGACCAGCTCTCAGAGCTCGCCGACAGACACTTCAGGCGGTATAGCTCGGAGCCAACTGTGCTCGATCGAAAGTGGGACGTCGGCAAGCCAATCATACGCGTCAGACCTGGAGAGGGCTCGAACAGTCCAGAGTTCGATCAGCAGGAGCCTACATATAAGTACACTTCGAGGGACAAGCGATCGTCCATGCAAGGGAGCGAACATATCACATCAGGCGAACCTTCGAGAACACATTCAACGTCACCGCAGGTCAGGGTTCGGAGGCTGCAAACCAGGCTCATCGCCATACGCACGGTGAGAGCCGAATCAGCACCTCGGGGCATACTCCGGATGATGTTCAAATAGATATCCGGGTAAATCCACGGGGTAACGTCGAGGCTTTTGAGTGGACATCTGGTCAGCAACGCGCGAGGCATTCTGAGCTTGCACGGAAAGATGTCGACCGAAACGATGAAGAATTATGCTCATAGATATTCAACGAGGCTCCTTGAGAATTCAGCTGTACACGCTCTTCTTTGACTGTAGAGAAAGCCATTACAAGCCGGACACACTGCGTTTTCTAAATGAGCTGGAATTTTGCGGGTTAGCCGACGCTAGGCTGGTAGAATCACTCGGGGACGAGTGGGAGCCGGTATTGGAATGATATACCGCTTGGCTCACTGCGCTGAAGGCCTGCGTTGACTTGCGGGCTCAGACATGGTATAGAGGTACTAGGGATTAGCTTATGAAACGTTTGCGCACTCTAGCCAGTATCGAGGCATCAGAGGAGGTCCAGAGAAGGTGGGTCGGTTGACGGAAACCCTCGATAGGGCACTTGGTCATCGAGATCGAAATACAATGGTCCTCTACGTAGCTCGCGTACTTGGCACATTGGCCGATATTTCCGATGACCAAATGGAAGACGTGGTCGAACCGAACCTGCAGAAACTTTGTGGCGAAATTTTCGGATGGTTGGAGTAATTGCTCGTTGAAAAAAAAAGAGCAAGATTGGTTTAGTCTAGTAAACTTTTTATTGTAAACTGTAGCCAATAGTACGCCAGTGGCGGATGTCTTGCTATTCCTGTAATACAATTGACTGGAGTTGTCATACTGTAGGATTACGTATGCCGCCGCACCGGTAATACGTGTAATCATCTTCAGTTCGACGAACAATTCTTATTTTGTTACTTTGTGATATCTCAGTGAGTAAATCGTCATTGTTACGTATTTTTAAATCCTAGGAGATGTGTTCAAGCCGTTGCGATATTCTGCGCTCATCTTTCGGATTCCAAGCTCTCACAAAGTCAGGGCAACTGTACGAGGACCTTTTTTCCAATAGGAATACAAGCTGACATCGTAGCCTGACGCAACGCAACGATACTCTTCAACCAATATTCTAGATACGTTTTTATGAGTAACAGGGGAATAGCGTAAGAGACCTACTTTCGATGCCTACTAAAAGAAAATATCAGTACTGCATAGTGTGGTTTCAATGTCGCAGTGTCAAGTCTCCTCTGTTCCTCATTAAAAAGGAGCTCCTCGTAGGCCCGTGCAGACTCGGCAGGGCAACCAACCGTCTGAAGCAATTGGACACTGTCAGCTAAGCCCAATCAAAAGAGAGTTTTGTGGCTGACTGTTGGCAGAAGGCACGGCATCAGCTTTGCCAAATGTGGCTAGCACGGGTGCTTCAAGCGCAGCCTCTTATCGTTCGTTCCACCACACCCTTCGCATATCACAGCCCCAAGCCGCAGATCACATTTGTTCACACTTTATGAGCCTTGTCCGCAACTTCATCCAATGGAGCACAGCAGAAAGCGGCATATTTCGCTGCTTTCACTGCAGCAGATCCCTGCAACTTGGGAACCACTCACTTGGCGCGTCCTTCAGCTCGCTGCAGGTAGCGCTCCAAGTTCAGGGCGTATTGGTGGGCGTGGGGTCGCAATGCTCCTTGGGCGACCGTAAGATGGCTTCACAGCTGAGGCTGGGCAATGGGTGAGCTGCACACTTCGCCTTTTTGCCTACAACGGAGTGGGTGCCTCCCAAAGCAGCGAGGAATATAAACCTCGTGCTGACGTGCGTGTGACTCTGCGTTTCTGTTGGCTGTTTTCGAGTTGTTCAAGTGTACAGCCCCAGTTGCACAGGTCTTCTTGTCCTTTGCTCTTATACCTCTCATTCTGTCTCTCTAATTACTTTTCGATATCTTCTTACTCCAAAATCTCGCTCAAGAAATCAGACAAAGATGGCGAACGACACTCCGTGGGGGCGAAGACTTATCATATGCTGCGACGGAACTTGGCAGTCCAGTGTAAGCTCCAAAGACAATGTTCCCTCCAACGTCACAAAGCTTTGCCGAGTCATTGCTCGCATTGGAACCGACCAGCAGGATCCAAATAAAAAATGGCACCAACTCGTATATTACGACAGCGGTATTGGTACAGGCAATCTCAGCGTATCCGAGGCCCGACGACAAGGTGGGACTGGCGCAGGGCTCGCCGAGAACGTGATCGAAGCATACAACTTCATTGTGCTGAATTACGAACCGGGTGACGAGATATTCTGCTTCGGTTTCTCCCGCGGGGCTTACACAGCGCGAGCAGTTGCAGGGCTTGTCACTGATATTGGCGTCATCAAGCCCATAGATATGCAGCTTTTCCCGGCCATCTATCGCGCATACATGTCGAACGAGGAGATGCTACCGTTCCGCGAGGCACAGGCGTGGAAGGAGTTTGTGGACGGGAAGCTTACAAGCAAAGGCCAGGAATTGAGCAACGCTGGCCCTATCAAAGGCTTGAGAGACAGGGTGCAGAGCTTCGAGATCAGCCCACACCATAGCTTGCTCGCCGCAGAAACTAGTCGCAAGGTCAAAGTAGTCGGTGTTTGGGACACAGTAGGAAGTTTGGGAGTTCCAGACGTCGCGTGGTTCGACAACGAGAAGTACAGGACGAAATATGGATTCCACAACGTCAAACTCACCGAAAGTGAGTTAACAATTAATTTGTGTTTTTTTGGGAACAACGGCTGACTATAGCAAGACATCGAACATGCATACCATGCCCTAGCTCTCGATGAGCACCGCAAGGCCTTCCGACCGACACTGTGGTACATAGACAACGACTTGCGTGAACGACTAGCGAAAGAAGGCAAACCATTGCCCGAACTAAAGCAGGTCTGGTTTCCTGGCGTCCACATCAATGCTGGTGGCGGATCAGACGACTGTTTCACGGATATGAAGGGCGATTTGGAGAGTATGTCCCTGGGGCCAACATTTTCGCTACACTTATGCTGACAAGAATCCAGATCTGTCTACTGCAACATGGACTTGGATGATGCATTGCATCTCCCCACACCTCACCATCGATCAGGATGCCTTCAAATCGATCCTCAGCCAATACCAACGCTGGCTGGCCCGCATTCGCTACGCATGCACATACCACCACCCTACGTTGCTCGACACAATCAAGTCCAACATACCCACGATACCGATCATAAATCCAGCTACCAACCCACTTCTTCCGCCACAACGCGATCCAATGCATGCCCACCCAGAATTTGACTATGGCTGGGGCACAGGGCCCATTGTCGACTCATACACCGGAATGTACTTCCTCAATGGCAGCCTACCGCGTGTACCTGGTAAGCTCCAAACCGAGGTGTACGACCAGAAAAATGCGGTGGCAGTGTTGGAAGACATCTCGCGGTTCGGCGAGACCAACGAGTACATCCACCCCATCTGTGAGTATCGCAAGATCGTGCGTAGCATGGAAGATAAATCGGCCCTTCAGGCCTATACCCGGAAGTACGAGGGTGGACCGAATGGCAAGGATGGCAGGTACTGGTGGTATCGAGACGGAAAGAAGCTGCCCGAGTGGGTCATTATGGAGCATCAGGATGAAGGGGTGATCAACTTCGAGAGAACATGGTATGAGATGTGTGAAGAGACGAATAAGACTAAGGAACGTTTGAAGGAGGCTGGGTACGAGAAGGATTTCCTGGTTTCGCTCGACGAAAAGGTAGATTTTGGACTGGGAGATAAGCCGGGGTACGTGTATCCGTAAATTGAGATTCTTTTCATCGCTATGATCTGAGCAATACTCTTCCAATCACGGCCAAGCTTTAATGTATATCCAATCCTTCAGTCATGCACGCTTTGACATCAAATCATGGATTCGGAGACAAATGCCAGCTCGTATCGCCCCAAGTTGTACAACTATTACGGCTGCCGCATCGTTGACGTAATGCTGTCTAGTCATCAGGCTTCTGTTTTCGATGCCGACCATATGTTCGAACAACGCCTTTTGATGCCCAATAACATGTTCAAAAACTGCTATCCATTATGCCCTTCGGCGTCCTAGATACAATTCGCGAGATAACTGGCGAAGCTCGATCGGGTTCTAATCTAAGGCTTCGCTATCAGCGTAATGACGTACACTCGAATATATAACACCTACGCATGATCGTGCTTGGTTTTTCCCGGAGCTCAATCCCAGATGATTTACGTTGGCCCTCACGCCGTTGCAAGTCTGCCTTGGCCTGCTCAAGTTCCCGTTCCGCTTTTTGAGCTCGGTCTAGGAGGACTTGGTTGTCGCGCCAAAGATTTGCGTTCTCGCGCTTGAAATTGCCCACATGACGCTCGAGATTATTCACCTCTAAAGCCATGTGCTGTATGTTCTTGAACTCGATTTTCGCCCGGCGGCTGTCTGCAGCAATCCTGCAGTTGCGGGTTAGTATTGCAGATGACTCTAGCGCAGGCTTAGTACCTCTCTTGCCTTTGCTCGCGTATGCGACGGTTCTTGTCCATGATCATAGTGTCCCTCTCGTCTATAATCTCCCCTTGCCATTTAATGCTAGATGGTATGTTAGTCCTCGCCAAATAAAGGATCTGCTTGCTTACAACTTGTCCTTCTCAACAATCCTGCATCCAGCTATTAGCATTCACACGTAGTAATGACATAGGGGTTGCTCTCACTCCTTGTCCCTCTTTACAATCCTATAGCTACCTGTTAGCATTCATATGTGGCATTGATAGAGGGTTTGCGCTCACTCCTTGTTAGCTTTCTTCAGGGCGTATCTGAGCCGCTCCTCCGTGGTCATCTCCCGAACGTCAGTCACGAAGATTCCATCGCTCGAGTCACTCTCGTAGTCTTCGCTTCCTGCGTCAGGATCGCTAGCGGGGAGTGAGGGCTGCTCTGGAGCGGCGGGAGTGTGTACACCTCCGGGGCGGGCTTCCGGGCTAGGAACAATCGGCGCGCGACCTCTTCGGAGTTCCAAGACCGTCTCACAGGCCCTCTTCAGAGCACCCAAGGAGGCCTTGGTGTGGGCACCGTGATCCCTGAAAGTCGGCACGACTCCCTCCTTGACCATGTAAAAGCCAATGAGTGACTCCAGCTCGGGGTATACGCTGGTCAAGTGGCGGGTCGTCGCCAGCAGAGGACAGCGGAAAGGGAAGTCAAGCTTGAAATTTTTGATGTGGTCCGGCAGAGGACATTTTCCGCCGTCGTATGAGAACCTGACATTGAAAGGCTTGCGCATGTAGGCGCTGAGGGCGTAGACAATGCCATTGAGCTGGATGATTCCTATTTTGATTCGCCGGGCGCTTCCCGTCTGATCGATGGTTTGATTGAGAAACATATTGGTCGCGGGTGGCAAGGCCGCAAAAGCGCCAGGAAACTGGTGTCGTGCGTGCGCTTCTACCTGCGCTAATGTGTAGTCAGTGTCAACTGGTAGAGCATCGCTGCGCTGAGTGGGCCTGCGGCCGCCTTGCGGTGGGCGCCCGTTCATAAACCTGATGGGAGTTGCCATCGTGGTGAAGCCGGCGAGGTCGAGCAGCGAGGTCGAGTGATCAGAAAAGCAGGTGGTCAATACAAGTCGAGGTGAAGTCACTGGGTACCGTTCTGCAGTGCTGCCCCAGCAACCAAGTTTTCAACCACGTCCGGACAGATTGCGCGCTCTAGCATCCGATCCAAGTTTGAATTCACTATGTAAGAGAGCGTATGCTAGCATACGCGAGAGCGATTGGAAGTATTTGGCCCGAACGCATGGTATCTTGGACAAGTCTTCAAGTTTTCAGGGTATTGATATGTGTAACAATTACAGGTGACGAGAAGCAAGCTCCGCCCACAGGACATATATACAGTAATCTCGATCGATCCTTCTGCCGCCCATACTTGGAATAAGATTATAAGTTGCTGCGACGCGTAAATACGATTCATCCAGGTAAGGTGATGACGAAGGCGACCCAGGTCAGATCTTGAGATACGTAAGGCTCAGGTTTTCAGCGGAGATTACACTTGATCAAGATTCCGCCGCAGAACTGGCTCTGTTAGTCTGCTTAAGAATTACGCATTTCGTAAAACCGCAAAACAATACCGTTTGTCGAGCTGCAAGACTAACAGGTCTTCCAGATGTATAATGCAGCCGCACTAGCTAGTGGAACATAAACCGACGATATTTGCTATATGCCTATATCATTATTTATCGTCACTACCTCCCCGCATAGAGATTAGGCACTTCGCGCGCCTGCTGCCGGCCTTGGATGTGGTAGGCCTAGAGGGCACTCAACGGGTAACTCTAATGACGCGCCCTCGGTACTCGGTCTCGCCAAGTGTTCGTGTCACGATTTCAGCAGGTGACGGGGGAAGCAAGCTGGCAAACGCGTAAGGCTCGCCTATACGTGTGAAGTACCTGTGAAAGTTGAATTATGCGAGTGCGGTCAATAAATTCCCCTTGGCATCATTGATATCAGTCTTCTCTATAGTACTATATATATTATTTCAGCTGCTAAATGCATATCCTAGGATAGCGGCCTTTTGGTCCAGCGGCGTGGCTTCACATCCTCGCAGAAATTGCATCCGATAATGGTGTTGAGCGTCGGGGGGTCGGCGGTTCGAGTCACGTAGATTCCTCGTTGCTTGCAAGCTTGGCAGTCTGTTGACCGTGAATAGAACCTTGCAATCCGACGAGATGGTTCGAGTCACCTTAGATTCCTCGTTGCTTGCAAGCTTGGCAGTCCGTTGACGGTGAATAGAACCTATGAGGGGTCCGGGGGGGTCGGCGGTTCGAGTCACGTAGATTCCTTGTTGCTTCCTGTTGCTTGCAAGCTTGAGAGTCCTTGACCGTGAATAGAACCTTGCAATCCGACACTGAGGTTCGAATTGCCCAAATTCCTCGTTGCTTGCAAGCTTGGAAGCCTAAATTCGCTAAGTGAATAGAACCTATACACCTAGATTCTGAGTCTGTACTTAGTAGTCCTGGATGGTGTGGAAATGGACGGTGTTAAAAACCTATTCGATTAGGTTCTTAGGCTACTATCGAAAGATGGTGGTTTAAGTTTTACTAGTTTAGTTTTTCTCTAGGTATATTATAGATACTAAAGCTAGTTGATGAAATATATAATACTATATTATAAAGTTTCTATACTATTTATTCTAAATATTTTAACTATAAAATATACCATTTCAAAATTATTCTTTTACACTAGAAAACATAAGATACTAGCTAATTAGTTTCTTACTTAATAAAATAGAAAAACGCTAGCTACTTACTTATTTTAATAGTATAGTAGAATATTTTCTATTTATATTAAAGTAATTACTCTCTGAGTTAATTGTACTTTAGTAGCCAGTTGGCCATCCATAATACCATCAAGAAAACAATCACCACGGAAAGCATAGCTACTTTCGTAACCTACCTCAGCAACACCATTAGGCTTCAAAATAAATGGCACCGGACAGCCACTAATGATCCAGACCTCATCTCCTGGCTCGCAGTTCGGGTGACACATTCCCAGCCTTCCCGAGAAAGTGGTGAACATGCATCTTCCATAGATGCCGAAGACTACGCCCCAGCCGTAGCTTCTTTTATCTAGCACCGAACTGCCACAATGCATCATTCTATGCCAAATTTCTTCTCCTGGAAAGTCAGTGTCTTTGGCCCTCCTAAACTCGGGAGAAAAGCCATTCGGATTCTTGCACACATCGGTGCATATGATACGCCAAAAGAGCTGTCGGAGAACGTCAGCTTCGCAATCTCCCACTGTCCTTTTGCAGAGTTGTAGCCAGTCTTGGAAGACCTCGCTTTCAACAGCATTCGGTGCGTTGAGGTAACGGCCAACGGCTTTGACCGTGTCAGCGTAAGTCCCCTTTTGACGAAGTTGGTCATGAATATCAGGCTCTAAGTGTACTGGAGCGGCACACGATGCCTGATAGAGTGATAGGTATTGAATCCTTCGATCCTCTATCGCTGTGATGGAGATTGAGCGTAACATCGAGAAGTCACGCACCCACGATGGCAATCTTGGCATCGACGAGCAAAACCCGCCGCCCATCAAACAGCCGAATTCACCGCCTGTTTCTCTCAACATGCGTTTAAATATGTCCGTGTAAACTTCCGGAGTCTGTCGATGATAGTCTGGTTCGAACCCGTGATTTGCACCGTGCGTGGCTAGCGAGAGCATGGAGTAAATCTTGTCGCGTGGATCGTAACAATTACGATCGGCAAAGGTAAGGATTACCATGTGAAACGGCGGCATCGGTTCAGTTCCCAGGGCATATTCTTTGAAGTCCGAGATATACCCCGGAATCCACATCCAACCATCGATGACCCCACGCTCGGGCGGGTTCCAAGTGTAGTCGGCTGAAGAGCAGCAATCTTGGGCTCCATGACGATTTCTGGTCTTGATGGCGAGATCGAGAAACTCCAATGTAGTTGTCCAATGCCCGAACATAACCTGGCTCTTTCCGGGCAGAATGCATTCCTGAACGGTCCAAGCTCTCGTCCAGTACGGGCTGTTGACAACTTGAATGAAGTCGCTCACCATATTTCTGGATGTCTGATTGTCCTCCCACTTCCATTGTGCGTTTTCAATGTCGCGACTGAACCCTGGCAGATGGTGAATGTGCCCATCGTCCGCGAAATTTGTCAAGTAAGCGAAGGGATCTCCGTGCAAAGAGTCCATGTTAGGGAGGCCCAGCCAAACGTACACTTTTGAGCATTGTCGGTAGACTTTGCCCATCAACGCGACTTGATGATTCTTCTCGACAAGGTCCTCTTGGTTGATGCAAAGAGCATCGACCCAGATGGTTTTTGTATCGGTCGGAGACCTTATGTGACAAAGAGCATCATGAAGGTTACGCCTAATGCTTATATCCGTGTTGTTTATAGTAGCGGATGCCGTTGGGAGGGGCTGGCCCCAAGTGTATGATAGGGTCTCATATGCTGGAGGCGGATTCTCGTCAAGGTCAAGAACGCTGAAGTATCCATGTAACGGATGATCCGAAGTCTCGGGCAAAACATGGAGGACTCGAATGCTCGATGTTGGACATGGGAGTAAGGATCCGACATATAAATCGTTCGACATGGATAGTCGCAACCACTACAGTAGGATCTTATTGCAAACGCTTCACGAGTCTGGCGACAAGGAGTGGATGGATCTAGAGACAGAGTGTGGTCAAAACAAGTCATTGAGATATGCTAGTATATATGTCGCACACGTGCGAGTATACATAAAGATAGCTTTTCACCGGTAAGCTCACCCCGCCTACTTTCGCCATAGCCTTTAGGCAAACATCTGCATATGCGGGATTATTACGAAGTGCTGTGCCATGTTTAATTGGTGAAGCGTCGGGTAAATTAAGAAGGCAGCAATGTTGCTTCTTTTTACGAACTAGTACCCATTTCAATTGGAAGTTATAGCCGGCCGGTCAGCTATCTAGCATGGATGCCTACATGCAGCCCTCGTTGTGGCTTAACACCATGACATCATTGAACCATACACTAGCTTTGAGGCATAGTGAGTAATTTGGACATAATAGAAACTTGAGCTGATTAATTAATTATACTACACACAAAAGAAAGTACAACAGAGCTACAAGCACTCGATCTATACATCTACCCCAGACAAGCAACTACCGTACTAAGAGCGTTGGTTGCCAGCCGACTACGCAGATGGATAAAGCAGACTCGCATCTATAAGTAGGTCTTAAAAAGATCTTGAGCACAACTGTGTGACGATTGAACCCGACGATGGTATTTCTACTTCGATCTGACGTCGGAGCCGAAGCTAAGCACCTGGTTAATATACTTCGCGCGGCACCTATTGCGCGGAACAGAAGTTTGGGCAGAGGAAAGGGATAGAGCGCAGGAGTGAGGGATTAGATAATTATCTGGTTTTTAAGACACTTATTATATATGGTTTGACTTACAGTCCCCGCACTTTTAGCTAAGGCTGGTAGTATGTCCTTTGCATTGCTGGCACAAATCTACTTGTCGAGGCAAGTTTAGTTAGTATCCTTGAGCTTCGGATACATGATCTAACTAGGCTGATGAGGCGTATTCAACAGCTGCTAATCCAGGTTGGAAGACTCGGTGGACACGAGGAGGATACAGGTGTAACTTCACCAGCGTAACCGAGAGAAAATCAGAGCAGCTGTAAACGATCTCCAGTATGCAGCTGTCCCTTTTACTCAGTACAGAGATATCGTCTTCTGCACGAGGCCGTTCTTGCTTGCCGTCTCGCCCCTCATAATACCCTGGACATAACACTGGCCAACAAACGTATACCTATCCACGCCCTCTGCCTTCTGTGGACGGACCACGAACGGAACGTTTCCTCCTCTGAAAACCCAGACTTGGTCCCCAACCTCCGTTTCCTTGTGACCCTGGCCCATCAGACCTGTCTCGGTGACAAACATGGCCTGATTTGCCATCATGCCGTAAATGGTCTTCCGCGTGTCAAAGTCAACATCTGGTGCTTTCCCACGCATGATTTTCCAGACTTCTTGTGCATCGTTGTCCTGGGCCTGCCGCACGGGTTGCTGATTTGTGTCCCGAACTACGTCGCCCAATGCGAACCTCGCGAAAGCTTCGGCGCGGGTGTACGTGCTCTCGGTGTATATATCTTTTGAAACGGATCCATCGAGGTCATGGTTGGAGAAAGGGCACCCCACGGCAGCAGCATACCAATCGTGCAAAAGGGCTTCCGTGGCAGGCACCTGCGCTGAATCTGCTACGTCGGCCGTCAAGAACCCGTCTTGAGCTCGCACGATATTATCTATGTGGACGCCGGTTAAGGTCAAGCTTTGTTGTCCGATCTCTGACTCAATTGCTTTGAGATCAATTGGACCCAGACCCTCGTCAGCATTGTACGCATCGTAGCCGTACATCAGATAGTACACATCCGGCGCGTATTTCGGTGTGGAGAAGGCTAGATCCAGCGCCCATGTAGCAATTTCTGGCGTGGACTCGGATTTTTGCTGACGCGGAGACACCGTCAAAGGCCGCAGCCCTTTCTGGTCGAGTATCAACTCCTGTGCCAACGTGCTGAACACTTGATGTGTGGGAATACTGTAGTCGCATATCTCCGTCACTGGTAAGCGGCCACCTTGACAAAGACCAAGAAGCCCGTATATCTTGTCCCGAGTATCAGTTGCCATTCGAAAACGATATCGATGGATCATCTCGAAGAGGTCGTCGTAGCGAAGCCTTGCCAGGTTGACCCATGTCACATGTGCTATGAAGCCCGCGAGAATCCGGTATCCTGCGGGATGCTGAGCAAGGATGTCACCCAGTGGCTGTGGGAACCGGGACACCCAAGCTGCCCTGGCCTGCTGTAGGGTAGACCACGGCATCTCAAATCTGCCCCATCGCAGTGTCACGTACTCTGGCAACGCTGCTTCTTGCACCGTCCAGATGCGCATCCACCACGCGTTGCGTCCGGGACATATACTTTTCAAAGCTTCGATAGCTGCTCCGAAGCCATGCGCTAAGGTTGGTGGAAGGGGCTCAGCGTTTGGATCTTGCGCACGACTCGCAGCGGCCATGTACTGGAGCAGCTGTACAGCAGCATCGGCATCGTCGAGAACTTCATCCCTCACTTCGCCTAGCCAGGCAATACAACGGGAACATTTCGTGTAGATGACCGACATAAGCCGGACCTGTTCCGCTTTCTCCTCGAGGTTCTGCTGGTCAATGCATATTTGGTCAACCCACAAGAGCCTATCGCGATCAGGTAGTTGTAGTTGACGGAGCGCGCCGCTGAGTGAGCGCGGAATTTCGATGCGGTGACCGGACACGAGGATAGGCACTCGATCCGCCTCGGAGCCCCATACGTAGGAGAGCGTTTCATACTCGGGGAGGTTGTTCAGTGAAACCACCTGAATATCGCAAGCGAGGAGATCCGTCTTATTGGTGTCGGAGGGAGCGGGCGAGATCCTCAAGATGCGTATGTTCGGAGAGCTCAAGTAGAGATCCCCGCGCTTGCTGTTCTGGAGCGGAGGTAGCATGATTAGTTGATCTAGAATATCCGAATGAATATTTACTATTCCGGCGTGGGGAGCTGCTGCATTTTTGAAGGTTCTCAGACGACGCGTCGCTTCGGCGCACCAACCCATGTCGTCTGACCGCTTCGCCTCAATGACCCTGTCAGTGCGCGTTTGGCCCCCACCTCAAACATATCTATTTCGTAGAAGATATTCCATTATAATTAGCTGGTAAAAATAGTAAACTATATTTAAGAGAAACTACCTTAATTAGTTTAATGTAGATACTAAGATCCTATGCCCTTATCTGAAGTGTTAGAAAGATTAAGTAGTGTTATCAGTGCTTTTTATAAGTTTTCTGCCCACGTCCCATGGGAACAAAGTGGAGGTTTAGGCCAGTTCACATGTCTAGTAGATTCTAATTACTATATAACAGGCTCTATTGGCTGCCTAATTAATTATACTACACACAGAAGAAAGTCCAACGGAGCTACAGGCACTCAATCCATACGTCCATCCCAGACAAGCAACTACATCTACATCACTCTGGCGTTTGCCCCGCATGAAACGCCTTCATCATATCCGCCATCTCCCTCGACCCACCCGCGCGAAAATGCCTCTCCTTCCCTTCCGCCGTCTTCTCCATAAACTTCTTCGCTCGCGGCCACATCTCCTCCTCGTACGCTTTGACCGCCTCATCCAAGCTCTTCTCCCCTTTGCAGCTCGCAATGAGCTCCCTAGCCAGCACCAGCGCATCCGTCATACCCACATTCACACCCACACCCGCGAACGGCGTCATGACGTGTGCCGCATCCCCAATCAACGTGACGCCCTGGACGTGAGGATACGAAAAGCCAATCGGCAGTTCATACAGTACGCGCGGCATTAGCTTGTCCTTCGACAACGTGAGCAGGCGCTGCAGATCCGGAGCCACGTGGTTGAAGTAGCGCTCGACAAACTGCGTCCGCGCGGTGTCTCCGCTCTCCCAGTCAATGCCACACTCCGCGATGAACGTCTCCGGCACGCGCAGACACGCATACGTGCGCAGACTCCCATCGCCCTGCCGCTGGCTGAGCACCGCGCTGCCCTCCGCAAACGCAAAGCACGACCCCGCGCCCACGTAGTCCCGCAGCCACGGCTCGCGCTGTACATCGTTGTGCCACAGCTCGACGGCCGAGATGCCCGAATACCGCGGTTTCACATCCGTAAGCAAATTCCGCACTTTCGACCACGCGCCGTCCCCGCCAACGACGAGGTCAAATCCTTCTTCCGTGCTGCCGTCGGCAAAGTGCAAAGCGTGCTTGCATGGCTCCGACGACGGCACGACGCCCTTCAACTTCGCCCCCCACTTCACGCTCGCCGACGGCACCGCCCCGTACGTGATCCTCATCAACCACTCCCGATCAATCTCCGGCCGTCCCTCTAACGAATCTTGCACACCTCGTTCTTGTTCTTTCTCCTCAGACGGCTGTCCGTCCCCCGCATTCTCGTCCCAAAATACCTCCCCGCTGTCCAAATCCACTAGCTTCAAGCAGTCGCTCTCCGGCCGCGCATGCTCGACGAACGCGTCCCACAGCCCGGCTTCGCGCAGCGCCTGCTGGCCGGTCTGCGGGTGCAGATCGAGGGAGCCGCCCTGGTGTCTGAGGGCGGGCGCGGCTTCGTAGATGGTGTAGGGGATAGCGTTGCGGTGGAGGATGGCGGCGAGGGTGAGGGATGTAGGGCCGGCGCCGATGATTGCGATTTTGGGGGTTGGGGGGGACATGGGTGCGGTAGAGGGGTAGATAGATGGAGGGGAAGTGAGATGTATTATTGAGTTTTTGGTTGGAATGGGGAGGTCGTTTGAATGAGGCGATGTAACTCTTGTTTTTTTTTTCTTTGAGAAATGTTTTATCGTAGTCGCGAAGGTGAGAGCGGCGGTAACGTGATCGCTGGATAGCTGGGTCGTAATAGCAGTGAAGATGCGGTAGATGGTCTGAAGATGTCCCCTAGAGGACACGACCATGGAATCATTATATATCCGAGTATCTTGACTGCGTTGTGCAGTTTCGGGTCCTACTCTGCTAAGGTTGACGTTGGTTCGGGCCCTCGCGTTCAGAGGAAGAGTCGCTCGGGCCCGAAATGGCCGAGCGCACCAACCGCGTAGAGCGAGTAGGGCGAAGGACGTGCGCGTGCAATTCGTCACGCCTAATTTTTTGAAGCGATGTTCACCCGCGCTCTCATCTTACACTGACGAGAGAGCGAAAGCTGAGCCAGGCTGTACGATATTACGGAGAGTTCGCGGACCGTCCGACAGACAATCGCCATCACTTCGAACGATCGTCGCACGATTGGCGGGCAACTCCAATTTCCTACGTACATACATACAGAGAAGTTATGAAAAGACGTACATTGCAACAAGCGAAAGTGGACAAAAGACGGGTATTACTCAGACATTTAGCTCATCTATCTCAGGCAAAGACCCCTTCGAATCGACGGTCTGTTTACCACGGGCATACAACGTCCCAGACTTCTCCTTTCAGCATCCATCCTAGTACAACCACCTCCTCTTCTCCGTGGGCTGTGCAGCCCTCGCACCCAGGTTGACGGTGACCGCGCTCTGCAGCGCAATCGTCGAGATGTCGAACGGAAGCCTGTTCGCCTGGAGCGTCGCGCTCGAGGATCCTGCGACTTGTGATTGCGCTGGGACGCTGCCTGCGCCGGAGACGGAACTCGCTTGCAGAGTTACGCCCGCTCCCGCAGCAGATGTTGTGCTCGCGCCTACCAGGCCGGCGGTCGTAAGCGTGGCCGAGTTCACGGGCGCGGCGGCGGAGGAGCTGACTGCGGCCTGGGGCGCGTTGGCGGGTGCGCTTCCGCCTGCGACGACTGTGACGGCTTGGGTCTGTAGCGTAGAAGGCGAGGAGGTCATCGAGCCCATCGCCGGCATGAGCTGGAAGGGAGCGGCCTGGGGAGCGGACATGGGGAATGCGCCTAAGGGGCAACTACACGCACAGTTGCATTGGCCGCCGTTCGCTGCAGCTTGAGCTGCAGTACCGTTTCCTCCGCTTCCAGCGACGACTGTAACGGCGCTGCCGGGCGCAGAGACGGTGGTAGCCCCCACAAGACCGGCCTGGGTGAGGGCTGCAGAGTTGATAGACTTGGCTGATGTTGAGGATGTGGGTAGACCGGGAGCAATTGCAGCTGCGCCTGCTGCCGTGCTGTTACTCGCAACGACAGTGATGGCGCTGGCTTGTGCTGCTGCTCCCGCTGCAGCTGCAGAGGTGGAGGTTGCGTTTCCGTTCCCAGCCACGACAGTAACGCCGCCAGCAGCAGCTGAAGCTGCTTTGGTAGAGTTGGCTCCTCCGTTTCCTGCTACCACGGTGACTCCACTTCCAGCCTTACTCGTGGTTGTCCCCGCCACAAGACCATCTTGGGTCAATCCGGACGTGTTGATCGATTTGGAGGCGGACGTTGTCGCGTTTGCGGCGTTTCCTTGCGCCCCATTACCGGTACCTTTGGATGCGATGACAGTGATTCCGGCGGCGGCGGATGTCGCTGCTGCCGTCGTCCCTGCTGCCGTCGTTTTCGCGCCACCTTTCTGGGTAGAGCCCAGCAGAGAGAGCTGCAGCGAGGACTCAGCAAGTGTAGCCTACGCATGGTCAGTATAGAGAGAGACAAAGTTCTGTACAGCATGCTTACCGTTCCATTCGCCGCAGCTGTCTGCTTTGCTCCACCCGCACTCTCAATGACGGTCTCCTTGGCTGATCCACCTCCATTAATCTGCTGAACGATCGTCTCCTTGATCTGAATGATCTCTACGCCGTTGCCGTTGCCCTTTCCCTGGCCTTGCTTCTGGCCATTGAGGCCATCGAGTATCTCAGCAATGCTCGGGGCGTTCTGCTGACCGCTTGCACCGTTCAGAAGGTCGTTTGCCAGGCTGCTGGCGTCTCCAGCACCGGCACCACTGGCACCTTGGCGGTTTCCACCTTGTCCTTGACCCTGACCTTGTGCGAGACCGTTGAGAAGCGCATTTGCATCGAGACCCTCGATGCCATTCTGCTGCTGGTTTTGTCCTGCGAGAAGGGCACCCAGATCTGCGGAGGCCTGCCCTTGATTTTGACCAGAACCAGCTGCTGCAGCGTTCGCTTTGCCGGCGCCGCCCTGTTGCGCTCCTGTGAGACCGTTGATGATTGCGTTCGCGTCAATCCCTTGACCTCCTTGCTGTCCACCGCTGAGAGATCCGGCAGCGCCTTTTTGACCCTGGTTAGATGCGGCGGTGGCGTTCGCGTTGTTCTTCCCGCCCTGCTGGGAACCCGTCAAGCCATTGATAATGGCGTTCGCATCGATGCCCTCGCCACCTGACTGACCACCGGCAGCGCTTTGTCCTTGACCTTGGCCTTGACCCTTGCTCGATGCTGCTGCGGCGTTCGCATTGTTGCTCCCTCCCTGCTGGGCGCCCGTCAAGCCGTTGATGATCGCGCTCGCATCAATGTTTTGACCACCCTGTTGACCACCCGCCAAAGATCCCGTTGCGACCTGTCCCTGCCCGGCGCCATTGAGCAAAGAGGCGATATCGAGTGGTTGGTTTTGCGCAACCCTTTCCACAGTATCAGCTAAACCTCCTCTTTTCTCTTTCTGCGCCCTAGCTACTGCATCCACTGCGCCATACTCTAGGTCTTCGACCTTCCTTCCCTGGATGCCAGGTCCGATGTTGTTGGTATTGATGTTGAAGCCGGGGTCAGCGACACTCTGTATCACGTTAGAAAAGCTATCACGTTAGACGACGAGGCCAGCGCACTGTTGTAGCAAGGAGCAAGGCAAAGCCCAGAGAAGACTTTATCCTCTTCATGATGTCTCGGCGTACGCGTTAAGAATCAGAAATAGACGACACAAGAAGCGAAGTAATTATTAGTACGTGGTACAGTCCAGCTGGTGATTAATCAAATGAGCACTTATGTCACAGACATGCAGACTCATTCAAGAACTGCGCAGCAGGCCGTCGAAGAGGAGTGAAGAGGAAGAGACCGGACGGGGGAGTCGAAACGAAAGGTCCGGAAAGCCAAAGGGAGCGAGAGAAGCCGGACGAGGACCCAAAACCACCCACATGGCAATGGGCTTCCTGAGGCACTTAACGGATGCGTGTGTCAGGGCATGGGCCCCGCTCATTCTGTTTCTGCGATGGTTTCCACGCGGCTACAGTACCTGACTCTCGTCGCAAGGCCAGGGCTGGGAAGGGCTTGCGGCGGGTTTGTCATGGCATTGTCGGGCTTGCGTGGCCAAGGACGTTTATTGCACGATCTGGGCGCGATATCCATGACAGACAGGCCCTACGGTGTTGCTTTGGGGTTTGGTCGGTATCAGCGCAGTCTGGCCAGGCGCTGGTTCAGAGGGGGATGAGACGGGAGGCGCGTCGAAGCGAACGCCTCACACCGGTTGTGTTTCACAGCCTGCAGCCTGCCCAAACATGTGGCCCGCGCCGCGCTTGATGCTCGGAACCTCTCATCTTTTGATCATCCGAGGGCGCCGTGCTTGCAGAGACCTGCAAAGACAAATTTGGGATGGCCGGCTTACGTAGTGAGGAGTGATGCGGCTGCGACCGTTGTGTGGACGAGTGGTGATCGTGGCGCAGAATCGCTGCACCACCGATCGCTTGGCGTTGCCGAATCTATTGCGTCATCGTCCCAACTTTGCAGACAACATCAACAGCTACGTCTGTCAGATGCGCAAGTTCGTCCTAGCACCAGTCGGATTCGGGCAGATTCATACTCGTCAATAGGCGGCGGACGGGGCGCAGCGGTAGCGAGTGCGAAAGAGCTGTGCATATATGGAGTCGCCGGCCCCGTAACACCTAATCCAAGAGAAATCTAACATTTACAAGAGACAATGGCGGCCGTCCATGTGCTGGACGACTACTACCTCGCGATCACGTTCCTCATTACTGTCGCCTACCAGCTTTTTTTCTTCGCCATCGCGTTCACCTTGAAATTCGACAAGCTCACCGACTTCGCTGGGGGCACGAACTTTGTCCTTCTGGCCATACTCACGCTATCATTCAGCGAGAACAGAGGCGATGCGCGCAACATCGTGGCCTCCGTCTTCATCATGGCGTGGGCGGCGCGACTCTCCGGTTTCCTGCTGTTCAGAATCATAAAGACTGGCAAGGATGACCGCTTCGACGACAAGCGGGACAAGTTCTGGTCTTTCTTGGGATTTTGGGTCTTGTGCGTTGCCAGCTTTATTACAGATGTGCCTGAATGCAGTTAATCGTTTCGCAGCCAAATGTTCTGGGTCTGGACATGCTCCTTGCCCGTCACCATTCTGAACTCGCCCGAAGTCACGCAGTTTAGGCAGCCTGGCTTTGGTACTGGATGCGATGTTGCAGGAGTGGTTTTGTTCGCGATTGGTTTTATCATGGAGAGTGTTTCCGACGTACAAAAGTATCGCTTCCGCAGTGCACATGGGAGCGACGGGGAGGTTTGCGATGTTGGGTTCTTCGCTTGGACGAGACATCCAAACTATTTCGGAGAGATCCTGGTCCAATTCTGTGAGCAATGCGAGATTCTCTACAGATCAGCGTAAATCTAACATGGCCAGCCATCTTCACGATCGCGGTATCACCAGCAGCATACGGCTATGTGCACGGCGGCCCATACTCGGCACTCTACGCATCGATACTAGGACCCTTTTTCCTGACGAGTCTCCTGATGTTTCTCTCTGGCCTGCCTCTACAGGAACGTCCCGGAGCAAAGAAGCGGTACGAGAAGGGTACCAAGTGGCCCGAGTACGAGCGCTACCTCCACAGAACCAGCATACTCATCCCGTTTCCACCACAGTTGTATGAAAAGATGCCGGTGGTCTTGAAACGGACGATATTTTTGGAGTTCCCAATGTATGTATTCGACCCCGCAAAACATGCAGATCAGAGCAAGGTGCAGGCGAATAGCGCGGAGGAAGGAAGGGTCAGACCCAGTGACGAGCAAGGTCTTCGTTCGTAACGGCGATTACGTTGTAGATAACTCCGTATGTCGCAACAGTCGAAGCATTCTCCTCCGATCCCCGATCCTTTTTATTTTCGCTGGGACCTTACTGCTGTATAGCGTGATAGCATCAACACCAGACTGGCCCGCGTGTGCGGATCCTTTGTAGACATGGTGGCTGCGGCAAGTGGCTGGTTCGGATTCCTGCGAATGGGATTGGCCGACCCAAAGTGTGACGTCGACCCACAGCGCTACGAGCTCCACCTTCAATACCGCGGACCCACCTCGAGCTTGAGCTTCAACTTGGTCGCTCAGCCTCTAAATCTCCTTATAACACAGCACTGGCTCGCTCGTGGGTTGAGCCTCACAAAGACCTGGCTTCTGTGCAGCTATCTCGAATCCGCTAGATGTGAGTGTGTTCCAAACATCGGACGCGCCCAGACGAAACGTCCGTCTGACAGATAGCAGCGGCACGGTCCTCACAATGCCAAATCTATTTCCTGCTCTTTCAACCTTAAGTCAGGCCTTCTCAGGCTGCTCGGCCTTCTCACAGTCCGTTCCTGAAAGCCCTTCGAAACGTGCGTCAAAATGGAACGCCCGGCATGAGCTCTACCCAGTGTGGAGCGCCGCCGACGATGCGAAGAACAAAGCTGCGAAACTCAGCGATGCCGCCGTCGCCGAGTTCGAGAAGGCAAGCAGCAAGGCTCAAGCAAAGGTCGGTGGCGTAGAGCTGTATTCGCCAAAGTTTTACGCGGCATGCACCCTGGGTGGTATCATGGCCTGCGGCCTCACGCATACTGCCGTCACGCCGCTTGATCTCGTGAAATGTCGGCGCCAGGTCGACTCGAAGATGTACAAGGGTAACTTCGAAGCGTGGGGCAAAATTGGTCGCGCCGAAGGTCTCCGTGGCGTCTTTACTGGCTGGGGTCCGACCTTTTGGGGGTACTCGATCCAGGGTGGCCTCAAGTACGGCGGATATGAGTTCTTCAAGAAGTACTATGCAGATCTCGCCGGCGAGGAAAACTTCCACAAGTACAAGACCCTCATCTACCTGGCGGGCAGTGCGTCGGCTGAGTTCATTGCCGACATTGGTCTTTGCCCGTTTGAGGCAGTCAAGGTCCGGATGCAGACGACCATCCCGCCATTTGCGACGGGGACGTTGAATGGCATCAACACGATTGTGGGGAAAGAAGGCGTTGCCGGGTGAGTAGGCGAAGCTTAGTGAAGCTTATGCGAAGCGTCTCGACTCATCAGCTTCCAGATTGTACAAAGGCCTGTACCCTCTCTGGGGCAGACAGATCCCGTACACCATGATGAAGGTACGCACAAGCGCCAGTCTCGCAAGCACAATACTCACGTTTCACAGTTCGCCTCGTTTGAAACCGTCGTCGAAATGATCTACCACCGCCTTCCCGGCAGCAAAAGCGACTACGGAAAGGGCGCACAGACAGCCGTCTCCTTTACGGGTGGTTACATTGCCGGCATCCTCTGCGCCATCGTCAGCCATCCCGCGGACGTCATGGTCTCGAAGCTCAATGCGAACCGGCAGGCTGGAGAAAGCTTCGGAGCTGCGACGGGCCGCATTTACAAGGACATTGGATTCGGCGGCCTCTGGAACGGCCTGCCGGTTAGGATTGTCATGATCGGTACGCTCACGGGGCTGCAGTGGATGATCTATGATTACTTCAAGATCTTTATGGGGTTGCCGACGACGGGAGGTGCGCCGCCTGAGAAAGCTACTGCGACAACGAAGTGATTGTGTGTCGACCTTCCATTACCTATGTAGTTATTTCATGTCTTGTAAGATGCAGATCGCGCTTCGTTCAATTTCTTTTGTGGGATATATATCTTTCTCGGTCCTGAGGAACATATGTCGATATGATGTTCCTCTATCGGATGCTCTAGAGAGTGCTTACCATAACAAATCCAAATGTACATACGCGAGCTACCAAGAAGCCTCATGCAGACCTCGGAACTGGTATCCTCGCCTATCACACGCTTAGTCATCAGCCCGGCGAATCAAGCGCGCCTTCCTTATCAGAGCCGCCGACCTCATCAATCCATCACCTCACGCCTACAGGTAACGACACCACCGATCCCACGCGCGGTTCCCAGTTCTTCGCGATGATGTACGAGCGGAGCGGCTTGGCGGTCAGCCCGCCTCGCGGATGAACCTATCTCTTCCGCCCAAGATACGGCGCCGGCGCGTTCCCTGCCTGCGCTGGATCTGTTTGCGTACCGGAGCGCGAGAGCATCCCGCGCCAATGGCTACTCAGGCGTTGCGTCATACGTGTAGAGATTGCGCTGCATGTGGCTGCTGAAAGAGCAAATATAAGACGTGCGCTGCATGCTAACCTGTACTTTTGCTCTTGAATCTCATACCGACCTTGCTTTCTGCGCCCATATCTCAACACCATGTCTGACACTCCAATCCATTCCACTGGCCGCGGCGGTAAGTCGCGATTTCTCCCACAACCATGCGCAACGAGGAAAGGTACTAACGATAATTACAGGCGCCGGCAACATCGGCCATGATCCTGTCCAGTATCACGACGGCGCCATCGTCCGCGAAGGCATCCAAGGACAAGGCAACGGCGACTTCTCCACCGGCCGCGGCGGCGCAGGCAACATCACCAAATCCCCTCTGATCCGGCCCGCCGACGGCAGCCCACGCACCTCGTCCGACTTCATCCCCGAGGACGCCTTGCGCAAGCCGCAGGAAAACTTCCACACTGGTCGCGGCGGCGAGGGCAACGTGTACAAGGAGAAATACGGTGGGCACAGCCACTCTCCGGACAGAAAGGGTTTCGGCGACAAGGTCAAGCACGCGCTGCATCTCGACGGTAAGGACAAGAGGGAGGCATCTCCGTCTCCTCTTGCGACCGAGACGAAGACGGAGAATTAGGCGCAAGTTACAGTACTTTGAGATACCCCGGAGGAAGCCGCAGCCAGACGTCGTTGCAAGTAGAGGACAAGCTGCCGCAAGTGAAGATAGAGCTATGTAGTTTCAGAATGACCGTTTCTACTCAACATCTGCATCGCACCTCCTTCCCTCGCTCGTGAGCCCTCCAACGCGCCTACCCCGCACCCACGTGCGTCGCGCCTACCCCACCAACCCAACATCGCGTCATCCCTCTCGCGAAAAAATTCCCCCCAAAACATCCCACCGCAGCTCAAACACCGTCTTATCAAAACCTCACACAAACCAGCCCACAATGTCCTCCTCCCCCGATCCCTCCGACGCCCTCGTCCTCTCCGAAGACCCGGAGCACCCCGCCAACCACATCTGCACGCTGTGCGCGAAGTTCTACGCCCTGGGGTGGGTGACGGGGACGGGCGGCGGGACGAGCATAAGGCATGGGGATAAGATTTACATTGCGCCGAGTGGGGTGCAGAAGGAGTTGATGAAGCCGACGGATATGTTTGTTATGGATTTTGAGAGGAGGGAGTATTTGAGGAGGCCGAAGGTATGTGCGCGTGCTTCAGTCTGGGGAGAGGAGGGGGAGGGAAGGGGGGTTGGATCTGCTATGCCAGAGTTCCAGGACCCCACAACCTTCTCTTGTCTCTTTCGTATCTCCTCTTGCTGTTCCTTGTTCACGGCTGACTACGAACCTTTAGGCCCACAAACCCTCCGCGTGCACACCTCTTTTCTACGCAGCCTTCAAGCGCGGCGCCGGCTGCTGCATACACACGCACTCGCAGTGGGCCGTCCTCGTCACCCTGCTCGTCGAGCGCGAGTTTGGAACCGACGCGTGTTTCGAGATCGAGCAGATCGAGCAGATCAAGGGGATACCGAAGGGAAGAGGCAAGGTGGGCAATCTGGGATACTTTGAAAGGCTGAAGATACCGATTATCGAAAACACGGCCCACGAGGAGGATCTTACCGAGAGCCTGGAGGCGGCGATGGAGAAGTATCCCGATACATATGCGGTGCTCGTGCGGCGGCATGGCATCTATGTTTGGGGCGACAATGTGCACAAGGCGAAGACGCAGTGCGAGAGCATCGATTACATCCTGCAGCTCGCGGTGGAGATGAAGAAGCTCGGGCTGCCTTGGACGACGAGTTAAATCAACGCCATCGATTTTCGGCTTCAAGAGATCGATGGGGTCCTCTTCGCTCCTGTCCAGTCAATGTTAGCTGCACCCAATCGCGCCCTGTGTATTGATGGATAGATGTTCACAGCCTGCTTCCCGTACAGCATCGCTAACCCATGCCAAACCGGGGCCTTGCTATCTATAGGCGCTACAAGCCCTCGCCACTTGATCGCGCTGCGCGACTACATCCGTTCTCTCAAGACAGTACGCCATCATTGCCTCATGAAGATTCAGACTTGACTACTGAGCCCCTTTATTTGAGAGTATTGTCATGCCGGCGTGGTGGGATCCTGCCCTTTTATGACGGTTTCGCTACGAAGCTCTGCGAATACGAGAGAAAGCAAAAACGACGTCGTGATTCGAGAAACAGCCCCCAGCTTACTATTAGCCAACGTGCATAAACCAATACAACGACTTGAACGGACGCGGGAGAACCTGGGGCCGAATTGTCCTCTTCAACTCTGCTTCCCAGCCTTGTTCGCAAAAAGCGACTTCTCTACAACAACGTCCATCCCCTCCACATCTGAATAGACTCAGATGGCACAAAACGATTCCGCAGATTCTGTGTCTCCATCTCCGTCAATTTCGATCATCTCGGATCTCAGCTACATCAAGGCTCAGAATCGGGGGCCGATCACGTCACTATTCACTCCTCCTCCATCATGCACTGATACACTCACTACTATTCAGCCAGCTGGGGACGCTAGCTGGTTGTTCTTCGGGCATGTCAACGACCCATACTTTGACGCGTCCTGCATCCCTCAAGGAACCTTGACACCGCGGGATCTAGTAAATGGAGATAGATGGGAATCATATTACTGTGAGTCAATCGCCAAAGTCTTTTGCGCTCTACTAATCTCCAATTAATAGATAGCCCTGCTATATGCCCTCACGGGTGGGAGACGGTGACGACCTTTCAGTCCACAGTACCTGGCGGCGATCTCCAAGTGTTTGTCCGCATAGGCGCTGAGACTACAGCGGCACTCTGCTGCCCTTCGTAAGTCTTGTAAGAGGATTGTGGTACACTGCTCTAATACGTTTAGTGGCTATACATATCATGAGAAAGGCCACCTATGCGCTTCGGTTGCGACCCGCGATCAACGCGTGGGATACGTCAGCCCAACGAATCTTGGCAACAGTTGGGACCGCGGCTCGGTATCTACATCTACTATGGCTTCTGAGATCACGGTCCTCGGCGATGGTGTACCGATTTGGTGGCAGAGCTCCGACGAGGCCGTTCTTGCCGCCGCTACGGCTGCGGCCTTGACTGAGTTCTCATCATCTCCCACAAGGCAAACACTATCTTCGACAAGCTCTTCAATAAGTGATTTGAGCTCTTCAACAAGTGAACCAGAATCCCACAATGGAAGCGGTCTACCGGGTGGCGCTAAGACAGGTATTGGCGTTGGCATACCAGCTTTTGCTCTGATCGTTGGGTTCATAGCCATCTTATTCTTTCGTAGGCACCAGAAAAGGAAGTCGCCGGTCCTACCCGAGCTGGGCGGCCCAGAGCCCGTGGAAAAGTATGCCAATGGAGGACGCCATGAATTGCCCGTTCCAGCCGAGCCTGCGGAGCTTCACGCATCACCCACTCAAATTACCACCAACACACCTGTTCCAATGGGCTCTTAAAAAGTGTTCGGACCCAGTTTCCACAATACATATAGGGCATGGCAAGCTCACGAAGCACCTCGAAACAATTTCAGCCCCAATGCTAGACGTGGCCCCCGGACCAATCGTTATGATCTACCCAGCATATACCCGTTTCAGTAATTGTCCGGATTAACTCCGTTGTGCTGTTTTACGAACCAATGACACATTACTCCAAGCCTTGCAAGGCGTTTGCTTATCCCAATCAACCGCCGCAGAGTATGACAAGGTTATAACGAGGCATCTCAGGCCCCTTACACTATGTTTTCCAGCCTACTTCAGCGCAGCTCCTCCCCGTCAAATCGCTCGAGGCTCTGCTGCTCCAAAATACTGAAAATGGCCCCAAGCGGTTCCTCAACATCCGCAACTCCGACCATCTCCGACTCGAGTATAATCCAGGCACAGAACCGAGGCCCAATCACCACGTTATTCGTTCCTCCATCATCATGCACTGCGACGCTAACTGACCCACAACAAAAGAAATCTGTGATGTTCTTCGGCCACGAGAATGACCCTTATTTCGATGTTTCCTGTTACCCGCTCGGAACACTGGACTCGCTCGACTTAGTACGGACCAGTGATAAATGGGCCATGTATTACTGTAAGTACATAGCCAGAAGTTTGAGCAATGAACTGATATTGCGGGATTTAGATAGCCCCGCCATATGCCCATACGGCTGGACAGCAGCGACGACATTTCAGTCCGATGTCCCAGGCGGTTCGGTTATCCCTCTAGACACCCAAACTACAGCAGCAGTTTGTTGCCCAAGGTATTCCCACCAGAGAATAGTCCATGACGCTGGAATCTAATGTGCGCAGTGGTTTTGGCTATCTAGGTTCGGGCCACAGGTGCGTGTCGATCGCCTCGCGGGATCAGCGCATCAGTTACGTGAGCCCAACATCCAACGGTGCAGAAGGCTGGATCCGCGGCTCGGTATCAACATCTACCTTGGATGCAGAGATGACCGTCTACGGCGACGGGGTCCCGATATGGTGGCAGAGCTCTGACGAGGCTGTCCTGGCCAAGGCCGCTGCAGCCACGAACGCGATCGCGACTACATCAATACAAAGTTCCACACAGTCAACAATACCGTCGACCTCTGGCTCTTCAACGACTGGATCGCAGCCTGGAAGGAAAGACGGTCTTTCCAGCGGCGCAAAGGCAGGCATCGGCGTCGGTGTTGCAGTCTGCATCGCCGCCGTCCTAGCTGGTCTTTTCTTCCTCCGACGCAGGCACTCGGCGCGGTCGAAGCAATCACAGTTACAGTCAGCACAATATCTTCCTGCGTTCGGTGGCATGTCGCCAGTGGAGAAGCCGGCCGACGCCGCGCCGCAGGAATTGCCCGTGCGAGCTGAGCCTGCAGAGCTGCATGCGCATACGCGGAGAGCTACCGATAGGAATCCTGGGCCGTTCTCTTGACGAGGCTGTGCGGTTCCAGCGAGAGAGGATAGATATAGAACGGGATAAGATTACGATGCATTTTATGTATAATACTCAAGAGGGCGCTGAAAAGCTGCCGTTTTCTTTGGTCAGCATAGCGCTATTGCACGAAGGGTCCGCGTTCAACGGTCGTGTAAGTCGTGCATAGCTGTGCGGAAGCGACGCGGGGGCCAAATCTAGATGAGAAACGCCCCTGATATAAGGCTGCAGCTGAGTATTGGCTAGACGACAACCTCGCACTCGCTAGACCACAACATGACCGGATACCATATGACTGGCCCTATGTTCGCTCGACTTATGTTCGCATTCATGGTCTTCCTTTCAGCTCGCTGTACCGCATATTTCCGCCCGAGTGCAAGCGTAGGGCTAGTCGTTCACCGGTGTGGGGCACGACGGAGATGAGTTGTTTGACTACTTATCGTTTGTCTCAGCAACTTGGCATCTGCCCAAGATGCCTCAAAGTGTAAGTTTAGGTACTGTAACGGAGGTTAAGCACGGAGAAGTAGGCGAGCGAGGACTGTGCAGATTTTCCAAGCGTGTGTAAAGGTCGAGGTAGGTAATGGAGTAGACGCATTCATTCTTCAGCCTCACCGATTTGCAGCTGTCTTGTCGCGGGGATGGGGTAGGGCTAGGCGCCAGGCGCGGCCTGAATGGTTTTGCGGGCAGCGCTGAGGAATGTAAGGCTTGGGTGCGTGCTGGGATATGGTCTTTGCGACTGCAGCATGTGCTGTGAGGTATACTTGATTCCTCACACTGGCCTGCGCTTATTAACATTGGCGTTGTCGAGGCGCTAGATGGTGGAGTGAGTGCGTGGGTGGGATGCTCTGGTGCGGTACCTTGCTTCTTGTGAGCGGTGGGTGCGAGCAGTGGGAGAGTCATGGCTATGCGTGATAGGTTTGGGGTTTGATGGTATGGCTGGTATAGGTGGTGGGGTAAAATAGGCACCTACGGTTGAGCAAAACGTCTACGGTGTCATGACTCGAGGACCTGGTGAGTGACACCCGACGGGGCTACGATGCTGTCTTTGGGCGCTGTATTGGAGGACCTTCTTCTCTGCTTCTTCTCTGCGCTATTCGATCTCACAGCATCAGTCACCCATCTCCAACCACCCAATCCAGTACGAAGCAATTCTGATACTGCGCGGCAAGGACATGGGAACCTAAGAATGGCCCCACATTCATGGCGATAATGTGCACGAGCTTTTTGTACATGCTTATGCACGCGCTACTTTATTGACAGTAATCTGGATTGAGCTGTAGGCATATGTTGAGACATACCCATGGACCACAATTGCGATTGTGCGAGGGGAGGGGCAGTGAAACGGTAGTTAGAGGCTTTGGCGAGAGTACGGACAGTATTATCAACCGCTCAAGATTTCGGCGTTGCAGCTGCTGCATTGCTGTGCCGCCGGACGGGTATTGATAATACCACGAAACTTGATAATGAGGTACGTGACCAGAGCTCACCGATGATAGAAGCGCGATATTTTGCAGCTTTATAGATTAGTCGTGTTCTTCCCTTGTAGGATTTGTTACTTCAATATCATTACTTTGTATGCTTCGAGAACACCTTCTTTCTGGATATAATGTGGCTCAAGCTTGGAGGACCAGTACTTTGCTGGACTCGGCCCTCCTGAGAAAGTTTAATTCTTAAAATGGTTGGCTGAGAAGCCAGCGTGGCGCTAACCCCTCTCATTGTCGGAACTTGTCCCGACTTGCTCCACAAAGACTTCCAATGGTTGTTGGCTAATGATCTAGATGCGTTGCTATTTGATGATGCGATGCTTGACGGCCGATCGAACAAAGGGCTTTTCATTGATACAAGGAATATTCTATCCCACAAGCAGTTAGATGAGAATGAACAAAGCCGTCTCCATGTCCACACACCGGATTTGTCTAGCCGAGGAGGAGTGATCATCAAAGACGCTCTCAGCTCCCCGCATCGTAAGGAAGAACAACCTTCCCTAATCAGTCTTTTTCTTAAGGTATAAAGTAGATTCCATCTGTCCACATTTTCTTCTATAGTAAAGTTTTCGATGTCTTCGCAATATGGCCCCAGATACACCCGACCTTTCGTCAACGCCTAACAAGTTCCTTCGCTCTAAATCACGAGTATTAACAGAAGCATGGGGGACTGAAGATGTCCTCTATATTTACCAATTGCAGCGGGAGCGGGGGGACTCGCCTTTGCCCTCCGCCGAGATATGGACCACACTGAAACTCCCTTACCAAGTGCCTTCATGTCCACCCCTTCCTTCCTATGAACAAATTTGTACCGCGAGTGAAAAGCAAAGTCTCCGTGCGAGCAATGGATTGCATGATATATGCAGAATGGGTAACACTGTTATCAAATACAGCGCTAACCCAACTATCGCGGATGTAAGCTATCAATAGTCTTTCGTCTTATGATACACTAACATCGCCAGGAAGCTGAGACTTTACTTTTCCTGGCGGAAAAACGCCCTCAACTCAATATACCCACCGTATTGGCGGTCTGGACAGTTTTGGCAGAAAACTCAACCCCGGTATATTGCTTAATGATGAACTTTATTGATGGTATCCTATTGGAAAGTGACCGACTGGCAGAGTTTCCAGTGGAGACACAGGACCGTATCTTTGCCAAAGTATCAGCGCAAATTCAATACCTCCGCTCACTCCCATCCGAAGGATACTATGGACGAGTTCACCGACAAGGTTGGGTAGACCCACCACCCGGCTTACGAACCGATACAGGTCTAGTTCGAAACGTTGTTGGTCCATATAACACCTATGAGGAATACACTTCAGCTATACACTCGGCGTTTGAGATAAACATGGCTGTGGGCAGCGGTCCCCATAAGAAGGAGTGGTGGCCGAGCTATACAGCAAACTCTGTTGAGCTCTTGTCCATTTTCCCAGGCTGGCTTCCCCATGAGCCTAAATTCACATGGCCTGATCCAAAGCTCACAAATATCATCGTCCGACCGATTAAAGACGAATCCGGAAACGAAGATTGGGAGGTCTTCCTCATTGACTGGGAGGGTGCTGGTTGGCACCCTGCTTGGGTGCAGGCTCTGCAATTCCAGAAACGCTGCGGTGCCATGATTCGCGATCGAAGCCAAGCACCGAGTGCATCTGGACATTATCCTTTACTTCCGTACAGGAGCGGAGAGATTCAAGCACAGATAATAAAGGGTTTTGACCCCAATCCTGACTGGGAGAGGCTAGGTAAGATCAGGAAGCATGATTGGTGGTTTTACTAGAACGACTGTCGTCGAAGGGTGGATTGGGATTTTAAGCTTGCTCGTTGTTGATGTTGTGATTGGTATTCAACTTGGCCCTGTTATATGTATGTTCGTAAACCGTTAGTTCCTAGAATTGCTCGAAGAGAGATTTTCATTACTATAACCAGACGCGAGTAGGTGACTGTGTCTACGGAGAAAACCATCTTATTGGTCACTGCTTCTTCCTAACACTGCTCCCCCAATACCTCAAGGGCCGATAATGCACGTACCAAGATCGATAACATCAATCTTCTCATTTCCACCAATTTACTTTTCAGCCAGGCAGGATATCCGTTCTGGCAATGCCCCGCAGGATACTCCAGGTGCCTCGAGATTTTGGGATTGATCCACGTTTCGAGTATGAGTCCATCGTATAAGTTGCATTGTAGGAATGGCTCGCGATTTTGAAGTCGGTGTGCTATCACGATTCGAGTATTCTGACCGTATAAACAACGTCCAAATTATGTATGAATCGTTGCTGTACCCAGCTCTGCCGTTTCATCTGATCCGGGTCCACAAATAACCACTGTAGTTGGTGTCGAGAAATGTTAAGAGGCTGTCTGACCACTTGATGAAGATCTCTTGTGGGGTTTCGCCGTGCGGAATAGGATGATTCTGGCAGATTTGCGCGAAGATGAGCACATCGCGAAACCATCCGTGTTCGGTGACCTTGAAATCTGGTGAAGGACGTTGGTGAGCTGTAACAATGTCTTGGCTGCCCACCTCATATGAGTAGACATCGCAATGGTGATCCCTAATGGCTCTTCCCCACAGATGAATGAACAGTCGCTGTACCCCATCTCCTTGATATATCCCGGTATACACCAAATGGCCAGCAGTACATGGGGTGGGGACGCGGTTGTTTGGTGTAGTAGGGCAGTCCTCGATAGAATTCTGACCAGAGCCCCCGCCTGACATGCTTGCGCTTCTAATGTATTCGATACTAATTGATGGAAAGTATGTTTTTAGTACTGAAAAGTCAATGTAGGTTGCAATATCTGTTGTTGAGAAGTAAACTGAAATAATGTCCTTTTTATAACGCGAGGTCGACAAGGTATAGGTATGGTGGTGAAACAAGTCTAACATTGCAATTAAACCAAGGTTCAAGACAAGACAAAGATGCAAACTTGCAATCTCAAAGCAAGTGGGTAGAGTGCAGTATACTGAGTTCGACGTGTCTGATCCGAGACAGGTTCAGCGTCGACGAATAGTTTGCGTGCATTGCCGTGCCGTCTCTATCGGGATGTACCCTGAAGTCGAAGACCCCAGCCCAATGTGTGTGGGATGACAACGAGTTTTCGCAAAATGGGCTAGAGCTGGAGAGCAAGGTAAGTATTTGTGGCATCGTAGAGCAACATGCGCCGACAGCAAAAGCTTTCTTCACGGAGATTTTCAATCTCCCAGTTGCTGGCATCAAGGAACTGCTTGCCGACTTGGCGTTGATACAGAAGAATCGCGACCGCCGGGAACGAGTGAATCGGCTCTATGAGAGGATCCATGCCGTTTGGTAGGTGCAGAAATGATATTGTATGTGTCCACATACAGGCCATGGTAACTGGCTGACTCCCTTCGAAAGGAGAGCTTTTATGAGGCGCCCCCTCGTCTTTCTCCGTGGCATCAACAACCAATTGGACAATGGCTGTAACTGAGTGACTTGTCAGTCACTCAAGCAGTCCGAATCGCCACATCCAGCTAGGCCGAACATCGATGAATGTTTAGGTGTACACCTCACAGTGGAAAATGGGCAGGAAGATACTTCTATATCGACTGTGCAGTGTCTTTGCACCTTACAATACCGGGCACTGTCGGGGATAACATAACTCGGTACACGCAAGGACACTGAGAACTTAAAAGTATAGAATTAATACATAGTAAAACTTGTCCCTATTTCAAACTCGTCAAATAAGCCCTGGTCTAGTAAACCATATCTTAGCAACGCGTCGCTCCTGTATTACCGATGATTCGCTGCTTACAGTCCATCTAGACCAGCATGCTGCAGTTCCGGCACGTGAGCTTTCAACTCGTCGATTATCTCTTTCCAAACCTGTTTCTGCAGCGCCCTCGCCTTATCACTATAGATGACGGGCTCCGCTTTCCTATCGTTCTTTGTCAGTACATGTAAAGCCAGACTTCACTTTGGAAGGCACGGCATGGTTGCCTCCGTGTCATGACATACCTGCGCCACTGGTCGCCCTGCAACCAGTAACTAAAGAACTCCCCCTAAGACGCAGAAAGTCAGTACCTGGTCCGATAATCAAGACATAACAAGTTTCGTGGCTATCGACAGTGGAATATGCGTGTAGAGAGCGGCCACTACTCACATGATTCTCCACCGGCTTCTGAGCGGCCTGAACTAAGATCCTGGCGCCCGAATCGGCTGACTTGGCGGTTGTAACTAGAGTTAGCCACACACATAGCGCATGGAACCATGATCTCGAGGAGATGTTGCGGCCGATGTCGGTTTTGACCATTCCGGGACAAACGCTGTTGACAATGACGAGAGGCCTAGTTGGTGATAACACGTTAGTGAGCCCAAGAATGTCTCTGCTGTGAATAGTGATAGGCGTACAAGCCAGAGCGAGGAGAGGTGGAGGAATAAACATGGGATTAGATAGACTTGGGAGCTCTGTACTTACACGCCGTCCGGCCCCCGGGCCAGCCTGGTCATCTCTTCGATCGTGTACATAATCAGAAGCTTGCTGACAGCGTAGTTGGGCTCCGCGTCCCAAAAGCCGCCTGGCCAGTTTTCCTTGCTGCACACTTGTCGCAAGATGCCATCCTTTCGATGCGACCACTCTGTCAGCTGATCGATGTCGGGGTAGAGGTGCTCGCGCGAGGAGAGGAAGGTTAGATGCGCCGGCGAAGTTCGCTGGCCCCGCCCTTCACGCATCCACCCCAGCAGGAGCAGGCCCATGAGCGTCGTGCCGATGGTGTTGATTTGGATTGTTCTCTCCCTAAATCCCTTGCGCGTCAGACAGATACATCGCTGATGGTGCAAGCAGTATAGTGTATGGTCAAGTAATGGAGGGGTCTCAAAGTACCTACCATCCTGCGGGACTTTCCTCCCAATGAGAATTCACAATGCCGCCGTTCATGATCGCAACGTCCAGCGCGGCGGGACCGGAGAGACTGCTTTTAAGCTTGGCCATAAAGCTGGTGCACGAGGCGTAGCTTTCCAAGTCCAGCTCCAGGCACGAGATGTCGCCTTTGCGAGAGGGCCCCACCGCTTCTTCTATGTGCCGTACCGCAGCATCCCCACGAGATGCTACGCGCGATGTGATAATGACGCTCGCACCGAGAGTCGCAAAGTGCACGGCAGAGGCTAGCCCGAGGCCGGTGGTAGCGCCAACGACGAGGACTGTCTGCCCGTCAAAGGTCCCAGCCGGGGGCAACGGCGCCGGCACGAAACGCCCCACGCACCGTTGGATAGGAGCGTCAAGCAACAAGCCCATGGTGTTTTCGTTCTGTAGACAGAATAATAAGTCGAAGCTTGATGTCAGAAAGAAGAGGATGGCCGTAAGCTAAGTATTACGATCAGGGGTGATCGCGACACAATTGGACAAGCAATCAAAGAAGCGCTAGCCAGAGACACAAGGGCGGAACACGTCACGTGACTATTGGACATTCGATGCCGCTCCGTTTCGAGCATGACCTTTGCGTACTTGTTGGATAGAGAAGCGTAAGAGAGATATGGTGAAACCGTCCTTTAGCTTATACACTTAATATAGTTTTCTACCTTACTTTAGTTTGTACATAGTATTTTCTTTTAGAAACTTAGGTATTATCAAGAGTACTAAGCATTTTTGGCTCATTTTGATATTACTACCTTAATTACAAAGCAGCCCCTACACCATCCCAGCAAGGGGAGGTGGAGAGCGTATTTGGGACGATCTGACCTCCGTGTGGCCTAGCACAAGGAGAGAATCCCTGCTACGCTACGCACCGTCCCTCTCGGAGGGATGCATGCGCGTGGCTGCAGGCATCGGCTTCTCCGCTTGTCGGTGTACACAGTACATGCAGCCTACAGGTTTCGAGCATGCAACCACGCGGCGCTTTGCATGGGTCTTCAAACTGGATGTCCGAAGTCCGTTCTTGGTATTTCGATATCTACCTGGTACACGGGTCGATGACCTTCTTTTTGGAGATTGAAGATCGTCTGTCGATGGCGCCACCAGGTCGCATCAAATCTGTGAGCTTGTTTTAGATTTGGAAGCTTGATAGTGAACATGTGAATTCGCCATCCTTTCGGTGACCGACAACCCATGTACATGAAACGGTTTACCCGCCTAGCCGATGGGGCGCTTATTATCGAAAATCAACTAGCCGCGTCACTTTAGCAATGTACTATTGTGATGGTCTAAATACGGCTGCATGTATTAATTATCGCTCTCATGACCCACTAAATGCACTCTCAGGGATTGCCTGCAGTGGAATTATTCCGGCACCGACGCCGATGCCCAAACCTAGCACGTTCTCAAGGTTTCTCAAAACAAAGCACAGCATAGATGGCTGTGCCGTGAGCATACGCCTTTTTCATTGACATCATCCCCCGCAGATAACCAATAGCATCTCTGCCTTGGGTGATTAGATATAGGACCGAAGATATCGGCACACTGGTTTCCCTGAAGAAAAGGTCAGATGATTAGTTCCAATGTTAGGGTAATGGGACATGCACAGCTTAAACGCCATGACAACGGTCGGAGCAGGTAAACTTACCAGGTTTTAGCCACGTTCTTGGTAATATCCTTCGGCTCATGGCGGGGTCTGAAGCCCACCTCCAGAGCCATCTTATTATACTCGTCCACGGTGCCGAGCTCGGGGCAGAGATGGTTGCGCCGGATTGACGCGAGTTCTTTCTGCGTACGCTTTGGCGCCGTCGCGGGGTCAGGCGCTGTCCTGCATATGTCTGCTATGACCAAGCAACCCCCGGGTTCGAGGAGCGCAAAGGCCGAGTCGAAGAAGGCCTGCCTCGCATGCAAGTGGAAAATGACCTCGGAGATCCAGATACAGTCGAACTTCTCGCCCAATTTGTCCGCTAGGTGCTCGCGCATCTGATCGATGTCAAGATTGAGGACCCTCACGGCGCCGACGCCAGTGCCCGTGGAGGAGGGTAGCTCGACGAAGTCGGTGTTGTCCTTCGCCGATGGTGGTAACGATGATGGGGACTCCGTCTTCGCCGCCTCCTTCGCCGTCAGCTCGCGTGCGAGCTCGACCTGACCCCGACTGTTGGATATGGCCGTCACCTTGCAAGCTCGTTCTTTGGCGAGATATCTGGCGGTCCCGCCAATGCCGCACCCGACATCCAGCACCCTAGAGCCAGCGGTAACTCCCGAAGTCTCAGCGAGCAGCAAAACTTGATTGAGCTGAGCCTGCTCAGCAGTATCCGTTTCCGACTTAAAATAGCCATGGTGGATGTGTTCTCCCCTGGTAGGCGGGATTAGCCAAGGTACTGGTCGTCAAATGAGCACGGTGGGAGCACCATACCATACCTTGAGAAACTGATGCGCAGACATGTCGTAATGCCTCACAATCCTCTTCTTCAGACCATCTTCGTCAACTTTGGCATCCTTGCCGCTACCCGCGTGGACAAGATGCTTCCCATTTTCCTGTACATCTGCCATCGTGTATATTGAAAGGACCAAAAAATGGACTTGCAACAAGACAACCCAGAGGCAAATCAGACAAGGTGGCAAGCTCTAAAAGAGTGGGGAGCTTGAGGTCACAATAGAGGTGCATGTGGGGGTTGACTCGAGGGTTGCACAGCATCCGTGCCCTTCCACGAAAACCGACAAAAAAACCTCCGTATTATTCTTGCCAATGTGGTGGGTCATGCGAAACCCATGTGCCAAATGCACAGTCTGCCTTAGCGGTTGCACCCATGCCCTCGCGAAACGTTTACAACTCCGTGCCGCTTCCCAGCCCCTGTTCAAGCCGCCTTCCTATAGAAGCTAGTGCTGCATGCTCGTTCAGCCCCCAACCGTGCCAACCTAGCTGCTGACCGAGCTCCAACCAACGGTTGATATGCAGACACGCAGGCTAGACAAGCAGACATGTGAACGATTTGACCATCGGAGATTTGTCCTATCCGAGACCTAAATGCACCTAAGATTCGCAAGGGCAATTTGCAATCACATCAGCTTCGGGACCCATGTACTTATATTCGATAATTAATCGACCAGTTATTGAAATAAGTGGATAATTACTACAGGTTTTGGGGGCCAGAAAGAGGACGGGTCCTTCCGGAATCCCTCTGAGCACTTGATGCACGGGCATGTATCTGTACAAGCGGTACTTCGTAGAGTACCTAGCAGGCGCATCATGACTGACTTGCAAGCTGGGCCAGCCACCTCTCCAGATCAGCCATGATGCGCTCCCCGAACTTCGCGTCGACAGCGTTGTCCGCCCAGTTCGCGCTGACGACCATCCCCCGGCCAGCCACGCTGATCGGCGCAAACTCGATAGCGGCAGCGGGGATCTCGGCGCTGAGGCCAAACTGAGCCCGCTCAATGGACCACCTCTGGGCGTCGTCGGACGTTTTACCGTCAAGCACACCGACATTGGTGACCAGCCATGTGAATTGGCGCGTCTTTTTCGCCATATCCCCCATCGTCTGCTGCCAGTTCGTGACCCACTTGAACACCCCTAGCAGGTCGTTTCGGAGCCCCGATTCTATCTTGCGTACTATTTCCTGCCGATTTTGTGCCGACGCGGCCCAGAGCTCGCGCTGGAGGTCGGCGGTCAGATCGATTCCCTCGCCGCTATTAGCTGGCAGCTTGGAACGAATTCGTGCCGCTAGGTCCGTCTCGTATCTATGGAGGCACTGGGTCACGTAGTTGCTGACTGCTCTGTCGGACTGAGCCCACGGAGCGCCTGGCGGAGCCGGGGGCATATTTCGGCGGTGGTCCATTATGGTAGAACTTTGAAAGGCCGGGGCGACAGTGCTGTCGAGGCGCAATGAGAAGGCAATAAGCGCTAGCCCATTTACCAGGCCGGTGATAGTAGTCTTATTCTGTCGGCAGAGGGTTAGGATCGCAAGTAGAGATGCGTTGTCCACGAAAAAGGTTCGGTATCCGGTTTTGTATGGTGAGGCGCGAATTGGGCACCAGGCTGCTTGGGAAACGTCCCGATTCAAAAATTGAGGCCGGAATTCTTCCCACAATACCTTAGCGAAGAATTTAACATCTAATGGAAGACCCTTTACGTCTTCGATCGGGATTGGAAGGAAAGGGGGCGCTTCAGGTAGTCGAAGGATGTCGCCATCCAAGCCCGTCCTCTCCAATGCTCCGTTCTGAACATTATTGAGCATATCGATGAAGTCTTCGTGGAGCACCTTGGCGCCTGCACCGTCGAATTGGGGGTGATTCCAAGTAAGTAGGACCTCCATAAAAGGAGCATCCCCTTGCCGAATGACGGTGATCTTCCATCCTGGCTGCTTAGTGTACGTGGAAAGGTCCGGGAAACGGTCATCGAGCTGAAAGCGAAAGGTTTCCTGCACCGTTTGCTCAAAGTCGGCATCCCCATCAAGATAAAGCCATTTGATATGTTGCGTTAAGTCGAGAGTCTGCAGCTGTATCCACGAGGGAGTCTTAGAACTAGCATCTATCATGCCGACTTGCAGCATCGGATGTTTCATAATGGTGTCCACGACAGCAACTTTGAATAATTCCTCCAGTTGCGACCGCGACTCTGCGGGCGCAAGATGTGGCGGGACTGCATACCGACAAGAGAGAACAGTGGAACGGTACTGGTCCAGTATATACATGGCCAGCTGATACGCCTCGCTAGACACGCGTTCGTTGGTTAGATGGCGGAGATTCCATGTCAGATGCGGTTCCAGGTGCTTACTTCATTCCGAGTTTGCGTAGCGCCTTCGCCTTTGTGCCATGGTTGGAAGTGGTTGCCATGGTTTATTGCTGGCGCAGCGAAACAACAAGAAACGATCTCACGATCGCCGAAACTAGTTGGTTGTTACGTGCTGAGTCTCGAGTAGAGTATATGGTATGTAGCCAGAAGGGGGTTCAAAGAGGGTTTCTGCTGTGCCTCATGTCACACGTGCTTCTGTCCTGTGCGCTCGATAGACTAGCCCGAATAGGAATAGCGACGAGCTTGGGCTATTCTGCAGAGAACGCAAGCTCCTACATACGCCGCTCGAACCCTTACAGAGCTAATAAATAGACGATTACTGCCAGAGCAAGCGTGTGATGGGTATTGGCACGAGCGGTGATAGATGGGGTACCCGGTCAATACAGTTGGAAACGAGTCTTTACCCCGCCCTATATTTAGCTTATCATAGGCTCCGGATTTAATTGGTTCCTAATGCGGTTACAATAACTCTAATCAGCAATTCGACTTTTGCATCACCGGCGGAGCTAGACTGGGGGTGCATGATCAACAGCTCCGAGGCAAAACTGGGTCCCGCTTTTGTTCTCAAATCAATGTCCCAACTAGATTGCTTACGTGTGCCTTACCATTGGTATCTGGTGTATGTAAAGTTCACAGTGAAGGATGGTATGTGGTTCTTTACAACAGGAGTGGGGGAGGGAAGATAATGGCTGGTCGTTGTTTTTACCGAACTAAAATGTGCTGGAGGAGGCTGGGGCCACGTTTCGGACAGTTAATCTACATGCGGACCTCTACATGATGCCATGATACCCAGGAACCAAGTACCTGTATGGCTGACTGCATGCTGCGGAGTCCGGACGGCACTGTCACTCGTGCGACTACGCCTTGCCAGGAAGGCAGTGCAGCGGCAATGGTTTGCAGGGAATATCTCCGTTATCCAAGATCGCTCGTTAGCGGCAAAGCGATCCCTGTCACGCTAGACACTCGTGCATGCTGGTGGGGTGTGAGGGTGTCGGTGTTACATATAGCCACATCTACTGTGTTACACATGTCTCATGCACTCTCTTACTGTGTTCCAATCTGTTTGGTAGATTATATGCATTCTATCCTTCTACCGGCCGACCACTCGATATATACTCCCACTTGAAGTCGCTATGCTCAGCAACGAGGACGCCGCTCAGGTGGCCGGCATTCTTCTTATTGTCCTCGACATCGTAACCGTCGCTGGCCGCTTCTACTCAAGATGGTGCACCAAGCTCGGTTTTGGATGGGATGATTGGACCATTCTAATAGCTTTGGTAGCCGGTATAGTACCAGGCGCTTTAACAATGTACGGTACGTGTTCCGGCTTTGTCTGTCCCTTAAGGCTGCAAATCTGACGCACCGATCAGCAAGCAGTGTGTCCAGTACGGGGCCCGCTGCGGCCAGCAACTTCGACCCCAACTACGTCTTCACTCCGGCCGACATCCTTTATACCAAGATCACATTCTCAACATCGGTGCTATACTTTTTCATCACCTCTATTACCAAGTTATCTATCCTGCTCCTCCTCCACCGCCTTTTCTCTATCAGCGACGGATTTAGGATACAGCTATACATCGCCCAAGGGGCAGTCGTAGCATTCTGGATCTCGGCGACGGTGGCCGACCTCTTGAACTGCAATCCTCTAGAATGGACATGGAAGAATGGCAACGCGGATCCTAGATACTGCATCAACTATAACACGTTCTGGCTAGGCACAGGCATTGCCGAAAGCATAATAGACCTGGCCATTCTAGCATTGCCCATTGGCATGGTCTCCACGCTACACTTAGAGCGGAACAAAAGATACGGCGTGGCTGGTATCTTCCTCATGGGAGGATTGTAAGTTTTGAACGCAAATTGCATACCTGAAAAGCGAGACTCCGTCTAACATTGTGCTACTAGTGTACTGTTCTCTGGCGTCGCCAAGGTCGTCCTGAGCTACCAACCCAGGAGCCGCGAACCCGATTTCTCGAGGGCCGCTCTGTGGACGACGGTCCACCTCTACACCGGTATCATATGCGCCAACCTGCCTACTTGCCGGCCCCTCGTCAACCGAATCGCCCAGTTGACCGCGACCGCCGGCTCGCGGGTGAGGCTATTGACGATGTCGCGAGGCAAGCGCTGGTACAGCCTGAGCAACGACAAGCAATCCACGGGAAATAGTGATACCACACCCCAAAGCCGACCGGGAGATGGGAATCAAAACTATACTATAGGCACCCGGCCGGTCAATGTGAAGAGGGGCCGAGACGAGTATGAGCTTCCTATGTATAGTCTAAATAGCTACAAGGGGCCATGAACGGACTATTGTTGCTTTACAAAAGTTCATTTTCTACCCTGCCATGGCTCTGGATACCTTTGTTTATAGAGTTTCAGCCAATTATGATACCCTGTTGATTTTGACTGCTTAATGCGCTTTTCAACGTCTACCCGGCCCAGAAATGTAGATTCAACACATTTTGGCCAAAATTCAGCGTCTTGTGGTATAAAGACCACCTGGAATTATGTGAAAGACGTACGTAGGGTCATAATGAGATGGGAGAGGCATTTTCGCAATCGATAATGATGTGAGGTGGCAAAGTTGCCACGTTTCTACCGTAGAATCTTGCTCAAACGCGAAATGCTAGCCGGGGCTGGATACACTAATATAGTTACTGTCTGTGCCGTGTGTGTAGGCGATCAGCGCGTACCGCTACTAGCTTATTGGCGCTGGATCCTTCCCGCGTTGCAGTAGCCTTTGACAATTTGACTGTGATCCTACGGTATATAAACCAAAGCTCTTCACATAAACCCTTGTTTGGGCACCCCATATCTAATTATTACGGCCACAATATTTCCCTCCCCCACAAGGTACCCCACTCAGCAGTAAATGTTTTGACCTTGTCGTAACCACGCGAGATCTTTTAACATTGCCTCACAATGGGTGACTTCCAAGCGGACGAGAACACCTTTCTCTCCCCAATGGGAACACTAGCTACCTTGATTAAGGGCCACAAGATCCAACCAGAGCAGACCAAGTCACTACCGACTTTTTACCGCAATCTCGAGGAGGCTCTCGACATTAAGCGCGCTTCTGACAATTTTTACACAACACTGCCGGGCCCGGGTGCCAGCGACGTAGACTTCTGCTCCGGGGATGTCATGTCGATGGGCCGCAGCTCCGAGCACCGCGTTGAGTTCCTTGCCGAGCTTGAAAGGCATCCCCACTTCTCCCTAGGCACCACCAGCTCGAGGCTCATGGATGGCAACTACACGTATATAGAGCAAGCCGAGTCGGAGATCGCGGCCTTCCATGGCACGGAGGCGGGGCTCATCGTAGGCTCGGGGTTCGAAGCTAACTTGGCCATCTGGACAACGATCCCCAAGCAAGGAGACGTCATTGTGTACGACTCTTTAGTCCATGCAAGTACACACGACGGCATGAGACAGGCTCTGGCCATGGACAGGGTCTCATTCCCGCATAGCGACGTCGACGCCTTCCGAGAGACGCTGCGGGACATCCTGGAAACGCGGCCTCTGGTGCGCCAGGGGAAGCGATGCGTCCTCGTTGCGGTGGAGTCCATATACAGCATGGACGGTGATATGTGTCCGTTGCAGGAATTGGTCGAAGCTGCCCATGATGTCTTCCAAGACCTTGAGGGTAGCATTCAATTCGTGGTAGATGAAGCGCACAGCGTCGGGTTCATAGGCCCGGAAGGTAGAGGCCTTGTCTGCGAGCTCGGGCTTGAGAAAGAAATTGCTGTGGTTATGCATTCCTTTGGCAAGGCAATCGGTGCCTCCGGGGGTATGTGCTTACCAGTGTTGTCGTATGGACGCTTGCAAGCTAACACGTCCCTTTAGCAATCATTCTCGGTAACAAAACCATCCGGGACACAGTTATGAATTTCGGCAGAGCAGTCATGTTCTCTACAGCTCCTACATTTCCTTTCGTCGCTGCGATCAAGTCAGGGTACAAGGTGCTCAGCACGAAAGAAAAGGTACGTGCTTTTTCTCCAATTTCTCTATTGTATTTTCGCGCACTCTTACATATTCGAATGCCACTCGACCCAACTTGACAATACATGTCTGAAAATCATCACTTGTAGGACCGAGAACGTGTCCAGGACATGGCCAGGCTGTTCTTTGAGCTCTTAACCTCGCATCCCCTCTGGCCGGAAGCGACATCCAAGGGTATACTAAACGTGCCTCTTGCTGAGGGATGGGAAGAACGGGAGATCAACACCCATTTACTCGCCATCTCAACCAGGCCCAAGTCTTTCTGGTGGATGTACTATCATCTGCTCTCGGCTTCGTATCGAACCTTCCCTGTCACATATCCGGTAGTACCACCAGGACAGGGTCGCCTGAGGTGCATTATCCACGCTCACAACACGGAAGAGCAAGTTAGGGGATTTGTCGATGCTATCTACGCATGGGTACAAGAAATGATAGATATAGATGCGGGAAAGGCGGCGGAGCCTGTAACAAAGGCAGCCAAGGAAGTTTACGATTGGATGAGACACGAACAAGTGAATGGGTTCGGAATGGTGTAACCGGGAAGAGAGTACTGGCTGTGTGGTCGTGTGTAAAACCGACGGCAACGAGATCTTTCGCAGACGCATGGATAATTCTCGAGCTCTCATCATATTGTACTTCAATTTCTACCTGAGGCATTTGCCCTTGGCCATGCTTCGACCCAATCTGCTGGGGCGATATATATGGTTTTTGAGAGTTTGGTTACTCCAGCGGATAATTCCGCTGATATGAAACGACTCACATATGAGTATCTATCTTAAGCCATAAATTCTCTAGCATGCTATCAAATCCAATTGCTGTTATGTGGTATTCTAACAAAATTGGACTTTATACTTGTTATAGAAAAATTCTATTCTTAATTAGTACCTGCATATATTTTATGAAATATATCACGTTGTGGGCCCTTATTTTCACACGTGGGCAGGCAGCAGCGCCTACTGCGCGACAGGACGAGTCTAGGGCTGATCTATGTGCCCAATACCTCGGCGAGCGGTAACGGGTCACTAGCGTGCCGCGGCAGAGCAAATGATCTCGGCTTTGCGACCCATGTGCGCTATTCACTGCCAAGTCCGGCTTGGCGCTAAGTCAAAGCTTTTCCTTGTCAAGAGAGCTACAAGGTACGCTTGGCTAAAATTGTAGATGAGCACCTTGCGGACATCTCACCCGCCCCTGACGCCACAAGTAGCACTAATATCACGCTACGGACTCAGGCGCGGCTTCGTACCTGCTGGTTGAGTGAAAGCGTGGGGAGAGGGGAGCAGGAGAGAATTGGGGGCCGAATTGTGCCGAAGCATGGGTGACGAGTCGCAACGGCTTTGGCCGAAGCTGACGAGCATGATGTGAAGACGGGTGGCTACTGTCAACGGATGTCTAGCTCCGTTCCTTCGCCGGAGGATATTTACAAAGGCCACGAGATGCCTTTGCGGCCCATGCACGCATAGACCCGCGGTTCCTGGTTGACTCTAGTCGCAAACTCCATTCGACTTACACTCTGAAGTCTCGATATTACTTCTGCACTGTTCTCACGAACGTTGCCTATCAGCACGTGATAAGGTTGCCTGAGGAGAATTTTCTGCATTTACGTCCGATAAAACGGCGGCTGGAACGAGCCAACTACAAGCAGCTCACTCAATGGAGCCAATAGCCGTCGTAGGCCTAGCCTTCAGGCTACCTGATGGGATTGAAGATGTCTCGAGCTTCTGGGATATGCTTGAGCAAGGGAGGAACTTAATGAAGGAATGGCCTGCGAACAGAACAAACATCGACACATTTTATAAGCCAGGTTCAGGTATCAAGAACACGGTATGTCTAACCATAGGAATTTCCTCGGGACCTATTTTGGTCACTAACAAAGAATCCAGCTATATTCAAGAGGGGGCTACTTCATGAATGGGGATCCCGCAGCCTTCGATGCCCCCTTCTTCTCTATTACAGCCCATGGTAGGTAGAAGGCAGGATAATTCCGTCTTTTGGTAGATCAATACCCTGACATGAAGGCACAGAGGCGGCTGCGATGGACCCACAGCAACGGTGGCTTCTCGAGACTTCCTACAGAGCCCTGGAAAATGGTATTACTTTTCAAACCTTCATCTGTCCTAACCTTGGACACATTGCTTACATCATGTAGCTGGTATTCCCCTCGAGAAAGCAGCAGGAACTAACACAGCGGTCTATGCTTCCTCTACTTCGGAAGACTATATCATGATGACTGCCAAAGACCCAGATAATGCGGCCCAGATGGTGTCCACCGCCACCAGCCCTAGTATTCAGGCGAACCGGCTCAGTTGGTACTTCGACCTGAGAGGTCCCAGCATACATGTCAACACTGCCTGTTCATCCAGTATGATAACCGTAGATCTTGCGTGCCAGAGCCTGAGGAGCGGGCAGAGTTCCATGGTATGCAGAGCCAGTGGGGAAGGCGTCTAACAACGTAGATCAACGCTAACTGAGTTCACCAGGCTTTAGTAACGTCCGGAAACAGTCTACTAAGCCCGGAATGGTCTCTCTATATGTCGAACATGAATTTCTTATCACCAGATAGTCGGTGCTACAGTTTTGATCACCGTGCTAATGGCTATGCAAGAGGAGAGGGCGTTCTTGTCCTCGTGCTAAAGAGGATTTCTGACGCGATAAGGGACGGGGATACAATTCGCGCTGTAATTCGAGGAACTGGCTCGAATCAAGATGGCCACACCCCGACCATGCCTCAGCCAAATCAGTCCGCGCAAGAGGCACTCATTCGCCAGGTATACAAAAGCTCCAACTTGAGCTTCGAGTCAACACGTTACGTGGAAGCCCATGGTAATATTCCCTGCTCGATTCTCTTCCCATCTTCGCATCTAACAGCTCTAGGCACTGGCACGCAGATTGGAGACGTAACAGAAGCAACCGCGTTGGGCCGGGTCTTCAGGGCCAGCAGGTCCACCAAGGAACCCCTCTATATGTAGGTGTGCCTATTATTTTGTTGCAGATGAGCCTTTGCGTGCATTCACCGTTCTTTTTTGAACCCCAGAAACACCGATCACTCTTTCGTCCATTGACAGTTACTGACTTGCCCGTACCCGGCAGTGGCTCAATCAAAGCGAACATTGGTCATCTGGAAGGAGGCAGTGGCTTGGCTGCCATCCTGAAATGCATTATGATACTTGAGAAGGGTATCATCCCTCCGAACGCATTGTTCGAGAAACTCAATCCTAAGATCAACGCCAAATTTTACCATCTGCAGGTACAGACTCCTCACTTAAATCTACATAGTTTAAGTCCGGGCTGACAACTGTAGGTGCCTACTGCTTGCATACCTTGGCCAACGCAAGGCCTGCGACGGATCTCGGTCGATTCGTTCGGCTTTGGCGGAGCCAATGCCCACATCATCCTCGACGATGCCTACCATACCATTGAGGCACTCGCGCTCGTAGGCAATCATCGCACCTTGACATCCCCCAATCTTTCGAATGGAGTTAATGGGATTAATGGGGTGAACGGTGCCAATGGTGCTAATGGTGTCAACGGTGCTAATGATGTCAACGGTGCTAATGGCGTTAACGGTGCCAATGGCACGAACGGCGTCAACGGAATCAACGGAGTGAAACATGCAGTCAGCAAGACAAGTAAAGCGACCCCCGAATACCAATTACTGACGTGGTCCGCTCGAGATGAAGCCGCACTGAAACGGACGTTGCATCTTTATGATGAGTATCTTAAAACCCGCATCCATGATGAACCCAACTTCCTAGGGGATCTTGCTTACACGCTTGCTGCGCGCCGTACTCTCATGGCCTGGAGGTCATTCTCCGTTGTGGATGGACAGGCGGCGCCAGAGACCTTGGACCTCCCTGGTGCGAAATGCGAGCGTGCGGCACGTGATGTTGGAGTGGCCTTCATCTTCACCGGCCAAGGCGCGCAGTACGCCAACATGGGAATGGAGTTGGTCAGCTACCCCATCTTCAAGGCTACGCTTGCCAAAGCACACAGTATCTTCCAAGAACTAGGAGCCGAGTGGTCACTCTTCGGTAAGGATAGCACTCTGCCACACATTCGCTGTTAGCATAGAACAGCATTCGCTAACTCGAGGTGTGATAGATAAACTCGAAGACAAAGCGTGCATTGACAAACCAGAGTTCAGTCAGCCTCTATGCACCGCGCTCCAGATAGCTCTAGTCGAACTGCTGCGAACTTTCAAGATCTTCCCAGATGTTGTAGTCGGTCATTCGTCGGGGGAGCTCGCGGCAGCATATACCGTTGGAGCCCTTTCCCTCCGCTCCGCCTGCACAGTTGCCTACCACAGAGGCCGACTCGCTAAGCGGGTAGCTGCGGCATCTGCGCTGCAGCCGGGCGCGATGATGTCGGTGAATCTCGCGGAGGGAGAAGCCGAATCCTACTTGGCGAAAGCGTCACTGCCCGGACCCGTTTCTGTTGCGTGCATCAACAGTCCAACCAATGTTACGCTATCCGGCGACGAGATTGCCATTGATCAGCTGCAAGCAGGCCTTGAAAAAGATGGGGTCTTTGCAAGAAAAATCAGAACGGGCGTGGCCTACCACTCGCCTGCTATGCATCAGGTCGCGGAGGAGTACTTGGCCAGTATGGGTCGTCTCGAGCCAGGAGAGTTACACGGCGGCAACCCTATCATGATATCTACCGTAACAAGTCAGAAGGCTGCAACAATCAGCCTGCTGGACCCACAATACTGGGTCGATAATCTGGTATCGCCTGTACGATTCGCCGACGCACTGCAGTACGTTGTCCACACGGCGCCCAAGGTAGATGGCCTCAAGCCCATCACCAACTACATTGAGGTTGGGCCCCATGCAGCGTTGCAGCGTCCCGTACGCGACTCGCTGGCACACGCTGGCAACAGTACGGCGCGATACGCGTCAGTACTGTTGAAGCAGGACTCTCCGTCAAAGACCATTCTGCAGCTGGTTGGCCAACTGTTCACCAGTGGACATCGTGTGTCAATCACAGCGGCTAACCTACAGGACGTCCCTTCTGCAGTTGTCAAGCCTGTAGTGGACACCCCTCAGTATTCCTTCGACAGGTCGCTGACATACTGGCATGAACCTAGGGTAAGCCGTGATTGGCGGCTTCGTGAAGAGCCTTCGCGAAGTCTTCTAGGCTTACGTACAAGCGACTGGAACCCCCTGCAACCACGTTGGCGGAAAATGCTTAGGGTTGAGGAGGTTCCTTGGGTGGCGGATCACGTCGTGGGAAATACCATCGTTTTTCCGGCTGTAGGCTCACTTGTAATGGCTCTTGAAGCTGTCAAACAAACCGCCAATGGGGGCCAAGCCATCCGGGGATACCATGTGAAGGAGTCCACCTTCACGAGTCCCATCGTCATCACCACGGGCCAAACTACAGAGGTCATGACACATCTTCGTCCATTACAACGGACGTATGAGAAATCCTCCACCCGGTTCGAAATCGAGATTTACTCGTATGCGGAGAACTACTGGAGAGCCTGCAACAAACACATCATTCATGTCGAGTTTGAACAAGGAACCCGGACAGAGGTAGATGGTGGACAAGAGCGCCGGATACTCACCGAGTCAATGGCTCGCAAATACGCAAACCTAAGAAGCAACGCTGATGTGAAGATCGCCACTTCTGATTTCTATCACTGGCTCGAAGACAATAATTTTCAATATGGACCGACCTTTTCGCTTGCATCCGGGGTTTGTTGGGATGGGAACGAACTCGCCATTGCACAGGTCAACGTTGGATCTCCAGTTGACTCATTCAAAGAGGGCGTTGTCCATCCTGGTGTCCTTGACTCATGCCTACAGCTCTGCCCTATCCCACCCTCTCAGGGAATGACGACGAACGTCCCTACTTCGGTCCCTCACAAGATTAAGGACGCCTGGATAGCCGAGACCGGATGGCAAAATCCATCTACAGACCGGGTTGATGTCTTGACAGAGGCAAAACTCAAGCACGCTGGCGCTGGCCTCGATTGCGAGGTCACGGTCTTGTCGGAAACAGGCGCACTTCTTTGCTACATCAAACGGCTAGAGATGTTGCCGATCATGGCGCGTGAAAACGATAAAGATGACAGCGGAAGGACGTTGCTGCATCATATTGACTGGAAGCCACACATATCATTACGTCCTCTGCAACAGCTCCAAAGCGTGCGTAACAGCGCAAAAAAACCACTGGGCGACGAAGATACCGCCGTTTACGACCGGATCGAGCTCGAGGAGACCCTCAGGTCTGTAGCGCAGCAGAATATTGAACACCTTCGGGATACCGACCGGGAGGCGATGCCAACCCATATGAAGAAGTATATCTCTTGGATAGAGCAGCAGCTTCGGGGAAAGCCAAGCAGAGACATCCCTGATGGGTGCGATCTCATCAGCAGGTTACAAGACCTTGCTATGAGGCGGCCATCGTGGAAAGTCTTCACAGAAGTCGCACATAACCTTCTCCCCATAGTCTGTGGAGAAAAACACGAGCTCGAATTGTCTCTTTCGTCGCCATTGTTCCAGGATTACCTTGATGACGAGGTAGCTGCAGTCTGCAACCAGGACTTTGAGGCGTATCTTGAACTGTTGGCTCACAAGAAGCCTACCCAGAGGATTCTCGAGATTGGCGCTCGCCGAGGCGTTCTCACAAGCTACGCGCTATCAGTCTTTGAAAGCATAGAAACTCGTACAGGCGGAATAGCGTTCTCCGAGTACACCTACTCGGATGCGTCGACAGCCTTACTCGACGACGCTCGACAGCGATTTGCTGAGCACCAGAACCGCATGGACTTCAAGTGTCTCGACGTCAATCAAGACCTCATCAAGCAAGGGCTGCAGCCTGCCAGCTACGATGTGATCTTCGCAACAGGTGCCATACGCGGGGCTGGGGATATCAGTGCCGTGCTCCAAAACCTTGGACGAGTGCTGACCCCGGGTGGCCAGCTCATACTCCACGAGATCACGGTCCCTGACCGCTTTGAGATAGGCTTCGGCTTCGGCATCACTGCGGACTGGTGGGATGGAACGATAACGCCCATCCAATGGGATGCAGCCTTGAAAGATAACGGCTTCTCAGGAACCGACCTAATCTTCAAAGACTACAGCAATGGTGCTGCACATTGTTCCAGCCTCATGGTGTCGAGTGAAACGGCGGCTCAGCCAAATCTTCCACCTGCAGGGGCCAGAGTTCTTGTGGTGATTGACGATGAGGACGACTTTCAAAAATCGCTTGCGGAGACCTTTCTTCGGAACACAAACAGGGATTGCCGAGTACTTGCCCTTAAAGAGATGGTAGATGAGAAGCTTGAGTCGGACGACTATGTCATCTGTCTTGCGGACGTCTACCGGCCATACCTCCACCCGATGACACAAATTACGCTGGACACTGTCAGAAACTGGGTTCAACAGTCGAATAGCCTGTTCTGGGTTACTGCATATGATGCGGAGAGCACCACTCTTTCATCATCGTACCCCTACTCAGGGATCAAGGACGGGCTCCTTCGTACGCTACGCTCCGAGTATGCTCTCAATCGCATCGTCTCCCTCACTATCGGTGACAGCCCTCGCGATTTTGCCACCTGCGCGAAATATGTAGTTGATGTATTCGAGTCAGCCTTTATCCGGGGGCTCAACGATGACGTCGAGTACATGGTGCGGGACGGCCAGGTCTTGACCGGACGCCTGGTTGGCGATATCGACACTAACAAAGCCCTGACATCTTCTGTAGTACCGCAAGCCATTACCGAGCCTTGGCTGCCAGGACCGCCTCTCACTCTAGGCATCGAAACCCGTGGACAGCTCGAGACTCTTCAATTTCAAGAAGACCTCGAGTACTACCAGGAGTTAGGCCCATTTGACGTCGAGATCGAAGCCAAGGTTTGGGGAGTCGGCTTCCGTGACGTCTTTCTTGCCCTCGGCCGCTTGGAGGAAGATGATTTTGGCGCGGACTGCGCGGGCATAGTAACACGAGTGGGAGCCGAAGTTCAATCGGTCAAGGTCGGGGACCGTGTCTGCGCGCAGACATTCAACAGCATGAAAACCTACCCTAGATCGCTCGAATGGGCTACGGCTAAGATCCCAGACTCTGTTTCGTTCGAAGACGCTACCGCCGTCATCATCCCTGGTATGACCGCGATACAGTCGTTCCTCGAGGTCGCGCGCCTGCAGAAAGGCGAGAAAGTTCTGATTCATTCAGCATCGGGGGGCACAGGGCAGGTGGCTCTCCAGATCGCGCAGTCAGTTGGAGCAGAGGTCTTTGCGACAGTGGGATACGATTTCAAGAAGCAGCTTCTAATGGACGAGTATGGCATTCCGGCGGACCATATCTTCTATAGCAGAGACACCAGTTTTGCCCAAGGAATCATGAGGGTCACGAATGGTTATGGCGTCGATGTTATTCTGAACTCCATAGCAGGCGAATCCTTGCGGGCTTCCTGGGAGTGCATTGCTCCGTATGGAAGGATGATCGAGATCGGCAAGGCCGACATAAATGCCAACACGTCGCTGCCCATGGCCTTCTTCGCGAAGAACGCCATGTTCGCCGGTGTCGACCTTCACCACATAGTCAAGGATATGAATAAGAAGGAGCTGACGCACAAGCTTCTGCAGAAGACGATGGAGCTGGCCAGAGATGGAAGTGTGCGGGCGCCGAGCCCCCTTCAAATTTATGATGTGGACCAGGTGGAGAATGCGTTCCGCTATCTGGCGAGTGGGAAGAATACAGGTCGGATCTTGATTCGGGTTGATCCGTCAACGAAGGTCAAGGTAAGGGATGAGCCAGGGCTGGTAGAAGAGTTACTGACACGACTGCAGAAACCTTTAATCAACCGGAGAAGTTGGACATTCAACGAGAATGCTACATACCTTGTGGCAGGGGGTCTCGGCGGCATTGGCCGTTCGATACTCAGGTGGATGGTTACGAGAGGGGCTAAACACTTGCTCGTCCCGTCGAGGTCCGGGGCCGCCTCTGCTGCGGCGTCCGAGGTAGTCCGTGAGCTTTCTGAACAGAACATTGTCGTTTCAACCCCGAAATGCGACGTATCTTCCAAAGATTCCCTCTCGAGCATGCTCGAAGAGGCTGCTACGGACCTCCCCCCGATCCGAGGATGCATCATCGCCACTATGGTCCTGAATGTAAGTTATAAAAGCATGCACAATACCTATCAGCCTAAATCATGACTGGAATTGATCACTGACGCTCCTTTAGGATTGCATGTTCGAGAACATGACCCTGGAGAAATGGGAGCAGACCTCTCGCTCCAAAGTCGAGCCTTCATGGAATCTTCACACACTGCTTCCTGACCTTGATTTTATGTTAATGCTCTCTTCCGTCTCGGGTGTGGTTGGAAATCCGGGTCAGAGCAATTACGCAGCGGGGAACACGTTCCAGGACGCTCTGGCACGGCATCGCAGCCAGGGCGGCCAGAAAGCCATCTCCATCGACCTCGGCGTGATGCGTGGCATCGGAGTCGTCGCCGAGACCGAAAGGCTCCAGCAGCGTTTCCAGAGCTCCAAGGAGTTCATCCAGGTTGAGGAGGCCGAGTTCCTATCTCTGCTAGATATCTGTTGCGACCCGTCTTACCACCCAGTAGGCGACCAGTGCCAGATGGTCATGGGCCTTGAAACCCCCGCCAGCCTTCTCGCACGGTCGCTCGATGTGCCCGAAGTCATGCAGAGGCCGCTTTTTGCCCGCTTCAGCCAGCTCCCAGGCCGGTCTGCCAGCAGCAGCGACGGCACAGCCGAAGGCGTAGACGCCGCACGCCTCTTCCGCCAGGCCGAATCGGCGGCTGAGCGCGCCCAAGTGGTCGTTGAGGCCCTCTCCAAACGGCTGGCGCGGACGCTGACGATGAAGCCCGAAGACGTCGACACTCACCAGGCGCTCCACGCGTACGGAGTCGACTCGCTCATTGCTGTCGAGCTCCGCACCTGGCTGGGCAAGGAGTTCGCGGCCGACGTGCCCGTCTTCGAGATCGTGAGTGGGAAGACGATCGAAGCCGTCGGGGAGTTGGTGGCCAAGACGACTCGGATAGAAAAGAAAGTGTAGGAACGTGGGGTAGGCTACATAGAGTCAGCCACGAGAGCCGATGTTGTAGAACGCGCGCAATCGTATTGAAAAGGAACTAGACATGGAAACTAGGCTCCTGTGGGTGCTATCCACGAATGCATGGCTCAGCGTCCATAAGAAAACAATATAGAAAGGCAACAACAAGTGACGTTTATGATATTAGAGTAAGTGAGATTGGATACTGTGTTTATGGAATCTGTTAGTAGCTGTTTGGAATGAAATATGTCAGCGCATACAGCAAGAAGAGCTAATTCATAGTCGTAACTTCCACGTTAATATATGGTAGCATTGCCCTAGCGCCATGGGACCTGTGGGCGATGTGATCTTGGAAATGGTATTACTATCTAAAATATTTACAGGCGCAATGTCTCTAGGTGAGCGCGGATGTACTCATAGCTAGCAGCCCTAGCATCATCATCTATGAGACGAGTATAGTTGGCTCCAAGCTCTAGCAATTGCTTATTCTCCTGCCATGTTGGCCAGAAAGTCAAGTACCCGCTATGATTACTAGGCGCGTAGTCATTAGGGTTTAAACAATCTACAAACGCGATGTACGAATCCTGAATAGATTTGCTAACATCATCGGTCTTGTAGTATATGTAAGGCAGATCGGTGCTATGGTAAGTCCCAAGGACTGGGGTTCCGCTTGCATAGGTCGCTTCGTATGACCAAGCTGGAACCGTTGCGGGAAATGTTTCCAAGAGGAGCCGGGCCGGAAAAGTGAATTCCCAGTCGCCTAGGATAGCAGCAAGGCGCTTGAACTCTGGGTAAGTGAAATTGGAAAAGCCTATGCCGGCGGGACTGTCCGGATTTTCGGGGTAGGTGGCGACAAGGCCCTCGACCTCTTCTCTTGTAGCGTTGTGGAAGAAGATATCATTAAGATAAGAGACCAAGTCGGCTTCGGTGGTGATATTAGACTGGAACAATGAGAATATGGTTCCCTAAAACACTAGTTAATTCACCGCGACGAACTTGAAGCTTCATGGGGGCTGGCTTAATTACCTCGTTTTGCTGATTGCCGATGACCATTGGGACTGTTGCGTACTTCCCTTCCTGGGCGAGCTCTTCCGGACTGGCAGTTAGAATTCGACCGTCTGGCCGAGGAGCGTAACTGAACGCTAGGGAATTGTAGCCCAGGTAGGCGGGGACACTGTTCGACGCAGCTTGGAAAGTATCGTAATCAACACCTCGCAGGCACTCGAGCTTGGTCGAATTTGCCGGGGACGCGCAACCCGCCGCTTCGGCCACCGTTTCAAAGATTTCCTGGGCGAACACACCGTCTACTGGCTCGGTGGGTGTAATGCTGCCGCTGTCCATGATGGCTCCTCTGAACAATGGGCGGTCTTTGTAGGTGTTGTTGCCGTCAAATAGTGCAAGCTGGTCAAAAACACTGATAGCACCGGCGCTCTGACCCCATATCGTGACGGCATCAGGATCACCTCCAAACGCTGCAATATTGTCTGCCACCCACTCCAGACCCATGCGCTGGTCAAGCAGACCCAAATTTGCAGCCCCATCTGCCAATACCTCACTCCCTCCGAGAAACCCGAAGGCCCCGAGGCGATAATTGACGGTCACAAAGATGATCGGCTTGCCCTGAGTTACTGATTCAGGGATAAGCACAGATCCGTCGTACTGTTGTGAACTGCCTGTTTCGAAGCCTCCGCCATATATCCAAAAGAGAACAGGCAGCTTCGCATCAGTGGGCGTGCTTTGCGGTCGCATGACCGAGATGGTGAGGCAGTCCTCAGTCTCGTCACCCGTTATCGACCCAAAGGACAGAGTCTGCTCGACATCAGGCAGGACAAGCACGCTGAGAAAGAGTGGGTTGATGTCTATTGCTGACATTTGGGGACATGCGGGGCCGACACCGGTGGCCTGTACCGAGCCATTGTCGAAACTCTCGAGGCGGACAGGAGGCTTTAGTCTCAGAGAACCGGTTGGGGATTGGGCGAAGGGGATGCCACGAAAGTACTCTACGCCATCATTGCCCACGGAGCCTATGACAGTACCTTCGGGGAGCAGAACAGATGTTGTGGCCGTGGCGTTGGAGGTCAAGACAGGGGTCGCGGCTCCCAAGCCAACCAGCGTGGCTGCGAGTGTGAGGGCCCGTACGTTGCACCTCATTATTACTGTGAAAACCAAAGGACAACAAGCATGGAATGAAGATGAAATGCTGCGAAACTTTGCAGAAGATCGTAATTACTTTGTCGACTCTTTGCTTTCTAGCCTAAACCTATTACAATCGGCCCCCGGCTCGCAGGCCTAGCTTCGGGCCAAGCGGGAGGATTGGGAGGGTTTACAACCCCGAAATTTGGATAAGAGTTGGCCACTGTTAACCTGGAAATCCTTCGTACACAGACCCGACACTAGGCCTCCAAGCCTGGGGGTAGACTTTAATTAGACGCCATTGGGCTGGGGTGCTTATGGACTAACGATGCGCATTGACCACGAGGGTGGTGATGTCAGCCTCGGCCCTTCGTGACCAGCCGTGTATGATCGTGTCAACCAAAAGGCTACCCATCCTATGCCTCCTCATCAGCCCCCTCGCACCGCACGGCCTGCCCCACTCGCGTGCTTGGAGTGTCGTCGCTCTCATCTCAAATGCGATGGGCGCTCTCCCATCTGCGAACGCTGCCGATCTCGTGGCTACACGTGCACCTATACGCGCTCCGGACGTGGTCGTCGACGCGGTGTCACGAGTTTAAATCCCGAAGCCCAATCTGTCGCTTCTCAAGCGCTGCCTCGCCCGTTGAGTGCCGTCGTGCAACCCGCTGTTTCGCAGAGACTGTCTTCCTCGTTGTCGACGTATTCGCAGTGGTTTCCAGACACTACTACAGGCCTAGGTGGAGAGATCGGGGCTAACGAGAGAGCTAACGATCTTCCTGAGACACCTCAAAGCGTTCCATCAAATCCGTTGAATGCACAAGTCGGTCGCGCAACGAGTCCACAAAGTGAGCGACTGTCAGCATGGGCGGACGATGAACACTTGGTGAACCTATACTATCTCAATTTTCACGCGAGTCACCCTATCCTACTCCCAAGGAGCATGTACTGGCACCAAAACTATCCTCGGTATTTGAAAGCGGTGGTACAGCTCGTTGGCGGCCACTTTTCCCAAGCTGCATCGCGAGATGGCTTACAAGAAAGCGCAGCAAAAGTGCTTCAAGAAGGGGACCAAAACTCTCCCGAGATGGTTCAAGCACGACTTCTCTACACGATTGTCCTCATCGCACAAAATAGTTTGCTCGAAGGGCAACGAGTGCTTGAATCAGCAATCGAACGTGCACTTGAACTTGGCATGCACCACCGAGACTTTGCCTCCAAGCATGGCAATAATCTGACGGTCCTGGAAGAGAGCATGCGAAGAACGTGGTACGAGCTTTACGTAACAGACGGATGCGTTGCCGCTTTGCAGCGGAAGTCGACATTCAAGACGAGCACAGTGGATGCCGATGTGCTGTTGCCATGCGAAGACTTCATCTACGAAGACGGGTTGTGTTTTATTCCAGCTTCATTGGACGAATTTCACTATAATATATTCGCCGAAGAGGAAAAAGTGTTCTCGTCTTTCTGCTATCGCATTGAAGCTGTGCGCCTTCTGGGACGAGTTCTCATGATTATCGGGACAGATGGCGTACACAGAGACGTTGTCCAGGCAGCCGACAACGCGCTCGCTGCTTTCATACACCATCTACCGCGTTCCAAAAGTGAAGCGGAGATCGTGAGTACATTTGGTGAGCTGGATGAACAAATGTTCCAGGCCCACGCTTTGGTTCAGTACAGCACAATTCTCCTCCATTTTCCTCGGGGTGATCTGGCCCCTCCAGATCCATTAACGCAACTAACACAGGACGTGCCTGGAACCAGTTGTACCAAGCTCCTCTGTCCTTGCAATCGGCAACACGTGCACTCTGTCAAAGCTATTGAAGCATCGAAGACCATCTCCATGTTAGCCGCGCTGCGCAGTCCTGTCCAACGACATAGCCCACTTCTTGTATATCCCCTTGCCCTTGCAGCTGTGGTTCAGCTTTCAATCGCCGCCGTTCATGCCAAGAGTCTAAGCGGTTGTCTGGAGCAGCATTCTGACAGAGTGAAACTGATGTTCGGGGTACTGAAGTCACTGGGAAAGCACTGGCCGGCTGCCGTTTTTACGCTACGCACATTGAAGAAGGTAGCATCCTCGGTGTTCCGCAGCCCTCAACATGGATCCCTAGATGCCGTACGCCAGGATGGACCTATAAGCAGCGGAATGGATACGTGCGACCAGATATGGGACGAAAGCGAATGGTTACACAACCTTGACCTGCGAGTCTGGAATGAGCTCCTGGACCCTGACAATGCTTCATGAGCTAGGTGCCTCAGCCACTTCTATAACCACTTCGAAGCGCCGCGACCCTCCTTAGCCTTATGAAGCGCATAGCCAGGCATCCTGTCTTTGATTGTGGATTATCTCGCGTGGTTGGCCACTACGATATATGGATGCTACTGCAAGATACTTTATGGGATCGTAATTCATTTCACGGTTTTATATCTACAGGAGATATTATCGCGACAAGACGATGGATATCTACTACCATTCTTCACCCTTCAATTTCAAAGGAAGGTGCATCAACCGCTCGCCACTGGGACTTGGACGAGGTAGTCTGCCGGCACGAATGTTGATCTGCAATGATGGATTGAGCAACCTTGGCGCCGCTAGACCTGCATCACGTTCTTCCCGCAATTTCAAGAAGTCCTCCTCTCTTACCTCTTTGGAGAGATGCTTGTTCTTATCCTTGTGGTCACGGACGGTCATCCATGGGACGGCTTCACAACGTTCGGGACAGGCCGGATAGTCGTGACCTGTCCAAATCTTGACCTCTTCCGGCAGGGCAAGTAACTTCTGTGCTGAAGCGAACAATTTCTTAGCATTGCCGCCCGGGAAGTCGCATCGCGCGCTGCCTATATCAGCATGGAAGATGGAATCTCCACAAAATACATTCCCTAAGCCAAAATCAGCAATGTTCGAAGTCCGTGGCAATCTCTTCCAAGAAAACTAACCAGCGATCCTGTATCCTATGTGATCGGGAGTATGGCCGGGAAGATGGATGACGGTCACGGTCAGTTGGCCAATCTGAAAATCCTCGTCGTCCTCGAAAAGATGGTCGAACACCCCTTCATACTCATCGGCAGCAATGCCATACCTCGCGCCGAACAGCTCTTGAACCTGTCTAATTCGTTTTCCGATGCAGATAGGTGGTCTGGAACCCTGTTGTTGGGCAAGACGATGCTGGAGGTATGAAGCCGCCGTCAGATGATCAGCATGCGCATGCGTCTCCAAGATCCTCTCAATATAATAACCCCTATCCACCACCATCGCTAGTAAGGCATCGGCGGTTGAGGTGCTGATCGTTTGGGTTGAGGGGTCATAGTCAAGTACGGAATCGATGATGACCGCTTTTTTGGTTGACGCATCGGCAACCACGTATTGCCAAGTTTTGGTCTGCTCTTCGAACAAGCTCTCTATGAGTGGTCCCTGAACCATGGTAGGTTTAGTGCTATATCGTGCTCGACACTCAGGGTTTCTGGCGGATTGTGACAACGGCCTGGCGGAGCTGCCAACGCGCCCCTTCCAGAATGCAGGGACCACAGGTTTTGCCCAGCTTCCTGTATTACGTGTCGTCGGCTTGAATGTTGCGGGACTCTGTGAATATAGCGGCTTAGACTGTATCGGTACGATGTCACGCTGCGATATGCTTGGTGCCGGGTGCGATGATAGTCTAATGGTCTGTTTGGTGCGGGAAAATACTTGGGAACTCTTCATGTTCTGGCTTTGACGAGTTGGAAAATGATCTCCGTTGAAGGTCTTCGAGAATGGGCCTGAACAAAGTCATCTTATGTACGGCGTAAAGCTACCTGCGATGAGCACTGGCGCAGCTTTGCAGGGATCGGGGACTCTGACGCAAAACGCCGAAAATCCCTACAAGTCGCCGAACTCACACGCAGCCACCCATACGGCCCGCTGTTCCTTCCTGCATTGCATCGCTTTCAAAAGGCAATTACTGTGATGGCCAAGATTCCTTCAAATTTCCAGTTCAGTCAAAAGACTAGTTTCTTTCCTCATTCACAGCGAAGAACATACGCGAATTTGTCTTTGCCTTTCGTTGCGAATCGTCTCAACCCCTTATAGTGAAAGTGTTGCACTCCACAATGCAGGCGCTCAGCAGACGCGCAGTACTGGAAACGAGCAGTTCAATCGTCCGTCCGCATTGCAACGAAATAGCTCGAGGTCTCGCAACTGTCGCGCCCGTCACGACCACATCGCGTAACCACAAGATCGTCGTCGTAGGCAGCGGCTCGGCCGGCATCGCACTCTGTCATCAGCTCCTGCATCGAGGCAGATTCACCAAGGATGACATCGCCGTTATCGATCCAGCTACCTGGCATGATTATCAGCCTGGTTGGACCCTTGTAGGAGGCGGGTTGAAAAACAAGAGCGACTTAAGAAGGCCCATGCAAGAACTCATCGAGCCCAGGCTCAAGTTCTACAACAAGAAAGTCACTTCTATCAGTCCGCAAGAGAACTACCTATCACTAGGAGACGGGGACAGAATTGCTTACGAACAACTCGTCGTTGCACCAGGCATTGCAATCGATTTGGATAGTGTGAAAGGCCTTCCAGGAGCCATCGCTGATCCAGACAGCATGGTAGCGTCCATCTATAGCTATGACTATTGCGACAAAGTCTACCGAAACATCCAACGCACGAAGAAAGGCAGAGCTATTTTCACACAGCCGGCTGGCGTTGTAAAATGTGCCGGCGCGCCACAAAAGATCATGTGGCTCGCACTTGATTACTGGAGGCGAGCGCACCTGTATAACGTCGGACCCAGTGGATCACCAATCAGCATTACATTTGCCACTGGTCTGCCGACCATGTTCGGTGTGCCAAAGTACAGTGCTGAGCTCAACAGACTGCGGGAGCAGAGACGCGTTGAGGGGCTTTTTGAGCACAATCTCGTCGCCGTAGACGGCAACACTGCGACGTTCGATCACGCCGGCGAGCCCATCCAGCGACATTTCGACTTCCTCCACGTGTCGCCTAGAAACGTGCCACACGCCTTTGTCAAAGAGAGCGGCCTAAGCAACGACGCGGGTTACGTCGACGTCAACCAGCACACTCTGCGCCACACAACCTACACCAACGTCTGGGCAATCGGCGACGCCGCGAACCTACCTACCTCGAAAACAATGGCCGCGGTGACATCGCAAGCACCCGTCCTTACGCAGAATCTCTTGCTAGCTATGGAGGGAAAGAAGCCTTCTACCGAATACGATGGCTACACATCATGTCCGCTGTTAACGGGAGAGAAAAAGGTGCTTCTTGCAGAGTTCAAGTACGGCAACGTACCAAAGGAAACGTTTAACAAGTGGTTTGGTATTGACCAGGGTGTGCCGCGGCGCGCGTTTTATCATTTGAAAAAGGATTTCTTCCCGTGGGTGTACCGGTTCCACGTGAAAGGCCACTGGGGAGGGGCAAAGGGTTATATCAGGTAGATCGAGCGGAGGGTCTTGGCGTTCGCTTTCGAGGGCATGTGGCTACATGCGGCTCAAGTTCGGAGCAATCTAATGTTTGGCATCATGCACATTGTTGATTTATCAAGCTTAGCATTAGGCGACAGAAATGCTGGAGCTGTTGTAGTCGTAGCTGTTCCCAATTGTTGCAAGACGTGGTTGGTGGTACCGCAGGCAATCTTGATACTGTGGTCAACATAGGTATACAGGACGTGCAGTATTCACAACGATGAGCGTGGAAAATACAAGCGTGTAATAGAAGGCTAGTCAAATTGACGTCTAAGAACCTTTTTCGAGGGTGGTCTCGCGCGCGGTAACCCTAAGACGGATGAATCTACGGCAATGAAAGTCATCGCGACTGATCCAGATCTGACACTCGCCTTGCATCTATCGAAGCGACAACCGTAAAGAAAACGAAACTGATATCAACGGAGCGCCAGCAGGTGCTTTGCAGCTATTGTGAACATGCCTGCATGGGAAAGTGTGAAAAAGCTCTAGGCCCGGGCGGCTTTCAAAGCAGTGTCCACCAAGCAGTCAGGATCACTAGAAACGTATGATATGATGATGGTGAAGGAACCAATATGTCACTGCATCGGAAGCTCGGGCTTGTTTTGCGACGTTCCGACAGTCGCCGAACATCGAATTGGCGCGAGTTTAGACCCCGACCCGAGTCGCCGATGGAATGACCATAGGCGACTCGCTACGAGCATACAGTAATATCTCATCAATGCGATTACTATAACCTGCTCGGAATTAATAACAAGTTATCTGTTCGACATGTACATCAGCGGGAGTACCACGTCAAATAACGATCTCTTATCGGTGCCTTGCAAAAGTCCCTATGCCACCCTTCCATGGCACAACTACCTCTCTTATAGCATTCGGCCAGTCCATGTACTATAGCAGGCTGGTTCCCGAAGACTGTTACTACGGAGGTCCTAGGTCCTACAGAAGGAACTCGTACGATTCCAGGCGACGACACCTGGAACCGTCATTCCAGTGATGCAGATCTTTGTTACAACACTGGTTCCTGGGCAGTCTCGAGGCTATGAGGTGCCACCAAAAAACTAAGCTTGTCTGAAGCTGATGGTGCTACTATAAGTTCATTCCGCCTAATAGGGGATGAAGGATTTAAAAAAGAATTGTATCACACTATCAAGGGTTTATAATATGGCCTCTAGTAAATATACTAACCTATGGGAAATATAGCCATGAAGTAGTATACTAAAGGTCTTAAGAATTATTAAAACATAACTTCTAGTGCCATACGTGATCTAGGATTAGGGTATAACAGTAGATAGATTATCCTTTAGGAGCGATTTAGTTACTAATACGCCACTCTAGTAGTAATTCTATTGCACTGTATAGTGCTCCTAAGAGGGGTGTTATAATACACGTCTACGTCTCTCTTCCGCTATGCCCTTCTCTCTACCTTTTCACGTAAACTTCACGGACATACTCACGCAATCTCTCGATATTCAGATCACCCCACTTGACTTTTTCATATAGTACGAAGCCCAGCCACTCATCAAAGTAATGCTGTGCAAGCCACTCTTCAAAATCATAGCCATCCAATCTTACATCATCCGCACACAGTACAGACATGTCCCACCCTTCCTTCACAGCGCCATCGCGTTCCTCCTTCGTCCAAAGAGCTTTGTCGTACTCGCTGTCTACGTCTTCCGATTCATAGGGTATGCCTGTAGTAGTTGATCTGAGCACACAATGAGGACTCACTTGGCCAGGTGGAGAAGGAATGAGGAAGAGTAGCCAATAGGGCCAATCCTGCTGATCGGCATAGAAGCAGACGGCGAAGCCGCCGAGCCCACCATGTAACTTCGCTGGACATTTGCGCAACGATCCTATGAGTTGAAAGTGGCTTGCTCCTCTATCTGGTATGCGGTCCATTAACTCCTTTGATTCGAGTACTTTGACAAGTGCGGGCGGAAGTGTGATACTGGCTTTCTCGGCCTGTTTTTGGAGCAAGGGAAGACCTGTCGAGCTATGGGTCTCCATGTGCGGAGCCATTGCCCTCTCTGTGCCTCTATCCAGCGGTCCTAGCCAATGTAAATCGCCTTTCAAATCTAGGTAGCTCAGATCTACCTGACCGCTTGTGATGTTTTTGAGCTCTGCATCCGCTGGAATGCCAAGGTCCTCGAGATAGTCTTTGAGATCACTTCTGGAATTTACGGGAGCACTGCATGCGCCAAAAAGCGCAGTCATTCTTGCTTCATGTCTTCGACGCGCGAACAATGGCTCAAGTTCGGGAAGGCAAGCCAATGTTATACTTTTGTTGAAGGTGAGGGCGAGAGCTTCTAGGTCCCGAAGCGGAAGGTACTCCGTGGTCATGAGCAGAAGTTCTTTCGGAATGCTGTCGAGTGACATGGTGTCGGAATGGACCAGATTGTATGTCTGGAATCGCTCCTCTCTTATCATGGGTACGCGTGAACTTTTCTTACAATGAGTCACAGAGCAATTGCTCTATGCGGTTAGCCGGTGGTGTTGCTTGCCCAGCCCTGTCTGTCTCGCTCGTGGGGGCCAGATGAGCACTCAGCTCGGGTTCTGTAGCGCGTCTCTAACGTCCCCGCGCGACACTGCTGCATTCAAAGCCCCATGCCAACTCATCGATTCCGCGGTTCTACGCATGTCCAAAATTCGAAGCTTTCCCAGTTCGGCCGCTCGGACGTCCACGCGCACGCTTCGAAACTCTCAGGTCGCGAGGTCAATGCCCCTTCCGTAATACATAATTCGTAAAATCCCTATACTACAATCATCTAATCCAATCGTGATAAGCTGGTGTCGGAACGGCAGAGAGACGCCGACTTCCGCGATTAGAAAGGTTGTAACACTCCGAACCCCGCATCCTCCCTAAAACCGCTACATAGTACCAAGACGCCGAAAGCCCCGCTGTTTCTCCGATTCGTCCAACACTCTGAAGTGATTACACGCCCTGCCCTTTCGTGCATATGCACACGGAGTCACTCATTATCACAACTTGCTTCAAGTTTGCTCAGATCTTTATACGTTGAGTCGCACCACCACACTTTGTTCCGGTTCGTACCTTGTCTTGGAAATTCTATTTCCATCACCTTCTTTAATCACAGGCCTGCCAACTAGGCCAATCAAGAATGTTGCAAGATAAACTCGCACGGATCGAGGAGGTCCGCGCGGCAGCTGAGCCCTTGCCTGGCGGTAGCGCCCCTCTGACAAGCTCGGATAGCTTCAAAGTTCAGCAAACCAGCTCCAAAGGGAAAGCGAAAGCCTTCGACCATCACTTCAGTAAGGAAGCTGGTAACTTGAGAGTATCGCCTTTGAAGGCGGCACAAAGAGACCATAAACATCCGGATATGGTTACTCTGGGGACCGCCCGGCCATTGCCACAATACTTTCCATGGGAATCAATGCACTTGGAATGCCCGGAAAGCGAATACCCAGGGTTGGCCATCCCGCTTGCTCCAGGCCTCGCCATGACGTGCGCCAGAGGCGAAGCTGAGTATGACCTTGCAATCGCTATGAACTACGGATACTCTGTTGGATCACCCCAGGTTCTCCGTTACCTCACTGAACATGTGGAATTGATCCACGACCCTCCCTATCAAGACTGGGAAGTCTGTATGACATGTGGCACCACTTCTGGGCTGGAAATCGCTTTACGCCTCTTCTGTAATCCTGGAGATACTGTACTTACCGAGCGTTATGCCTACGCGGGAACTATTGTTTGTGCTCGTTCTCAAGGCTTGCGACTTGAGACCATAGATATGGATGAGGAAGGGCTCATACCCGCCGATCTTGACTACAAGTTAAACAATTGGAACTCGGCCAAGGGCAACAAGCCGCACGTTCTATACACGATTCCTACTGGTCAAAATCCAACAGGCGCAACTCAGAGCCTGAAGAGACGTCAAGACATCTATGAGATCGCCGAGAAGCACGACATCTATATCTTCGAAGATGATCCTTACTATTTCATTCACCTGGACTCGAACTCGTTCGACAACCGACTGTCTGGAGAACGTCTTTGTGGTCCTTCCGATCTCTCAGATCTAGATCACTACTTGGGTCAGCTCCCAGTCTCATATTTATCGCTTGATAAGTCTGGCCGCGTGCTCCGCATGGATTCGACCTCAAAAATACTAGCACCTGGTCTACGTGCAGGATGGGTAACAGCATCTTCTCAAGTTATCGAGAAGTTCATTTCTCTGACGGAAGTTGGCGCGCTTTGCCCAAGCGGACCCACCCAAGTTATGCTTTATAAGCTATTGGATAAGACGTGGGGACATATTGGCTTTATCCGGTGGCTTAAGAATCTTTCTTTGCAGTATAGCCGGAGACGCGACGTTATGGTACAGTCAGCCATGGATCACCTCCCTTCTAATGTGTGTTCATGGAAGTTGCCTGAAATGGGAATGTTCTTTTGGATCGAGACCGACTTATCTAAACTTGGGTCTTTCAACAAACGCGTCGACAAGCACGATCGCTGGAAGGCATACCTCGAGGTTGAACAGGCAATCTTCGACCAGGCCCAGGATAACGGCGTGCTGGTCAGTCGGGGTAGTTGGTTTACGAGTGACGTGACGGAGCTGCGAAGTGTCAGTTTTCGCATGACCTTTGCTGCGGCGCCTGAAGAGAAGATCGACCGGGCGGTCGCAAGATTTGGTTCTGCAGTCCGTTCAGAATTCGAGAAGAGTCGGAAAAATGTGGTCACATCTCTTCGTGACGAAACAATTTCAGGTAGTGAACCAGCGCCAGTTCCAATGAAAACAGAGGTGTTGAAAGAGGTTGAGCCGCTCGGAGTTTAAAACCATCAATTTATTCGTCCATCCAGCTGTTTTTGAGAGTTCCACGAATTGCGTACAGCTTCGAATAGAGGAAGCACGTTGTCAAACATGCAACAATATCTGAAAGCCAGCGGGTTTTATTTGGCATGTCAGAACACAACAAAACAAGACTGAATCCGGCGTGCTGCTCATGTCAATGCATACCTCAAACGGCACTGCTTCTTTGTGAGAAGAGCCAACTGTTCCTGGGAGACGGTACGAATTGGACAGCGGCCCATTTGAAGACGTACGTGTTTCCTGCAGAGGTATCAGCTGGCCAGGCAACCAGATTTAATTTCGCGTGACATACGCATAAGCTTCATTGCCTGTCCATGGAAACTGAGAACGTCAGTCACAATATTTCGATGTATTGGAGAGGTTCATACCTCCCTATCATGCGCACCAATACTGTTCGTCCTGCCGAATAACAGGATCAGGTCAAAAACTTCAATGACCATGTCAGCACGTCGACCCTCAATTACTTCTTGAATGCGAGCAATTATCCCTGGCTTATCTCTAACGCAATGGAGTGGCACTAAGAGACCCGCCCTGCCTTAGGCGGTCGTCAATGCTGTCTACAGCAAATTAATGCTTTGGTTGATAACTGGCTGCCGCGATAATGGCACACAGACCGACGGGACCGCAGCCAATCATAACGACAGTCGCGTCTCTGGTGTCGATCCATTCCGAGATGTCAATGGCGCTCTTGACGCCGAAATAGCCTGTTGGAAAGATATCGGCCATCAAGACTAATCCTCGATCGGAGATCGGGTTGGACCCTGAAACACAGTGCCTTCCGCTAGCGAAACTCGCACAAACTCCACCTGCCCTCCTTTTAAGCATACTACCGAACAAGCGGACGTGGGCACAAGGGTTGCTTGCACCGATGCGACAATAGAAGCATTCACCACTATCATTAGAACCTGGCTAATTCTGGCCGGCGCGATGATGTCGAGGTGTATTTACTTTCCGCGTTCTCGCCCAATGATTGAAGAAAGCTAATGACGAACCGCACGTATGTAAAAGGCGTCGGTGTATTCGGCGTAGTCGGCACGTTACCGGGTTACTTTGGGATGTCGTATCTACATTTGGCATGCTACGCCGCAGCACAGACTTGATCGCTGAAGATGTAGATCCTCAGGTTTGGACGTGCATTATGAGCGGAGCAAGCACGATGCCATAGCGCGAAAGGCTGCCAGTAGGCCATGGAGGACCAATATGAATCCTTGCAAGCAATTACTGGATCATTGACGGCTTCCAATGTCGTGGTCGAGAGGTGGAGCTTTGATACTTTGCGTCTCATCTGCCCAATCCCTTCAGGTCGTCAGGAACCTACATATCAGAGCAGCACATTTATAATGATGACGCCACAGATATTGTCTTTCAAGATCCCCTTACTGAAGGTTAATATTCTTTGGACTTTTTCACTAGAGTCACCATTCACTTTCACTAATCGCTCGATATGGACAGGGTCGTTTATGTTGCAATTCCGCTGGTTATAGTGGTTGTTTTTATCGTGGTGAGATTCAGCCCACAAAATATGGGTCGTAGAAGCCAGTGAGCAGAGTGAGATGGTTTTGGAAAGCTCTTTCACGAAATGTTTTCCCATTCCCTCCGTGATATATCAAGCCCATTCTATGGAGCGCGACACGGACGCCATATGCCCTCTCACTTGTTCTTGGTCGTCTAGCGCACAATGTCCATCATATTCACCAGCGATACGGAGACGCTGTTCGAAAGGCGCCAAACGAGATCTGCTGCACAGACCCCGCGGCCTGGCGAGTTCCACGGTGTCAGACCTGGTCAAGACCAATTCTGTGACTACTGCCTCTGTTCTATCAAGATTAATCAGCGAACTCATCCAAGAATCTACAACCATGCAGAAGCTGGCACATGAGGTGCGGAAACAATTCTCTCAGGAGGACGAAATCTGTCTAAAGATTGTTCAACAATTGCTTTATCTGAGCTACTGCATTAATGAAGCTCTCAGAATGTGTAAACCAGCGCCTGCGGGACTGAGTCGGGTAGTACCGCGTAGCGGCGCTACCGTATGTGGCATCTGGCTACCAAGAGGCGTGGGTATCGTGCACTCGTTCATCGGGGCACATTTTGAACCAAAGAATGCAGACTAATGTCGCATCACACCCTTTGACCTTATTCTTCTCGCCTAAGTACTTCTCAATTCCTCATACCTTCGTCCCAGAACGCTGGAGTCCCGCATTAACTAGGGACGCCGATATCGACATCCATCACCCAGCTGCGATTCATCCCTTTAATTAAGGAACGCGTAGAGGTATTGGGAAGGACCTAGCTTAGCTCGAGATGTAGCTGATCATGGCCTGGCTTATCTGGAATTCCGATTTCAAATTTAGCTGATTACTCTGAACCACTTCACTGGGGATGAGAGCACATGGGATTGTTGAGAGACAGCCACTATAAGTAGCTTTGATTCGTAGAGTTCTATAGGAGCAACCATGATCGATAAGCGTTGGGGGGTCCTTATATACCAGATCAGCCAAAGCTATAACACGACGCTCGTTAGATAATTTTACTTGCACTCAATTTGCATCTTGAACATGGGAAACGAGCATAAAGCCAATGCAGCCGAGACACTTATGGCAATATTTCTACCAATGGTAGGAGCAGCGAGGAAAATGTCTTGCGCGAAATCAGAGCATAATCTTAGGAAAATGCATAACCTGCAGTAATCTGATAAACCTGATCATAATCTTCAGCCAGCCTTCATGTCACCTCCCCATCATCAAACCCAGCGTCATCATACATAGGTCATGTAATGATGTTATCGTACTATAGGTACCAAGTCTATTGTATCGTCATTGTGTTGTAAATAGCTGCAGGGCTGGCGGACAGAAAACCTAGGATGACCATGATGCAATCTAAAATGACCTCATGCAGTTATCAACTTGGTGGGATGCTCGAAAGGCGACTGAAAGTACTGCAGGGTCTGAGTATGGTCATCGGGACGTGGGTTGCTAGGATCGTCATCTTTTAACAAGTGGCGGTACCCAAGTAAGCAAAATCAGGCAACCTTTTATTTGCAAGAAGCTCGCACGGGTGGGGGGGCAAAGATGCAGTGATAGAATTGGGGCGCCTTTATGTCAACAAATCCTAGCCGATAGATCTATACAGCGAAGCTGCTAGTAATTCAGACCTCCAGTGTTGCAGGCGCAACCGAAAAGTGACAATATGGTGCGAGCTGCGGTAATAGGTGCAGCTTGAGACCCTCAAGACTCAGGTGTTGAGCATTCTGGAACAAATTATCAAAAGAACTCTTGCGGTATTAGCGCTCTTCGGTGGTGCAGCTTTTTGGGCGAACAACGGGTCGTAGGCCCCCACCATTGCATTTACGGAGATGACGCAGATTGTGTTGACATGGGCCCCTTTGAGCGAAATGTCCACTTTGGGACTTTGCGCAAAGCTTCAGATAGATTCGGTTCGCAAAAATAACATCGTAGCGTTGCCACGTTTGAATATAAGTTTAAGCTTTGTTCTGTCAGTTGGAATAAAAAATGCAAAGCAACCTTCGCGAAGGACAGCTATGTATCCACTAGGCGTGTCGTGGCAAGACCACGCAAGAACTTGCGCTACGTATTGCGGCTGCGCTCATAGGGTAAGAGCTGACTGTGTACAGGGGGTGTGTTGAGTTGCTATATATGTTTGTCAGACCGTGTGTGTCGTGAATTGCCAGGGCGGTTGGAGTTCTCTATCTCCAGAAATCATAACCTCCTGCCTGATCGAGGCTAGCGCAATCTACACGAGCTGCGATGTGAACGTCATAGACCAGAGCCTATCTCCGTCCCTGTACATCACAACTCTACCACCTATCTTATCAACATAAACCAGTGTCAACCCCAGACGGCTCTTCGCTTCCGCAGGGTGAAAGTTCCGATGCACCGCGGACCACAGATCTGGGGCGCGGCGCCTTGAGCAGGGATTCATGATAAGGAAATGTGGATCGCGACGAAGAGCAGCGTCTAATAGGGTCATATTGTTTTTCGAAGTCGGCAATGCAGTGAGGGGGGTCGGCATGTCGGTTGGGGTTGATACTGGTGTACATATACCGTGCAACTTCATAGACGTTGTATCGTAGATTCTCCACCGCCGAAACTTGCCAAGATGAGCGTTCCAGAGACAGTGACAGCTGAAAGGAAGTCAGGACATTCGTCGCTGGGGCCGCTTTCCGATGTTGAGATCGGCAGCGTTGATGTCGTCGAGGAGAGCGCCAAAGACGGCGACGAGGCGCTGCGTTTTCTCAGAAACCAGCACGATGTTGGTCGAATGACTGCACAAGATGAGAGGAAGTTGGTGAGAAAGATTGATTGGATGATCATGCCGTTGATGTGGTGCTGCTACTGCCTTCAGTATCTCGACAAGACTTTGGGTACGATACCCAACTTGAACAGAGAGGACTGACTCGCTGACGACATTCAGTCAATTATGCAGCCGTCATGGGCCTTTACGACGATGCGAACATTACCACAGCGCAATTTTCGAACCTCGCTCTCTTCTTCTATGTGTCGTATCTTGCCCTCGAGTTTCCTCATGGTTGGGGTATGCAGCGGTTCCCAACCGCAAAGTACCTCGGTGCCGCCGTTGCGCTCTGGGGCCTAGTGACTGCGCTCACATGCGTGTGTAAGAATTACGGTGCACTTGTAGCGACTCGGATTCTGCTCGGCTGTTTTGAATCGGCGGTCGCCCCGAGCTTGATCTTGATCACAGGAATGTGGTACAAGAAGCAGGAACAACCGTTGCGTACAGGCATTTGGTACCTGGGTGTCGGAACAGGAACAATGATTGGGTCGCTGATCTCATTTGGGTTCCAACACTACACCAGTAAGACCTTCACGAGCTGGCAGATCATGTTCTTGGTCGTCGGCCTTATCACGGTCTCGGTGGGCGTGGTCGGTACGTATCAGCATATCCAGACATCTATCATCCTTATGCTGACGGGTTAGTCATGCTTTTTCTTCCAGACAACCCGATGTCGTCGCGCCTTACCCCCGCAGAGAAGGTATGGGCTGTCGAACGCCTCCGTGAGAACCAAACTGGTATCGAGAACAAACATTTCAAGTGGCACCAAGTCGTTGAGTGTCTCAAAGATCCGCAAACGTGGATGCTTTCGCTAATCACCATCTCTTCCAACGTCCCCAATGGTGCTGTGTCTTCCTACCAGGCCACGTTGATCAAAGGCTTTGGTTTCGACTCTAAGCATACGGCGCTACTTCAACTCCCATCTGGTGCAGTAAGCATCATCTCAATTTTGATGGCAACATATCTCGCCGGTCGGTTCGACCAACGAGGTCTGAATGTGGCTACGCTTCTCGTGCCTGGTGCTATTGGAGGTGCTCTCATGGCCTTCTTGCCGAACTCGAACAAAGCTGGAAAGCTCATCGGCAACTATCTCACCAACTGTATCGGCGCCAGTCTGCCGTTACTATATTCCTGGGTCGCTGCCAACATCGCCGGACATACCAAGAAAGTGACCATGAATGCTATCTTGCTCATATCATTCTGTCTTGGTAACATTGTTGGCCCGTTGACGTTCAGGCAGAACGACGCACCGGACTTTGTGCCTGCAAAGATCACGATTATTGTGACTTGCGGAATTGCCGCGGGGCTCGCGTTGGTGTTGAGAATGTACTATACTTGGGAAAACAAGAGAAGGGAGACGCTTACTGAGGAGAGGGTGAAGGATGAGGAGTTCTTAGATCTAACGGACAAGGAGAATAAACACTTCAGGTACCGATTATAGATGATTAGGAAACATTCTATTTTTCAAATTCTAATCACTGCAAACGTGGCCTTGATTAGATTCATATGGATGGATATGTGGCGTATCAAAGTCGGGCTATCGCATTAGTGGGGTATGCATTGACTAACGCTGTGCACTGAATGCTGAGCTACAGTAACTATACTTAGAGCATAATGAATACCATAATGATGAACGACATGTTCCGATGCTAGACGCCCGCGAACAGACGATGACTGTACGCTGGTTCCCGTATACAAAAGCGCCATCTTATACCACTTCACATTGACCTCCCACCTCTGCAATTACCTCATGTTTATCGTAGCATTACTTGGCTTACAGGACCACTGCGCTTGAAGGTTGCCCGACAGCCCCGTGCCAGCCTCGTGTACGCCTAGACGAAATGACAGCCTCTCGAGTCCCATGGGCAGCGTGCCTCTTGAAATTCTCGTTGCTGCATCTGCTGATCTTGATTAGGTTGATGATCTATTAAGCTTCAGCGCGCGAAATATTTGCTTTCCTATGTGCAGTTTTGAAGATAAGGATCACCTCTCCGCACTCGTTATCCTCAACCAAACGGAAGATGTAGTACGGTTCAACTTCCTCCCTGGAGCGCTAGCCAGTTGATCTTTATGCAGCAAAGTGAAGGCTAACGCTCTCCTGCTTCAGATGACACTTATTATAAGAGCCAAGTTCATGTCCAACATCTGGTCTGTTTACATTGGGGTTACTCCAGAGGAAGGCGCTCGGCTAACAATATGGTACGTAGCATAATAGCTTTTATGACGCTTGGATGAGGCAGCGCTTCCCTTTGGGATACATAAGGAAGTAGACCAACTGCTCCATATCACCATCGTTGAATCCCTCCAGAGTCGAAACCTTCGCATGTGGAAACGCCCGGAAAAACTTCGCAGTCGCAATTCGAAGCTCCATCTGGGCCAGGTGTAATCCAATACAGACTATCACAATGGTTAGTGACATGTTATGACACAAAGACTGGACGACATACTTCGAGCTCCGCCGCCAAAGGGCATCCAAGCATCCTTCATCTCGTTCGACGGCGATTCCCATCTTGAGGGATTGAATCTGTTCCCACAATGAGCTTCTGATCCATCAACGCACTAGGAAGTCGACTCACCGTTCAGGCTCCGGATACACTACAGGGTCTCTATGCATGCTATATGCCTGAGTTTGTACCTCCGTACCGCCAGGCATCCAGTAACCATCAACTTCGCATCCACCTGGTGGTATCTCCCTCGGCAACAGCGCCGGAGCAGCGGCATACAGTCTCAGCGTTTCCTGAACGACCTGGTTCAAGTACGGCAGCGCTTTCAGATCTTCATCCCGATATCCTTCGGGCAGAGTTTCAAGTTCCTTCACAAGTCTCGGCTTAACGGTTTCATCTCGGCAGACCGCCCACGTCAGATACGTCAAGCTATGCGCTGTCGTATCGCTGCCGGCAGTTATGTAGGTCTGCGAGTCGGCTACGAGCTCAGGCCGCGACATTGTCTCCTCACCAGCCTTGAAAAGCTTTGTGAAAAGTGTAGGTTTGGGGTTGTTTGGCTCCGCTGCTACCATTCTCTCGTAGCGATGGATAGACTCTTCTGCGTAGGAGCGCATCCGCTGCGTCGCGGCATAGACCGCGGTGAAGAGCGGAAGTGGGAGATACGATGCGAGCTTAACGACTCTGGGGAAGGCAACACGAACACCGACGTTGACGGCTATCTTCTGGAGGTCGCGCGCGTATTGGTTGACCTATCGGGACCATGCGTCAGCCGAGGCGTAAGTAAAAGCTTCGAGGGACAGGTGAATTCTACCTTGCCTTGTTCCAACATTCGAAAACTATCGCCAAAAGTCAACTCCCCAATGACATCCGTACTGAAGAACATCCACCATTTCAGCACATCCGCCGCGCCGTATCTTTTCATATCCAGCCCAATTTTCTCAACGGCCAAATCCCCTCGTGCCTGTACGATATGCTCGACATTTTTCAAATTGCCCTCTGACATCGGCGCAGAGAGGAGCCGACGATGTCGCGCATGGGTATTCAGATCACGAGTGCTGAAAATGTTGTATGAACCGTTGCCGCTGCGAAAGATATCGTACATCTGGGACTTGAGAAAGGGTCTGTTGAACGAGTGAATCCGCTTCGCCCCGGATATAGAAGAGAAATCGACTTCATGAGGACCAATGCGCACTACTCTGCCTACGAAGAATGGTAAGTTCTCATTCCTTTCATTGATTTGAATGATATGGATGGGTCGAGGAGTGTGTATACAGACCATATTTGTCATGGAGACGTTGAACGTATGCGGCTCGTTGGCCGTGAAGCCAGTGGTAGGTTACCACTAGAGATGTCCATCTCGCGTACCAGGGGCCGGGGACACGGGATAGGGGGCTTCTCGCTCGCTGGATGAAGATCTGAATATGAGTTAAGTCCGAGAATGAGGAGAATGCGGCATACTATAAACAATCTCAGAGCTCCTATCACGAGAAAGATGGCTGGTGTGAGGATGTAGACGTGCATTCTGCCTGACTTTATTGGTATCCGCGTGCCACAGAACGGAGGAGAGAGAGGGGAGAAGAATAAAGTAACCTTGTGTGGCCCTTCACGGGGGTCGAAATGGAATGGAAAAGGCGCCTAAGCTCGTGCCCAAACAACACGATCTCACCTCATCACAGGCACAACCACCGCAACTTAAATACCACTCTGCTCTCACGTACCATGTTTCGCGCATCGTCACTAAATTACCGTCTCGCACAACATCGGCATCAAATTACCCCATCTACGAACCCCACATCGGAATCTTCTCAGCGCGAACCCCCGACGATGCATATCTTGGGCCACAACAGGCAGGCAGATGCAGGCGTCCCTAGAACTGTGCTGCATCTCATATATTCTCTCCACAAAAGCACCTGTAAAAGGCCGCGATTCAAGCTAAAAAATTTAGCGTTTGTGTTTTTGGTCATCGGTGCTCGTGACTAGTCAGGGTCGAGAAAGGTGGTAGATGTGCGCCGTAGGTCCGATATATTGATTTGCACTACCACGTTGGTGCCACTGTTGTTCATCTTTACATCTAAGCTTAGACGATGTGGTGTATCTCGCAGAGGAATTACAATATCAAGTTATCGCGAATCATGGTGACCCGCTATTGTCCTCCTATCGTACAAGATCACTACGTTTAGGTCAAAGCTCGACACAAACCCAAGTGAGTGCGATACAGCAAGGCGAATATTCCCTATCGATTGCGCGTTAGGCACGTTTCAAGGAAAGGTAAAAAGCTGAGAAAGAAACATTCCAGAAGGAGAGTTGCTTTTATTCGGTGTCGCAACGGTATGCGAAGGTGTATACCACAATACGCTCATCGCCTTCTCAACACCCTCTTTTGTGCATGTTTTAGAGCATCTAGTATCGCGAATCGTAAGAGACCATCAAATCGCGAGCTTCAGGGAATACCTATACATTTGTGTCATTGTGTGTTCACGGTATCCGATGCAGACCACAAACTGTACTTATATCGACTCGCAATTGAGTCGCTATAGCATATGCAAAGACAATCAACGGTGGCCTAATGTCCAAAAGAGGAAGAATATCTGGCCTTGGCCTTGGCCTACCGTAAGCAACGGACTCGTGATTGAAAACGGAGGACGTGATTGGATCTACATATTCTCCGTTTAGGCGACACCAAGAAAGCGCGAGCCTGCCCTGCGAATACGAAGGCCACACTAGCTACACCGAACACGTAACGGAGCCTCGTTGAATAATGACTTATTATCAGCCTCGCCATTGCTTCGTTCCCTTCTCAATGCCCATATCTCAGTTCGAGTTCGTTCGATCTACTTCAGGTACTTGGCAGAGAAGAAATGGCTGTACCATCTTTTATCTCGATTATTGTTGTTCTGATCGCAATCCACATTCTGCAGAGACTGTTCCGCACGCCAGCACGAAGATCTGCACCACTGCCTCCCGGCCCAAAGGGAGTGCCATTGCTTGGCAACATAGCGGACCTCCCCCCACCAGGAGATCCAGAGTATATTCACTGGCTTGCTCATAAAGACATTTATGGTCCAATCAGCTCCGTCACAGTACTCGGGCAAACTCTCATAATCATCAATGACAAGAACTTTGCGTTCGAGATGCTGGACAAACAGTCTAATGTCTACTCGGGTAGAGCAGAGATGAAGTTTGCAGAGATGTAAGTTCGCATTCGAAGAACTGAAAAGCGTAGTCCGTATTAATTGAGGGTTTTAGGTGTGGCTGGGGTCACATCACGGCGATGACACCATTCGGCAAACAGCACAGGATCCATCGCAAATTCGTGCACCAGCAACTGGGAACCAACAGCCTCGTTGCGCCTTACTTTCCGTTGTTGGAGGGCGAGACACGACGGTTCTTGAGACAACTGAGCGTGGACAATGACCGCCTGGTCAAACACCTCAAAACGTGAGTTTTCTGGTCTAAACTACGGAGATCGCTCTCAAGGGAGCGTCACTAACAAATCGGATACATGTAGAGAGACTGCGGCGACAATCTTAAAAATGACCTATGGCTATGAAATCAAGCGCGAGAAAGACGATCCACTTGTGACTCTCGTTGACCAGGCTCTTGCACAATTCTCGGAGGCTGCAGTTCCCGGAAGGTGGATTGTCGATGTAATTCCATGGCTTGAGGCTCTCCCCGCCTGGGTACCCGGCGTGCATTTCAAAAAGACGGCGCAGCAATGGAAAAAGACGGCCACGGCGATGGCCGAGGAGCCATACGCATACGCAAAGCAACGAGCGAAAGAAGGATCGAATGGGAACTCGTATGTCTCGAAGATGCTTCATCAATATGGTCTCAATCCTTCACCGGAAGAAGAACACGCGATAAAGTGGACCGCTGCCACTTTGTATGGCGCAGGAGCAGATACCAGTGTATCGACCATGGCATCGTTCTTCCTAGCCATGAGTGTATGCCCCAGCGTTCAAAGGAAAGCACAAGGCGAAATCGAGCGCGCCATTGGCAATTCAAGGCTACCAACCTTCAGCGACCGCAAAAACTTACCATACGTTGACGCGATTGTGAAAGAGACGCTGAGATGGCTTCCAGTAGCACCCCTCGGAATCCCGCACGCCGCTGATGAAGAGAAAATGTTCCGGAACTACTGCATTCCCAAAGGTACGGTCATTTTGCCGAATGTTTGGTTCTTCACGCACGACCCTGCGACGTATCATGATCCGATGGAGTTCAAGCCAGAGCGGTATTTCGAGCCATACAATGAGCCCTCTCCCGATGATGTAGTGTGGGGGTATGGAAGGCGCATCTGCGCTGGACGAGTCTTCGCGGACGCATCGATATATTTGACGTGTGCACAGAGTCTTGCAGTTTCTAATACACGAAAGGGCTTGAACGAAGCGGGGACGGAGATTGAGCCCAAGATCGAGCTTCAGGCGGGCGCTATTGGGAGACCAGCACCTTTCAAGTGTAGGATTAGGTTTCGAAGTGAGGGTCATGAAGCTTTGACAACGTAGACCGAAGGAGAGCGCGCAATGCTATGTTTATGAACCAGTATCTCCCGTGCAGATTCGAGCGTTGGGCAAATGAGACATATGTATGTGATACCACTCAGTGCATTTTCGAATGGATCGCTCATACACTGAGTCAGCACTGCGTTGGTAGCAATCACTCGTCCGCAGATGTTAGAGTACGGTAATTGCTATAAACGTGTTCGACAGAGTTCGCTGGTCGAAAAGTGCACTCTCAACTTTGAAGTAAAGAGATTACCCTACCAGCTTCATGCGCCTTTTCCAAATGTAAATCCTGACATTGTACCAGAGTTATAGCCAAGCTGGAGGCCAGTATTGCCACTGCCTGAGAAGGTAATGTGGTGAGACGCGTTGTTACCCTTCGTCGCCCTCATCAAGGACTGCTCCAACAGTTTGTCCTGAGCTGCGGCAATCTCTCTCAACACAGAGATGCCTCCACCTTCTCCCATAGCGGATACTTCTATATCGCAAAGCTCACGTTGAGATTGCTTAGCGGCTGGGAAAAGCTCGACCAGGCTATCGACCAGCTCAGTTATATCCTCAATCAGTCGTCGGAACTGGTTCTCTTGGTACAACGCCCATTTTGTCTTTTGTCGTAACCCAGAGTGGTTTTGACGCTCGATCGCCAGCTGCCGCATCTTCTCGTGTAATTTCATCATTGCCGGTTCCAGGTCTGTCTGCGGGTCGTGTACAACAAGGCTGTCGTCCTGAGGATCGGCCTGACTCTTGTATTTGTTCGAGACTCCTTCTGCTTCCGCGAAAAGTTCTACAATCTGGCCCAGCAAGGACTCGGCGTGTTTGATGGTTCCTTCCGACCCAAAGCACCCTTGAAGGGACACTGCGTCTCGAACATCCTCATCCAGCCCCAGAGACTTGCCCCACCTTGATAAGCGAAGTTTTGCGTTGTCAAGTTTGAGCTGGCTCGTTTGAAAGCTCTTGCCGAAAGTGCGGCCAAGTTGAACGAACTCGAAGCAATCCACTGCGTTGTTATATAGGCCGGCGAGGGCGACGACACCAACAACAAGACCAGCTGTCTCTGCCATGTTGGCTAAGGGATACGAAAGTGATAGCGAAGACGAGGAAGAAGAAGAGATATAACGATAGATAAAGCGGAAAGACCGATAGATGGGTTTGCCTTCCTTTCGGCTGGGTGTGCGTAGCTCCTAACAGCAATACGAGGTAGGGGCGAGGGGCGACAGCCCAGCACCTGCATTCGTGACGGTTCAGCCTCGTGCGCGCAAAAGCAGCTACGTGTCTGCGCAAGGCTCTTACCTCCACACAAACAGGTCGCCGCTATTCAGAATGGCTCAGTCGGGCATCTCAACTACTTTCGCAGGCGACAGAAACCAGGGGTTGCAGGTCGGATACAACTCTGGCTCTATTGAGACACACTTCTATGCTCCCGGCAAGTGTCCACTTCTGCCTAGCTAACGCTGTGCTGACTGCGCTCCGTCTCAGGAGAGCGTCCCGAGACTCCACCACAGCCGTCATGCTTCGTGCCGTTCCGTCGCGACCCAGACTTCATCCCTCGTGGAACGCTGCTCGACCAGATCCGCCAGCGATGCGCCACGCCGGCGTCTCGAGTCGCGCTGGTGGGCCTCGGCGGTGTGGGGTACGTCCTCCAACAGAAGCACTCCCAGGCTGGTACACGTACCTAAAACAGGATACAGGAAGTCGCAGCTGGCCATTGAATACTGCTACCGCACTATAGGGCAGTCGCCAAAGACGTGGGTTTTCTGGGCGCACGCGAGTAATACAGCTCGACTCGAGCAGAGCTTCCGGGAGATAGCAAACCAGGCCAAAGTGCGTGGCCGCAACGACCCGCAAGCGGATGTGTTTAAGCTGGTGCACGACTGGCTCTGTGACGAGAAGAACGGGCCATGGCTGTTGGTGCTCGACAACGCCGACGATGCTGCCGTTCTGTCTCCGCCATCGAGCAACACCCAGCAGGCAGACAATGACAGCAACAGCAATAGTGCCACTCTCCGGCGCCAGCTGTCGAGGTATATACCTCCTAGTACGCACGGGTCGGTCCTCGTGACCAGCCGGACACAGCGCGCGGCGACGCAGATCGTGGAAGATGACGACGTTATACTAATCGAGCCCATGCATACTGCGGCTGCATATGCACTTCTTAATAAGAAGCTCGGAGACGAGGCTGACAGGAACGAGGGCATCGCCGAGCTTGCGGCTGCGCTGGATTATATGCCACTCGCTCTTGTACAGGCGGCGGCATATATCCGAAAACGAGCACCACGATGCTCGGTGCGCAAGTACCTGGAAGAGTACCGGCAGAGCGACAGCACAAAGACAAGCCTGCTAAACCAGGAGGCCGGCCATCTTCGCCGCGACGAGACAGCCAGCAACTCTGTTTTGATAACATGGCAGATATCTTTCGACCACATATACAATACCCGAAGGTCAGCAGCGGATCTGTTGTCACTGATGAGCTTCTTCGACCGGCAGGGGATACAGGAGTCGCTGCTACGAAGCCAGAGCAGCACGGCTGACAATTGTTCTGAGTATGAAGATCATGACGACAAATTTGAGGAGGATGTTCTCACTCTACGCGACTACACGTTCATCAAACCCACTGGAGACGCAAACACATTCGAAATGCACAGCCTAGTGCAACTGGCCACGCGCAAGTGGCTGGAGAATCAAGGCCAAGTTGACAAGTGGAGGGGGCAGTTTATCTCCCACCTTTGTGCAGAGCTACCTAACGGAGAGTACGAGAACTGGGAAAAGTGCCAAGCGCTGTTCCCGCATGCAAGGGCGGCGTTGGCACAGCGGCCTAAGGAAGAGGATTCGCTCCAGGAGTGGGCGCTGTTGCTGTTCAATGCGGCATGGTACGCATTGAATTCAGGAAGAGCAGGCGAGGCAGAGCACATGTCGATGGTGTCGATGGAGGTCTATAGAGAGCTGTGTGGAGAAGAGAGTGAGGAGACGTTGCGCAGCATGAGCATGGTAGGAATAGCAAGGAGCCATAGGGGCAAGTACAAAGAGGCCGAGTCAATACAAAGGCAGACGCTGGCGCTGTGCGAGAAAGTACTTGGACAAGAGCATCCTAACACGCTAGTAAACATGAATGATTTAGCGCTTGTGCTACAACGTCAGGGCAAGTACAAAGAGGCTGAGTTATTGTATAAGCACACGCTGGTGCTAAAGGAAAAGGTGCTTGGGCGTGAGCATCTAGAGACGCTGATAAGCATGAGTAACTTAGCGTCAGTACTAAGTAGTCTGGGCGAACACAACGAGGCCGAGTTGATGAGTAGGCAGGCGCTAGTGCTAAAGGAAAAGGTTCTTGGGCGTGAGCATCCAGACACGCTATCGACTATGAATGATTTAGCGGGGGTACTACACAAGCAGGGCAAGCTTGAAGAGGCGGATTTGATGTGCAGGCAAACGCTAGAGCTACAGGAAAAGGTGCTTGGGCGTGAGCATCCTAATACGCTACTGAGCATGAGCAGTTTAGCGGTGGTACTAAGAAAGCAGGGCAAGTGTGAGGAGGCGGAGTTAGTATATAGGCGAACGCTGGTGTTGCAAGAGACTATACTTGGATGTGAGTATGAAGGCACGCTAGCGAGCATGTATGGTTTAGCGGTGGTTCTAGGAGATCAGGGCAAGTTCGAAGAGTCTGAGTTGATACATCGGCGAACGCTAGTGTTGCAAGAGACTATACTTGGATGTGAGCATGAAGACACGCTGCTGAGCGTACACAACCTCGCCTACCTTCTCACAAAGCAACATCGCTACGACGAGTCTCTTCCCCTGTACGAAAGAGCATGCGCTGGGTATGATACTGTCCTTGGGAAGGACTACCCAGATAGCCGAGGTTGTCACGAGAATTATACTAAAGTCAAAAGACTTGTATCAGAAGAACAGCGTCATACGGAAGTCAAAAGACTTGCAACAACAAGACAGCGTCATACGGAAGTCAAAAGACTCGCAACAACAAGACAGCGTTATACTGAAGCCGAAAGACTTGCAACAACAAGACAGCGTCATCCAGAAGTCCAAAGACTTGCAACAACAAGACAGCGTCCAAATACTTTGTCCCGACTGGCACGGGGACTAGCGAAGATTGGATTGAGAAGCTCAGAGAAGCCTACATAACAGGAGGATTTGTACGAAGATATACATGTAGTTAGCTTTTCATATCATTCACGCAGCTACGATCTTCCACTCTTTTGCCTAACGTGTAAGCGGCACGTTTTGCAAGAAGAACGAGTGAGAGTAACGACATGCCCCAGCACAGTCTTATAGTGTGAGCCATTTATGTTCGATATAAGCAAGCATTCGTCTTGCGGCCGGAGCCAGGTAGAGATTGTAGTGGGTGGAGGTTGTAGTACATATGAGAAGAATGCGAACGTCTAGCATGGCATATAAGCCTGTCAAACAAGCCCGGTGGCTTAGTCACTAACGTCACTTTGCTTGCGTACAGTAGTGGGATGATTTTGGTCTAGCCATGGGAAACGCTTCTTCCGAAAGTGAACTTCTGCCTATGACGAGGGGCAGTAGCACTATGACACTATATAAAGGAGAACCTTCACCTCTATCGACCTGCACACTTTCTTCACTTCGTGCTAAAAAATTGGGAAGAGCAAGCATGTGCTCAAAAAGACCGGTACCCTCGTAGCATGGAGAGTCATCGCAGAAGAGTCACATTGAATCTTCTGGTGGGCCGCGAAAATACGCCTCGAAGTATGTCATGCATAGAGTTTGGAGAAGATTGGTAGATTTCAAACCAAACAGCAAGAACGCTATGGCTCGCTTTGGAGCTTCAAAGGCACCTTCATGCATGTTGAAGTGGGTTTCTTGTGAGACAGAAATCATTGGTGGAAGGTCACATGTTGTGTGCTCCAAGGAGGAGCGGTATATGCTCAAATTCCCCACTCTTGCTCTCATGGCAGCATTCGAGCTCTTGAATTTACTGTGAAAACAGTCGATATGCTCTCCTGCTGGATGCAAATAATGACCAACGAAAGTGATGTTGTGCGTCGAAAATCGAGCGGCATGCTCCAGCTTTAGGGCCAGCGATATTGTGCCTGCATTGGAAAATGAAAATCTCCCGTTCAGGCGTCATGTTCTCTTCGGCAGGACACAATGAAATGAAGCGAGAGAAATGGCGCGTCTCCTGCGACGCTCACAAGGGCACTATGCGCAGCCTGGGGTTCTAAAATATCCCTTTGCAGGGGTCATGCTTCTCCTGCAGAGTTCATAACAGCTAAACCCACGCGTATGCTGGTCTGTGTCTGTGCGGATGGCATCTCTACGAAATCTTGCCACAACTGTCTTTCAGCTGTAAAAGCTGAAGAACTCGACGATATGCGTTCTATTGGCGGGACCAAAACGTTTATGTCAATGATTTCAAGTCGCGTGCGCGGGAAGTGCGCCATTTGACATCTGAATAACTGTGTTCTCGGGTCCAAAACATCTACCCAGGCAACCATATCTTCGGATCCAAAGCAAGTTTTGAGAAAAAGGTTTGTCTCTTCTGTTTGCCAAATATGCCTACGGACATCTCATGTTGTGTCTCTAATAGGGATCACAAGCGACACAAGGCCTACTCCCATGTCTCTGACCAGACGTTGCTCCTCACTGCGATCCAAGTCAGCCACAGAGTGAGAGTCTTGCGTTCTCAATTCTGCATCACGACCGCCTTAAGTGTGTCCTGGAACTCTCCAAAAAGCAGAATGATAAGCATACGTGCTCTTCTTCTCTGAAAGGATTCTGAAATGTGGTCATGCCGTGTTGCGACAATGGGTCGTCACAACCGAAGCGTGTGCTCCCGGGATCCAAGTTGAACCGGGTATATAATGCGTGCTCCTCGTCTTGGATCTTCACACTCACAAGTCTTCAGGATACCCATTGTTCAGATTGCATCTTCAAGTTTTCGATGACTGTGTGTGTGGTTCCAAAGATTCTTGCAAAGCAACTATGTGTTCTTCGCTGGAGCCCAAAGAGAGTGTCGAAAGAAGTATGCTTCGCGTGCCGAACGCTGGACGCACAATGAGTATAGAGTCCCGGGAACTGGATCGAAATTCTAGCATATTCCTCTCCTACACGCAAAGTCGAAACAGAAAATGTCCAGAAACATGCCGTCTCTAAGTCTCACACCTACGGCCATGTCCGCTGCTGCCGTTCGAGATACTCGGAACATCTACTTATGTGTTCTTCTGCCGGCACAAACATCAGTCAAAACCACCGCATGTGCCATCCAAAAACCAGAAGCGCCCATGTATGTGTTCTCCTGTGGTATCAGAATCAATTTCCCACATATATATGCTCTGTATCCTGGAACATCCACTCCTCGCGGACATGTGGAGTCAACAACAAACTTCTCACGCACTCTATGCTCTGCGGAGGACACCAAATCAGCAAGTGCACGATTACATGCCGTCTCTCGAGTAACGAAAATGCCGCTTGATGTTGTTGCTGCTGTTCAAAAAACAGCTAATACCGACTTATGTGCCCTTCAACCAGCATCCAATTTGAGAATATCGAAACGCTCTATGCGTTATGCCGAGGGTTTTGGCAGCATACGCCATGAAGAGTCGAAAACGATCTCCAAGTAGAGAAATGCCCTTCGGAGGACCAAATCAGCGAGCGAACGATTCTCGACTTTCAATTTTGGGAAAGACGGTTTCATGTCCTTTGCTGTCGTTCGAATATACTGGAGCACCAATACATGTGTTCCCCTGCTTGTATCAAAATCATCGAAACCACGTTTTCATGCTCCCGTGCCAAAGGTCTTGGAAAGATCCGCCATGGAGCGTCAACCATATGCTCCACCTACAGCTGATGTTCTCCGGAGGACGCAAAAGCAAGCGCACAATTCCATACCGCCTCTCAACATCTTATTGAACCTAGCTATGCCCGTTGCCGCCGTTCAAAACAAACAGCCTACCCAGCTATGCGTCCCTCTGCTGGAAAAAACGAAGGATATCAACGCTATGCTCCCCGTGTCGGAGGCCTTCGAAAGATCCGCCACGGAGTCAAGAACGAGGTGTTGATCCATATCATGCTCCCCAGAGGACGTAAAAGGAAAAGTCAGGATATGATGGCGCCTCTAAAAACATCAACAAAGATAATCATATCCATTTATGCTTTCCAAGACCTACACTCGAATTGTTATATGTGCTCTCCTGCTGGCGAAAACGAAGGATCTCAACGCTATGCTCCCTGTACCGAAGGTCTTGGAAGGTCCGCCATGGAGAGTCCACACATACCCCTGATTACGCATTATGTGTTCTGGAGGACGCAAAGACCCACGCGCACAATTCCATGGCGCCTCGGAAAATATTAAGAAATACGGCAATGTCCAGCTGTACCGTTCCAAACTCTGATTCAGATACTCACATGTGCTCTCCCGCTGACAAAAACCAACGACCTTGATGCGATGCTCCCTGTGCTGAAGGATTCTTTAATATTCGCTATGGAGAGTCCACAACGCGCTTACATTACACATCCTGGTCCCCAGAAGACGCAGAAGCACGTGCATGGGTTCATGGCGTGTCTTGAAGTACTCCTTGTCGCGAAAAATGCCGGTGTCTGGTGTCCAGAGTGTGAACGACCGCGTTCATGTGGCGTTCTTGGTTTGGATCAAACTGTCCTTCCTCAAGAGCTATGCCGTGTCCAGAAGGAATTTGGCCGAGTACATATGTGCTCTTGCGGAAGCAGGAAACAACGTCTGCAAACAACATGTGCGTCTCCCCAGGACTGACAGACAAAGTATCCACCTCCAACCAAGTTTCCGAACCATGAATGAACGAACCCCATGTCTTCCTGGGACGAAGAAGTCGATAGCACAGTCTTATGCGTCCTCTGCCCCAGCACTGCACAGAAACAAAAGGCTCGGCGCAATCATGTTATGTCCAGAACCTGCTAATCGGTCTTATCATGTCTCACCCGCCCGCACGGCCGACGGGAAAATCTCCGAGAAGAAGGCAATGTCTTCTTTTTCTCTTCTGCTCCGCTACGCAACTCGCCCATGCTGCGTGGCTGCCTTGCGGCGTTCGAAAACTTTGGACGCAAAGAACAATGGCTGTTCTGGTGGGAGTAACAAAGTTTACGACAGCACACAGTGAATGTGCCCTTTGTCCCGGCATCTGCACGGAAATGATAAGACTGGAAAGGCATGGCCCGTGTCTACAATTCGATGTCTAAGCACTTCATGTCTGCTCTCCTGCCCGCGCAGCAGACGTGAAAATCTCCTCGAAGAGGGCAATTTCTTCTTTGCTCTGCTGGAATCGAAGAAAGGGTATATTCTGTGTATGCTGCGTGGCCTCTTTCGGACGTTTAAAAACCACTGCGAACGACGCGATGGCTGTTCTTTGAAACGACAACACTGTCCATCTGATTTGTCCACTTTCTCAGGATCAAACGCAAGTTTGGGAAGTTGGAAAGGCACCGCCCATGTTCGGAATCGATGTCAAAGCACTTCACGCCCTCCTCTCCTTAGGTTGTCCCGAACCCATCGAACATCAGCCTTATGGCTTCTCCTGCTGCAACCGAAGGCAGGACGCAACTCGTCCATGCTGCGTGCCCTTTCTCCTTCTGGTGTTCGAAAACCTCCCTGACCATACGATGCCCGTCCGCCCCAGCCGTAAAAAAACAAAAACCATCCACAAAAACCTCGCATGTCTAGAATCTGCAGCTGAAACGATTCGTCTCCTCTCCTCTCCTCTCAGCATCTAGCATCTAAGAGCAGAAAAACCGATACGTTCCCCCCGCATCTGCGCCTAAAAGATAGTACACTTAGTCCCACCACATCTCTACCTCGCGCTGCTAAAAAACACTTTAACCTACACAATAGCCGCTCTCCAAAACGAATATTCCAGTTCAATGTCCTCCTCGTCCTCGTCCTCTTCCTCGTCCTCATCGGGCTCGAACGCAAGAGCGCAAAGTTAAACTTCGACGTCTACTTCACGCCTCCTTTAACATCCCTGCAGAAAAGACTTCTTCCCTTTAAATTGAAACGACGTTACAACGAAATTATGCTGGCTGCGTTCTCCCCGGTGTTCGAAAACCTCTTACCGCACAATAGCCTTTTTAAGAAAAATTCTGAACCGTCTAAGCTGTCCTCGTCCTCATCCTCATCTACACGATGTATAGACGAGATTCTATCACGTTAGAATTTGGGGGGAGGGACTTCACGCCCCGCCCTTCCTGCGTCTCAAAATCTATAAGAAGGCTAAAGATGGTAGCTGGAATTGAAAGCGATGCACCTCCTCACGCCTCCCCTCTCCCTTTTCCGTGAAAACCATCCAGAAGATTATGCCGTCCTCTGGTGATGAAGAGAAGGGAAGTGTAAGATGTTGCTGGAACGCGACACTTCTGCTGGTGGTCTTAGCTTCTCCGTTAAGGGAGGTTCAAAGCCTGAACGTATTTGATGGGAGGAGCTGTGGATTTAGCTTTGTCGGTCAAAAGCAGAGAGGAAGAAAGCGACGGTCGTGTTATGTTTGCTTAGCATGCACCTCCCGCCGCCGTCACCATCAGCGTCTGCTTCAGACCACCACCGTCTACATCCAAAGCGTACGAGGAAAGATGTGAAGAATTTAACGTCCTTGATTAATAATATCCGGGGTATATCACCTTCCCAATTCCCAACTCCCAACTTCAAATTCCCACCCATCACACACCAATCCAATCCACTCCACCCACCCAACATAAGAAAATTATCTCAACGATAGTAGATCACCCCGTCTCCCTCTGACTCCTCACCATCCCCCTTACTATCTTCTATAAACCCTGCGTACTTCTTCCCTCCCCAGCGCAACATCACACTCAGGACACCTTACCCCCTCCCCCCTCCCCACTGCCTCTCCTATCATACCTGCTACACACTCCCTACACACCCGCCCCGCATGCACACACCCCGCCCCAAGCCCCTGCGCCGGAAACGCAGACGGGTGCTCCGTCTCGCCGCACAGCACGCACGTTAGCTGCGGCGTAGCGAGTGCTTCTTTCTGCGCGAGGGACGGCGCGTGCTGGGGGCAGGAGGGGGGAGCGGGCGCGTAGCAAGCGGGAGGCGAAGGGAAAGCGCGGAGGAGGGTGGACGTTGTTGAGGAGCGGAACGTTTGGAAGGATGGGACTGCGGTGCCGCTGGGTGTTAAGGTGGGCGTGTGTGTCTGCTCGGCGTAGACGGTGGTGCCGGGGGAGGAGAGGTGTAGCGGCGGGGAGACGGGCGGCGTGAGCATCTGCGCTTGAGCGCGTGCGAGGGCGAGCGCGTCGGGGCGGGGAGACGGCGTTTTGCTTCGGGGGACGGGCGTGCAGCGTTCGACGTGCATGTCGGGGGAGGCGGGGGACTTTAGCAGGTCGTAGCCTAGGCGGTACATTTTGGGCACGTAGCCTACTTCGTCCTCCCAGCGTTGGAGGTTCTCCTCGGTGAGGGTGACGACTTGCTTCGTCTCCTTGCGCTCGAGGTGGAGGTGCAGGGCGTCGTCGTCCTTTGAGGATTTGCGCTTGTGCGCGAGTTTCATGAGGGAGACGGGGAGGGACGACCAGCGGGGTTTGCTGGCGCGTTTCGCCGGGGGAGGCGGGGAGGTGGGCATGGGTGAGTTGGTGCGCGACTTGCTGATGCCCAGCTCGAGTTTCTCGAGGGCGGCTTTGATCTCGTTGGAGACGAAGGTGCCGCCGATGGGCGACATGGGCGAGCGGGGGTCGTCCTCGATGTCGCTGAAGCGGATGGAGAGAGGGTCGCGCTCCATGTGCTCCCCTGGGATGGGCTTCGGCGTGAAGCTTGATAGTGGGCGTGAGAAGTTCGGTGGAGAGCTCAGACCCCGTGAGCGGGAAGAGGCGATCTTGTTCTTTGGTCGATCGCTGAAGCGCGGCGAAGTGTAGGAGTGCGGTCTGGCACGAGGGCGGCGCGGTGGGAGGAGAAGTTCGTGGTCAGGCCCAGCATCCAGTTCGATAGGCGCACGCGGGAAGGAAAGTTGTTGTGGTGATTGCGAGATTGGCAGCTCCAAAAACGGAACTTTCTCTGGGTCTGGTTGTGATGCTTCTTCATCGTCTTCCTCGGCCAACTGCGGTGTCTTGTCGTGCTCTTTCTCGTCGTCGGATTGCTCGTCATCTGCCGCCGCACCCTCTTCGTCATTCGTGTCAACAGCTAGATGCTGCATCCTCGACAGGCGTCTGATTTCCTTCTCTGCCTGCGCGAGCTTCTGCTCGAACTCGCCCTTGAACTCGCCGCTTCCCGACTTCCTCCAAGATCTCCTGTCACGTGGTAGGTCGGTGACGAGTCCCAGCGTCCGCTGTGCCTTGATCGGACCTCCTCTTTCCTCCTCTTCGATACTCCGCCTCTCGAACTGGGCAACGAGTCCAAGCACTTTCTTTGCCTTGCGCGAACCAGATGCGCTCTGCAACCGCGGGCCGGTATAGATGAAAGGAGGTGAATTTTGCTCATTGTGGATGTGTCCCTGCCCTGCGTAATACCTCGGATACCTCATCTTGTCTTGATGCAACGACCCATGCGAGGCAAGCGGCCTGCTGTTGTGTGCAACGAGTGCCATGATGCACGCTCACATCAATTGCTCCTCGACAATAAACGCGAGAAGGTAGGAGAGCAGCACGAGGGCACAGCGACGAGGGGAAGCAATATGACGTGGGACAGAACCCGAGTCGATTCGAGGTGCATGGCAGCGGTATGTATGTCTATCGACGATGCGACGGGAGCGACGGCTACCGGGATCTTGGGAGCACAAATCGCCCAAACGGGACAGAAACGATAAAAGCGAGAGCCTTGAACGAGAGTGCCGCGCAGGCTGACTGCTCTGATGGAGTGCGACTATTGGGCGTTCGGGGTCGTTCGTCGAGGCTTAGCTGTGCACCTATCACGGCCCTGCCCCGCGCTGCTGCGCCCGAAATAGCTCGGCTTACGAACGTTACCCACAAGAGAAACCGGTGCCCGCTCCACTGCGCTGCTGTCCACCGTCCTCCGAATAGAGCCATTTGCCGGCGGCTGTCTCACGACGAACACGCTACGCGTACATGGTCCACGGCGACGTCGCACGCGTGTGCGTGGTGGCCAAAGGACGCGGGGGGCGACTTTTGCCGTGGCCACCGCGCCCTTGCGCGACGAATATTGGATTCACATGCGTGCATGGCGATCATCTCAGTGCTGGCTATCAGCGTGCGCGCTCGACGAGGAAGCCTTGTGCGCATGCGAGCACACCGACCACGGCTTGAGGCTGTACCCGTCTGTCATGGGCCATGTTAAATTCCGAGAGAGTGCGCCGCCACACTCGAGTCACATGTAACATTGGGTTACAAGGGAAATGCTCCTGCGAACTCAGCCCGACGAGTGCACTTGGCGACCACTCACCTGTTGTCTCACGCTCGGCAATCTGATGGGTTACTGCAATCGGCAACACGAGCACCTTCACAAAGCCTAATCCCACGAGGCTGCTCAACATCCCACAGCGCCTAAATGCAATCAGCGGACAGTGGGGGCGTCTTCAGAAACGTGTTTTACCATTTGCATCTGCCACCTAACCATCCCTTCCCTACTCCAAGCAGCTTTTGCTATGCAGACCTAGACTCCCATGTTTAACAGACCCCACTCGATGCTCAACTGATGTACATCTGCTTCTTTCCCGCCCCAAGCGGCGAGGCAGAACCATAGCTTACCGAGGCCAAAAACACAAACACCCTGCTGCTCTATTCCTACACTGCCATTATACACCGCCGAGGAGCGTAACCCTCTATTGTGTCTCGTGATGAAAGAGGGTGTCGTGGCCAATCACACTTACTAAAGCCTCTTCATATGAAGATCTCCAACTCGTGCCTCTTCAGATTCTCCTCCTCGAATTCAGGATATGCAGGCACTATCGCATCCGCAGATTGCACATACGCGTCGTTGTAGATGCGCCAGTACGGCTGTCGCACCTTCCGCGCCGGATGGAAAAGACCTGCCCACACGTAGTTCATGACGAGAGGTGTGCCGATGGCGTTGCGGACTCCCTCGATGGCCTCGACAATTCGGTCGATGACGTGCGGGCTGGTTTCGAACAAGTTCGGCCAGAGAAGGTTGAGCAGGTGGATCATCGCGTCTTCGCAGTCGAGGCCGACGCAGCCGAGCGCCACGTGTTTGACCACCGACGCAGCCGTCTGTCGGTGCACTTGATCGCGGTCGATAAGCGCGTCTTCCAGCAACGGCGTGATAGCGTAGACATAATCTTTGGCCATCTCCCCAATGTACTCAAACATGAAGCTGAGCGACTTCAGCACACCGTTCTGAACATTGAGCTCGGGCACGCGGTATTCGTTCATCAACGCCGGCAGAACTGTGAATGGAGCGCATGTTTCTGCGACAATGCCAATGGCGACGGCAGTACACACTCGAGACTGTCGTTCTTGCACCTGTAATTGTTAGCTTGAGTCTCTTGTAAATGGCGTGGATTAGACTTACTCGTAGGTTGCCCAAAAGCGTGGCAAGCACATCCTGCGGTCCAATAGCTTTAGCAATATAGCCAAACGTGTTGTTTGCGGCTCGCCGAATGCCCTTCTTGTGCGCCTTGAGCATATCCAGTAACTCGAAGCAAATACGCATCCATTCCCTCGGGTTGACGTAGTCAGCTCCACGATCCGCAATTCTGCCAACCAAATCAATCGTGTTCTCCTGCACCTTCTCGTGTCGATTGCGGAGAATGGGTGTGAGTCGCGGCAAGAGGTCCTTGATCGGAGGCTGCATCGCTGCCAGACCAACGACTGTGACGATGGCTCGTAGTGCTCCGAGTATAGATCCAAGGACTTCCGGGTACTCCTCGCCGAGGTACTCATACAGTATACTTGCAAGCTTGACAAGCTGTGGGTCTTCATCACACTTCTGCATGACGAAGGTGATGCGAGAGATCAGGTCAGCAGCTTGTTGTCGAACAGGTGCCGCCTTGTTGTTCAGCCGGTGGATGACCACAGCAACAATCTGCGGCAGATACGTCTTAGTGCGCTCACCAAGCGCATTCACCACCGTAGCAAAACCGTCGATAACAATCGGGTCTTCGACAGTCTGGTCCTGGAAGGCAACCAGTATACCGTCGATGAGCTGTTCCTCAAGGCGCTGATCTACGTCGTGCGCGCCCAGTGTCGAGATGACCTTGTCGATAGTCTCGACCGTCATCTTGCGGTACGCTTCATTCTCATCCTTCATGTTGTTCACAATACGGCCCACAATCTCTGCAACGCCAGCCTTTTGAGCCAGATCGACTGTAGTGTCAACTACTTGGCGGTAGTTGCGCTTGTCGAGTGCCATCCTACGCACCCAGAAGTGCTTGAAAAACTCTGGAAGTACGTTGTCCTTCAAGTAGACTGGAGTCACGCCAGCAGTGCTAGCACACTGGGATACCACTTTGAGCACAACCTTCTTCATTTCTTCGTCGGGCGACTGGAACTCGCGGATGACGATTTCCATGATTTGGCTGGTGTAGTAGTTCGAGTACTCTTCGTCCATAAGTGGGATAACGTAGCCAACGGCTTTCAAGAAGGATGCTAGAGCCTTGCCTCGCTGTCTCCGTGCTCCGGTCCATAGAGGGTTCAGAATGTCGTCGAAAGATTCAATACCGTAAGGCGCGGCAGCTTCAGCCAGTGCGGCCAATGCGAGGGCAGTCACCATGCGAACCTTGGGCTGTTCGTCGTTTAGGTTGTCGCCAATGCACTCGACCAAACCCTTCAGGTGAGGCAAGATAGCGCAACCCATCAGGATAGGGATCTGCTGCACGATCTTGACACCAGTGTGACGGGCATGCCACGACTTTTTGCTCCGGCACACAGCCCGAAGGAAAGGCAGAAGTGCTGGTATACCTAGTGCGGATGCAACCACAGCAAATGCTCGGGCCGTCGTGTTTCGCACGTATTCGTCCTGGTGATCCAGATCTGGGCGCATTGTACTGATCATGTGGGCCAGACCAGCAGCTTTTGCGAGGTTGGAAATAATTTCTCGACCCTCTACACGGGCATAGTAGTCTTGGTCGATCAAGAGCGGCTCAATAACAACCAGGATCTTATGGACGTAGGGCCTGACCAAGTCATCCAGCTTGTACAGAACACGATCGATGACTTTAACAAGCAAATGTCGCTCTTGGTCCTCCAAGGTTCGCTCCATCAGCAACGGTAAGATCTGATTGAAGAGAGCTGCTGGTCCAAACTGGCGAGCATTATCGGTAAGCTGTCGTAAAGCGGTCTTTCGCATCGGAGGCGTTCCGTTCTTGACTTTGAGAAGCAGGCGCATAATCTTGCGCTCCTTGAGCTCCTCGACAGTCATCTCGTTCTCGTCCGCGCCGTCGGTCAGCTTTCCAAAGTACTTCATGTCCTCATTCTTGAAGAACTGCAGGTCGCCCACACCGGGAATTTCCGTTGGTAGCTGCTTTCCCATCATGGACATGCTGTTGTCCGCTTCAGGAACCAAATACCCCGAGTATCCGGTTGGAAGCGCTGGCACACCGACAGGTCGCCTAACCGGCTCGTAGCCCGGAGGCGGCTCGAGGATCTTGTAGCCTTCGGATGGGAGCATCATGTCGAGTTGCTCGTCAGAGAGAGGGGCGTTACGTGCGGAGATGTCGGTGCCGAACGTAAAGCTCGTGGGTGCGGCGGCTTTGGTGCCATTGGTGGCGGGAGCAGGCGTGGCGCTGGCGCTGGCAATGGCAGCGGTGGTATCCCATCGTGAACGTACGGGTGCGGCGGCCGCGGGTTCCTCGGGTTTGACCTCCTGTGGATCTGGAGACCATCGCGACCTCTTCTTCAAAGCAGGCTCTACCGCCGCCTCTTCGATCTTTGCGGGCTCCTCATCACCACCATCATCCCACCGGCGCCGCTTGCGCTTCTTCTCCATGGGCGGAGTTTTGTTGCCGTCAACTTCGGGCGCGCCATCCTTGAGCGTGGGCTTGTGGTCAAGAACCTCGTCGCCATTCTTCTCGCGGTCCTCGAGCAGTCGTTGGACACGTGCCTCCTCGCGCTCCAAGTCGCGCTCTTGCATCCTTTCCTTATACGACATGCCGCCCTCTGCGCCATCGGGTGACAGTTTGCGGTCGAATCGTCGCCGCTGATAGTCGGTCTCGCGTGAGGAAATCTGGGCCTGCTTCTCCCGAGACTCCATCATGTCGTCCTCGCCATGCGCATATTCGTTCAGCATGTCTGCGCTCGCCGTGTACTGTCCGACCAGCCGCCTTCCGTTGATTTCGCCGACATCTTCCATATCCTCGTCCTCATTCGCGGCGATGGACATGTTGTAGCCGGCAAACTTGTCGACGCCATTGCTGCCATCGTACAGGTCCTTATCGAACGCCTCGGTGAGCGACTGCTTGCTTGATCCACCTCCAGAGCCGTTGGCGGCAGCCTTGTCTCCTGCGCGCGGTCCGGCCATTGTGCTGCAGGCGTGGCGAATTGTCCGAGTGGGCGTTGTCGTTGGAGGTGTCGAGGGGGAACTGAGGTAAATCATGAGCTGCAGGCACGCTAACGACGCGCACGGACCTTCGCCTGCCTAAGTCACGTGCGACCCTCACCCAACACGCGCAGAACCTACGATGGAAAGCTTGACTTTGGGATACATTACGCCAAATACTATCATAGCTCATGCAAAGTTTCTCAAGTTCACGTCGGTGTTGGATTACTACTGGAAGCTTCAGGTGCTAAACGATCTACGTAGACGCACATGCTATCCTCGTGGATTGCTCCGTTACCACGATCATTGAGATCGACCTAGCCCGATGCATCCTGCTACTTCTTCCACACGACGACGTACTTGAACATCGTTGGAAATGCCTTGTCCGAAACCAGCATCTCCTCCCCTTCAGCTGTCAAGTCCTTCATCTTCTTCTCTAGGTTTGGCCGCGTCATGCGCTCATAGTCCGCCGCTGACTGGATGTACAGCGACTTCTCTGTGGTCCTTATCGATGGCGTTTTGAGTTGTGCCTCCGGACGCTCCGCCAAGCTGTCTACGAACTCCTGCAGCGTCGCTTGCGGGTCGATCTCCAGCGGACGCGCGAGAGCATCCTCGCCACATACGGGACAATCATCTTTCTTCTGATGTTCGAAAGTATAAGTGTACACAGACTCGTCGCCAGTATACATCATGTAGTTCTCTGTGCCAGGGAACCCGAGGAAGGGGTTCGCGTTGGTGAGAAGCTTGAAGGCCTCGTTGCAACAGCTGGCTGCCACAATGGCATTCGTTGATGCAATGGCCGGAATGATGTTCTTGACTACGCCTTGCGTCATGCTGTATGTGACTCCGGGAATGTTGAACTCTTCTGCGCGCTTCAAGGCTTTCTGGAAAAGCCATGTAATGTGCTCGGGGTCGTCGGTGTCTAGGGTGATCTCCTTGCGCTCTTCTTCCCAAGCGATGATGTGCGCCCACTCGATGCAATGCTGTGGTTGGCGCGGGATAGTAGCAAGTGTGCAAAGGGGAACTGCAGCACGCGGAGCGTGCATGTCCAGCTGACACTCAATGCAGCTGGTCATGGTAGGAAAGATTACCCTCGCCTGGCCCTTGAAACCCTCGGTACCGCCATCTATCAGCGGCTTCAGGCTATCCGGGTCGTTTCCATCCACCATACCGACGAGCATCGAATTGATCCACCGTCGTGCCTCGATGCTGTCTAGACCACAGACAATGAGGGCAAATTGCTTGTAGTACTCTTCATCCTTGTCCTGAATCTTGCCGCAGTAAGGTGTGATCTTGACGCCTTTTACGCGCTTCTCCACAAAAGCTGCAGCGACTTCGGCTTTGTAATTTCCTACATCAGCAGCACGGAACAAGAACTGGCGGTTGAGGTTGGACACATCGATTGTGTCCATGTCGATGACATGAATATCCTTGAACCCAGACAAGGCCAGATTCTTCAGTATCTCACAACCTAAGCCTCCAGCTCCACTATATGTTCATTAGTCGATATATCGGTGATTCTTCGTGCGAACTCACATGACCCTGTGTCTGTTAGTATCAAGGATTTCATTTATGCGTATCAACACTCACAGTACTTTCGCCCTCTCTAGAGTCTCATGGTTGCCTGGCACGAAGCTATCCGGGTCTGTGAAAGGTCCCGGTCTATCTAGGACCTTGTCCAAGTACTTCCTAAGCCGAAGCGTTAGCTTGCTGAGAGCTGTCGAGACAGTAGATCTTACCATCGCGTCCGGGTGCCTTCCGAACCGTTTGGCAAGAATGCAACGTCAGCTGCAGCCATTTATAGTGCAATTTGTAGGTGTTGAGATGGGAAGTGAGTAGGTTCCCTAACAGCTCAGGCGGCGGTGGTAGGCAGCTGTTCCAGTGAGGTTAGCCCCACCGCGCCAAGGCCGCCAACGAAAGTGGCAAGATCTGCCGAGTGGACGGCTACTTTTGCTGAACACGGACGCCGGTCACCACTTTCAACGCGTCGCATGGCTGTATGATCACGGACTTTACACCAAGAGAATATCAAAATGATGCCGGGAACATGGACGACTTCCTCACGCCTGTCTCCACCACGAAGGTGAAGCGCATCCAGGATCCGAAGCCTCTTCTGCAAGAGATTGGGAGCACCGTGAACAGCAAAAGCAGCGTAGTAATCGATTCGCCTGAAAGAGCCTTGCAGGTCCTCAAGGAGCAACCGGATCTTGGGTCGGTCGAAAGCGTGCTTAGCTTTCTGGTGGCCGAAATTGAGCGTCAAGATGGCTTTCACCTTGTGTTGCCGGACCCAGTTGCTGCAAATATCGTATTCCAATTAATCAATACGACACTGCATGACTATTGGCAGATCTTGAAAGATAAGAAAACGCAATCGAAGCAAATGATCAGATGCCTTCGTAATCCGAGCGGTATAGGAAATGTCATCACGCGGTTGCGACCGCTGATTGCAGATTGTCGACAGAAGAAGGCCGTTGGAGAGACCCGGGACTCGGCATCCCATATCACGGATCTCCTCGACTTCCTCGAGCGCATCTTACACGGCGAACAATGTTTAGTTCAGGTATGGGCGGACATCAAAGCGCACGGAAAGAACGCAGCACAAAAGAAGTTGATGTGGAAAGAATTCATTGCACAAGTTGCTTCCGGCCGGATAGTCTCGCTTGCAGCTGAAGCCGAAGATGTACTCAAAGAGAAGCAAGTGTCTCGAAATTCGAGTTGGCTGGCGGACGGCAGCAGCTATGCAACCTGGTTGGGGCGTAACATCGCACATCTGAGCGCAGTTGAGCGCGACGAAGATTCTGTGTCAATCAATATAGATGTCTGCAGCAAAGCGCTGACCCTAGGTTACACAGGTAGGTTACTAATATGGACATGCAAATATAGTGCTGACCATACCAAGATCAGGCCATTCGCTCGATGTTGCTAGTCATGATCGATAGCAACTCTATCAGCGCCTTCACCTCGCTGCTTCACAAGATGAAAGCCTTTGAGCAACGCAAATACCTAAACGCAATCATAACTGTTTTGTCGAACCATTATCTCAACGCTATCGGCGACAATACAAAAAGGCTTGTAGTTGAAAGCTCCCCGCGAATTGGGGGTGTCGCTGCCCTGGTCAACGAGTTGGTCAGAGACAGCGACACAACGAAGGAGCATCTAGTAACATCACTCACGAAATCTGGAATCCCTGCGCTAGATGATTCACTTTCTGGACGTAGAAGTGTCATCGCTGCTATTGCGACTGATGAAGGTAAGGCCGGAGTTCATGAGCTTACGGACATGAGATGGTAACATAGATAAGACCAGATACATACTCTCCTCGAAAACAGCCTTAAAATGTTTGGAGACACATTCTACATCAAACATACACCTATCATCCAGCAAGAGGGTACGTAAACCACATATACATTTTCTTACAATGTTCTGACAGCATAGCTCTCGCACAAACTCTTGCGATAACGTGCGGATACGTCCAGCGCTCACAACCGATGTTCCTTACCATGATGGCCAAGTCAAGCTATCACACGTCTGGAATGTCAAACAGAATAGGATCATCCTCTCCACGAGCCCGGTTCCTTGGCATAGCAGTGGGTATGGCGATCTCGAAAATAGTTGATAAGCCCGAGACTCAACTCAAGTTCGACCTCGAAGGTGCCGAAGCGGAAGAAGCGGAGTGGTACCAGCATCTCACACAAACCAATGACAAACTCGGTGAGATCAGTGATTTAAAGGTCCAGGAGAACAGATCGAGCAAGCAAGGGGACCGGAAGGGACGCACCAAAGTCGTAACCAAGGGCACTACAAGTCCCGCTGTTACCGAGATACAAGGTCCGCGTATCGTCGAAATACTTTCCGACGAAGATGAAGATGAAGACGACGACCTCATCCCTTACTCAAAGCCCGACTCAGACCCCGAAGACGAAACCGACGATCCTACAGAGATCAATCGAAATAAGCCCACCGCTCCTGTCTATATTCGTGACCTAATCTCCGGTCTGCGTGACACAGAGAACTACGACAGGCACGCTTTAGCGCTCACCACGGCCGCACCGCTCATCCGTCGCAAAGCGAACTTCGGCTCCGAGGTGCTCGATCATATCGAAGAGCTCGCCTCTATCCTTGTTGGGCTGAACGATAGTTTTGAATTAGAGAAGTTCGCGGAGCAGAAACAGCAAGCCCTCATAGCAGTACTGTTAGCAAAGCCAGCAGCAATGGCGCAATGGTTCGCACGCAACTTTTTCGCAGCGGACTACTCCCTCACACAACGCACTGCGATCCTCACAACCCTCGGACTAGGCGCGCGCGAACTCGCCGGCTTGAAAGACACTGCTACTGAGGATATGACACCGCCTGCCCCATCGTTCCCGAGCAAACAGCTTCCACCGCACCTACACGCCCTCTACGCATCCACTCCTTCATCTTCAAACTCACTAGCCCGCCTCACGACTAGCATGACGAAACAACTCCTCTCTCCGCTCGCCGCCCAAGCAGCAGACACCCTCACCGGCCCAGCGATTCTCAAAGTAGGCCAAAGCCGCACATTCAGCTCGCGCATGGAAGTAGAAGCACGACGCTCGAAGCCCATTCCCAATGCGCTCTCGCAGATGGTCGCGGACAACTTCTTCTTCCCGCTGACGGGACGGTGGTGGCTCGCTACGCGTGCATCTGCCTCCTCAGCATCGTCGATATACACGTCGACCCATTTGCTTCCTACGTTCTTGCATACCTTGGCCTTGCTTATGAATGCGTCTGGGCCTAATACGCTGGCGTTACCACAGATGACGCGCGAGATGTGGGAGCTGCTGCTGTCGTGCCGTGCTCAAGCGTTGAACGATAAGAGGATCTTGTCGGCTTTGTTGTTTGCATTCTTAATGCTGCTCGAGACGAACGAGGACAAAGAGCGACTGGCGACTGAACAGGGCAAGGAGCTGATGGAGACGCAAGAATGGGTCCGCGGAGTTTTTGACGGATTGCCAGCTGGCAAGGATGGTGAAGAGGATGAGAAGGTGAGAGTATTGGCTGCAGGCGTGGTTGTGCGCTGTCAGGAGGTAGTCGAGAAATATCAGCGACGGTTGGTAGGGAGTATGATGGATTATTGATGTTATTATAAGCATAGTCATCAACGCGTAAGGAGAAAATAAATACTTATATGGTAGGCTATGTCATTATTTGTTTCAGTTTCCTTGAAAAATAAACATAAGGGAACCAGCCTTCTGCCGCCTTTCGACCCGTTCTTCCATGTTCCGACCCCAGTCACTAAACTTCGGATTTTTGCTTCTCTTGGCCTCCAATCTCCTCATACTTCTTCTTGCTCCTGAGCCTACGCGTCAAGGAGTCTGGCAAATATTCCGCGAACCAGCTGGTAGACTTGGTTTCTCGCTTAGGCGAAATGCTAGAAAGGTCCTTGGTGCCGGGTGGATCTTGCTTGGCTTCGCAAGGCGTCTCTTTCTCTTGCGTATTGATGTTCCTATTCGGACCGTGTTTCTTTCCTGATATCCGATTCATCGGAGAAAACCAGTAAGCAACCCCCAGAATAGCGCCCGTAACGAGCAGAGAAGCGACCTCTGCTCCGACTACTGCGAATCAGCATGCGAAACTGAGAAGTGAAAGTGAGCTTACTGAAGATGCTTGCCAGATAGCCCGATTTGTATGCTCTAGCGTCACCGTTGTATATGTATTGATGGTCCATGAATCGGTTAACGGGTAAGGCCATAAGGCTGGCCATGAACGAGAGAGGCGTGAAGATGACTGTGATAATGGCGAATGCAGTCGCCGCCCAACCGATTACGACGCCGTTCTGTGCTTCTTTGATGCTCGCCTCAGTTCTGCTCAGAATGAGCATGTCATCAACCGTCTTCGCTACCTTGTCTGCATCCCTATTGATCTTGGCAATCCGCCTTTTGTAGTTTTCGATGCAGCTCTTGGTCGCCTTGAGCCCATCCATGCATATGTTGGTCTCATATTCCTGTAATGTAGCCACGTGACTTTCGACTTTTTTTTCCGATCGACCATCAGGGATAGCGTGCTGGACCTCCTCGACCTGAGCTTTCCGGGAAGCAGCTTCTCTATCAGTTCGAGTGTTAATGACTTTGTCAATGATCTCTTCTTGTTGTGCCATGACAGTAGATATCATATCCAACTCGCTTCGAATGTCGGCGAGCGATTCTATGAGCTTCCGCTCGAGCTCCATATCGATACTTTGTGTCGAACGTTCTGCAGCATACTGGCGGACATCTGAAAGGGTTTCCACAACTGCAAGCTCGAAAATATCAAGCGCTGAGGCAAATATGACTTCACCCGAGTCTGCGTCTCTGAAAGGTCTTCGAAAGGCATCTACGTGCTCCCAAATAGCTTGTGTCATACGACAGTCAACGTCAGCTTGCCTGGACACCTTCCATGTGTAATCTTCGTCATCCGTGAAATCCATCTGATTTGTGTGCAAAGGGTACGTGGAGACGATAGCATCGCCGATCTTCCAGATCCACAACTGAGGCACCAAGAGGATCGGCCATTCTGATTGGCCGCAATTATTCTCTTTCATATATTGCCTTTGGACTACCTGAGTCCTGTTTCTGTCTTCAAGTTGATCGTTGGGGAGGCTCGGATAGTATGCTTCGTCCAGGGTGCGCTCACAGTAAATCCTGCATCGAGGATTATCGGGGAAGTTCGATCCTGGACCTATGCCCCAAGTTTCGTGTGGTTGTGGACTCATTTCGTGCTGTGGCCAATCCTCCTCGTGCTGCGCTCTTCGTCTTCTCCAATTTTTCACCACGTCCATAGTAAGGTATGGAAACTATTCGCATTAAGTGCTCCGTACCAACAACACATCTTATATTGTCTATACATACCACTATAACAACAGCGTCTACTGCGCGTTCATTGGCGTTGATACGTCCAATTACGCTAGAAGAGACGTGATACATTGGCTCACGATAGTTTAAGATAGGGTTGCGAGCAGAGATGATCGGCGGAAGAGTGGTCTCTCTGATAAAATGGACGACGAAGGAACACCAGTCGTTCAGCGATTGCCATTCAGTCTTATGGTCATGAAGAAGCTGCCTTGCAATAGCTTCCGTCACCATCTACGCCGCTTTAGTGATAATCAGCAGATAGGAATATGATTCATCTACCAGCGGAGCCATAGCCTGGCCGGTTAGCAACACCATGAAGCTCATTAAGCCACTCACATTGTCATTTGGAGTAAAAACTGATAGTGAATCGTAGCGAACGATAGCATTAGATCTCCAATAGGAGATTTCCCACAACTTTGTCATTGGCAGCGTAAATGTCATGGGCTTACCGTCTTCACAGTGCAGACATAAGGTCATCTGGTCCAAAGGACGTCTGGCTGCGATTTGGCAAGACAGTAAGTATTCCATCATTATTGTACTTGGCATGCGTGGCCAGTCACTTCTGAAATCGCCATTGGCATCGGCCCCGTGAACGATCAGTAGTTGTATCCATTCATAGCACCCACAAAGGAGTGCGTCGTGCAAAAGCGTACGATTGTGCTGATGCCGTTGGTTCAGATCTATCCATCTCTTGACCTTTTCGAGGACGAAGTTGATCTCGTAGTATTTATCCTGATCGCCAGTAGAATTTCTGGTCCGCGCCAGGTAGTCGTTCACAGTATCGACAGTGACATCGCCAAGTAGTACGCTCTCTCCTATTCTCAGTGCCTTTCGAAGTCTTGTTGCATCGTCTTCGGAGAGGTCTGTGGCTAGATTACAGAATCAGCTCACCTAGCCTTGCTCGGGATAAATCTAAGTTAGCAGCTTACCTCCATCAGACACGATGGCCGCATCTCCGGCTTCCATTGCTGCGTCGTTAGCTCGAAGACAGACTTGAAAAAGCCTTATTGAAATGGTTCAGAAGGGTGTCGTAATGAGGGACAATGTGAAAACTTCGTTGTTAGTTTCCACCCTTGACCCCTCGCCTGCTTTCCAGCCGCATCATATAGTCCCAAGAAGAGATAAGAGTGCCCTCGTACACATGTCCAGTTGTGGCAGGTACCCCAAGTCAATACTTTACATTCTCAGGTGCTGCATCAGCCTGGTGTAGCGCGCAAAACAGGTTTATTGCACAACCGTTTATCGTGCGTGCAACAGGCCAACTTGTTGAAGTTACCATCATTACGACAAGACGATGCTTGTGCCTGTATAAGGCCCATCCAGCACAAGAGAAGTATTGCACAGTGCTTCTTGACCGGTTTCAGGGTTTCCGAAAGTCTGTGATACTGCCCATGCCTACTCGCAAATCAGCATTACTTTACGTTCAGATGAGGACAATGTGCACCGTTCCCGGATATGCTGTACGCCATCTACAACAACACTGTACACCATCTCCAAGCACATTGTGCACCATTCCCAAGGACACTGTGCCTTCGCCCCCAACGAGGCTATCATGCTTACTTACACATAGACCGAAGTTCAGATTTTTCTGACCAGACTCACATGGAGATCTGGGCAATCGCGCATTTCCCCGGATCTAATAACACGTGAAACCAAAAACAGTTGCATATTTACCACGTCAAAACATAAACCCGATCAAACCCGTCCTATCTCCACCGCATAGCTAGCGCCGCACCATACATTGCAAAACAGTCGCTCAACCGCACACTGTAACACGCCATACAAGTACACGTACACACTCTATGACCATTATCTCCTCAACTAAACAGGAAAGTACCCTGGTACACTCTACCAACGCTAGTTCCACCACCAATACCTTCACAAGCCGCGCAGCCAGTCGCACCTGAAACACACATCCGCCTCTACCACGCTCTCGCATGTCCGCTATCAATGACGCCTCCGTCCAATCCCAAACCGTCTCCTTCCGGCATGTTGATCACGTGCTATCAGGCAACCCGTGGCCGTTCGTAAAAAAGATCCCAAATGTGCCTTCCTCCGATCCGCATATCGTACCAACCTTGATAACCATACCACCGCCGTAGCAAGTCCGCAAAAAAGCCACCTCGTAACCACACCCGTCGATCAATGCGGGGAACGCGACGCCATAACGCCATGTGCGGCGATCGAGGCCGCTAAGAGACTAAGCTCCCGCGCGAGCCAACGCGTCTTCGCGCATCACAGCTCTTTGCCGAGTTGGGAAGGTCGTAAATGCGTAGGTGATGGTTGGTGATAACTCGCGCTCCGCGGAAGAGAGTTCCTGACGAAAGATGTGGCTTAGCGACGGTAAGGTTGGTGGGAGCGTGTGGTATATACAGAGAAAATGGCAGAGACGAGACGGGCACAGACTCAGACGGGAGCAGTTTTGGAAAAATATCAGTTGATGGTATCATCTCGTATTCGTGATAGAAAGAAGCTAGCTCGTCATACAGCAGACGCTTTATACTACAGACAACCCCTATAAGCCGCGCGTCCTACGCGCTACCCAAATATAAACTTAGAATCGAACGTCCGCTGGATCTGCTCAGTGGAGAGTCTTCTCAGGGAGGTTGCCGTCGCCCTCGGTGTACTGCACGCTCTTCTTGCGCATCGTCTCCTGTTCGATCTCCGCCAGCGAGAAGTGCCTGTTGTCGGCCTGCGCCTGCTGGACATCCTGGAAAGATACAGACGGCACGAAGCCCTTGGACTGCCACGCGTGCGGGACCTTGGCGTAGAGCTCGTCGACCTGCTCGAGAGCGAGGCCCTTGGTCTCGTAGATCATGCCCCAGACGAAGAAGATGCAGATGAAGCAGCAGCCGCCCCAGATGAAGAAGACCTTTGCGCCGAGGTCGGCGTTGCCTGGGCCGGAGTCGACCATGTAAGGAGTAGCGTATCCGATTGCCCAGTTGAGCAGCCAGTTCGATGCAGTGGTCATGGAGAGCGACTTGGCGCGCACCTTCAGCGGGAAAATCTCGCCGGTGACGACCCAGGCCACAGGTCCCCAAGAACAAGCGAAGAAGAAGATGTAGATACACACAAAGGCGATCATGGCGTTCTGTGCCGATTGATTGTCGGTTCCGACCACAGTACCCGTGATGGCAACAATGAATTGGCAGACGGCCATACCGATGGCGCCAAAGAGGAGGAGGTTGCGGCGACCCCACTTCTCGACCATGTAAAGTCCAGGGAATGTGGAGCCGACGTTGATGGCGGAGGTAATCATGGAAATGACGAAAGGATTGGTGAAGCCCGCGTTCTGGAAAAACTTTGTGCCATAGTAGAAGATGAAGTTGACACCAGTAAGCTGCTGCAGCGACTGGAGTAAGCAACCGGTGAGCAGGCGGTATCCGAGAATGCCTTTGAAACAATCAATGTAGGTGGCCCTGCCCAGGGAGAGCTCGTATTCGTGGTTGGCGGCGATTTCAGCCAATTCTTCCAAGAGAGCGGGGTGCTCAACATCAAGTCTCCTCAGCTTGGAAAGGGAGCGAGCAGCCTTTTCAGGCTGTCCCTTCTTGATGTACCAGCGTGGAGTTTCGGGCAGGAAGATGCAGCCCACGAAGATAATGATAGCCCATGCGAACTGGACGGCGATGGGGATGCGGTAAGATCCGCTGTCGTCGCGGTTCTTGGTCGCGTTGTCGACAATGGCGGCAAGCAGAAGACCGATGGTAATTGCAAGCTGGTAGCAGCCGACGATTGCACCACGAATCCACTTCGGGCTGGTTTCTGACTGGTAAAGCGGGATGGTAGCGGAGATCATACCCACACCGTAGCCCGCAAAGAAACGCCCGGCTACGAACATGGGGATGGCCGTCGCTGCAGTTTGCAGGATAACTCCGACGCAGAAGACAATGCAGCAGGCGACGAGGCCGAGCCGTCGACCAAGAGCATCAGCCACAGGGGCAGCAGTCAAAGCTCCAAAGAATGTACCAGCAGACAAAATGGAAACGATTTCGGATGTCTGAGCTGCCGTCACGTCGAGGCCGCCATCAGTCTTGTTGATGTAGCCGGTAGAGAACTGATTGCGCCAATATTTCATGCCTATAATTCCACCGATGGTACCTGTGTCATAACTGGATGGGGGTTAACGACTGATGTGCAGATGAGATGAATGTCAACCTACCCGAAGAGTACACCACCAAAAGCAACGAATAACCCGACCAGAATGGAGGGCCATGCTGAACCAGCAGAGCCCTCGGGCTTCTTCAACATGAGACCCATGTGTGGCGATCAGTCTCAGATACGATTGTAGAGGATTGATGACCAAGTTGTGAAGAAACACACAAAGCGTAGAGTGATGATTGATGACTTTCGGGGAGGGTTTCATGGGGCTTTAAGTAGACCTTCCCCTCGGGTCCTGCAGAACATGGAGGCCCATGGGCCGCGAAGCCATCGGAGGCTGGAATGATGGAGCAATGACGCTAGAGCGGCCATTGGATGATTTCAAACAGTGGCCAGATGAACGGACGGGGAGGCGTATGCCTAGTGCATTGCTAGCGTGGGGACCTGGACCACTGGGGGGAAGCGTGGGGACCTGGACCACTGGGGGGAAGCCTTAGATCATTGCGTCTCACCGTACCATGGGATAGCGACCTCGGGGTATGAGGGGCAGCCTCACGGAGTTTCACTTGCAAGCTCGGCAGGTCAGGCGCGACCTCCATTCTTCGTCTTTGAAAAGTTCGCCATCGCCGAAATGGCCCCCATAACATGAGCAATGAAAGCAGGTACTGCATGATCACGGCTCATGACGCAAGATCTGCGAGCAATGTGCCGCCAGAACGGTGAAGCGACGCCTGTGGCGTGAACAAGCTCTCAGGATAACCTCTTGTCAGTGCTTAGCGTCCGAAATGCGCCAATTGCGGGGATCTAGCTTGCCCAGTGCGTCTAGGCCTTGAGTTTTATTGGCGCTCCTGACGACAAAGCGGCGGCGACGAGTTCGACCTTGTGATGTCTTCCGGCGTACTGAAGTTGGATCTATCAGCAGCTTTACTTGTCCAAATGAGGCATCGCACGCTGTAGTCTTGACATGGGTAAGGCGAAACGACCTGCTCTTCACCTTGTCGGCCGCCACGGAAGTCAGTAGCTGCAGTTTGTCGTACTTGCATCTCAACACTCGTCTCAGCCATTTCAGAACGGGCATTATCCTCTTAGAGAACAGACCGAAGCTAAAGAAACTCGCAACGACGCTCCTTTGCTGACCGATGTCCGCTCACGACGAGCGGGCAATGAAATGCAGAGTCTCGACCGGTATAGCGCTGAAAGGATGGAGAAACGGCGGGGTGCTCCGCCCTCCGCTAGATGCCCACGGGCAAGCTTGTGCATGGCAAAGTCTTCTTGCGCTAGCAGAACCTTGAAAGCTATCGAAGCATTGGCCAAGGATCTGGAGAGTCTGTCGGGCGGATTCTGTAGTCTGCAAGCAGCTGCCGCCGAGATTGGTCCAATGCCGGTCGGATAGCGGGGGTCGCTAGGCAGTTTCTCGGCGTCTCCGCGTTAGCGGCCTTGAGGCTCTGCTGGAAGTGGGGAACGCAAGAGCCGCAAAGCCAGTCCCTTGTGGTCACGCGATCGAGAAGTTGATGGACCTCGGAGCCGACGGTGGTCTGACGCTTGTCGATATCAATAGCGCGCAAGAATTTGTCTGGAGTTGACAAGGAACACGCCCTCCTCACGTAAATTCAATTTCGATTGTGGGGACTGAGTGCAATGCCGGCAACAATCGGCAAGACCTGGGGCTGGAGCAAATCTGGACCAACCCACGGGGCGTGGAACGTGGAGATCGTGAGATGCTGACAGATACCACGCGAATGGCTGCGTGTCCCTTGTGTTGAGACGAGCGATGATTCGATGGATGGGTATTCGTACAGTAGCTTCGGGAGCTTGCGAGGGCCATGCCGCCATCCTACCCTCTTGTACGGCAACTTCAGACGATATGACGGTGCTTGGTTGACCACACGTGTTCGCGTGGGATCCTGACAGAACCTGGGGCCGGCATCGCACATCTGACGTGGTATCCTGATATGTTTAGCGCACCCTTACAAAACATCACGAGTCAGTACCGAGACCTAAGATTATCCTCAAGTCACTTGCTCACCTCTTTATAATTCGTCTTCATTGTCGAAAGTTGTTCTGGAGGTCGATTTTGATCGTGGAAGATGTTGCAATACGTCAAAGCTCTTGGCCCTCGCAAAGGGAAGGGGCAAGCCGACATTGGCAGGCACCTCCACAACCACACTCACTTCCATGAAAAGCATCAATCCGCAAGTCGTCAACTGATACCTTGATACTCAAATTGAAGTCTTGATGCCCACCAGCCAACTACTGAAGACCTCTCTTCCCTCACCAACCAATCAACGCGCCCGAACGCGCGACGCGTCCCTCCGCCCCACCTCACGCGTCTTCACTCGCACTCACTCACCGCCTAACCTCAATCCCTCCCCTCCCACAACAATGTCCGCCCAGACACCCGCCCCCACCCACGAGCCTCCCTCCCTCCCCTCCTCGCCCCTCCCAAAACGCACAAGAGTCATCGAGCCTTCGACCCTCAACCAGCCCTCCACGCTACCCCGCGCCTCCGACTCAGGCACCTCAACCCCCACCCCGCTCGCAATGGCCCTCCAGCCCCCCGCCCCAATCGCACCCAGCATCGCGGCTGCCGCCGCGGCCGAACAGGCGCTCCAGGTGCAGCTGCTCAGCGACAAGGCGCGGGCGCCGACGAAGGGGAGTGCGTTCGCGGCGGGACACGATTTGTACAGCGCGAGGGATGTTGTGATCCCCGCGCGGGGACGGGCGAGGGTGGATACGGATATTTCGATTGCGGTGCCGGCGGGGACATGTAAGTGTGCTTGTGGGACGGAGGAAGCGGGCGATTGCTGATGGTGGTGGTGTAGACGGACGTGTGGCGCCGCGGTCGGGCCTCGCTGCTAAGCACGGTATTGACACCATGGCGGGCGTGATTGATGCGGATTATCGCGGGCAGGTGGGGGTCATATTGGCGAATTTGAGCGAGGCGGACTTTGAGATTAAGGTTGGGGATCGGATTGCGCAATTGATTGTTGAGAAGGTAGGGTTCATTGCTAATGGTGGATGACAAGGGGTTTGCTAACGGATTACTAGATTGTCATGCCCAATGTCGTTGTCGTTGAGAAGCTCGAGGAGAGCGTACGAGGTGCAGGAGGCTTTGGCAGCACGGGTGGATTTGGTGGGGCTGCTCCGCCTGCGAATGGTGCTTGAATGGTTGATGAAAGTCACGACGCACAGCCATGTTCATGATTTGGGCACATGGAAAGCACTAGGGGCGGTTAGGGTATTTTGTTATGAGAATAGCGTTCGACGCGGATAAGCACGCCGAAACCTCAATGTCATCATGACACAGTACGAATCACATAATGGTGTCACTGGCAACTCGCAAAACCACGCTGCAGTCTCCATCGCCGCGTCCAGCGTCCAGCCCTTGTACAACGCATCAATACACAGCGGCCCATCATCCCTAAACAGGCTCGCTGTCGTTGCATGGTATCGAATCATAGTCTCCAAGCACGCCTCGAACTTCTCTACGAGGTGTTCCGCTAGCTATTCGTGGACATGGTAATAGCCGGCAATATCCGCCTACTGGAAAACAGCAAAGAACATACATCCGAAGCTGATAAACCATGTAAAGTGATGTTACGTCGCGGAAGGTGAGCGCACTGTACACAACGCTGATGCGTGATTTACGTGCCGTCCAACAAGGCCAAGCAACAGGCAAAGGCCCAAAGCAAACTACAGTAAACTCTACAGGACATCCCGCAATAGCACAATTCACACTCCAAACGTGATATTCTGGTTGCACTCCACTCCTCCATCCTACCTCCCCCCATCACCAACCTGCACCGCGCCCTCTCCCTTCGCCCCCAACCCCAAATGCACCACATCCAGCTCATTCGGCTCCCTCCTCCCCACACTGTCCGGCACCCTACTTCCCTCCACCACCACCCTAGGCCGGAACTTCTCCACATCAGGCGGCTCCACCAACTCTCTAATAAACCTCGGCACCGTGACTTCGCTCGCCTCCATGAGCGCAAGATGCCTCCTCTTGCTCTTTTCCTCCGCCGCCTCCTCGCCCTGCCCACAGCCTTCTTTCTCCGCCCTCGCGTCGTAGGCCGCCATCTTCGCCCGGCATGTTGCCGTCGTCTGGTTCAATATACTCTGCATGCTAGCGAGGACTTTCTGGCAAGCCTTTGCGAGGGGTAGTTCGTCTGCAGGGACGTCGTCTGGGGAGCGCCAGCTCGGCTTGGACTTGAGATGTACGTCTGGTGTGGAGGAGGCGTGCACGGCTTCGATGAGGCGCGGGATGGTGAGGGCGGCGAACATGTCGCCTGTGCCGGAGAAGAACAGCGGGAGCTCGGGGGTATCTATGCGGAAGAGGCGGGGTTTGAAATCAGATGTTGCGGTGGAGCCGATGATGGTTATGTTCTTGATGTCTTCGTCTTGTTCCTCTATGTCTACGGGAGGCTTCGTTGAGGGGCTCTTGGTCTCTGACGTTGTTGATGTTTCCGAGCTTGGTCGCTCGATCTCACCATTTCTTGGGGGAAGTGAAGCAGGGTGTGTTCGTGCCGGGTCGTCAGTAGGCGTTTGTCGACCAGAAGCAGTGGCTGATGTGGGCTTTGATGGTGCACGCGATGGGACACGTGAAGATACAGTCCGGTTATCGCGCGTTAAGCGGAGGGATGTGATTATTACGTGCGGTACTTGATACGTCTTGTGCAATACTTGAATTGCAGCCGCAAGAGAATCAAGGTCGGTGATGGTGGTCTCCGAAAGCAATCTGTCCCCTGGTCAATTTTGCGTCTAGTGGTTGGTCTTGTCAAACGATGAACATACTCTGCTTCAAACTGATTGGGCAGGATGAGGTCTGCTTCCCGAAGGAGTGCCTTGTATTCTGGGACTTCGTCTTCTGGTATGTAGAGCTTGCCATTATCGCCCATCACCGGATCGAGAACTGTCGAATGTTAGGAGACTTGTCTCAGAGCGTTCCATAATCATGATACAGCTTGGCTCTGCTGAGCACTTGCAGAACGGCACAAGCACCATGTATACCGTGCTGTACACCACTGTGCGCAGCATCAGCGTAACTCCACGAGGCCGCAACTCACCCCAGAAGAAGCTCCCTGGTTTTGTCCCAGCATTGAACTTGATATCGCGTCCAATCTTGCCTATCGCCTGCACGCAATGCGCACTTGGCATGTATCCGGTCAACAATACATCGAAGTTGTTCAGGTTCGACTGTCGGAGGCCTTCGTAGAGGTCAAGGATCTGATCGGGTGACGTTTTCGTGCCTTTCACCTGCTTATATGCAGTATGATTGCCTGCGACTCTATTAATAGCTTGTTCGAGGTACCGGGAACCGGGTACGGGTACATACTGTAATGTACAGTGTTAATGGCAGACACGTCACAGCCTAGCGACTGCATAACAGACGTAACCATCTTGTTGCCCACATAGCTTAAAGATTATCAGCTACGGGCGTTTCCTACTTGCGCGAATCACCTACCCATGAACCACCTATCCTAGTCAGTCGAGCAGCTTCGCGATGGATGCGCGTGACTCTTACATGGCTGGCGATCGCGAGCACGCGAGTCTCCGGTATCAACGCGTCAACGGCCATGACACACTCTCGGAGGGAGTCTAAAGCGAAGTAAGAGGACAAGAAGCAGGATGTAAGCAGAACTATGGGAGATATAACATGTGTTGTTGATTTTTTTCGTTATCTGGTAGCCGGACGCGCGATGGCGTCGGCGGGGTAATGGGATCTAGCACCGATATGTACCCCCACGGATGGCTGGACCGCGGTATTCCCAAAACCCAAAATTCCCCCAAATCGATGCGCGCTTCGCATGCATACCAAAACATCACGCTGCCGTATTCGTAGCCAACTCCGGGGTCATGTAATTCATATCCGTATGGGAGAACAGTATGATCTGCTCACTCCTCGTCACCGATCTACATACATTAGCACTATGCAAAAACGATTGTAGTACATAAGACTTACCTTTGGAGCAAGATAGAACTGCAGAAAGCTGTTGGTACCCTCCGTGAGCGGGTACTCGACAAGCAGCGGTACCTCGGCGGAGAGCTGCAGCTTGACCTTGTCACTGAGTCCACTCGCCTTGCAGAAGTTGACGAGGTACTTCAGAGAGAAGGTCAGGGCAACCGGCTCAGTCATTTCGATCTCGACGCTCTCCTTGGGATTCTCGACATTGGTGTTGGCTCGAAGCTGCACGGATCCAGAACCAATATCACCCGTGCAGCTGAACTTGACACCTTCCTTAGAAACTTCAATCGCAACTAGTTGCAAATCAGTGCTGCCCAATCAAGGGACCAAGTGCAACCGTACCTGACTCCGACAGAGCGCTGAGATCGCGGCAGATGCGCTGGAACTCTGCAGCGGGCATTGTGATAGCCGCCGAGTAGTCCGTCTCAGGAATGCCTAGATGCTCCTGGTCAATGTCCATGAGCTTGATGTCATATTCGCTGATCCTGTCCTGGCTGCTAGACTCGAACACGATGTTGACGACATCCGGGGCATCTTCCGCCTTTATGCTGAGCACATCATCGTTTCCTGCCGCACGGAGGACCTTGGTCAGAGAGCCAAGGTTGATACCGAGAGCGATATTTCGATCGCAGCGGAAGTTCGAGAAGGCGTCGGTCTTGAGGGACATCGAGACGAGGGCGACATGGGAGTTGTCCATGGCTTGGAGGTTGATGCCGGAGTCATTGCAGTCGAAGTTGCAGTCTTGCACCAGATCCTTGATGGCATCGACGACCTATAGCTGTCAATTACAGCTCGCGATGACTGTGGTGGTACAAACAAACCTTCTTGAAGAGGTTGGCCTGGGTTAAGCGTGCTTCAAGCACTGCGAGGCAATTAGCATGGCGCAGGAAGGATAGCTAGTTGTAGGCTTAACACTTACTTGTGACGAGAACTAAATGAACTGGAGTCTTATGATAGAGTTAGCAACAGAACAGTCGTGGATTGGAAACGCGTGGTGTTGCGAAGTGTAGTGTGGAAGTGAGCAAGAGGGCGGCCTGGGAAAGTTCGTGTAGCGACGCGCCGGACGCGTCCAAGCGCGACGCAATTAAGCTTGGGCCACCGAGAACCCCACTCACGTGTTGTGCTAGCCTCCAGGGCTTATCGATCTAGTACGCACCATGACAATACCTGAATTGTAGTACGGTAACTATACGATTATTCCTTGTGTAATATATAGAAGTGAGATTGAGTAGTCTCGAATAGTATCAGAGTGTGTCAACCGCCTTCCCATTTGCATGCCCAATCACCCTGAACTTGGTCTTGACATATTTAGTCTGGGCTTCTGCTACTCAAGATCGATTTTGCCATTCATGAACTGTCCAATAGTCTCAGACATGATGTTTAACATATCGATGGGTATTGGGGTATCATCCTTTTTAGCGGAACATACTGATACCCTAAAACGACGCAACAGCTCCAAACCTGCCTATGGACATGGATACGTAACCGCCCGTGACATTAACAACCTGGATATCTTGTCGCGGTCCTCGCCTATCTGCGTCCAGCTTATGCTTGGATATCCGACAGGCGGATGGCGGATGAATGTTGCGATGAGTGAAGCGCTGGCCAACAAAGTCCCCTAGTTGAGTTCGCCTGGCCCTCGCATAACCCTTCCCATACCCAGCGCAGCATCGCCACATCCTCTATTCCGTAACTCTTGCGCAGCCTTTCCAGCCATTATCTGTCTTCATGCCCGTACAAGCCCATAGAACAAAGTCCACGTCAGCACAAAGCTGCTCAGCCCGTTGAACACATCCCCACCCCACAGGTCTCCCAGCGGGCGGTGAAAGTAGTCGGCAGGCTTTCCGTCTGTGCGTAACGCAAATATCAGCGCCGATACGATGAATGATCCAACGAGATAGAAGATGAAGCCTGGGTAGGACTCCAGCCCAAGTGTTCCTGCGGCGACTCCGAACAAAGAAGCGGTCAGATTGCGAATGTTCGAGACGACCTGGTGGCGATAGTCAGAAACGGGACGAATGAGTCAAGGCAGAAGTGCGCCAAGTGCAAGGGAGGACAGGCGTACCTGGGTGTTGTGCTGCACGCTAGTAGCGACGATGGGGTTGATGGCCAACTCCCGTTCCTCGAGTGTAGACATAGTGAATGTGACTATGAGGTGGAAGGATGCTTCTTGGAAAGAACGAGAGCGTTCCCTAGATAGCTGCGGTGCGACTCTTACGCTCCAAGCGCGCGATATGTGATCGGCCGAGGGGGGTTCTGTCGATGTCGAAGTGGCTCCGCCAAGGTACAACGCTGCAAATCGTCGAATTGGTGGTCGGTAGGCTGCACGATGCGTCCGGAACCGTGTGGAAGGAAGTTTTCGCCGCTGAAACCGGGTTATGTGGCGTCCGCGCACTTAACGGCCGTGTGAGCGAGCGGTTAGATGTTGTCGTCCGATGCGCACCGTCGGTCGTGAGATTGACCGACTACATGCGCACAGACCACGTAGCCAACGTCACTGCCTCTGCATAGCTCGAACATTGGCTACAATTACGAACCACAATAATTCGCGCAGGTGCAGAAGATCTGCATGTAGCGTTTTTGAAATCGCATTTCTTGGTTTGGCCGGCTTAACGCGCGAGGCTGGTTCGGTGGAGGCTCTGGGCTACTTTTAGCACAATGATTTGTGGAAAGAGCGACTGGAAGCAAGCTAGTATAAGTGGGATGTACGGCAGGGGCATAGAACTGTCGACGGTCTTTGCCCCGTCGGGACGATCAATTTGTCATTAGTTACATGGTGTGATAGATCAAGTTCACGTTGGATAGCATTAGGTAACGAGGTAAAGGAGTGGAATTTCATTCTCTCACAACTCTAGTACCCAGCACAAAGGAGCTCCAGGCTTCCCTAAGGGTATTCTGGCAAGACCAGATGCATCTTTCGTCATGTTCTCAACGACCTCAGTCGAGCGCTTCTATCAAACTCCCGTAATCTTCAAAGTAACTAGAAATTGTCAGCTACATCCGTACTACACAATGTGGACGTTCTCACTTTTGTAAATGAAGCGGCAGAACGTAGCCAGACAGCTGAGTTGCTGTTCTGAGATACGAAAGAGCTTGCTGGAAGTATTGGCCGTTCATTCTTGGTGAAGATACATTACCTAGGCTCATGAAAGCCTCAGCGGCCTATTCTCATGCGTTAATGATTGTACTTGAGGCTGGATGTGCATCATGACTCACAGTAGACAACAGTTCGCCAGTAATTTTGTCTTGCGTACGAGCTGCGTCGGTTGCACGTTGTAGATATTCAACGGCCGGGAGTAAGATCCCTCGAGCTTCGACGTAATCCGACATATGTAGCCGGCTTTCCGCTTCTGCGTTGTTTCTCCTCGCTTGTCTTTCTTCTTCACTGGCGGAGAGTGGCACGTACTGGCTTCCTCCACTGCTATTTGAACTTTGTTCGGAGAGATGGATTTTGGCTAGCGATCTCTGTGCTCGAAATAGCCAGTTCCGACCGATGACTGTACATGGTAAGTGATGTTCGAGTAGAGTGTGCAGGGAAATCTTACGGGTCAGCAGTTCAATGTCATCGGGGTAGACCTGAAGTAGCGTAACCGCTTGCTTCAGGCACCAGTTAGCGATATCAGAGACGCCACCAGAGTCGGCATCAGCATAAGCTACGCGCTGGAATACACTGATGAGTGGCAACTGCCACTGCCTTCGGTTTTCATCTGGATGAGTGTCGTTGAACTCCAAAACAGCAGTGATGTTTCGAATGCTTTGCAGATGATTCCTCCAACTATCGTGGGCCACGTCGAGAGTTTCCGTGATGTGGCTGACGGTGGACATAAGTATGCTGACTGCATCTTCGTCCATTGGCATCAGATTCATCAGGATTGAAGTTCTCACAAAAAAGATGTGCAGGAAGAATTTTGAATGGATTTGGAGATGACGAGAGCCCAAGATTTGAAGGCGCGCAGAGTTGGTCCCCAGAACTGGAAGCCACGAAACGATGTTTAACTTGAAGGAGTGTAAGAAGGGCAGGGAACCAGTCGACAGAACTTGGAGAAGCAATGACACGATATATGAAGGAGTATGTAGCAGTTAGTAGATACGAAAGAACCTTCAGCTGAAGATACAATCTGCAGCCTTACCTACAAGGTGCGATGGCGAACAGCGTTAGACGTCCGTCCACACGGACCGCCGGAAGTGAAGATGGATGTAGCAAGGTCGAAACTTGACGTCTCACAGACCACGAGCGTGGCTGTGGATAGTATACCTGGTGTTCGTGCATATGTGTGGCCACTTCATATGGCAGCCCAGTCATAGACAGTGTTAGGAACTGCGTCTACCATGACGCGGGATGCACGGAGCAGGTGTCAGACCGCTTCACGTAGAGCGCCGTGGCATCCGTGAGAGTCAGCTGGAGTATGGTAGAATGATCTGGGCATCTTAGACTTCTACCTGACAATGGACTTAGTGTCGCTCGGCGCGGAAAGGTAGGCAATCAGATACGGGCTAACAGTTGCAATATCGGACCTTGAGCCCGAGTCTAGAGTCGGCGATGTAAAGAGTGCCAGAACTCCCGACTTGCCGAGCTATCCCTCGGACAGGTTCATAACGGAGAACGCAGTTGTGTGTATCTGCGCAAGGCGGGAGCACCGGCGATTTACTAATCGCGTAGCCTTCCCTGTCGGCTGGCGCATGATAGGGCTGCGCTATGTATGCACATCGGCCGCGCGAGGCCGCCGCTGTCAGCCTCGCAAGCCGTACGAGGCCAAGAACGTCTTAACACTGTGATTGCGGAATCGCAATGACTGCAGGCGCATGCAAGTCGCCCTGGTCGTCGACCCAGACACCAGGCTTGGACGCTGTAGACGCCGTGGCTAGACGATGGCTCCCGCGCCGTGATCTCTACTAGCACTGGAGAGTCCAAGGAGGAAGATGCCAGGAACGAAGTATTATTCAGCACGAATACACGGAGTCATCTACTCCAAACAGTCAACACACTGCGACTGTAGATAAAATGGTCGCTAGGTTTCCGCTCTCGTCTGTTACATAAGGACGGGTGTGCGCTTGCATACGGGAAATGGTATCTCCGTGCAGTCGAAAGAGATATGTCAGCATCTACAAAACCCGAATAATCCTCAGGAACGTTTGGACTTGCTTTCAAACCATCTCCAATACGTTTCCCTTACAAACACACACAGCATCGATCTGGAGAGAGGCGCGCAGATCTGGTGAAGAGCTCTGGAGTGTAGTGGACCACCGCACGAGGGTCGATGCCCAGAACGCTGTGGAACGAGCCAGCGGAAGAGCATTGATATGATGCATGCCTGACGCTCGACACGCCGGATAACAAGCATGTTCACCATGTAGGCGGGTGAAGCAAGAGCGCGGCGCGACTGCGAAACCCTCGGTGACGTCGGTGTCGGCGGTGCGAGGCGCTTCGGACGATTCACTACTGGGGAGATTGCGACCAATCAAACGGGCTAGGCCCCGGTACTACCCCGACCGTTGCACGATACCCCAGTTCTACCCGCGATCTCCCCTTTCCCCTACTGTGTTCAGACACGCACCCAACTACAATACTTCGCCTTCTCGAGTCTGTCCGCCGTCCGACGTCGCCATTGTACCTTCCGACTCTTCACGAACGTCCCCGAATCAGCGGACTAGCTCACGCGCCTATTGCACGCACAACGAAGGGTCAACAGGCGCATTCCAGCAGCGCCAACCACCGGGGGTTCCCGCCATGCGCTGATGGAGCTCGTTGTACAAGACTCGCCGCTGGCTGAGTATCTAGAGGGTCAGATTCGCCGCTCGTCCCGATTATGAATCATCCCAGGTTAACAGTCATGGCAGGCCAAGGTCGTGGATCAACACCATCGTCGCCTACGGGCTCGCCTACGCATACGCATGCAACCACCAGCTTCGCGCCCCGGGGCCCGTCCACACTACAGTCACGCATACGGGATAAGCTGCCTCAGCCGCTGCGGGTACGCGTTGGCCAAAATGGCGCCGCCGCTCGCATTCACAGTGCTTGTTCGGTACGGTGCGCCCTATCCCTCCCTATTGCACCCCACTAATGCACTGCTAGAGAGCGGTAAATTCACGCCTGGGCCGCGCTGACAACCAGCGATTCCTCGAACACTTTCGCTACCTCATCGTCGCCTCTCAACTGCTGAACGAACCTGAACGCCTTCGAGCGACCGCTATCCCCCAATTCGCGGCCGCCGGCCCGCCGACCGAATTCCAAGTTGCCACTATCAGCGTGACAGGCGCAGCGCTGACAGGGGCGACTGCCTTTACGCTGGTATGGCTCATACACTGGTCGCGGGAGCAGGCGTCTGGCTTTAGCTGGGGTAGATTCTCCCTCGTGGTTGCCGTCTTCGCCGCTGTGGCCACCGCATGCTATGCATACGTGCGCCGGCAGTGGCTGCAGTACCTCCGCCAACAAGCCGTGGAAGGTGCCTCTGCCCTGGTCACAAATCTTCAGGCGTTCGAGGCCTCGACGTCATCCGCCCTCGCATTGATACAAGAAGTGGAGCTTGTTTCAAGGGGCTACCGACTGTGTGTAAACATTCTGCCTAAACATTCTGCTACCCCGCTGACATCTTTCCAGAAGCAGCCCTCTCCCTCCAATCTCAAGGATCGAGGAGAAAGGCCAAGCCCGTCGTTGCCACCGCCTTCGTCGAACACTACATGCTGCATACGCCGAGACCGTGCCCATTTTTCTCGACCAAAGTAGAGTCCTTAAGCAACTGGTCAAAGAGGATGATTTAGAGAGATATCTTGACGTGTACGACGTCAGCAATCCAGATCTGCAAGATGCTGCGCAAGGGTACACTGAGTCGGAGTTTGAGGACAACGAATCTCTAAAGGCGCTTCGTGTACTCCAATATCGCCTCTCTACGCTACGTCGGGTCTACCTCTGCTCACTCCTATCGTTGGAAGCAGATGGCGGTAAACCTGACTTTGCAAGGTGGTCGGCTGTAGTGGACTCCATGGTCATACTGGCTGCCGCGGCTTGTGACTGGACCGAGAAATTCAACCGCATTGTTGCGGAGGAAGAACAACCGCTCCCGTCGCCTCTAAAGATCCAACCTACACCTCATCGGGAACGTATACGTAGTTCTGTTCGTAAGCTCAGTGGCTTGTCCTCCGGCATCCGCGGACTGCAAGCCAAGATGCAAATCCTTCGCGAAGAATCAAATAAGAGCTTGGAAGACTCTGAAGACGTAGGCGAGCTTGGAAGCCATTTGATGGCACAGTACGACTCGATTGGCGCCGACCTCAAGAACCTTGTCCAAGCGTGGGAAACAGGCCGAAACGCTCTAGCAATGAACATAGACCGGCATGAGCGTCGCGTATCACAAGCTTCCAGTGGGTTGCGATCGCCCGTGCCCAGTCTCGGTGGTCTAACCGCTGTTGACGAAGGCAGCCCATCTGACGCCCTCCGCGCTCTGAACGGCGAGCTTCTGAGCCCGCAGGTGTCTGCCCCGGCGAGCGAGGGAAGCAACTCTGACGACGAGATCTTCGAAGCCATCGCCATCCCCAAGACTAGGATGTCGATGACGAGAGAAGAGCGCATGCAGAAGATCCAAGAAGACCGCGCGCGACAGGCGTCGGCGCGAGAGGCGCGAGAAGCGAACAACAACGTGATGAAAGAGCTGGAGTCTGTGCTGAAGAACGCCAGACCCATGGGGCGCATCGGCCCCGCAGGCCGCATAACGAGCATCTAACGTTTTTCCTATGTAATGATTGTCTTTCGGACACCCCTCTTGACCTTTTTGCGCAGAAAAAGCCGCGTTTATCTGGCTGCGTACCGCTTACGCTGTATTTTCCTTTCCTTGTCGTTTTCTACTCTGCTATACCGGTTCTCCTTGGACTACGGCGTAAGGCTTGGGGTTTAGCATGGCTACGCGCTGGCTTTGGCGTCGGATGTATACTGGGTGGTGTTTTGTGAGCTTTTTGCAAGAGAGGGTAAAAGGCCGAGACGAGACGAATCGCGTAGCTAGAGAAGTGCTTCCTTCTGTGTTAATATGTAATGTTTATGATACCATATACAGTATATACTGAATAAGAATGTTTAAAAATCTAAACCTGGGAATGGTGGGTTTTCAGCGCGGCACGTGTGGCCCGTTAGATAAAGATGGCCGGAAGTGTGGAGTGAGGTAGACAGGTGATGTCTTGTGCAAGTGATGGTGTTTGGACTTGGGTTGAGGGAGTGCGTTGTGTGCTGCAAAGTCGGATAAAGGCGCGAAGAGTAGGCGGTTGTGGTGGGAGTGGGTAGGAATGTGATGTTTATGATGGAGTACAGGGGTCGCGAGACGCGTGGAGCACTTGACTGGGATGGTGGGACGGTGGTAAGGGTCGCGAGAACTTCCAGAACGTTACCAACGAAGGTTCTCGGATAATGTGGATGTAGGGGATGATGAGGTAAGGGATGGTGAGGTAGAGGTTGCTTTTAGGTAGAGGTTGCTTTTAGGTAGAGGTTGCTTTTAGGTAGAGGTTGCTTTTAGGTAGAGGTTATTTTTAAAGTAGAGGTGTAAAGGGTTGGCATAGAATGAGGCTTGTTGTGAGCATGATGTAGGACGCAATCACGTGAAGGCTTATGGCAAGAGTTCTTTGGTCGCGATGAACAGGCACTTGCATGGCATAGAAAAAGAAAGTGTTCTTTGTAGTAAGGCATCACGTTGTACATGGCTATGCTACAGAGGTCATAGGCAAGCCACGTTCTCTATAATGGAAAGGGGTATCGGTGGCTCATTACTCTACGCAGTGCGCTTGATAGGAGATCGCAATGTTGCAAGTACTTGAAAGGAGTGATTGGCAGTATTTTCACGGACGTTGATTCGAGAGAGATTTCGTGGATGCGATGTAGGCACTAGATCGGTGTTCGTCATCTGTACAACAGCATACGTACCTTGTGCGCCCTGCGCGTCCCACTTGGGAGACATCGATATCTTAAAGTGCATTCTTCCCCTTTCAGGACAGGCACAGCCCTTTTCGTTCCGACCACAATTCCCATGTGGACTTCGCTTTGCGTGCTCAACCTCGCCGTGGAGAGGTCGTCCACTGCCACTAGTCTGCATGTGTTTTCGCACACTTATTGCGGCGACAACTTCACGACGAGATCTGGAGACTTTAAGCTTGATACGTCGACAAGTCAGTGCGGATGGAGTGTCGTACTCTTATGCCATATCGATCACAGGTATGGGGTCGTGTTGCACGACCACTTCTGGCCAACAGACAAGACACGCTGATTGGCCAGGGCTTTCATGTTCCGGTTGTGCCAATCAATCGTCTCTTGTCGGAGATGATCGCGAAAACTGTCGTTCTCTTCTCGTGAGGCGAACTCGACTTTTCGCTACCTATGCGGCTTCAAATTGGCCCTGCGTCACATTCCATTCTCGTTTTGATCACTTCCAGCGATGTTAAAAGCAGCTTTTCTGTGGACACACCATCGTGAGGATCATGAGGTGGACAGCTGGGGATGAAGATCAAATCATCCAGACCGAACTATTTGTGCCTAGGGGACACCTGTACCAGGGCTCTATGCCCACATGTAGTACTGACTTAGCAACAGCGCGCCCTGCTACACGCTGGGCCCTGCGGATGTAACAATAACGAATGATTGGTTACAGTATGCATGCCACATGAAAGCACTGTTCCGCTTCAAGGGACTGCTTGTTCACCCTTCTCCGCGGCTCTGACTAAAAATCTCAGAGATTGGAAGCCTGTCGACTTCGTGACATAGTAGCGATGATAAGTAATCATTGCGACTAGTTTACTGGCAGATTGATCTCTAGTATAGCACCTGGAATTTAGGACAATCCCAAAACAGCATTGAAGGATTATCAAGCGTTGGCCGCAAAGCCGCTAACCCTTGACGTTTCTGGAACCACTGTATACTGCAAATAGTCCGGCGTGCCTAGAGCAATGGCCACAAGGCAGGGATTTCTTCGTGGAATTAGACTATGGGAATAGCTGACTGTATCTCGTCGACTCGGAGTTGGTTCCCGATGCCATCCACTCGACCACAAGATTGTGCGGATACTAAAAGAGTTTTCACCCCTTGCGGCAGCCGCGGTGTGTATACCCGAGTTGTGAGAGCGTCTGCAAGCCATGATGGTATTCGGTCTCTCCAGCCACATAATATCGCATACAGGCATCCGTGCGTCTCATTGGACCCATCAATGATTATTCCGCCTGTCTTGTGGTACATCCGCAATCGGGCCGTCTGCGACTACGAATCGTTACCCTGCGCATCGGTGAGGACACATTATGGTGTGTGATCAATCCGAACTTGTGGTATTGTGATCAAACAGACTAAAGGATCGGCCCGCGTCTCGCACGTTCCAAGCCAGGTCTGTTGGGTAAGTGTTATTTCAACCTCACTCCATCCCCTTAGTGAGATCATCTATCTCCATCCGCTTCAACATCGACATAGGACTACATTCGAGTTCATCCTCGCTACGAACAACCGCCCAAACTACACGTGCTCGCCAGGTTTTAGTTGGAATAGAAATCAAATCAGTACCAACATATTCTTTCCTATAACGAAGTTCATATCTAAATCACTACCTGTCCACCCTGCAGCTGACCTTATGACCTACTATCAGTCGAGGCCCTTTTCTTCTCTACAATTTGTCCGCTCGATTAGAACAAGACTGCCGCCCCAAATTTAGGAATATTCTACCGCAGACTTCTGCACCAAACGGTTGAACAAGACTACGCCAATCAACAGCCTAGAGTCCACTCTCAGGTCCACTTTGGGCCTCCGACCAAGTTTCCGATTAGATCGCTTGCGAGTAGCTCACCGTTGTTTGCGAAAGTCTACGGCTTCTATCTGCCTCCTCACATCCCGGAGTGAGCACACAAATATTGGAAAGAACTCAGCAAACATACCACCTCATAACGTAGCCAACTTCCATCCAATCTTTGAACAACACCATGTACGGATATATGGCAATCAACCTGGTTTTCACCTCTTATAGCGTCGAAGTCGACTCGGTCGACAAGGGGGTGCCTCGTGCTTCTTACGCCTATGATTAAGAAGAGCGTCGGAGCGCCAGAAGACCTGATGACACTCAGGGCATTTGCATTTTCTGGTTTCGGCGTAGGCGGTGCAGGCTCGGGACCTTTGATGACGGGTCAAATTGCCTTTTGCATGGGTACCATTCAGCTGCAGGCCGCATGCACATTGAAGTGAGTACACCCCACCGGGCTGGGCAAAGTCTTCCCCTACGAGATCGTCCCGGATATTCCTGGAAGGCCCGAAATACGTATGGTCAGCTACCTGGGTGGCGTGGCTATCAAAGAGATGAGGAGAAGTTTGTAAGGCACTGCCTAGCTTAGTGTCTGCTTGCATCTATGGTGTCAAAAGCTTACGGTGAGGTAGTAACTCTCTCTGATGCACAATCGCCTTGGTCAAACCATGGACTATCGGCGTCGTCTGGTTGGTAATACGAAATGCACGTGTCCTTGGAAACGAGCTCGTACGTTGAGCCATCACTAATCATTTTCATTAGTAGCGATCAGTCGATCATCGATGTGCGACTCACCAGCAAAGTGTTCTTTCGTAGGTGCTAGGAACAATGGGAAATGGCGGTGTGCCAAAGGTATCAAGCAACTTCAGCGACATCGATTCAGTCTTGAAAGCGTATCGGTCGCCATTAGATCGACTTGAGCGCGACAAGCCCTGATCTTGATGGATGCTACGACGGAAATCCATCGAGAGGTATTCTTCCCGGTCCGGAACCGGCTCTGCCGAGGGTAGGCCATGTACGGGTCCACCAGGTGCTACACCTACGGCGCCTAAACGAGGACATCAGAGTCTACCAAATCAACAACGGGACCATGAGGGCGTTTTACCATACAAACACTGAGGCTGGATATCGGCTGACCACGTCTGTTGCCCACCTTGTGGGCACTCGTAAGCCATTGAAAAGGTTGCTGCTGGTCCATCCCAAGTCTCTGTGGGCCGTTGTTCGTAGGGAACCGGACGATAGAATCCTTCACCCGCCATATTCTCAATCGATTCTCTAGGGGTAGCCAGCCAAAAGATCACATGGATCAGTCTGATCAACTACCGGTCCCTCAGGACTTACTCGAACTCCACTCGTTGGTCCTGGTCGCGAAGGCTGGGCCGAGCTGCTCGAACGGCTCTTGTGGGGAGGGACGTTGTCACGGCGAAGCGTCTAAGCTTTGACGCGATTCTTGAAAGTTTGCTAACCCAGTTTCGTGCTCTTGTCGTGCACTAGAATGGCACCATGTTCTGTACAGGGTGAGTCAGGGACGAATTGTCAAATCAAATAGCGGCGCCTAACGCGTTCCAGATGCGGAAAGTTTCATACCTGTGAAGGACGACAGAGCACGCAAGCACAATTTCAATGGCAGGGAGGTTCCTCCCATATCAGTGGAAGTCCCACTGTGCGAAGATATACGATTTCGTTTCTAGAAGCGAGGCTACCCTGCTGTCGAAGCTTCAAGGAAACCGTGTCGACGAACCCTGCCAGCAGCCTGAGGGCAGTCAATCCCACCCTGCCGTGGAGGTCATTGTTACCAGACGCTTCGCTGACATGATCTGATCTTTGACAACCACGACCTCGTTATTGGTGTTGGCTGAATGTGCAGGCAGGCGCACCGCGACACAACGGCGTCTGTGATACATGCAGCACTCGTCCCGCCGACCCTGTTCAGCTCTCACAGCGGGATCGGACGCAGAATCATCTTCGATCCAGGCAGTTAGAATGCATGTGGTCGCTTATGGGATGGAACTCCCGTGCCGCGGGTGGGTCACGATGACCGACCCAGTTGGGATCTCCAAGTCGGCAAAACCCCAAAGTCCCTCTCTCAGGAAGGGGTCTTGGCTCAAGGATTACGTTGGCTTAGGACTACAGACTATCAGCCGCGTGCAGCTAGTACTATGAGTGCGGCCAGATGAGCAAGCCGTTGTTCATGAAATGCGTCTCGACTGGCGTGGACTTTCCCTATTGTTCGTAGGCCCCCTCGAACGCTTTGTTTCGTTACAAAACGTGACGCTGTGCTGAACTCAAAGCATATAGCGCCTCGAAAACCCGTACTAATTACTTCTCTATCACCTCGGCCTTCTATTTGCTAACCGCGTGTAGTTCATACGGCTGTCACTTGCGAATCGTTCGAAACTCATGCTGTACTACTTTTGAAGTCCACTTGTCCTGGTCGTGTCAAGGGTACATCGCAATGTCCCACAGGAACCTGTCGCCCGTTCAGCTGCTGTGCACTTCAGGATCAGCGGCGAGCCTGTGCAATGGCGCTTCAGTCGAATCTCTTCTGGAATGGCTCGCGGTTGGTAGACGATGCGACAGTTGGATCGATGATCACTCGTTACCATTGGAGCACTGCTTCTGCACTGTCGTGGCACAGTTGATCCCTTACGTACCGTGACCCGAGCTCCGACCCTCCGGACAGCAGAGTGCTCTGCGTAGGAGCATCAGATCTTGAAGGAATGCTCCTGTGTCCTCTAGACCGCCATCTGGCTTATTGAGGAAGGCTAATCCACATAGATCGTGTCTTGTACAGGCCAATGATTTGTTGACCGGGTACGATTTGCGTACACGGGTTCGAGATGTGTGTGGTCAATTGCACCTCGCTGGAGGAGAGACCGGCGTTCGGAGAGCGTCACAATTTACGCGACCTAGACTAGCTATGGAGATTATCGATACCGTGGTTCCAATGCTGTAGCTGTTCATCAAGTCTTGACGCGGTCCACAAGACTTCCGAGCCTACCTTAAAAAAGGGCCCTGTACATAAGCATTTAGAATGCTTCCCAGCGCTGATATTTGTTTCATTAGGAGCAGACTTACATAGAGGGAGTATCGTTGACGTTTAGAACGGCCAACATATTAGCAGAAACCATTCATTTCCGTGTTGATTCGTAGAATCTTTGGAAGAGCTGCTTGGCAGCACAGGAGACTTCGCGTTCGCATTCCATGGATTTTGTGCTACCACGCTAAGCTTTGCTCGACTCACATGCGCGTATTGTTACCACCTCCCTTGACTCCTAGAGTGATTTAATACGTCCACCCACCGGGCCCTTGGCTTCGCCTCGACAAGCTACATGCACGTAGGTTGTCATCGGAATTGATTTGCAATCTTGACCATGGTATTGGCGGGTGCACACGTTGAGAATGACATTTCCGGGTTCAGACGTGAAGAGGACCGTAAAGAAATCGATCGCCCGCGTGATGGATGAATCTACTGGGGATGAAAGGATGAACGCCCACGGCTACGCGCAGGAAAGAATAGTGGTAAATCTTCTCGCAATCATCATGACTAATGATCATACAAGACTTAGGTGGTAGCGCACATGAAACGCGCGGTTCTTTTGGCCGAAAAGGTTGCGATATATTAGGTACCATCCATTTCCGTGTCACTCTCCACCCAACGTGGGGGAAGCTTCTAGTCCACGATGTCGATCTGTTTCGATTCTCCGCTTCGAAACAGCCACGATATGATCCTTGCCATAAAACTAATGTCACACTGCCTCCACGTCTGCAGCTAGAAATGCACATACAGTATCCAGAATCCATCAGGGTTCTGGGAACGTTCGGAGAGTTCTCCCGGGTCTTTCATTGGCTTTCATCTACTTTGTGGGTACTCATCCGAGCCCGATCCTGTCCCTCGGGATGCCTGTTGCGGACGCACTTTCGAGAGGTATACCCGCTATGTGATTCCTACAATGCTTACCGGGCGCAATGTCTATCTATGTCCTGTAATTCACTAGCGTTACGAAGCTCTTGACGTGGGGGAGCTCCACAAGGCTCAGAACAAGTACCATTTTCAAGCCAGCACTTACAGCGTGGCCAAGGCGCAGTCTACAGAATTTGATCGACTCAATGCAGGGCGACTCTTGAGAATCCTCGGTCACAGCCGTCTCAGACTTTCAGCCTTAATTCGCTACCTGGTTCTCCCCTTCCTTCGTTTTCGAGGATAGAGGACACTTGCCTCATCCGGTGGTTTGACTCGACAGTTCATGCCAATGGCGCTTTCGGACGTTGTCTTGTGCATGGACAGTAGACTCGCATTGAATCCCACGTGTATGCACATACGGAACGGCCCTTTGCTTCGACTATTCACTAAACTCCTGCGCATTGACCGCATGCTGCTGCTTAGCGTCGCCTTCACCGCCTCGACCTCGCCCACCATTCCTTCATTCGAAACCCCCCTATCTCGAATGCTAACATTAGGCTGTCCCACACTCTCTCATCGGTGAGGATCAGAATGCGAACATGATTTGTTCGCACTATTCCAATTGCCTAACCCGATGCGAGGGATACATCGTGGAGGGATGTGGTTGGTCGATCACGCGTAACCAGGCAAAACCGCACAAAGCCACTAATTTGTGGGCCTGAGCCCGAGGAACAGGCTTTGGGCAACATCTGCATTCTTGAGCAGTAGAAGGGCGTGCCACCGGAGGACTTTGTTGTCGGTCGTGACCTCCAGGGCTTCTTGGACACTGTCACCACGAGTCACCTAGACAACACATTGCTGAGCCGCTTAGTTTCTCTCCGGGCCTCACATGTCGCAGAGAACCCCAGAACTGATGCTATACGCGAGCTAGGTTCGTGGCCCAGTAGCGATCAGTTGGTTGAAGCCCAATAGCCTGTATGCGTAGGCGACAATACTTACCGTTTGCGGGTAACACCTCCGTTCCACTGGATCAACGGCGCGGCGTCATACGCAAACCTTGTTTCGACGTCAGAGGCGCGGACGATATGAGAGAACGACTGCATAGCAGCAAACTCGAGTGCAAAATACCGCCATACCTAGCATTAAAGTGGCGACGAGCATTACATTGAACAGCTTCGCTTCGAGCCTTGTAAGAATACCCTGAACCAAACGAATAATTGAACAGAAGTACAAGGAGACCCCCTAATGCCAATGACTACATATTACACGCTCCCGACTACGACCGACCGAAGTCCCCCATATGATTTCCACTGGCCTCTAATCTAATCGAAAGTATGGCGCTTTCCCTTCCGAACGAGTTCTTGAGAGTACTTCGGTTTGAGAACTGACGTGTATCCCTTCAAGGCTTGCGAGATGCCGGAGGTGGTAGGTTCATTTCGGGATGGTCCTTTCTGTAATGGTTGAGTCTATAATCCGGACGACTGAACGCCTTAGTACAAGACTTGGCCTCGCAAGAATAAATGGTGCCGGAGTGTTTCGATCGAAGGTGACGTTGAAGATTGCCGCGCGCGTATTCGCCATTTAAAGAGGTGCCACATATGTCACACTTCGCTTGTGAGACTTCGCTGCGTTACATCAGCGACAATACAGAGCAAGGCTTTCCAGTGTATGATACCTTTGATCCTCGATGCGATCGTTTGGTCCTTGGATATTGTTTCTTGGGGCTGCGTGCGTATAGACTACCTCGTCCCTCGGCCGGATGGGTATTGGGTTCAGTTGCTGAAAGTTCTGGTGAGCTGAAGAGCTACCTAGGTCGTTGTTGCTAGTGTTTCTTAGGATTCAGTACCAATGCGACATGAGCTTGATACATACGTGTAAGTGCTAAGATTGGGGGATGTCAATCGAGATGTGCCTATCTGACTTGATGAATAGGGTCTATCGTTGGCCAAAGCAGGCGTCCGAGCTGTCACTCTTGTCACCAGATAGCGTTCGGAATCTATGCCGGGGACAGGATAAGATAACGGTGGAGAGTTGTTTGTAGCGATCCACCGGTATGGGTCAGGCTGTCCAGAGATCGGCGTAGTCAACAACGCTGTTGTCGAAGGGTCGTAAAATTGGCCAGAATAGTTGTGCTGACTGTGCACGTGTGTTCGCGTGGTATGAGTCGTGTCTCGAGAATTTTCGATCGAAGGAGCTTCTACTGACGTTGGTCGTACAGGATGAGAATGACCCGAAGCAGACACCGCTTGATAAGGAAGGCCTACGCTTGTTGTGTGTACCTGCATGTTTGACAGCTCACGCCGGCTCCGGGATTGTGTTGACACTGGCGGTCCGTCATTATCATACGAGATGCCCTGTAACTCTGGTCAGACCGAGTTTACCAACAAGATAACTGATCATTCAAGATCATGCGTGAGAGCAATGCGAGGATGGACGTACGAAATTATTATAATAACTGTGCGACGCTGATACCGGCATATTTCTGGCCAAGTTGAACACCACGCTCTAGTATAATTTGTTCGGAAATATGAGTGAAGAGCCCGAGCTTTCCTCCTTCAGAGAAGTTGCAGTGGTCCTAGAAGAGAAGTCGTCGGAACCAGAGGGCCTTTCGTCGGTTGGATGTACCTCGTCCATATACTTTGGAACGGTGTCTCAGGACATACACGACTCTTGCCGTGAGTGGACGACGCATCGTTCGAATCAAAGCTTACTCCACGACGAGGCATAACCAAAGACCTTGCGGGCGCGATGGCTGCCAGCTTGTAGTTCCTTGCTGCAATCTCAGGGAATTACTACCCCATTGTGGTCTACCTCCCTGCGGAGTCGCTCAATCACAGTGCAGGCCGTCGTCCTGTGCAGGCGCAGCCCAGGCAGAGGGAGCGGTATGCCATCTAGGTTTTCCGACTGCCCACCTGTCATGAGCATAGGTGGAGCCAGCGCAGCATACGGCGGTATGTATCGCGACGACGTCAATTCCTGCTCGCCGGTAGCGAAGATGGGGCGCGCGGATCATCCCAGAAGGACTGCAGAACAGGACTGGTGCGCTGTTCTCCGGTGAAGGCGCCATCGTTCAAAACCAATGGATGCAGTTTCCCGACGCACTCGGAGACCCCCCAAAGGCAGCGAGCGCTTGAGGGCATCCACTAGGGACTCGACACGCCACGTGGAAGGCAACCGACGAACAGACAGACGGTACAGAAGGCGGACGATAGGGCTCGATCTGCATGCATAAGACAGAGGCCTAGCGCTGAACGGAGGCGGTGTCACACACTGCAAGCGCTTGCTGAGCTATGGAGCCTCAGGACATCAAGAAAGAGACCGCAACAAGACGTTGGTAGTTGCCTGAACGCATCCGCCTTTGCTTTTTCGGGATGCAACCCCCGCTTACTTGGCCAGGGTGAAGAGAAGGAAACGGCAATACAGGCGACGCGTAGCCGAGGTCGCCATTTCCGAGTGCAGCCAGACCGACAGCAGCAAGCTTGGCATATCAGACCGGTATCGAACGGACCATTGATGTAGTGGGTTTGTTACAGTTGAGCGTGCAGCAACTGGAAGGAAAAAGCCACCACTAGGCTTAGGAGACTTGCGGGGTTCAGGTCGGTGGAGGAACCCACTTCCGTCAATCCATACACTGATTCCCGAACAGTTCATAGCACTGCCTGATGTCCATCGCACGATGTTCCAGACTTGCCTAGACGGAGACAGTATTCTGATAACAGAAAGTCTACTTAAACAAACATGAAAGTCGCGAGAAGGCTATGAATACGTAGCCTCCTGAAAAGTGTTCGCGGAAGCGTGCCGTTGACCAACCCCTCTCTCCGAAGTATATGTTATGTACATCTCTTTCGGGTCTTTCCAATTAATACGAACCCTTAGTTTGCAGGAACTGCACTCGAATATCATACGTGTGAAACTTGTGTTAGCTTACACCAAACTCCAGTAGAATGTCTCCAGAATTGTTACCCAGCGTACTTCCACTTTGGCATATATCACGATCCGATCAGCCCAGGACAGAACATGAGGTCATTCCAAAGATATCGAAACACAAGCTCCAAACCAAAGAGGTAGTCGCGCACATTGTAGACTAAGTCACGTTCTCTTTCCCCCTCCAGGGCTACACTACATAGCGTATCGACCCCATAAGCCGTCACACCGCAACTCATAAACACCTCTTTTACACCGCAACCGATTAAGTCTCTGTTCGAACCGCATGTATCATTTTCTCACACCGCATCTCCTCACCTTGAAGAGCATGCCATATTTCCCCAGCACACTAATCTCATCAACTGCACTGCCCGATAAGGACCTGGAAGTACAGCCCCAGCGTGCCCTCCCCTTTCTCCCTGTCTCGGGACAATAAACGCAACATCCCAGCTCAAAACAGTGATACACAACGCGTCGAGGTACCCTCCTCGACCAAGAAGTTCAGTCGAATGGATCTACAATTGAGATTTTCAAAGAATCCATAGTTATTCAACAGCGATTAAAGATGTAGTTCTGACGGACTGAAGCGAAACGTGAATCTCTGAAGTAACCACCCACACCAACTGTAAGGAACGATAACCTCAGAGGCCTGGAAACCACTTGCTTTGTCGATCATGACCGCCCCACCTGACTGCACACGCCCTCCACAATTGAAGTTTTTCACGTACTCGTAGAGCAAGATATTTGAATCCTAGATCGATATCAGACTACTTGCATTACGCACAGTACACTATATCTTTGTCTGCCCTGGAGTACTCGTACATGCGGCTTCATAGCCACTCCAGAATACATTCATTTCCTTCATCAGCTGCCGGCCCTTGCCCGTCTAGTTGTATTGCATGTAAGTGGCCGTAGAGTTGAACTTCAAGTTGCCCTTGATGACCTTGTCCACGGCAGCCAGGAAATCCTTCTCAGTTGCCACCTTCCTCCTCGCACGGATAGCAAACATACCCGCCTCGGTCGCCACACTCCTCAGCTCAGCACCCGTGCTGTTCGGGCATAACCGCGAGATGAGCTCCCAACGGATGTCGCGCTCTACACTCATGCTCTTGGCATGGATACGCAGAATGTTGGCACGCCCCTCCATATCAGGGAGCGAGAACTCGATCTTTCGATCGATACGACCGGGACGCATGAGGGCGGGGTCGAGTGTGGAAGGCCTGTTGGTAGCGAACATGACCTTGATGTTTCCGCGGGAGTCGAAGCCGTCGAGCTGGGTAATGAGCTCCAACATGGTTCGCTGGACCTCGTTGTCACCTCCTGCGCCGTCGTCGAAACGTGCACCTCCTATAGCATCGACTTCGTCAAAGAAGATGATGCATGCCTTCTTTGTCCGCGCCATCTCGAAGAGTTCACGCACCATTCGTGCACCCTCGCCCACGTACTTCTGTACTAGCTCGGAGCCAATGACTCTTATGAAAGTAGCGTCTGTCCGGTTGGCGACAGCTCGAGCGCAAAGCGTCTTTCCGGTTCCGGGAGGACCGTAAAGAAGGGCACCCTTGGGAGGGTCGATACCAAGGTTCACAAATCGCTCGGGAGAGAGGAGGGGCATCTCGACGACTTCTCGTAGCTTCTCGATCTGCTCTTTACAGCCACCAACATCGCCGTACGTGACATCGGGCTTGTCTTCGACCGTCATCATGGTCACCGAGGGGTCGATCTTTGGCGGTAGCGGGAGGAGGATCTGGTACTTGTTTCGATCGACGCCGACGCGCATGCCCTCTTCGATATCCGTCGGTGAAACCCGCTCGCCAAGGTTAACAACGAACTTAGCGATTTGCTTGACGTTGATGACATATTTGCTCTTCTCTGGGTCTTTCTCGTCTTGTATTATCTTTGTGCATCGGGCGACTTGGAGGGGCTGTTCTTCCTGCATGCGTTGTCGGTCGGCGGCGATGTCCCATAGATGTGGAGGTGCAAGACCGGTATCTGATTCCTAGACGATAATTAGACGCTGCGTCGGCTCACGAGCGGGTTACGTAGAAAGTACCTTGACACCTGGGCAATGTTAGTGGGGTCGACAGGTTGGAGTGGTCGTTGATGGAACTCACCAATCTTCTCGTTTATGGTTTGCTGTTTGTCCTTGATCTCCTTCTCAAGCTTCTTGAGCTCTGCGCCATACGGTGCGGCACCATACGTCTTCAGCACTTGAATGTCCCTGACTTCATTTAGTATCCTGAATCGCGTTATGCCCACCGGCGTGCCTTACTCGTCGGTCAGAGGTGTGATCTTCTTCTCCTCAACCTCGTCGTCGGCGAAGTTCTTCTGGTACTTCTCCCAGTTGGAGCCCGTGGCGGAGGGCATGTTTGCGCTTCAGGCAATGTGCGGAGTCGGCCTCGATAGCGGTGGAGGTGCGTGAGGATAGGCGGGAAAAGTTCGGTTCGGGTCCAACGACAGCGAGCGTGTGCGGACGATCGTGTGGCTGACTGGTGTTTGGGATATGGATGGCGAGTGACAGTGTTGTAATCAGTGAAGGTAGCTGTCAGGCTGTCGGCGAATCGGCGCTTCAGTCGCGCCTGCCGAAGTTCCCCCGCCGCGCGCCTTTGAATTTATCGCGTTGACCCCAAACCGCACGAGGCAGCAGCGCTTCGACACCACACGCGATACCCTTTTTCGTCTATTGTTTTAAGTTGATCCGCACAAGATGGCAGCACAGGTAGCCTCAGGTGGTGGCGGTGGAAATGCTGCGTTCAAGGTACACAAGCTGTTGTGAGCTGTGAAAACATCGACTGACAGCTGTAACAGGACAAGGAGAAGCCCAGAGCTGTGCGGATAGCCAACATCGTCGCCGCAAGAGGTACGAACAGAACCCGAAATCATGCTCAGATCTGAAGCTGACATATCATTACAGCTGTGTCCGACGCAATCCGAACTGTATGTGGAGCTATGGAGGGGGCGGGGTGATTAACATACTGACCATGGTGTAGTCTCTTGGACCCAAGGGAATGGACAAGATGGTATGCAGCAAGAACACGATGAGCCCGGACGCTGCTAATCAGGCTCAGATTCAAACCGGCAAAGGCGAGACCATCATTACGAACGATGGCGCGACTATGTTGAACCAGATGAGCGTCATGCATCCCTCCGCAAAAATGCTCGTCGACCTCGCACATGCCCAGGATATCGAAGCAGGAGATGGAACCACATCGGTCGTTGTCATAGCAGGCAGTCTGTTGGGTGCTGCCGAGCGGTTATTGTCAAAGGGCATACACCCTACAGTCATCTCAGAGGCTTTCCAGCGCGCCGCCGCACATTCGATCGAGATCCTCACCGGCATGTCGATACCGATCTCACTGGCCGACCGACCAACCCTGCTGAAGACAGCAACAACGGCCCTTTCGTCCAAGATTGTAGCACAGGAGCCCAAGCTGCCCGCAATGGCTGTAGACTCCGTCTTGAAAATTATCGACCCCAAGACTGCCGACAACGTGGATCTAAAGAACATCCGGATAATCAAGAAGGCGGGTGGAACCATCGAGGACAGCGAAATGACCGACGGTCTGGTACTCCACCAGCCTGTAGTCAAGAGCGCAGCAGGCCCCACGATGAAAGAGAAGGCGAGAATTGGCCTGATACAATTCCAGCTTAGCCCCCCCAAGCCAGATATGGAGAACCAGATTGTCGTCAATGATTACAGGCAAATGGACAAGATTCTAAAGGAGGAGCGGACGTATCTGCTCAACATGGTCAAGAAAATCCAAAAGGCGAAGTGCAACGTGCTGTTTATCCAGAAGTCTATTCTACGCGACGCAGTAAACGACCTCAGTCTGCACTTCTTGTCAAAACTCAAGATTCTCGTTGTCAAAGACATTGAGCGCGATGAAATCGAGTTCATCTGCAAGGTAAGGACGGCGACTCAGCCACGAAGGTTTCTCACTGACTGGGTATAGAGCACTGGTTGCAAGCCGATTGCCGACATCGATTCATTCACAGAGGACAAGCTTGGCTCCGCGGATCTTATCGAGGAGGTTCAGACATCGGGCGCAAGATATGTAAAAGTATCGGGTGTGAAGGCCGCCGCGTCCACCGTCTCCATTGTCTGCCGAGGTGCGAACTCATTGATTCTCGATGAGACAGAGCGCTCGTTGCACGACGCACATTGCGCCATCCGCTCGCTAGTGAAGAAGAAGGCCCTCCTTGCAGGTGGCGGCGCACCCGAAACAGAGATCGCACACCGACTTTCTATCAAGGCGCGTGAGCTTACAGGTACCGAGGCTATCTGCTGGAAAGCTTTCGCGGACGCCATGGAAGTCATTCCCACGACTCTCGCGGAAAACGCGGGATTGAACAGCATCAGGGTTGTAACGGAGCTGAGGCATCTTCACGCACAGGATCAGAGGAATGCCGGCGTCAGTATCAAGAGCGGTGGTGTGAAGAACGACATCGCGGAGGAGAACGTGCTGCAGCCCCTGCTCGTGAGCACGAGCGCCATCGAGCTGGCCGCAGAGACAGTCAAGATGATACTGCGAATCGACGATATTGCCCTGTCCAGGTAGAAGTAGACGCGCGTCCATAGGCATTTGTATAGACTAGCGCTGCGATAGTGAAAATACCACGAGCAATGAGACGACCATGATGGATACCTATCGCTTTCATGATCCCAAAGCCTCGACGAAAATACCGCGCCTTGTAGGCTTTCTTTTTGTTTTTCTAATACTTGCCTCAGTTTCAGCACGTCACTGAGCACGCCTATTCATGAGCGTGCGCCGGGCTCAAAGTGCAAAAGCCCTTCTATTCGAGCAATCCCGCAGCAACAAGGTCCCAATGGAGATCTCGCCCGCGAACATACCGTGCCCCCATGGACAAAGTCTGTACGCTGGAAGGCTGTCGGGGCGGCCGTACCTTACCATCACAAGACATCACCACGACTCATGCAGCACCATACCTAGCTCGCACTCGTCCATCCTGCAACGGTTTGCGCACCTCCTCCGAGCGTTCCATAATGCAGCTCCCACCAGTGCCACACCCACCACTCCTTACCTGCACTCACACCCCTCCTCCGAACCACACTCGCACCCCGTAGCCCCCTAGAACCTCCCCTCGCGCAATTCCCGCACACCACACCCCGCTCACCTCATTAACGACACTCCAGGTAAGCGCACCTCAACGACACTCCAGGTAAGCGCATCTCCCGTGCAAAATGCACTGCTCCCCCTGCGTATGTATCCCGCATGAATGTGATGCCCGCGACGGGTGCGTTCGTCCGGGCGATATTGCACGAGTATATAGTATAGCGCGCGTGGCGACGCAACGTGGCTTTACGCGCGCGTGGGTGCTGGGTGCTGCGTGCTGGGTATACCTACCATACCATACCATACATACTGCTTTACATCCGCGTGGGCTTCAGGCGATGATAATGCTGCGAGTCAGGACAACGGCTATACACTCCGGACGGCTCTTACTACCCGCATGCAACGCACCCTGCGGACGGGCGCTGCCTTCTTCCACACCCGCCCTGCCCAGTTCTAGAAAACGACGGCGGCCAGTGAGGTGTTTACATCCATCGCACCAGCGCGATGTGTAAGCTAGTCTTATGCGCGACATTCAGGTTTGCGCTAAGCGCATGGGGGCGGGTGTGCCTGCGTTAGCAGGGGTGGGTGCGTGGACTGGGAGCGGGCGAGTGCGGTGGCGGAGGGGTGATTTGTATCGGGGTGGGGCGTGCATGTTTGTGAGGGAGGAAGAGGAAGGGAGTGCAATGGAGGAAGGTTTGCGCGGGACCGAACGAAGCTTGCTAACGCCTGATTATGCTTGGAGGGCATGCGGAGTGATTAGCCACCGACAGACGTGTAGACATTTCCCCAGAGTCATTCGCAAGGACGTGGAAACAAGCAGCCATTTGCTTCACAAGCGGGTACCGTCGCCCGATGTAGATGATCATAGGGTCGTTTCATCATCAAGTGCCTTTTTGCATTTCCGCTTTTGCCAGTCCGAATGGGAACTGGGGGTATCTACCATCCTCCAAATCTACACCATGATCCTAGACCCATATCCCGCACTAGCACCGATAGCCATGTATGCTATGCCCGGCATCTTCCGGGCACATAGACCATGATTTGCGGTATATCTGATTCGTCTCGTCTCGTCTCGTCTCGGTCATGCATGCATGCTAATTGGTATATTATACACTGAAAGAAAATTGGCCTGCGTGTGAGCGCTAGCCGTAGACTCGAGGTCGTCTCTGGAAACAACGCGCGCTAAAGTACAGCAAAGGGGGATTATGATGCTCGTCAAAAGAAAAAGGGATTAGAAAGGAAATTTGGGTTGAGGTAGGATGGTACGTGTCGTGACGCATGCATCGTGTGGGTGCTCATAAATCGTGCAGAGTGCTATGTCATGGGGCTCAGCGTCCCTTCTTGCTGGTGCGCTTGAGGAGCCGGCTGACGAGGTTGCCATGGGCCTTCGGCTTGACGTAGAACGGGCCTTTGGTTCCGTTCATGTCGTCCGAGAGCGGAAGATCGTCCAGGGCGAAAGGGTCGTCTTTGGTAGTCTTCTGCCCTTGCCAGCCGTACAGCTGCTCCTCGTCTGCCCGCAAGTCTGGCCGAGTGAGGGTCATGCGCAGCGTCATCTCGCGGTTCAGGCGGCCAGAGACCGGGTGGATCAAAGGCACACCGTTGGAGTCGATGGATGAAGAGAAGTTGGACGATTGCTTGCGAGAGTGGTACCGGAAGGAAAGGCCTACACTGGAAGGCGTGACCGGCGAGTCGAAGTCGGCAACAGACTCAGCATCCGACTCCAGGCCGTTATTGTCCTCCTCGTTGTCGTCCAAGAAAGAAATGCGGTCGTCCTTGAGGAAGGTCTGCATATCGCGGCTGAAGTTGCGGGCATCGGTGCTGATGGGAGGGAGCTGGTAGCGAGGCGGCATAGTGTCGTCTCCACTGGTGGAGGGGAATCCAAACTCGACGGCTTCATCAAACTTCTGCGGGGAAGCGAGGAACTGCAGCTTCTTGCGTGTCTCGGCATCTCGGTAGTGGGTAGCCTCAGGGTCGAATACCGGGGCCTGGGGCGTGTGCGAGGAACGCCTGCCCGAGAGGGACTGCGAGTGGGCCCGCTGATGCCAGGGCGCGGTTCCACGAGCGGAGAGGGTCTCCGGAGCGAGGGGTGCAGAGGACGTCGAGCTGCGGTGAGGGATGTTGGTGAGCGACAGGGTCCGCCTGAAGCTGGCCCGCGAGGGTTGTGAGGTCAACGGGCTCATTGTGTCGAGATACAGCAGGCTGCTTTCCGTGTCTGCGTTCAGCTCTTGCCCGGGGCCGTAGGGCGAGCCACGAGTAGGGGAGATGTCGGCCGACGAGACGCTGGACCGCCGCCTGAGGGTGCGTCCACGGTGGGGAGCGGAAACGTGGCCGTTGTCGTCGTGGTTGTTGAAGCCAAAGTGGAAGTCGCCGAAGCGTTGCTCCTCGTCGTGGGGCTGGTGCGTCCGACGGGAGGGAGGCAAGGGCGAGCCGGTCGTGGATAGCTCGCAGCGGCCGACCAGAATCGTCTGCTCCTCGCGAGAAAATGCACTGCGTTGAACTTTTGGCGGCAGCGACAAGAAGAACGAGGCGTCGGCCTGCGCGACGTAATGGTCGTGCTTTAGGCTTTCGGCTCGTGCAAGTCGGCGACGTGTGGATGCTAGCGGAAGTATCGAACGGTGGATGGCGGTGGACCTCGAGCGACACGGGCGCGCTTGAAACTGATGCTTGTGCTCCCCTTGCTGCTCGTGCAGGGCGTGTTCCTCAGCAATGCGCAGACGCTCGAGCGAGCTAAAGTACTTTCGTCTGCAGGCGTACTGGTCAGCATCATGGCGTCCAAGGTTGTCAGGTACGCGGCCCGCGGTGGGGTGGGAGATGAAGAGGTTTATGCGCCCCTATCACAATCACATTCGGCCAGCAAATCACGGGTGCAGCAGGATTGCCAAAAGTTGCATGGCGGTACGCACCTCAATGGTTCAGGCAACGACTCAAACTCGGCATGCGAGCATGGAGCAACGACCTTTGCCTTCTTCTTCATGGTGCCGGCGCGGCGAGGGACGCGGATGCGGAGAGGGCGTGGCCGACGTCGTGGGTTCTCAGGTATATATGGAGTCAGCTATCGAAGCACCTGCGCCGTGACCCTGTGCACAGGCGGTCGAGCGTTTGTTGCTATGTCGTAATCTGGTCGAAGCACACTAGAAACGTAGAAGACGCTGGTGTGGGGACGGTGAACCGTGATGGTGAAGCGATCAGCGCCCGGTGAAGGACAGACAGCCTGAGTATAAGAAGCAGCAGCCACGTCAGGTCGAGCCCTGGAGGCGCGTAGATCGGATGATGGGGAATGAATTCACCAAGGGAGCACGGCGCTGGCGGCTGCAGAGCACATATGCAGCCATCCAACGACTACTGCGCCGCCATAGTGAGCATTCCCGCGCCTCGTCTCCACCGGTGGTTCGTCAATCTATCTCCAGTTCGCCCACTCAAGGCCCTCTGGTCGCCGTGCCTGGAGCATCCCTGGCGCATGGAACACGCCCAGCGAGTATCGCCACGAGGCCATTCGCGCATGCTGCGGATATCCTCACCTCTGCTCGGCTGGGGCTTCGCCAATGGCAGCGTGCTTCGTGGTTGCGCAGGTTTGCGCCCCCGCTCTGATCCCGCCCGCTGTTTCAGGCCGGGGGTTGCTCAGGAACAAAAACACGGTGAGCGGCCCACTCTGCTGACGACTCTCGCTGTCTCCACTTGCTTTCCCCACGACGTACCATAGTAAGGCGTGATGGGCGCCGGGATATTGATGGACTCCATCTCGCACGCCGGCGCCGATTTAGCCAGGCCGCAACAACTGCCACCGTCTGAGATGCTGCGACGCCAGGCTCTCTGTTGGCCGACGACCCATCCGAGTGTGCCACAGCTGCGCAAAATTTCGCTGCCCGCACCGTGTAGCCTCGCCAGCAGATGCCGTGCAAGTGTCGTGCAGCTGGAGCTGAGCGCCGGGGGCGGGCCGCTAGCCTTCATAGGAAACCAAAGCCTTCGACCAAAGCCGTCAACCACGACGGCGAGAATATGGTGCTACGCTGCCGTAAAACCACGCGTGTCTAAATAGAATCACGATGCTCGGATACGCACTCATCGATAGATTGCTGCTCAGAGCACTAGCCATCAGCCATCAGCGCCGGCCTGAGCGAGATACCCAGCGCCTGTACTTACGCCAAGGTCGCCCACCAAAATAGCGCCAGATCCAAGTGTAGCACCGTCACGGTCCGTACCTGAGCCAGTTCCAGGCCACGCTGACCGCGCTACATCCCACGTTGTTGTCCTCAACAAGCACGCGACCCCAACAAGTCCCATATGCACTTTGCATCCACACAACATTGTCGCTGTAGTTTCACACCCCGGCCTCCATCCCGCCAATGTCGTAGTAGTAGTCGTCGTCCAGTCCCTCGCGGCTGGGTAGCATCGGCTCCTCCATCCCCACATCCTCAAACCGCACATTGAGCAGGCGGATCTTCAGCCCATAGCCGCCGATGAGGTTGACGAGTTTGTTGGTGTCAGCCGTAATCGGCTGTTGGTTGAGCAGCATCAGCAGTCCATCGAGCCACTCCGACGCCAACGTGTGGCTTTGCGGATGCAGCTGAAGCAGGACCGACTCTTTCTGCGTGCTTTTCGACGCGTCCGATTTCTGGCGCGAGTGGCTCGTCGCAGGCACGTAGCCGTGGATGGTGATTTTTGTTGACGTGTTCGCATGCCCCGCGTCCTTGAGCGTGCTGTCAGACGACGCCGTCGATGGGGCCGACGCCGACACGTTGCTGACAACCGAAGACACGATGGAAAGATCGACTACACATGCCTGTCAGCCACAGCGCGTACATTATCCCACAAGGCGGCGGGGAGCCTACTTTTTTCTCGCAAGGCATCCAGCCTAGGCTCTGTTGGCAACTTCTCGTCGAAGTCCGAAAAGTGTAAATATCGCCGATTGTGCGAAAGTCGAACGAACCGCCACAAAGAGGGCACAGTTCGGCTGAGGGTTTTGCTCGTGACTGGTCCTGCTTCTGTGCCGTAGTTCATTGTTTGAGGGAACCAGGCGCCCTGGAGCAGGCACCTGATACGCTGCTCTTTGACAAATTGCAGAGCTTCATGACTGAGCTCGTCTCGAACTTGTCTGTGTATAGGTTAGCATAAGGATTCTCAGCTCATAGTTAGGCACCAACCGTAGGTGATGGCCCCAGGCATCCTCATATGTGAGTTCGAGCAGCTCCATCTGAAGCTCCCTTAAGCGCTGGATATCAAATTCGGCCAACTCTTCCTCGACGTCCTTGATTTCTTTCGTGCGAGGAGCTTGCCCCACAACCTGCTCAGTTAAGATACGCACCAACTCGTCGATCTTGTCAAAGTCCTCCAATTGTGCTCCTGCGGCCTTCCAAAGTCGGATGAACGCATTTAGACCACTCGTATGTAGCCTTGACCAGTGCAAGAGTAAAGGCTTGAATGCTCTTTCGAAGTTTGCTCGTGAGTCCTGAATCGTGTATCTGTTGGATTCTGATTCATCTGCTTTCTCTACCTCAAAATGATCGTATAGAGTCGATGTGACCGCAAGGCTCGCGCGAGCGATTGGACAACGCTGCTCAAGCGGCTCTGCTGACTGCTCAAGCAACAATTTCTGGAAGCCATCTTCGTTCTTGTAAACAAAATCGGTGAGGTCCATCAACCCTAGGAATCCTGTAGAATTGAATTCAAATGCTGGTGATTCACTCTCAAAGCCCAGGCGTCTCCACTTGGCAGGGCTCTGTCGTTTACTGCCTTTGGGATCTGTTCCTGGCTGGTCCGGATTGCTTGCGACATGTAGCCCTCGTATAGCTCTCCGGTGGTCTGCCTTTTCCAAATCAACCTTTTCTTCTCTCCACCTCCGCAAGAGGATCTTGGTGAGAGACTGGAAATCTAGCAACGGGTGCGCCAAGTCTTGCACTGCAGAACTCTGCATCAACCCATACACGCTCTTGATCACGCCCAGCTCCTGCAGCTGCTTTATGAACCGTGGCCATTCGGAGTCCGCTTCGTTCGCAATGGTGTCCCGCATGAGAGCATTTATAAGTTGAAGCGAGTTGGCGCACAGAGCGTGGTCTGCGGAGGTCATCTTCTCGACCAGCGAAGGCAGGAACTGCTTGTGCGATTCGATGATTGGCTTTAGACGTTGGAAGCCAGTGACGCTGGGCTGCGAGTTGCGGTGCGAAGGGTTGCCCACGATGGCAGCGAGGACAGACATTGCGCCACGATTGACGTTGACGAGTGGTTGCGCGACTACAAGTCCGACTATCTATTCACTGTTAGGTCATGTGTGCCTTGCTCGGTCACGCTCGCCTTGTACTGACCCTCCTGGTGAGATCGTCCGTGACATGATCCCACCCTTTGTCGAGCTCCAGCAATCGCGACAGAGACGTGAGGCAGTATGCTAATGTGTTGCCAGTTGAATGCAGAGCCAGGAACCTCAGCTTGGGCAAACCCCCTTCCTGTATGAATACGTCCGCAAAGGAGGGGTCGCCAATGGCACTCTGCAGCTTGAATACTGCCATCTTTCGCACTGACTCTTCATCACTGCCAAGTCGCTCGACCAATTCGGAGACATTGAGGTTATCCATGATAGCGATGGCCTTAGTGTTATTCCCCCCCTAAAGTGAACGAAAGTAATGAACTTGGTGTATCTCGCGCAAGCATGCGCTCCCGGGTATCACAAATGACCAATGCGCCTTCCCCAGCCCAAACAAACAAACCCTCCAAAATATGTTGAAATGTATATGTATACACAAGACTGTTTGGTGGGTTGCGACACGATTGCGGAGAAGAAACCTCCGACGCGCCGCGGCACTTGGCGACGCCGACACGTGAGAAACTCGCCCCCGGGGCCACAACCCTGCATCTGCTAGGATCTATCGAGCTAGACAATTATTCGAAGCAAGGTTCATGACCTCTCGCCAGGACAACAACATCTCCTCCACCACGACCTTCCAGGGCCCGCCTACCCGCACGTGTCGCTCATTCCCACCTTCTGCTGCGTTATCTGTGCTTCTAGCGTTCTGCACATTTGAGCGTTCTGCATCTGACCGATCCTTCGAGCCCGAGCTCTCGTCGCCTTTGCTCCTCCCAAATCGGGCTGCCACCCTCGCAACGTCGTCCGCCTCCACTTCACCGTCGTTTTCCCGCCATGGTCTACATTACACCCGGCTTGTTCGGCCACGACCATACATACACCCACTCTGTCTTCTCAACGTCAGCCTACGCGCCCACATACAACCACATGGTCGATTCGCAGGTCACAGCCGGTCTTGGCAAGAGGAAGAGGCGGGCAGACGATGATATGGACATGCCGAGCTCGAAACACATCTCCATGTCTTCTACAAACGTCGATTGGTCTGATTCTAGCACCTCACGGACATCACCCACAAGCGAAGGCCATATCCGGTTATATGGCCACAACCCCGCTTCTCACGAAGCGAGCGTGCAGCGAACATTTTCTAGGTCGCCGAAATTTGCGAGCACTGAACGCCGCCCAGTCAAGCAAATGAAGCGTCTGCTTGTCAAGACGCCATCGCATCTCATGGACACCGAACCTGACCTTGTACCGAGCTCACCGCCCGTCCAGAAGGTGGACAACCATACTAAATCGGACCTCAGCCCTTGCCACGTGTGCAGCACTGCGCCCAAACGAAAACGGGACCTCGAGGGATATATGGACTGTCAAAGATGCACAGAAAGGACTTGCTACATATGCGCGAGAGAGTGCTTGGGATGTCAAAAGGCCATATGTAAAGAGTGCATAGTGGAACTGGGACAAGACGGGGAGCCTTGGTGTTTGGAGTGTTATCAGCATATCAATACTTGAGAGATCGCTTGGACTCTGAGAAGAGTGTTTCGGGAACGGGAAGATTGTTGAATATGAGAGCAATGTTGGAAAAAGAAGAGAATGATACCACGCCCCGGGCGATTTGTTTTCCAGCAACGAGCCAAGCGTTTTTCTGGGCGTTGGAACATCTTTACATCGATCTATGGAGTTCCGCCACTAGGAATGTGCACATTACGTAGAAGAAGTGTCGAAAGTAGCTATGTCTGATCCAAATCTACGACCAAACACTAAGAGTCAGGGGCCAGGATCACGAGCGATCAATATACCTTAATAATGACCACCATTTTGGACTGCACCCATCCTTTATGTCAATCGATTTTCCAACTCGTCATAAATTGCAAAGCTATACCGCGTGGCCGACTGACCTTAAAAGATCAAATTAAAAACGAAAGTACAGTAATGTTCCCAATGCTCGGCAACAGCATTGCTTATCATATGGCAACACAGGTTAACGAACGTTTTAATGAGGCACTGCCGAAGGTATGGTGCTTTGATTGTTTTGGAGGGTTGAATTTAGAAATCGTCCAGGTTATTGACTGGTGACTAGTTCGCCGGTATCTGCGAAGTCCCACAGCCGCGTTTGGTGAAATAGTGCCTAGAATTATGGCCAGTGTTGAGACGTCAAACGCTCGTCCGTGCCTTCCAAGTTGAGTAGGCTCATATAAACATCACCCACACGCGCTCACCTTGCCTACCATCACACCCTTGCCCGCCGTAATGTCGATAATCGCCTTCCTTGCGGTCGCCGTTACCCTCGTCAACGCCGTGTTCAACGCCGTATCGAGCGAGCAATTCGTCCCTTCTTCGAACCATACCGCATCTACATTGTATGGTCTGACACGCCGCTTCGACAAATCCGCTACCGCTCCCGACGAGCTGTGGGCCGATGCACTCTGCAGGGGGGAACAATTCGTGGCCGCCTTCGAAGGCACCGATGAAGAAGCCGGAAGGATCTTCAAATCCACGGCTAACCCACCTACTATGCAGAATCAGTGGCAAGGTGACCAGAAGAGTAAGTCCTTAGAACTTCGACCTAGGGTTGACTGCTCATAACGTGCGATAGGCGATCTAGCCAAGTGGGGTTGGACAGAAGTCGATGCCAATGATCACGGGATGTGCGACTACTCTCAGACGTTCTGGGGTTACGATACGTCTTACGACGCTTTAGGACTGAACAAGAAACCAAAGTTCTCAGGGTTTCCTAAGATGCTTATCCCGAATGGAGGGGACAACATATGCTATGAGCTTTGGCATGGCGACAACAAGTTGAACGCCGGTCATGAGGTTCCCTTCGTCCACCAACTTTACGAAGTAGACGGCGAAGAATACTCGGTGGGTCTGCTTCGTTTCCGTCGGTGTGCTCTGGAAGCTAATACGATCACCATTTACAGAAAACGGGCGCCTATCACAAAGCTGCTATCAACCATGTTGGCGGAGGTATGCGCCGTGCCTCTTTCCTTATGTTGCATTTAAAAAGGCTAACATAATTCCGCAGTCGTCACTGCGCAATTCCGACTGAGCCCCCTTCATGCCGCGTTCCGTAACTGGGACCACGAGCCGCACAAAACCGAGCTTCCCGCTTTACGTGCCTCCGCAGATCTTCTCTGGCAAGTCCCACGGGTACAAAGTAGATGAGTTCTGCTAGTAAAGCGAAAGAAAGCCACCTACCTGTACATCTGAGACAAAAGAAGAGAGCCTTTCGTTTGCTAGCTGAAACACGAGCGAATGTACCATCCCCATTCTATTGAGACATACACTAACTTGGTACCTTCGGGTTTGGCAGGGGCTTATGGTATCGCGACAATGCCAACATCAAGAACATCAAGTATTTCTGGACCCAACAGGTCGCCAACTCAGAGAGCGCCTCAATCATCGCATCGGCGTTGAAGATGTGGGGAAAGGAGCTCACGAAATGGCCAGGAGCGACATGGAGCATGGAAAGCGACGAGGGAAAGGCGTTGCTTGGATCGCCCAATGCGATATCCTTTGGATACTTCCTGATCAGTCACAAAAAAGAGCTGGGGAACAAGAAGATCACCAAGGTCCAGGTCTTTTTGGGAGACGAGAAGCGCGACGTGGCGGACGAGAAAACACATCCTGAAATGCTGTTCTATGTTGAGGATGTGAAGGGGCCTGGAGGACAGCAGGGTATTCAGCAGCCGTAGCGGAGGCCTGGCTAAACGGCGTGTTAAACTCGGATTTAACAAGAGGATGTGAGGATACAGGTAGTCAGCTTGTAGATTAGCTATAGCCAACGGATTTGCAATGCCAACTTGCGATATTATATCACACCTGATACGCCACTTTTATAATCCTTCCCTCTTTGCATACTCGCCCACAAACTTCCTCCCAGGACTTCCTCCATTAATCCACTCATCAGGCCTAAAGAGACCGAACAAACCTAGATCTCACATGAGACACTAACCTACCAGACAAAAGAGCATGTCATTTACGCACCCGACTTCTTCAATACCGGCATACTCGCCGCCATCTTTTCTTCCAACTCTTTTCTCTTGTCTTCGTCATTGGTAACATCGGACATAAGCTGATCGTAATTTCGTATGTTGACCAGTAGAGCGCCGACAGTACCGGTTTGTATTTTGGAGCCGTCGGGCAGCGTGACTACGGGCATGGAGGCGCCAAGGGTCGCGCTGTTGAGGGCGGCTAGGGTATCTGGGTTGGAGGAGGACATGCTTGCGGTGTGCGAGGTATGATTTTCAATGACTACAACGCGTACAAGTAAATCTAGAAGGGATGTTGTGTCTAGCAGTTCATAGATGTATGGAGTGAATCAGCGCCTTTCATATGGTTGCTTTATACCCAGTTCCTTACGAGGCGTCAAACTATTGACCGACTAGTCCGTAGCCTCGCGCAGCGAGAGCATTGTACTGAAGTAGCGCGAAGCCGATACCTGGAGAGCGAAGACCGAATCGGCTCGCGCTTACACCCGAGCATTCCTCCCAAAGGCCAGCTAAAATTAGACGTGCACGTGAAATGACGTCACATGATGAATCGGATACGATTCCTTTTCCGGTGTTAGCTTCAGGAACCAAAGATGCGGCGGCCACATGCATCGTATATCGATAGATTCGTAACGTCTCTTGAAATGTTGACGAAGTTGCTTATACGGCTGCCCTACATGTACAGCTTCTGCGGGCGTTTCCTTCCAAGATGTCCGCCGTAGAGAGCCCCGATTGCGCACCGGTTTCCAATGGCCTCAAACGTACGTCGTCCTTCCCGCGATTGCCATTGCGATGCCTTAGCACGCATACCCCTATGCGATACCCGTCAGTTGCGTCATGTCGAATTCTCTTTACCGTCATATGCACCGTCAAGCCTGATATCAGCGGGCAGAGACGTCCGACGGATCGGACATATAGCTGACTGTGACACAGATCGGAGGAACTCCACCGTTCTAAACCCGAGATCCTATCTAACAGAAGATCTGTGGGAACAAGCTCCGATCCTCACAGGAACAACGCATTTTGATCCACGAGACGATGCGCGCAACATTCTCGTAACAGGCGGGGCAGGCTTCATGTGCGACACGGCGTGCTCGTGGAATACCGTCGCGACTGACAGCCTCACAGCGCGTGTTGGTTCGTGCGACACTTGACTCTCACGTATCCCGACCACTATAATATCGTCTCGTTTGATAAGCTCGACTACTGCGCGACACTGAACAATACGCGTGTCCTCGATGGCCGCGCCAACTTCACATTCGAGCAGGGGGACATCACGTCTCCCTCAGATGTTAGAAGAGTGTTGCGAAAGCACCAAATCGACACCATCTTCCACTTCGCAGCCCAGTCGCACGTAGACCTCAGCTTTGGCAACAGTTATCAGTTCACGAACACAAACGTATACGGGACACATGTTTTGTTAGAAAGAGCGCGGGAGCATGGCATCTCCAGATTCATACACATCTCGACGGACGAGGTGTACGGAGACGTACCGATCGGTGCCGCGGACCTCAGCGAAACGAGCATCCTGGCTCCGACGAACCCATATTCAGCTAGCAAGGCAGCGGCGGAGATGATGGTGAGCGCGTACCGGGCGAGCTTCAAGCTCCCCTTGATTACCGTAAGGGCCAACAACGTCTACGGTCCCCATCAGTTCCCAGAAAGTACGCTGTCCTATCTGATGCCTCTTTCTCCTTGCTAACCATTCACAGAGATCATACCCAAGTTCATCATGCTTTTGCAACGCAGAAGAAAGCTACTTGTCCACGGCGATGGATCTCCCACCCGGCGGTATCTTTACGCAGGCGATATCGTGGATGCACTAGACACCATCTTTCACAAAGGCCACGTCGGACAAATATACAACATTGCGACCACAGACGAGATATCCAACACGGACATCTGCCACAAACTACTAGACCTGTTCAAGCTTCCGCACGCAACACAAGCAGATCTCGAGAAATCGGTGCAGTACACGGAAGACCGCCCATTCAACGATCAGCGATACGCGACCGACGGGACGAAGCTCGCTGCTTTGGGCTGGCAGCCAAAGACCGGGTTCGACGATGGTCTGAGACGGACGGTAGAATGGTATCGGCGATTCGGCGAGGTATGGTGGGGTGACATCAGTCGCGTTCTTACGTCGTTTCCGGTGGTGGAGGGGACGGAAATATGGACTAAGGAGGAGCATGAGGCGCGGGCATCGGACGACGAGGTCTTGCTTGGAGATGACAGTGCGACTGGGGGTACGACGTGGACGAAGAAGGCTTCTGAGCACCTTCAGGAGGCAGATGAAGGATTCCACAAGCAATAGGATCTAGAAGCGGTGAACGGGGGCTGATGGCAGGCCGTTTTATCATTGGTGATCAGATAGCGGTCTCATCTTCGTATACAAACACCAGAGCCATACGTATACGGGGATGCTTGGGATAGTCACATTTGGATGGCGGAGCATGCCACAGACGTCATTGGTGCCAATGTAGGCCCGTCGTGTGCTAACATCAGCGCGATGCGAATGTCAAACCTCGCCTTTCCAATTTGTCTCCATAGGCTTCCGTCCGCAACTCGGTCAAAGACGACGGCACATCAACAACGCACATTCGTGCTGCTGGGATGGACCTTTGCAGAGACGCTGCCACACAGATGTAAAATACGGCGACATGTAATATTAGGTTACAACTTCGAATGCGCATTTTAAAGCGAGTCACCCTAGGTTACACTATCAGATCTCGAGCTTGCAGCCGATTTTCCAACGTCCCTACAGAGGGAGCTGAGAATCTCGCACCGCAAAATTCGGTATTTTGTGTCGCTCACTGTGCCGTGGTGTATGAGATGATGCTCAGGACGGATGGCGCGTCGATCGATGACGCGCTACATGTATCCTGGCGTGCCGCGGGGTCATGCTACGCTCTACCCAAGCTTGAAGGTGTCGCATCGTAAGCATCAAGCAGTGGCTCAGGGGGAGACTTGTCAGGGCGGAAATCGAGGCAGAAGTGACTCAAAGCCGCAAACCATGTAGAATAGTTTAGAGAACAACATTGTGTTTACTGATCGTTTTCCACGCGCTGTTGCCGAGTAGTGCCCCGGGTAGCTGGAACGATGTCCACGGGTGACTCGGCTGCACGTGAAAGTCCTATTCACAATTAGTCCACCTTGAGCGCCGTACATATCTAACAACAGCGATAATGTCGCGCGGCAAACCACTATTCACGATCCCCATCGGCACAAAGGGCAAAGTTGAGGTCACCTCGCCCGCTGAAAAGGTTTATCTTGTCGCATTCGGCTCGCCGCCGGACAACCGCCTCGTGACCGACTTCTGCGAGGGCATCTTGCTGGCACTGGACATTCTCGAGACCAAATACCAGCACGGCGTCATCATCACCACCTCGTTGATCGATAAGTTCTACAGCAATGGCCTGGACTTGGAGCACGCCATGCAGCCTGGCTTTTTTGCCAATGTTTTGTATAAGCTATGGCGGCGCATCTTGATGTGAGTGCAACCAAGATTGACGAACCCAATGTTCTGACAAACGCCAGCTACCCAATGCCTACCATTGCTTTGATTAACGGCCACGGTTTCGCTGGCGCTCTCATGACGGCCATGATGCACGACTATCGCATCATGAATCCGCACAAAGGTTACCTCTGCTTGAACGAAGTTGAGCTGGGCGTCCCGCTACGACCAGCAATGTCATCTATCTTCCGGCAGAAATGCTCGCCCACTGTCTATCGGACACTGGTACTCGAGGGCAAGCGATTCAAGGCAAGTTCTATCTCCTTAGCGGCCATAGACTGTACTAACAATGGCTTCAGTCACTGGGTGCACTCAAGGACAACATCATTGACGGCGTCGGTGGTCTCGAGGAAGCGCTCAAGTTCATCGAAGAGCTGAAGCTGACCAGCAGGCCCGACAAGGGAGTAGTCGGTGATCTCAAGAGGGAGATGTGGCGGGAGACGGTCGATTTCCTGGAGAACGACGAGCGTGAGTCAGAGCTGTTGCGCAAGGCGAGTGACAAGCTCGATGCGGAAGCTGCAGAGCGTGAGAAGAGGGTCGCGGCGTGGTCGACGAAGGCAAAGCTATAGAAATTGCTTTCGTACATCTCACAGTGCAACTCCTTGTGCCGCGCAATGCTAGCGCCGCAGCGGATGCAGGGTCCATCTAACGCCCTCCGCAATCAAACCCTCAACCCTGGTCTATAGAACATAGCAACAAGTTGAAACTGAAGTGCAAAGCGAAAGCTCTGTTGTAGATACCTCTAGCTGTCGAAAGACTTTTGCACTATACGCGTCGTTGAGGCAGTGTATCATTGATGCCAGACGCCCCCGCCGAGGCGCGTCCCGCACAGCCCACCGGGCGCCAGTCAACGTCCTGGGCAGCTGGCTGCGCTTAGTGTACTGCGAAACGACCAGTCTTCAACCTCCGACACTTCACCAAACATTCAAATACTCAGCGACACCCCGAACCCACCACGGAGCGTCTTTCTACCTGACAGATACACCGATCGCCACTCACACCTCTAGACAGCCGCAACCAGCGATACAATAGCTGTATATCACCCCGCACGTACGACGTCCGCCTCAGCCCAACAACCACACTCCCCACACCCACAACCGCACATCATGGGCCTCTTTAAAAAGAAGAACAAAGACAGCGAGGCGGCACCCAACCCTTATGCCGCGCCCGCGAAGAATGACCCATACGCGAATGCACCACCCCCAGCGTACAGCGGAGGCAACGATTCGTTCCGCCAGGAGAAGAGCCCCGCCGTGACAGGCCAGGGTGGACAATTTGGAGGTCGCGGCTACCAGAGCGCAGGCAACTACGGTGCATCCGGTGGCTATGGCGGCAACCAGTATGGAGGCCCTGCGGACCAGGGCGCCCCTCGCCGTGCTGGCGGTTACGGTGGCATGGGCAACTCCGACCCAAACAACGAGGAGGAGCGTTCTGCCCTGTTCGGAGGCGCAGCCCAGAGGCAACAGAAGCAGCCGCAGCAGCAGCCACCCCAAGAGAGCGGCGGCTACGGACAGCAAGGCAGCTCCTACGGCCAGTCGGGCGTTTCTGGTGCTGGCTACGGAGCTCCTGGAGGTTACGGAAGCGGACCAGCATATGAAGATCGCCAATTGACCGCCGAGGAGCAGGAAGAAGAGGACATCATGGCTACCAAGAACGAAATCAAGTTCAGTGAGTAGATGCATTGTGCAGTAATGTTTGCCAAACTGATGAGATGACCAGTGAAGCAACAGGATGTGTCGTCCACGCGAAATGCGCTGCGGCTCGCACAACAGGTGGGCGTCCATCGCTCCGATGGCCAGCATGAGGCTTGACTTGAGGAGAAGGATTGCTGACAATGGTTACAGGCTGAGGAGACTGGTCGCGATACTCTGGCACGGTCAGTCAAGTTCACAAGTCCTTGTATATTGCCGGTACTAACCGTTGTGATTTAGGTTGGGAGCCCAAGGTGGTGCGTATTACTCTTTGCTACCATAGCGATAAATCACTGACAATTGCATTCAGAACGCATTCACAACACGGAGCGTAATCTAGACATGGCCAGTATGCTGTCCCCCGTTCCCCAAAGTCCCCCGTTCCCCAAAGTCCCCCGTTCCAAAGCTTCGTCTGTATGCCATCCGCATGTCGCCCCAGACGTGAACACCTTTCTGGTTTAGCGCTTGTGCACGTGCCACCTTGGTCACCTTGGTCATAGGTGCTTGGGAACAGCACTCTCTTGTAGACGTCGAATTCATGGCAACAAAACTCCTCCTAGTCAAAGTAGACAACAGACAATATATGTCATCCGCTAACTCTGATCCGCAGGCTCGCAGAACCGGATTGCAGAGGAGAAGGCAAGAGAGCTGAAGACGCTCAACAGAAGGTTCGTGGCCAGCCATTGACCTTGCACACTCGCCCCTCCTCGGTCCCTATTACTTCCTTTCCTATGCTTACTTTTTCCAGCATGTTCGCGGTCCATGTCGGCAATCCCTTTACTTCTAGCTCAAGACGCGAAGAGAGGGATAGGAAGATAATGGAGAATCATCAGAATGAGCGTGCTCAGAGAGACGCAACGCGGGCAGCAGCGTGGCAGAGCACGGCAAGGCAAGATGAGTACAAGAGAGGCATGCAGGGTGGAAACACAGGTGGCAAATCCACGCTAGCAGACCGTGCAAAGTACCAGTTTGAGGCTGATAGCGAAGACGATGAGATGGGTAAGTGCTGGCGTCTTTGTCTTTTGTATTAGACATTGCATACTGACACGACGCAGAGAACGAGATCGACAACAACTTGGATCAGCTTCACGGAGCTGCAAAGCGATTGAACGCTCTTGGCAGGGCCATGGGCCAAGAGGTCGATACTCAAAACGAACACATCGATCGCATCACGCGGAAGACGGACAAGGTGGACGACCAGATCGCTATGAACAGGGCCCGTCTGGACCGCATCCATTAGAAGTTCTATGAATGTTCAATGCTCATAGAAGATGCTCAGAGCGTTGGTTTGACATGTTCACCCTGCACGTTGATATTTTTGGTCCGGCGTTAAATAGAATCCACGTGCACAATGTTGTCCGCGGGTTGGAGTACCTGGATGGTCTGCCTTTTCATATAGAAAATCCATCACTCTGGCATGTGAGCAAGCAGTTGTAGCACCGTCTCTGTGATGCCTTGTTTCCAGACTCTCTGTCTATAAAATCATCGGAAGGAGGATGCGCGTGGGAAATTGGGAGTATGTATGTGGTAATGGTGTGTGGATGGCGAGGTCAGCTGGTTAGGGTCTAAGCCACGGTATCGTAATGCGGGGCCCCAGCTTATAGCTTATCATGGTACAGCGTATGCAAGGGCCCGCCGCCGCAGCTCCAGCCAGCTCCCAGCTCCAGCTCAACACCCTCATCACTCGGCCAAACATCATCATGGGCGGAGAACAGCGCGTCATTCCCTTGTCTTCGGACTATCCCAAGCTCGCGGCTGGTCCCGTAGGCAAGCAAATCGACCACATCTATCGCGACCGCCTGAACCAGTTCACCGACGGCGGGCAGTACTACGGCCAAGGCCTGTTGCCGTACGTTGTAGCTGTTTCCGGCACCAATGACGCTCCTCGCTGACCCTACTCAGGAAGATCGTATATGCCAAAGTCGGGGCGAACCCGGGCCCATTCAAGCTTTCCGTCTACTCTCCGCCCAACCTCTTGCGCCCGACGTTCAAGGACGCCGTCTCCCACGGCTTCAAACCCATCATACCCGGCCATTGGTTCGGACCCGGCTGGTCGACGCACTGGGTCAAGATCCAGCTTACAGTTCCAGAGGAGTTTTTGAAGTACGAGCACCTGGAGTTCAAATGGGATGCCGGTTGCGAAGGCATGATATGGACAGAACACGGCGACGTCGTCCATGGCCTGACCGGCGGCGGTGAGCGCACCGAGTGGATTCTGCCAAAGGAATTCAGGGACGGCAAGGAGCATACCTTCTACGTCGAGGTGGCATGCAACGGCATGTTCGGCAATGGCAATGGCGGGTCAATCCAGCCGCCAGACCCAAATAGATCCTTCCGCCTGAACATTGTCGAGATCCAAGCCATAAACCTGGAAGCGCGGGCTCTACGCTATGACTTCTGGGAATTGGGCGATGCAGCAAGGGAATTCCCGGACGACTCTGTTGAGAAGCACGCGGCGCAGCAGGTCTGCAATCGCATCATAGACGCTTTCATTGCTGGCGGTGGAAGTCAGGAGAGTATTCTTGAAGGCCGCAAGATCGCGCGCGAGTACCTTGGCAACGTCGATTCGCACAAAGTCTACGAGAGCGACAATGAGGCCATTGTTACCGGCATTGGCTATTGCCACATTGACACATGCTGGCTGTGGCCGTTCGCCGAAACTAAACGCAAGGTCGCGCGCTCTTGGTCAAACCAATGCGATCTGATTGATCGGTATCCCGAGCTGCGCTTCGTCTGCACACAGGCTCAGCAGTACAAGTGGCTAGAGCAGCTGTATCCATCTACTTTCGATCGCGTGAAAAAGAAGGTCAAAGAAGGCTCCTTCCAGCCTATCGGAGGAAGCTGGGTAGAACACGATACCAACCTCCCTGGTGGAGAGTCGTTGGTCAGACAGTTTCTCTACGGACAACGATATTTCGAGAGCCGATTCGGACAGCGGTGCAAGACATTCTGGCTTCCAGATACTTTCGGCTATTCTACACAGCTTCCCCAGATCTGTCGAATCTCTGGGATGACACGATTCTTGACCCAGAAGCTTAGCTGGAACAACATCAACAACTTTCCCCACACCACGTTCAGCTGGGTAGCTCTAGACAATAGCCAAGTTATTTGCCACATGCCGCCCTGCGAAACGTATACTGCTGAAGCACACTTTGGCGATGTCAAGAGGAGTGTCACACAGCACAAGTCTCTCGACCGAGACAACACTTCGCTTCTGGTCTTCGGCAAGGGAGATGGAGGAGGTGGTCCTACCTGGGAAATGCTTGAAAGACTGCGGAGATGCCGCGGAATGAGTGACAACAAGGGGGGTCGCTTACCGCGTGTAAAGCTCGGCGACTCTGCCGATGATTTCTTCGACAAGCTAGAGAAGAAGGTCGAGCAAGGCCACGAACTCGTAACTTGGTACGGTGAGCTCTACTTTGAGCTGCACCGCGGCACATACACAACGCAAGCAAACAACAAGCGTAACAACCGGAAATCTGAGATCATGCTGAGGGACATTGAGTACCTAGCAACGCTTGCCACGGTTCAGAATGCCTTCGGAAAGAAGAGCTCGTACAAGTATCCCAAGAAGGACTTGGATGACATCTGGGAAGGTGTTCTATTGTGCCAGTTCCATGACTGCCTGCCAGGTAGTTCAATTGAGATGTGCTACCGTGACTCGGACGAGGTAAGCACCGCGTTACCTACCCCTCGTAAGGTTGTATTGACCAGTGACAGATCTACGCCAAAGGATTCGCTACTGGCGAAAAGTTGCTTTCAGACGCACTATCGGAACTTGGCTTCGATCAGGACATTAAGCACGACAGCGAGCTCTTTGCGTTGAACACTCTTCCTTGGCCAAGAACTGAACTTGTAATGCTTCCGCCGCTTGAGGGTCTTCCAACATACGGCCTCGCCCATGGGAACAGTATGAGCGCCTTGGAGGTTCGCCCGCTTGCCTCTCAATACTCCGCCGCCACTGCATCTGTGAAGGAGATTCGACCAAATGTGTTCGAACTTCGCAACTCCCAATTTGTAGTTGAGGTCTCCAACGGTGCCATCACGTCACTGTACGATATCAACGCCGATCGCGAAATCATTCCAAAGGGCGCTAAGGCGGCTCAACTTGTCTTGTTCGACGACAAGCCGTTGTATTGGCAAGCTTGGGATGTCGAGGTTTACCACCTCGACTCCCGCCAAGAGCTGACCCCGTCAAAGGTGACCATTTCAGAGGATGGACCTCACCGTGTATCACTTAACGTCGAAACCAAGATATCGGACAAGTCATGGGTAAAGACCACCATCTCTCTGCCCGCGGCAGTCGGCAACGCCCCAACAAGCGTCGAGATTGACGCAGAAATTGAATGGCAGGAAACGATGAAGTTCCTCAAGGTGGAGTTCCCCGTCGACATCGTCAACACAGAAGCCAGCTACGAGACCCAATACGGTATCGTCCGGCGCCCAACGCACTACAACACAACCTGGGACATGGCCAAATTCGAAGTCTGCGTCCACAAGTGGGCCGATCTCTCGGAAGCCTTATACGGTGTTTCCATTCTCAACGACTCGCGCTTTGGATTCGCAACCGCAGGAAACGTCATGAGACTCTCCCTTCTCCGCGCGCCAAAGGCCCCAGACGCACATGCCGACATGGGCCGTCATCGCACGCGCTACGCCATCTTCCCCCACGCCGGGCCCCTCAACGAAGCTACTGTCCGCAAGGCCTTCGAATTCAACAACCCGCTTCGCATCGTAGGCCGCAAGGCCAGCTCCAATCCAGCCCTGCTTAACTCGTTCCAGATCCACGGGGCACCAAACCTCGTGCTCGACACCATCAAGCGAGGCGAAGACGACGAGGACGTCTCGCGCGGCGAGCTCCCCGTGAAGAAAGGCCAGTCCGTCATCGTGCGCATCTACGACGCTCTGGGCGGAAAGAGCAAAGCAGTGCTCACCTGGGGCTCTTTGCACGTCAAGAAAGTGGTCAAGGTCAATGCGCTAGAGGACGACATCGAGGGCGAGAAGGAAATCGTGATGACGGAGGTTGCGGGCAAGAAGGGTGCTAAGATTGAGATCAGGGCTTTTGAGGTTGCTACGTTCAAGCTTGTTTTGTAGAATGAGGGCTGCGTCGTTTGCAGGGTAGCTAGTTGATGGGCGTGTGTCACGGAGTTATGGTTTGCAATGTGCTGCCTGACGTGAGTCGTGCGTACGTAGCTATGGAGCAAGCAGATAGGCTGTGCGCAAGATACAAATCGGAATCATGACTTTGTTAGCTCCTGATGCCTGCCGATGAGTCTGCTTTTGGCGTGACTAGTATCTAACATGATATTCTCTACCCTAGATAGCCTTTAATGCATTGCAGGGATAATTAGCTTCGTACGTTATTGCCTGTTTTCGTATGACATAATTCAGTATTCCAATCGAATGTAAGCTAGCGAGATTGGTGGCAATATAAGCGGGCCAACTATGATCCGGAAGGGTCTCGGAAGGGCATGGCAAAGTGGGATGCTGCGCGCAGACACACAGACACGAACTGCTCCCTTGTCTATCTATTATCTAACGAACGTCGCAAGGAACGGACATTCGCTCCCATACCAACTATACCGTACCGTTCCAGTAGCTAAAATCAGCGCACTACTCAACAAACAGCACAGGATTGTCGGACCAGCTGTTACCGTCACTTACCTAGCTCCGAACGCGAGAACATCGATATTGACTTGAAAGGTCCGCTTTATTCGAGTTGCCCGTCCCTCTCGACCCCATCGATCCTGCTCTCAGTCATCCTTATTCAATATACCTGGCCTCAGGCTGAACTAGTATATAGTCACTTAACGCCAAGTCATCCACGCTTGCACGCTTTCCGACCTGCTCAGCTTGTTAAGTCAAGAATATGGCCAACACTGGCACAGAGCCAGGCTCTTCGCCTTGCCAGTGGCACTGTAGCGAGCTCACTTGCGATGGTTTCGACTGCTATTTCGGACTAAAGGATGCAATACCAATGCGCGATATTGAGCCCCTAGGCCATGGAGGACACGGATGGGTCTCAAAGGTCGAATGCAGCAGGAGCCACCAGGTGCTCGCCCGTAAGACGGTCAGGTGGCGCTTCAGCAGCTCGGCTCTGCGAAAAATCCAAGAGGAGGTGAGGATCATGCGCTCTCTGTCACATTCCCATATCGCCAGAGTTCGCGGCAGCTACATCCAAAGTAGTACTTCTTACTCTATCCTTATAGAGCCCGTTGCCGATTGCGACCTCAGTACTTTTCTCAACATCTACTCCGAGGAGGTGCAAGGGGGCCGGAACAGCACACTTTTAAGTGCTAGTTCATTAGCCCTATCCACGATAACATTCAGTCGCGCAGAAGAGATATTACTGTGTTCTTTCGGATGCTTGAGTTCTGCTCTTGCATACATTCACTCCCAAAGAATGAAGCATAAGGACGTGAAACCCACCAATATTCTTGTCCATAATGGTTCCGTTCTCTTTACTGACTTCGGACTTGCCACGGATTTCTCAGAAACTGCGAATAGCATAAGTAGTGGACCAACAGCTTGCACCCGTATAGTAAGACATTCGAACATCAGCCACCCTTCCGTTACTGACATTCTCAGTGGGCGGCCCCGGAAGTCGCAGATCCAGAAGGAAAGCAAAGAGGTCGAGCTGCAGATGTATTCTCTCTTGGCTGTGTTTTCACCGAGATCTTCACAGTACTCGCACAAAAGTCACTTGTGGAATTCAACTCATTCCGAGAAGACGGAGGTAGTGAGTGCTTTTGGTACAGCCTTAACCATACTAATACCTGGCTTGACAGCATAGAGTCTGCATTCAAGCCTTGCGGAAGAGCTTTTCTGAACTTTGTTCGTAACATGATCCAAGAAGATCCTAATCGAAGGCCGACAGCGGCGGCAACCTGGGAGATGGCCCGATCATCGAAACGAGATGACCAAGGCTTTTTCTGTGGTAATTGCTGCAGAAACTGCGACGTCACTACCTCAGAATCATCTATGGCAAGCGAAAGCTCTCTAGATCCCGGGACTACTGTATCAGACCTCTCTTCGTAAGTATTGCGGCGATAGTGTGTAATAGAAAAAACATGCACTGACTACAACCAGTGGTGGAACAGTAGTATTCGACTATCGTGGCCCTGGGGAACCATGCGACATACTTCAGGCCTTCGATTTGGACTCAAAAGGCTTTGACCTCTCTAGTTCTTTCAGCCCCACACTAGACTATTCATTGCCGATCGTGCCCACCTGGGGCACGCCCCCTACCTCAGTCGAGCACGGGTTTGATTTGGGCCTACAACAGCTCGTGAGTGACATATACACAGACCAGGTTTTTCCCACTATGCAGGGTGGACAACAACGGAAGAGTAACATTTCCCGCCCGACTGCACCTCTGGAGGGAATAGAACAGTCTGCAAGGTCTGACTTGGTCCCTCGGCGTTTAACTTCAAAGGTCAGGCCTGGAGGTCGAGCCTTAGGCACTCATCTGGACCCGAAAGTTGCTAAGGCAGCACATGACATGCGGAAGACAAAAGCATGTTGGCATTGTGTACTTCAAAGAGAAAGGGTATGTCCACTCTGTGCAAACAAGAGCTATACCTATCTCATATGCTTCTGCAGTGCAGCCCTGGGGATATATGCGAGCGATGCCTCAAGCGATCTTCTAGCAAAGTGGACGCGCAAGTCAACCACAAATGCATCAGGACGCATCTCCTAGACATAGCGCCTCGATTTACCCCAGGTAAGCTCTAGCCTCCTGTCATGTCCAGAGTCTATAGCGGTCTAATTTCGTAACTCGATCTAGAATTTCTACGTCCGCAGTACCAGAACGAAGTGATGCAAGTCTTGATGAATAAGGCACACCATTGGGTTGTCGGTCGCAAATACATTGTAACGCTCAGTTGGGGTATCAGCCCACCGCTGATCGAGGAGAACGTGCAAGAGGGGATCTTGATAAAGACGATAGCCGAGGATGATTTCAAATCCACCGAACGAGCACCGCGAGCTGTTTCGCTTGGAAGGAGCGAGTTCTCTGCCAGCTCCACCACCGCAAAGTATGAGCAATATCTCTCTTCATTGATGTACACCAACCTTATGGATATTCCGCGTGCCCTCTACCCTGGTAATGATGAATGCGACGCGTTGGATCGCGGATTGCTTTGTATCATTTTTACTTTCTACGAAAGCACGGTAAGCACTCCCACCATTTTTAGCACTTCCCAACACTAATTCGGGCAGGCGGATCCCATAATTGGAGACATGATGAAGCTCCTTATGATAACGCACTGCTTTAGTCACTCACCCCAACTTGTCCGTACTATCCCCAACCTCGGGATGGTCTCACGTGGTGGGAGCCTTCCGGTGCCGAACAATGTTCGCCTCAGTGCTCTGCATGAACAGATCAAATGCGAGCTCGTGTGCCTCCGGAACAAATATCTGGATGATATCCTAGCCAAGTGTCATCGCGGCCTTCGCTCCACAACTGCCAAACACATCTCTAAGGTGCTTCCCATGATATGCACATTTCTTGGGCTTGCGATTATCTTGGAGAAAATTGAAGAGGCCCTTCACAACGCTTCTAATGAAAAGGAGGCTTACGGAGCAGCCGACCCGATCTCCAGCAGTTTCCGTGATATCGAAGAGGGATTTGCTTTCCTATTTGACCTTTGTCGAATGAATTACGGCCCAGACGCTGCTTCGCAAGTTAGGGCAAAGCTCCCAGTAGACTGGAGTTCGCCGGAACGAGATCTCATTACCGATCTGCAATGTCTGGTTTCAAAACATCGTGAGTTCCTGCTGTCGCTCTTCAAAATAGAGGGTGCTAATCCGGGTGCTCAGTGAATTTCCTCTCTTCTCGCTCCTCCTTGGAGCTTCCTATCGCCGATTCTTCCATGTATCGTACACGACTATCTTCTAAGTTGCTGCTTTGGCTTGGGAAAAAGGAAAGCTAGCGCTAGGAAGGTGGTTTGACCGAAGTTATCAGTTGTGCGTTTAGCTATCTTCGTATCCCATGTGATCAAAGACCCTCAAATCTTCAATCCTACGAGCATTCAAATCCACAGGTGCTTCTTTAAGTTTCACCACCGCTGCCGCCTCTTCCACCAGAGCCTGGAGCTAGTCCAGTCGCCTTGATTGGATATGCCACCTCTTCCAGCTGTTCTGCACCATCTCATATAAGATGTCCTCTAGCTACATTGACCTAGGGAGGTTGGGAAAGTGTAACCAAGGTACCGGAGAACGAAGTTGAGCTGCTGGCGCTGCAAATCTCCCGCTTGGCAGCGACTCAGCCGCAACATGTTTTAGATAGATCTTACATACTGTAAAGCAGCAATACTGTACCAGGGTAAAATGGATTCATTACTTAATTTTGCCACTGGTATCAACTACCAGGCACGTGCCAGGATATCGTTGTAATAAGGTAGCACCAAACTACGAAGTAGGGAGCCCCCTGCCAAAGATCCGTGCTGTGAGAACAAGTCGAAGCCTAGCCTTGAAACGGGATTCAGAAGCCTGTTGAATCCAAGAACAGAGTCTTGCTAGGATCCAGAACGGGAATTGCGATCACACACGGCCTTCTTCTGGACTCATGGTCCTGTGCATTATAGTACACAAGCGACTGCAATCACTGCAGAGGATTGCTACCGTGATTGAACGTTGAAAATCGCAGCGCGGTCTTTGATTACGCCTCTAACCCACAGAGCACTACTTGGCCATTCAACTTTGCCAAATCGGCCTCATACTCTGCGAGATGTCGGTGTATCTCCCCGAAGTTTGATTATGATTTGAATCGATGATGATAGGCGAGACTGGATTGGTGGTAGACTCGTGAGGCTCAAGAGAGAAAAAGAAAATACGAAGAGGCCACCTCAATAAACTACAGCCTGATTAACCTCGCACACTTTCGCTCGCGAATTTATTTCAAGAGCCCTGCTGTTTGATGTACTCGCCTCAAAGCCCTCCACCGACAGGCTTTGAGCGATCTCATGTCCACGTCGTTGCCGACCAGCCTGTACTCTGGATCTAGCGACAAGGCTACTGCTTCAGCGGTTCATTCACAATTTATGCTCCGAGGACGCAAATTCCAACCTTTAAAAGCCTTCATTTCAGCTCCTTCCACAAGTGCGATGAGGTCGAATTGGTGTACGATAGGCCAAGAATGTATACGTTGGTCATTGAGGAAAGCTCGATCAGCCCGCTAATAGTACCGCTGCCGCTGAACTTAGATCCGTGGGAACACTTCGATGTCTGGTCGTCTTACAAGTCAGAATCACTGTGGCTGTTTGAAACATCATCATGGAATGATGATAACCAAGGAATGGGACAAAGCCTAAGCCTATGATCAGTCATTGCACGGCGAGCGTTTGAGCCATACGGACGCTGCCAGAGTGCAACAAGCCTTTCGACCAGTCCTCTAATCGCCATTGCTGTGACCAGTGCGTAAATTCAGATGTTGAGAGAACTGTTCACAGCTCGAAAAAGTACCGTAAGAGGCGCGGGAAGTTGAAGAGACGGCAAAGGCAACAGGCTAGTATGACTCTAGAGCAGAAAGGGGATGATAGCACGGATAGTGGCGACACATAGTCTCGATGTTTCAAGGCCCCGGACAAATAAGACATAGCACACACGAGAGGTTTCCTCCGTATAAGCTATGCGTATGCAAGATGCAGTCCCAGTGACTAGGAAATTTGTACTAGCTTTGAGACCTCTCTCCTTCGATCTCTCTTTCAAGTAAATGGAACTTGAAGCATGTCTATGTGCCCTGGTCTGTCGATCCGTTTGAGGATAACAACTACTGAGGAGATTGCTTGCACTTTATATGGCCTCATCAGCCTACAAGCAACGTCCTCGATTACGAACAATATGTTTGCGCATCGCACTCACAGTTAGCGAGGTGCGAGGTCGGATCTAAACTGCGCTTGCTTCAAACAGGCTCTTATTGTTGACAAGGTACGCACTCATCGTGCCCCTCTCTCACTTGACCTCTTGACTGGATTGTAAACGTTCGTACGCGGGTGCGCCCTACCTTGGTTTCTTCACCTATACATCCACTCTCCTGCTCGTCGTCCGCGATACCCTTAATCACTCGAAATCAACTTCACCAAAAGCTCAACAACAACGCGGACGACATTCAATATGGCTGCAAAAACTTCCTGTCGGTCATCGTCATGGCTTTGGTGGCTTCCGTTCTTACTTCTATCGCGCGTATCAGGACCGCGCGGGATGCTCCAAAGACACTGGATCCAGTTGTCTCTGAACCCCATGTCTCTGAGCCCGCTGCCTCTAAGCCCGCTGCCTCGGGGCCGGAACCCGAGTCCTCAACGGAAGCAGACAGGAAGACTCGGAAAGTTGTAAAGTTAAAGAATGGCCTCATTAACATGGAGAAAATACCACCATGGCTGATTGATGTGTAAGTATCCCTAACCTCGATATCATATCATGTTTCTAACCTCGACAGTGTCCAGTGCAATGCCATGCAATTTCCTTTGCTCCGCCTCCCCACTGAAATCAAGATGATGATATGGCAGTACGTAAGGACCGGAAGCTCGTCAACGTCGGCTTATGGTGGACAAAATCGACATGCACCGGTGTTAGCGACTGCCCAACCGGGCTACCGTGGACTACCACTGATCTTCAAGGTCCGCCATAGTTGCTAGCAATGCTCCGTCTCAGTGCAGTGTGCCGGCAGCTATATTTTGAGCTCAGCTCGACAGCTTTTTCAGGAACGATCTTCTTCTTCGATACGCATCTTGTGCACGATGTTGTCGCATGGACCCAACGATTGATGTCTGTACATGAGAATGCTATCACCGACATAGCCGGCTGCGATGCTTGGTCGAGGTTTCATAGGGTATTTCCCGGTCAGCATCTTCGTGACTTTTTTCCAGGGTTGCAACGCGTTCACCTATACGAATCCGGCTATCGCCTGGGCTATCGATATGTCAAAGGAAATCGGCTGACGCTCTGTAAATTGTGACTACGGTGGTGGAGAATGTCAGCTACGAGGGAAAGCGACGATTCGGATGTGGTGTTTCGTGAGATTTGGATAGTGAAGAGCTCAAAGGTACAGGTGCGTCCGGCCTATTTCCTAACCGCGAACACTGAACTCAATGCGGGTAGGAGAGCTTTTGGTATTCCACTCTTTTGTTTGTTTGTTTGTTGTCTATCGTTGAGACTTTGTTGAGTCCTTTTCGTATTCGAAGCTTCATTTACTAGTCAGCTGGAGCATGGACACTTCACCTTAAGACCTGAACAAGCACGATTTTTGAAATATCTTTTGCTTAAACTCCTCGTGATTTTGGACGTGTGCGAGGTAAACTTGTAACTTTACGAGTTATCATAAAAGTTAGATAACGACAACTAACGAATCATAGACGTTTCACTTCGTATGCTTTTGCTATGTCATGCCTACTGCCTACGCAGCGACCATTCAACGGTTAGCAATGCATACGCTACTGTCTTTCTCCTCTCATTTTGAAGACAGTAGCAGGGGAGCGGCACCTTAATGATAAAGTACAATAAGGTGAGGTGAAGGACGATTATTTCTCTCACCTCTATCACTTCAATGTTTCAAGGCGTCAAGCTCCCATCCCGAGAGTCTCTCACTACAAGCCAGGGTAAGGAGCGAGGTGTATATAGCTGATTTTATCCCACTATTCTCTCCTCCACTACTTCCTCAAATTTCCGTACGGCACGCCAGGGTATCTCAAAAACAAAAGTACGACGACTGAACTTACAATGGCTCCCCATAAGAAAACCGTGCCGACCGCTCCCAAGAATCCAAAAGCTTTGTTTCGCAAACGAGGGATTGTTAAGAAAACGAAAGCCCTCAAAGTTGCGAAGAACTCCAAACTTTCCCCACGAACACTAGCGCAAGCTCGTTGGAAGAAACCGTCATGGCAGGTTAGCTTCTTGAAGAAAGGGCTCGTCAGCATGGAGAAGACACCTCCGTGGATGATCGAGGTGTAAGTCTTACTGAAAGCTCTCCATAGTGCATTTGACATGGATCCATCGACTAATGATACTGCAGTGCGAAGCGCAATGCCACCCGATCCCCGCTACTCAGACTACCCGGAGAAATTCGCAACAAGATCTGGCGTTACGCTATGACCGGCAACGTCGTGAAGATAAGCGAAGACGAAGACCGAACCCTAGTCGACGAAAAGACATGGAAAAAAGTGCAAGTCGCATTTCAGGGCCACGCTGTGCATGCCAAAGACGAAGCCACTCCGCCCCGATGGCTCAAGGCTATTCATCAAGACAAGTCGCCTCTAGCAGCCGCTTTTCACCTTCCCGAAGTCAGTCGCCAGATTTACGCAGAAACGGCAACCTTGGCGTATCCTGATACCATCTTCTACCTAGATGCGGGAACGACGAGCCTCTCCTGGTTCGTCCAGACATGGTCCAGCAGCCTGACTCCGGCGCACAAGGATGCTATCACTGATGTTTCGGTCACTCAGTTCGAGTTAGAAGACTATATAACCATTGATGAGCATTGCTCATTCCGAGCGAGCTTTCCTGGGCTGAAGCGAATTCATTTGGATGAGTCTGACCTCAATCTATTCCGGATCGTATGTATCATGGACCATGGCTGCCCACTTCCAATGGACTCCACGGTCGAGGAGTTCAGGGATTGGATACAGGAAGTGGTCGATGACATCGAAGATAACGAGGTGAAGGTCGTCTTCTATCCAAAGCCACCGATCACCGATGCTTGGTTCGATCAAATGGCGGCGCCGACATACGATGACGAGGCAGCGAAGGGGGACGTCTAGAAGTTGGAACTATATTGACCTCTCCAGCAGAGCAGTCAACACGTTGGAAGATACGAACTCCTTGCGACATACTGGACCTTGGTCCGCCTGAGTGCAACTACTTTTTTTCTTTGGTTCGGTTCAGCTATTGCTTGGTCATGCTTCCCGCTACAGAATCATCACTCGTGCTTGCGTGATTTCGCATGTTCATCTACATCGTGTCAGAGGAGATTTTTTCTTGCGTTCCTTCCCCTATTGATTATAGACCACGAGTTCACGGCCTGGTGCCCAATGAATAGGCCGCGGATCTGCCCTCCGACCTTGTGCTCTTATGGCACAATTGGAATCCCATCCTTTTGATGATTCTTTCTGTTAGCGTTCCTACTAGCTCTGATATATATGAAGAATGGTTAGGAAGCGATCTCTCCCGCCAATACATCTCTTATCAAAATATGCAGCTCCTTGAGAACGCTGTTTGTGGCCCTTGCACTGAGTAACCTCAATCAAAGTGGGCATATCATCTGACAGCACTCACTATAATCATCAACCACAAGGCCTAATTGATGAGATTAGCACCGCAGCGAGGAAACTCGTGTGACTCCCACTACCTCTTCCCGCTTATCTTTAGGTCTCTACCCTTTCTTTCGCTTATATCGATGTCAATCTCTCTTCGGGCGCGTGGTATTAATCTCTACATCACTTAGATTACTGTGGTGACCACACCACGAACCAGACACCAAATCGCATGGATGCGGCGTATGGAGCCGGATAACGCTGAGCAGTGCGTTATCACGTTGATACCATCTAAGCCACAACATCTGCAGGTCCCGACCACAACGTCGTGGGGGTTTAGCGTCTGTGACGTCTGCGGATATTACTTTCCTGATCGTTCGTACACCCTAGCTGAACACTTCCGTCCGGTGCGGTGAAACCGCCGATCCCAAAAGATCAGCCTCGCATGCTCGCTTACCGCGTCTTCAGTATGGTTACACGTATCGCTCCGGACGTCGTGCAACGTGCTGTGTGCAGGATACTCAGTTATCACACCACCGGTTTAGAGCCTCCAAGTGGTCAACGGCCGCCATGGCCGGCAGGCAAGGATGCAAGCCAGGCTGGCAGGTTGGCTTCACCGCAAGATATCCCATCCGGTGTGCGTAAGCCTCATAACGCATGATATGTCCAGTCATGGTGACATACATACAAGAGGCGCGAAACGCTCGACCAAACACGTCCGCAAGCGTCCTTCGGCGCGCCGACCTCGTGGCCTACGCCCTGATAAACGTGCGCCCCAAACCGGCCAGCAACCAAGGGCAACGAAAGTAGGCGACCACTGAAAAAAGCAAATACTGGATGGAAAATGCTCGACCCGAGTAAATGGGCAGGCACGGACCTGACAGAGCGGTAAGCGATGCATGCAGGACCCGCCAATGACAACGTGAAGAGGTAGCAGGATGGCAAAAGCAATCATGGAGACTGGAATTTCCCGAGCAAGCTTTGCCTGGAGGCCACGTTGAGGTCGCATAAGCCTGCCGAAGCCACCCGTTGTGCTTCGCGGCATTGGTGCATGGGCATGTGCATGGGTTGCAGACCGAGTTCACTCCTGGGGAAGTTGCCTTTTTCTCGAGATGGTGCTTTCGACGTTAGTACTTTGTATCGAAGTAGGCGTTCAAGAAGAGATTATGAAAGGAGAATAATGTTTGTTGCAGAGAGAGAGTTGACTGGGCAAGGCAACAAGGCGTGTTGACAATTCGTGGTAGACCCATGGTTGAGGTGCGTACCCTAGGTGCATGCTAGCGAGATCCGGCCAGATATACAAAAAGCAACTGATATTGTCCAGTAGTCGCGTAGAAAGCGTACACATCTCACAAAAGGGGATGTAACGACCAGTCTTTGAACCAGATTCGGAGGAACGATATGGGAAGGATTCGGGGGATGACTCTGCAGGAGAATCTCGTCTACGTCGGCTCCAACCTACGACATCTTCACCTATGCATTTGGATCAGTATTTGAGTTCAACATGCGCAGCGCTTCTTTTACGTAGTGCTAGTTACGGTATCATCGAATCGAGTGAAGCGTCCGAGGTGCAGCGCCTCGAAGCTCGCGGTGTTGGACCGGGCCAGCCCATCGCGCATTGCATCGTGCGTCACCTCGCTGTCCGCACGTACATGCATCGCAAAACGTGTCCAACGTCGCACTCGTTACATGTGTCCCACGATAGATAGAGCCTCAATTGACCGCTCTTTCGGAGGTCCACAGGAGATACATCTCACGCGATCGAAGGGTGGCTTAGCTGGGGTTCTCCGGCGATCAAACATGGCGGAACCCGAAGGACGCGGTTGGCTCACGACCCGTCGTCGACCGAAGCTTGACTCGTGGTTGAAACCCTATCTGATCGATAAGTTTGTAACTGTGTACCCCACGCTTTGTAAAGTTTTGGAAGGTCGAGGTAAGATTGCATTGACCGGCGGAGCATCGCGCGCGGTACAGTTTCGATCCCGTTCCGCAGCCAAGAATGTCGCTTCGATGGCGCTTTAGGAACGGCAGGAATCGCGCTCGGGCCGATTCGACCGGACTGCCTGCCGTAGCGTTGGCATTGTCATCTCGGGCATGGGAGAATGCGATTGCGCTGAGGGGGAATGAAGAGATCTAGGCCGATACCTAATGCAAGCATGTACGACAAGACATTTCGGGGGCAGAAATGGTGGCCGACCAGCTGGATTAGGACCAGGCAACAAGCTCTTTGACCGCGCTAGCAATGATCGTGAGATTCGCAACTGCCGTTGTCGCGCGAGCAAACTACGGCCTTCAGAAAGACGATTCATTACTTCATCGCGAAGCCCTTTTCGGTAAAAGTCGGATGGATGGATAGCATCCGTAGCGTGGGGGCATCGATGGTCTCCGGCGCTGAACTCCTTCCCACTTTTTCCCGACCTGGAGAGACCCACAGCTAAGCTAGAGTCGTTTAGTGTTGCCATACACGGTGGGTGCAGCCTCGCGTCCGACAACGTATAACGATACGTACGAGTCTCCAACAATTGACGGATTGCTCTTTCGCCCGGTCGACATTGATAAGTATCTACCCTCTGCAGTAAGCACATAAATGCCTCACTATGATCTCCTGATACTGTGCAACACTGTACATGCATATCCTTTACCGATGTATGTGCGTGCAACTCTGCTGGATAGTCAACAGAGTAGAGCGGAGGTATACAGATTGTTCCCTACTCGGAATTGATGAATCGGACCTCGCTTCGCTCTATCACACGTTGTTAAATCCCTCACTTGCTTGCGGAAACAAGCCACGTTTTCCCTTGGCGGGTGAGGTTGCACTGTCGTATGATCTCTTACTTCCTCGAGTACCTTGCGGCCTTGGCTCCTACATCTAGTGAATGCGGGGCATCGCAGATAACTGCAGCACCAGACCCACCTGGGTAATACTCTCCATATTCAGAGCTTGACCTGATTTGAAGTGTGCCGTAAACCACGATCGAGGCTGTGCCTTGAGCTCGTGAGTTGCGCGCGTCATAAGTCGTGTGCACTCTCAAATCCAGGAATCCCTTTTCCTGAGGCACAGTCGCATGCAGTCATGAGACCAAGCAATACTCAAAAAGCCAGCATGTATCTCGTAATGTTGCACTACCTCGCTCTTTAGGTACGTCTGGCGGCAACGTCTTAGAAGCGGAGAAACTTTTCCCGTTAAAATTCGTTGAGTGTGGCAAAACGTGCCTTCGAACTCAGTCCCCTGAGCCGTAACGTGGCCTGCGTGGGGAGTCTAGTTCAGATCGCACTTCTGTCCGATATTGTGGGGGTTACTGTGGTACAGCCGTTTCGCTCTCTCAAGCAAGACCTTCGTTCGGAACTACAGCCGAAGTCAGATTGTCGGTGAGACCCCTCAGAACGCAGATTCGAGACCCCTGGATGACCCGACGTCCCACGCTGTCAGATGGCGACGGTTGCGCGTAACGCCGATCGACCCCACGCACAATAGCATCAAAATAGTCGCATGCGGCTCGTGACAAGCGTACAGTCTGTGCAAGCCTTGCGCACCATCAAAGAAAAGCCAGGTTCCAGACAAGATCGGCAGTGTACTGTTTTGATCAACGGTGTAAGTTGGGCTTCCTTCAGTTCGTGTACGGCGACCAAACCCCGCATTACCACCACTCACAAGGTTGATGTATACGGTAAGCTTGAGACGCTACGTGAGGCCAAGCCTGCTACCCCGGGCGCGTAGGGCGCCGATCGATGGGAAAAATTGTTTTCGTAGTCTGAGCGAGATGATTTAGGAAGTGGAGACTGCGTAACTGGACTTCGTCACCATGACAAGGTTGCAACGGATGAACCACGCAAGGTTCAGTTCAAGAAAACTGCTAAAGGTCTGGAAATAAGAAATCTCGGCGAATCTCTGGAATCAAGCAGTCGTGTGCGCCCCTCGAGTCCCCTCAACTGGTCACTTCCGATGGGTTCTCCCATGGTGGCTCGGTTGTCATTGTCCAGACCAAAGAGTCGCGCATGCTCGGACATAGTCTTATAGTCATGTGTACTGGATGAACTATTGTTGGATGCAGCAGTTTCTTGAGGATACGGTGCCGAAGGAAGAGGTACTTTCGGTAATGTCGAGCCATTCATTGAAATCCACTTTCATGCATGTCACCCCTGGCGTAACGAAATGCCAGCAATGCCAGCGGAGGTGTCACATGGGGACGCACATAACATCCTTGCGAATGCTGCTCTTTGCTTATGATGTTTCTTGACGTTGCTTGTGTTCTTTTTAGGTTCATAGACCGGCGATGCCGCAAAGTGTCCCGTATAGCGCCTTCTGATGCAGGAGAGCGGAAGGCGCAAGATCGCGGGGACGACTGGGCGTCAGGCTCATGCAAGTCAGAAGCCCCAGGAGACAATCGGGAGCGGCACAGTACCATGCTGCACCTGAATCTGAACGTGGTCATAAAGCGGGGGAGCATCTCTTGGATCGGCAAATTGTGGGGTAATAGCGCAGGTTGCAGACCTCGGTTCCTTCTCGGCCACGCTTTTCGCGGAGGCTGTGTTGTTGCGCATACTGGCCTACACTGTACGTACCGCACATATGCAGAGGTAGACATTGCGCAGGACCTAGATCCCATTACGAGAGACGCGCATGAGGCCAGCTCGAGATGCAAGAAAATTCGTCTGTCTCGTGCCCTGCTGGGGTCGGCCGCGCTCGATCTCCGTCGGAGAGCATGGTATCGCGAGTCTTCTCAACACAACTAGTGGCAGACCCCAGGAAGGAGATGCATGAGCTGTAATGCTGTCTGATGTGCAGCGGGAACAAATCGTTCGGTCCCCTAATAGCTTCTTGCCACAAACGTTGGCGTGGGGGATCAGATATGTTTGCCGGCGTCCAGTTTACGTCCGGCAAAACGGTCCAGACGACTCCCTTCAGAATGCCGATGCAACCTGTATTCGGCAACAAAAGCAACGAGAGGCTGATAGTTTTCCACGTCTCTGGGTCATGAGAGCTCGCGCTGAGTGCCGGATCGGCCTGTCGGCAGCTGCTGCAGGTATGATGTTGGTTGTGGATGACCTGTTTGATTCGCACGCACCGCTAATGTTGGCTCGGGCGTTTGATGCCCGAGTAATTGCACGTTCATTATGCAGGGCTTCGATACGAGGTAGGCCCCGGAGGTTTGAGGGGCGAGATTGAAGTTGGCCCATCCAACGGCACACGATGCTGAGATCACCTCGGTGCAATTGCGGTAGGCTAGTGCGGCGTAGTAGCCATGGTCTGGGGTCCGCCACCGGAGCCAGCAATAGAACGTGGGGGTTCGCGACCGCCGGGTCGATTGTTCGCCAGGTATGTACTGCAACCAAGGCGATGAAGCCAAATTTACTCCGGAGTTTTTGCACTGATTCGGAAACAAGTGTTGATGACCGCTTCTGCGCTGATGTCGCGTGGTCTGATGACGAACATCGCTGCTTAGGTGGCTGCCTCAGCCGCTGTCTGCCACGTCTTGCATCCTCTCGCGGCTCCTCCAGCAACTGGGTGCGTGCCATGATGTCGCTCGAGATAAACGGCCTCCGTCCACTGGGACCACGACCGGAGGCCGTGCGATGTCAGATGACGAGGAGAGCTCGGATGCCTTCTCTCAGAACAATTCGCCGCCTGCAAATCCCCACCCCCACACTAGGAACCCCGAGCACGCGCTGCAACGCTCCTCGAGCCCCGCCAACCCTCCGAACGGGCGAGTCGGTGGCAATGACCGGCCTATGAGCGGCCAGGACAGGCTTGCAGGAGATCGTCACAAGGCATGCGACCCTACCCAACACCTTAGGCCAAGATCCGAGCTGGGTCGGCCGCTTACCCTGCCAGCTGTGGCCGCGACGTAAGGAGAAAAAGCAAACCAGTGTAATCCCTCTGCACGTCACCGCGATTGGCTGGCTTGGGGCCTGTTGGCCAGGGCACAAACAGCCGTGCCTGACATGGGTCTTGCGCCTCCAGAGTCACCGCCCCTTTGGTTCTGGCTGGGAGCTTGTCCTTCATGGAAACATTTGTGAGAACCTTGCTTTGCCCGCGACTCCTAGCGTTTCTCTGACCGCACCATCAGCTGGACCCCCACACTCGTCAACAGGCCGGCTTGTGAATTATTTAAGACTGGGCCGATCCTCAGTAGCCTACCATAGCTCCCGCTGGTGTATCCGCTTCGTTCATCACCCCGTCACATCCGCAGTTATTCTTTGTCACAAGGATCCGCTCTGCTTCATCTCTTTGTCAATATAAAGCCGGTTGAGTTGCCCTCAAACGTTATCATGTCACCGCACCACGACGCACCTTCGCCTGCTTCGAGCTTCCACTCTCGTTCAGACTATCCGATTCACCACCAAGCTGTCCAATCAATCTACACCATGAATCACTACAACGAGTTCGACACCAGTTCCATCGAGTCCGGTGATGTAGGTCTGAGACGGTCCTTGGTACCCGGCATATACGTCCCCACTATTGCCTTCTTCGATCCCGCCACTGACAACGTTGATGTGGAAACCACTGCCAACCACGCGGTGCGTCTCGCAAAAGCCGGTGTTGCTGGGATCACCACGCAGGGATCCAATGGCGAGGCAGTGCATCTTTCTCACAAGGAACGCAATCTGGTGACAAGCACTACTCGCAAGGCTCTTGATGATGCAGGCTTTGGATACATGCCACTCATTGTCGGATGCGGTGCTCAGTCAACCAGGGAAGCCATCGAACTGTGCGAGGAGGCTGCGGCCGCTGGCGGAGACTATGCATTGGTGCTCCCTCCTGCTTATTACCAAGGGTTGTTCTCCAAGGACACTGTTGCAAGCTTCTTCCGGGACGTTGCGACCACCTCCCCGATTCCAATACTCATTTACAATTACCCCGGAGCTGTGTCTGGAATGGATTTGAATTCGGACGTCATCATCGACCTGGCACAACATCCAAACATCGTCGGCTGCAAATTGACTTGCGGTAACACTGGCAAGTTGAACCGCATTGCAGCAGCTACACGTGCAGCAACTGTATCTGATCCTGGTTCTGGATTCATGTGCATGGGCGGCTCTGTTGACTTCACTCTTCAAACCCTGATTGGGGGTGGATCCGGCATCATTGGAGGAATGGCCAACATTGCCCCGAAGGCGTGTGTCACACTTATTGAACTCTTCGAAGCGGGCAAGTACACCGAAGCACGCAAATTGCAAGCCGTCATCGCTCGTGGTGACTGGGCAGCCATTCAGGGTGGCATCATCGGCACGAAAGCTGGCTTGATGGCACATTTCGGATATGGCGGGTACGCCCGCAAGCCTCTTCCGAGGCCCAGCAAAGAGGAGACCAACAAGTGGCGAGAGGCCTTCGAAGAATTGGTGCGCGTAGAGAGCTCTCTATGAGACCGATCTGACTCGATGTTGCTCTGTGCCGCCACCACTGGCCGGACTCGGCCGCTCTGGGTGTCGTGATCATTCGCTCGAACCGCGTTTTCATGCCTTGACGCAATCAGCGCGTTGCTCATATCCTCGTTACTGTCGATATCGCATTTCCATCGGAGTTGAGCGCACATGCATATTGTGGCGTTCTTGGGGAACTTTGCGTTCCATAAGTTTCTTTATTTCTTGACGGACTTTCATTCGCAAAAGTCAAAGAGGAAAAGTGTTGCAACAAAAAGCTATTCCATCCTTGTTTGCGTCTCTAGATCCTTAGAGGCATGTACGTGGGTCATGTGTCGACATTGTATATATCGATCTTGGTCTTTATGGGTGGTCCTTTGCTTTTGCGGTCGTTTAGCGGCATAGGTAGAAATCTTTCATTGTTATGCAAACCTAAGAGCGTGTCAGTGATGACGTTTGATGCCAGTTTCAATTGATTGCTAACTGTTAGCAAATACTGAAGTCCGTCCGTTGAACGTGTCTCCCAGGTCTGTTGCTGTTTTGTACCGCTGTGTCTTGGTCCCCGCTAGTGTGTTCGACTGCCGCATCAAGAAGCCGCCTCAGCTGACATTGAAAGTTCTGCTTGAGTGACAGCAAGCGAACGATGAAGTGTTCCAGATATTGGTGCAAGTCGAGAGAGAGTGTGTGTGTGAGTGAAAGAGAGACATGCGTCGCAAGAAGAGTGATGTTTGTTTAGCGCTAACCTGTTTTGGTTCACTGGCAGGCGCGCACCTCTTGCTTCTTTCCTCCTCGCCATACTAGAGACTGACACTATCCATTCACCTAGTACAGAAAGTCTCCAACAGCAATGATATAATCCTTGAATGTCTCATGAATGGGCGGCCTTTCCTCAGCCAGGCCGACCACCGTACAGCACATCCTAAGACAACATGCGGCTTTTCGATAGCAACAATACCGATTCAGCATTTTCTGAATACACGGCTTCTATGCTGAGCTTCTAATGCTGTGATGACTCGGAACACGAACATGGCTACTTGAATGATCACTACATCTGGTCATCAGTGCTTCCCACAAAGGCGTGGCCTACTACTCATAAAAATATTAAGTAGAATAGGTAACATTTTGAAATATTGTAATTGAGCACTGGATAGATCGGGTTCTGACGAAGCGTCTGATTCTAAGCCGACTCTGGCGAATTCGATTGGGTGTTCGACCTTTTCCTACCGGACACACTGTGACATCTTCGGCTGCAGAAAGCTCATAGAGTCGTTCCGACAATCTTCGTTATACGTCTCTCCAAAAATCTATACAATTAAGGTGTGGAGAGCCGATTCCCAGCCCTCAAGTCGATTGTTGAGGTCAACACATGGCCCCTGGACCGGGATGAAGCCTTGGACAACCACAGGAAGCTCTGTGCTTAGTACCTTGAACCCGGAGTGATCTTAGGGCTCTGAAAGCTCTGCAGCGGCCTTGGACCGGACTCGCTGTGATTTACCCAAGCAAATACTCAACGGCCCCACTAACTGGATCGTCAGAGTCTGGAGAGGTCAAGCCACTGCTTCTTCGGCAACCCAAAAGTTTTGGACTCTTTCCAAGTACAATCTGCTTTGGATGGCATCTCATTCTTCGACATGAACATCCTGCATACACAACGAAAACTCCTTAGATTTGTCCACCTTCGGAAATCCTCAAGGACTTCCCTCCGTCCTGATCCCACAGCTCCCATACTTTCCTGTACGCCTGGCAATTCCATATCATGTCCGTCCGGAAGCACGTATTACTCTAGCACCCACTTCTTCCGATGAGCATCAAATCGAGCCTTTTTCTCTGCATCCGTACACTTCCCAACCCTCCTACACCTCACGACGAAGCCGTCTCATGCCAAATTCATCACAGCAAATGCGTCAGCTATATGCTCAGTAGATCTCTTCCCAATGCTCAAGCGCAACTATGCTAATGTAGAAATGGCACCCTCTATAGTGCCACCAAATTTCCCTAAACGCCACCATGAAGTTTCCATATACAATCCTTGCCAATATCCACTGTCCTTGTGCCAAAGCAACAGCTGTCTCCAAGCTCCAGCTCATCGTCCCATAGATCTTTTTGAACTTGGACCTTCTTCTCAAGAAGCCAGTCGTCGTACCCAATCCCGCTGTTTTTAGCCTGTCGACTGTTATTTACACTCTCCCACAACGCCGCAGTCTCGACCCACTCCGCTCTTTGCACAACTGCTTCCTTTCCCGCCACCCCCACTTGCTCTATTTCAACAAGATCAAAACTCAAATTCCCCGCGAAACCGTTCAACATCCAGTCCCGGGCCCACCAAGTCCGCTAAATCCCTCCTCCCCATCTGCCCAAACACCCTACGGAGCGTATCGTACAGATTCGTACTTTGGTTCTGATGAATCATATTGTCTAGATCCCGCTCGCTAACGCCATCGCCGACAACCTCCCGCGCGCGCTCTTTGCCCTCCTTCTCCACGACTTTGTGCATAGCTAGCGCACCGAGGAGATGCTGTGCGGCTTCGGTGAAGCACCCAATGTTGATGCACGACACACCGAGGTTATAACGCGCGCGCACGAAGTTTGGTCGGAGGGCTAGCGCGCGGGAATACGCGTCTATGGCTTCTTCACTCCTGCCGGAATTTGCAAGGGTCGCGCCGAGGCGGTTCCAAAGGAGGTGTACTTGGGACGAGGAATTGCTTACTCCGGATTCTGTGGATGCGAGCGCGGCGCCGAAGCAGTCGACCGCTTTGTCGTATTCTTCTACGCCGTAGAAGAGGACGCCGAGGCCGACTTGGACGTCGGGGTCCATTTGCTCTCCCGCAGGCGATAGCTGTGCTGCTTGGATAAACAAGTTCGTGACTTTCTCGTGGAGGAGGTGGCGGTCTGTGAAGCCCATTTCCGCATCTGAAGAGAGGGGTTCTTTGATAAGCGTCGGGTACTTCGTCGCGAGCCAGCGCTCAAGGGTGCGGTACGCGGTGCTTTCGTATCCTTCGTTCGTGTAGCTGACTGCGAGGCCCATAAGGGCTTCAAGATTGCTAGGGTCGAGCTTGAGCGCTTGTTCAAGGGCGCGGATGGCGGGTGTCTCCTTCTCGTTCTGCGCTTGCGATTCGCCTAGTTTGACCCAGGCGGCGATGTGTTGGGGGTCTTTTTGGACGGCGGCTTCGAAGGCGAGGGCTGCTAGAGAGAGGTTTCCACCTTCTTCCATGATCTTGATGCCTTCTTCGAACGGGTTTGTGATGTCTTTGAATAGATTATTTTGCTCGAATAGGTAGTCGCCCATGGGCGGGTCTCCCACAGAATGCGTGTTTAGCCCGTCGAAGCCCTCCCACTGGTCCAAATCACCCATGTGCATGTTGTCGGCAAAATTCTCCTCGTTGGCCAGTTGCCTAGCGTGTTCAGTCTCAGCCTTGATGCCGCGCCATATGGACTCGAAGTCGCCGAAGTCGGCGGCGTCTACTGACCTGTCCATTGCATTGAGCTCCTCCTCTATGCGCTTGTTTGCTTCGACGTCCAGCGCGTCCTTGTCTACCTGTTCCAACTCGGCGAACTGCTTTTCCCAGTCCTGGTCATCGAGCTCGACCATACGGCCCTTGCCTTTGCCTTCTTGCATCGGCTGCTGCTGCTGGAAGTTTTGTTGCCCGTAATTTTGGTGCATCATGCCCATGCCCATTCCCATGCCGCCCATGCCCATGCCCATACCCATTCCGCCATTATACATGGGCCGCTGATAGCCTCCCATCATCGAAGACTGGGACTGGACGGTTGGGCTCGCTGTCCGTGCGGTGGGGTTCATCTGCTGGAACTTTGCGAACTCGGCGGGGTTGAAACCTGCAGGTCTCTCCTGCATTGATGGTCCCATAGCTTCTGGTGCTGCCATGCCAGGGTCGAACTCTGCTGCCCAGGCGGGCGAACCGCTGTGCTGTGCGCGTTCTAGCTCTCGCCGCATCTGCTCCATAGCGAATGGCGACGCGGGACCGGGGCCTTGGGGAAGCTGTGCGTTTTGTTGCATGAATTCGTTCATCATCTGCACATGTTAGCTGAGTTCCACATTATAGATCTCGTACACGGTAAATGTGTTTATCCATTGTCGAAGGCACTTTTCAGACTTACACCATCCGAACCGCCGCCCATCTGTTGGCTGCGCATGCCCTCCTGCAGCCCGCCCGGGCCCCGTCCGACCAGACGATCCCTCTGTAGTGACTTGTCATCTTGTACGTGTTTTGTGAACTGGCTGAGTGGGTTACCCGCCGTCGAGCACTCTGCGCCGCCGAGGAAGGACATGGTTGAGGAGTCGCGGGTGGGTGTTCGAATGCTACTCGTGTACAAGATTGATTGTAGGTGGCTGTTGTACAAGGTGACTGCCACCCGCGGAGAGCAGATACGGGACGGCTGTTGACGGTACTGTCAACTGCGGAGCGTGTTGATGAGTGCGGGTTAACGTGTCGCGGGCGGGCGCGGAGTGGGGCAGACGCAGCCGAAATCGCCGAGGTACTTCTGATTTCTAAGTGGCAATCATGGGGATGGACAGCACAACTAGAAGCGGAAGGAAGAGTGAGCTCGACTATTAAATTTTGTAGTATCACGGCAGTCCATCCCGCCCTATCATTGACAGAAAGAGAGGGGAATCAAACGCCAGGACACTCCTCTAGTATGGTACATGCGGACCTGACAGGCCTATCAACACAATACAAAACGACAAGATAGAAACATCTAGATGTAATCTCACACCGTCGTCGTCCCTCGTTGCCTGAGAACTTTTTGACCTATCCATTCCTCTCGTTTATCAAAACAATGCTTGCAATGCGCCTAGGGATGCAGTTTTCATCTCCTGTTATCGTCGCGGTTGTTCCTGTTGTCCCTGGTGTTGTCCCTCTGGTTGTTGGTGCCCGACTTGCTGTAGTCGACGCGCAGCTGCCTGCCGTAGATGACCTTATCGCTGAGGATGTCCTTAGCCCTGGTGGCACTGGCGACGTCGATGAAGTCGGCGTGGGCGAAGCCTCTGGGTTGGCCGGTCCTTCGGTCAATGGCAACACGTACGTCCATGACATTACGGATATCCCGGAAGAGGTCGTTGAGGTCCTTGTCCGACATCTCAAAGGACATGTTTCCGATGAAAAGAGTCTTGGAAGGTGGGTTGGAGACGAGGGCGCCGCCCTCGCCACGCGACTTAGAGTTCTCCTTGGGCTGGTGGAACTGGACGACAAGGTTGCGGCCCTCGAATACCTGCATGTCGAGGGTCTCGCACGCCGCCTGGGCTTCCTTCACTTCCTTGTACTCAACGTAAGCGAAACTAGGGCGTCAATTAGCCCAGAATCCTCGGTGTAGTGCAGGCGTAAAACTTACCCTCTGCTGAGGCCTCTGTTGTCGTAGATGACCCTAACGCTCTCGACCTCACCGAAGCGGCTAAAGACTCGCTTCAACTGGTCTGCGGTGACTTCGTAGTACAGATTCCCGACATAGACGACGTTGTTCGGCTGGACATCCTGATGAGGGCGGCGCGGTGCGCGTTGTTGCTGGCCACGTGCTGGAGTCCCACCGGTGGCGGCTTGCTCCAATGCATCGACGCCGAAAGTGTTTTGAGCATCGGTAGGTTCTGCCTGGACCTCCTCCTGTGCCGGGGTCAAGTTTTCCTCTACAGGAGCTTCTGCTGCGGTTTGCGCAAAGCCCTCCTTTGCCTCCACCTCCTTGGCTTCGGCCTCTGTTGTCTCAACCTTGGTCGGCTCCTCGCTGAGGTATCTCCTCTGGAAGGCAGGGGCGATCCATTGTTGCTTCCTTGCGCGAAATGCGGTAGGTGTTATGGAGGAGATCGAGCGCGGCTTGACGAAGACGGCTGATGCGGGCGTCGAGGCGATCGCGCGGGCAGCTGTGCGGCGGAGAAGAAACCTACATCAGGTGCGTTAGCATCTCTAGTAAAGATGAAGGGCTGGATCAGTAGCACGCACATGATGGCGACGAATGAACTTGAAAAGCACTTGAATAGAAGCGTGGAAGGAAGCTTCGATGAAGAAGGGGTTCCTCCTAAATTTTCTAAGATGCTGAGTTGCGACCAAGCGTCACGCTAAGCCTTACGGTCACGAGACTCAGGACCCACCTGGGCACCTGGGCAGTCCCCACCACTTGGTCGAACTCACACCTACTCGCTCATCGATCCCATTACAGGCTTTCTATGATTTGTTGGTATTCCATTTAGCGAAATTTCTTCAGAAGTCTACCAACAGTACTCCCACAATGGTCTCTTTCCAGCTATCCCCCCAGTAACAACACCCACCAACTCAGACTCGTCTTCGCTGACTAAATCCACACCTTTTTGAATTGAAAAAGTCTCAGGGTCTTCCTGCACCTTTACACTCATCCCTATGCCCACGGCATCCAAAAATAATCTGTTTGTAAACACGTGTCTTTGGTTCTATTCCAAACAAGACCTACACTCGCATGCCTTTGCTTCGGTGTTAGAAAGACCATGGGTGCCACCCATGTTGGATGCCTCCGTCCCAAGCATCGTTACATAAAGCGACTCAGTGTGAAGACATGAGGACACCATTGCCTCAAAAAGTGCAAACCCTCTAGTCATGTGTCGTTTTCTGCAAAGGCAATCTCCTAAGCTGGAAAGCCCCCCAAATTCACCATGGCATGGGCAATATTGGAAGATGAGGAGTCCCCTGCTTGCCCTTCCAGAGCGCTTTAGATGCGGCTCATCTCACCTGGATGTCCTAGATTCCAAACAGTCCCTCGTATGGGCTTCCGCGCGACAGAATTATAAGAAATCTCAGCATGGTCAACCTGTTGGTCCTCGGAGCTCGTCGTGCCTCCGCTACGAATGGACGGCTACCACGTTGATGTCTCTCTGGGTGTGTATCAGAACGTCAAGGTCCCTCGTGATATGTCTTCTGGCTCCTTTTGGCTCGCATATCACCGTAGTTGGACGTATTTTGATCCTATGTCACGTTTTGAAGGGACGTCAGTTTGTTTACATGTTGCTGGTGGTCTGTGCCTCGAGTTTATATTGGGTCTTCAGTATTCTCTTGCGCTCAAGGAATCGTTTCTCGAAGTGCTTCCTCGCTAGTTGCGGCGACATTTGATATGTCACGTCCAAAAAGTCCTTTCTCTCCCTCATTTCGGTATGAGAAGCGAAAAATATGTCTCTCGGGCTAGGTGATCTCAAGGACTGCTCATCTACTGCCATATTCTATCCGTCTTTCCAAAACCGGTACAAGCGGAACAATGTCCGTGCCGCCGTGCTCAAAATCAACCCCGAGAAGGTACCATGTGTCTTCGGTGCGCTCGCAAAGAACTGCATCATGGCAGAGCATGGCTTGCCTTTCCGTTTCCCCAAAGATACTTCAGTGGTCGCGATGAGATCTTTATCCTCTTCTTCATGAGAAAGAAAATCAAATGCTTATTACGTCTCTGTGGATGGTCTCAAAAGTCCACAGCATATGGACGGAACGGAAGTTCCCCTTCCTCAAAAGACCGTGCAGGAAAGGCCATGTCCTGCTTTTTCCTCAGCTTTGAAAAGCATGTTGGTCTTAGTGTGATGAGTTGTACGATGAATGCGCTACATATCACCCCGCAAAATTGACCCCAGAAGGTTTCATGGGATTATTTGCTTGGACTTGCGGGATCACTGGAATGCCAATCGACAGCAGACATGTTTGCTCCTCCCCCAATCCAGATTACATTGCTCTCGATTACCGCCCGGCTTGCTTTTTCGTTTTCAAAACACAACCACAGCTCTTTCATGTGACTTGGAAGGGACTGTGAGATTTCCCCGGACATCCGCGAACAGAACAAAAGTCACAGTCATGTTATCTGATGTGTTTCGACCTGTGCAAAAGTTAAGGCTACAATTTGGGTTCACTATGTGTCGCTCGTCTCAAGAAACAATCGACCTGTGCTTTCATGCTGCGCTCTCTTCTTCCCTGAATAACTCTCTGCTTACTTGGTTCCCTGGTCTCTCACATCACATACGGATGAAAAAACAACAGATGGCTCTTGAATTAATCAATCACAACACTAAGCTATACATGGCGTGGGTGAATGAAACGACCCAAACTTGCCCACATGTCCGGCTCTTCTCGGCTTTCTCTAAGACATTACGCCACCAGAGTTATGGGATTGAGGATACTGCACCGCTCATAGTACGATCATACAAAAGAGAGATGGCACTTGTGATGTATTTGGGCTTGTGACACTAAGAGACATGGGAGTAATCTTCATGTGCTGTCAGAGACCCTGGCTTGGCATAGGCATTGGCATATGGGACTAGCGTACTCCTACGTAGCTCCATAGCCTATACATCATGGAGAGATGCAAAGAGAGTACTCTTACATGTGCCGTTCTGTTTGAAAAGTTCCAGTAGCGCCTCCATCTTCCGCGCTTTGTATATTGCAAACCGATGCAACAATCACATCAGCTGACGAATCTCGTTTCGTGATAGTTGCTGTATACAGTGACCTGGGCTCTGCCGTTCTGCGTTATGTTCTCTCGGAGGCCTGAGTGGTGTAAAAGAATTTGAACGCGCGACATATGTTCCGGTCTTAGTAGGTCAAAGCCGAGGATCACGAGTATATGATGTGCCTTGCGAGAATACCATGCACAGAGTCTACATCTGCGTAAGGATAACTCTCCAAAAACAAGAAATCCCGAACCATGTGTTTCTGTAATCCTGGACCGCTCAAATTTAACGCTGATGCACTTATGTATCTCTCTTACTTGATAGTGTCAAAGCTATCCATCACCTACTCCATGTTCGCTGCATGAGTATCACGAAACTGTTGTCAAGACCTTTATCCGGGATCCACACAGAATGGCGACTGAGAGGCTCCATGTCTTCCTTATTTTCGTTAAATGGTGCGCACGGAGAACAAGATGTTTGTCTCTGTGGGCTTGTAATATTGGAGAATTGATCCACGGCATATCACAGCATGAGCCTTGAGAAACAAAAGCAGTTGTTTCAGCGTCTTTGTTACACTGTAAAGTGAGCTTCTGTTACACAGACAAGTCATCTACGGCAGTCAAAACGAGCGACGGAAACGAGCATGTTTTCTTGACTGTCCTATCTGGACATGAACTGGCTTGACTTCAAGAACAGGCTTATACGAGAAATGCGAATTCCTTCTCTTTGGACACCCCAAGCAATGGTAAGACAAAGTCTTGATGTTTTTTTGGCTACAGAACAATTCGATGTTCCACGTTTACCCAATCTTCCAAAACAATATGGGTCTAGCTCGATGAGCGCTTCTGATCGAAAGCAACAGATGCGCTCGCCTCGGCTCTCGCGTTCTCTAAATCCATGTAGCATCATAATCCAGGTCCGCATAAAGAACCTGTATAGTCGCCTGATCGCTCCTCAGAATAAATTGCTCAATCACTTCGCCCTTGTGCCTCATGAGCTTTATGAGTTCGAGAAGCGAATCGGGAGATCAGCTACAGGCTGTCCCACGTCGATATTTGAGCACAAAGAACCGTTGCTGAGAATACTCTATGTCCCGCTTCCTTCATAGTATTAGAAGCCCTCTATATGGCAGAGTGCTACAGCACCCAAGAATACGAGTCATAGTCATCATGATTCTCTCTTCTGCTGTTGTGTAAAGGCAGCTTGCAGGCATGCGCCTTTCTTAAATACTACGACCACGAACTCATGCTTCTTGCAACGCAAGCCAAACATAGCCCGACAGTCGTGACGTTGGCCCGTTTGAGTCAGAAGCAGCGAGGCGAGAAGCTCAAGCCTTGTGTCTCTGCCTCCGACTCACTCAGAACCCAGGTCTTTACGAAAGGCAGTAGAGTCCGGAACTGTGGAAAGCCAAGTGTATCGCGATATGTTCATGTCTCAAAGTCGAGGAAATACAAGCTATGCTTCGCGAAGCTGGATCTCCGAAGCTGGCGCGTAACACTCTTATGTTGCTCGTGGCTGCCTTCGCGGTTTCGAAACCACGACCCCATAAGACTCAGAATAAAACTGTGGCAAATGTTTCGTATTCTTCTGTGGCAGTATAAGTATTATACTGGTCTTTGCCATGGACAGTGAACGCAGGACTAAGCTCATCAATGGTCAAGCAAACCCAGCAAAATACGAACTGCCAATCTACATGTTTTCTGTGCCGGCACTTCGAAACATCGTCAATACATCGCTAACGCTGATAGTTCGGCAAAGAGCTCTGTACCACAAAAGCGAGCCCGCCAAGAGCTATGTGGGTGCTCTCCCGCCTGTAATCTAAAATTCATCGATGGTTGGCAGTATGTCTTCACTCTTCCTGCTTTGCAAAAGAAAAAGTCAAAGACACAGCTATGCATCTCTGATCTAGAGGGCCCCAAAGCGCGACCCATGCAGGGTCCGAAAACCCGTTTGCTGGCATATATTTGTAAATCGCATTCCTTAAATTACTCCGAGCAATCAACTACATTCCTTCCCAGAGGCACTAAATGAAGCACAAGAACCGACCACCATACAAAAAGCTTCAGATGTCTGAACCATGCTATTTCCACGCTCTCAACACATCTTTGAAGCGCACTATGATCTTGACAGGCAACTTGATCCTCGATATGTTCTATTGTTGGGCCTTGTGTCGCGATTCCTGACATTATGCCTTCTTGACTGGTCTTTCTTAGTCAAATTGTCAGACAACTTCGACCTTGTCTCAACTCGGGCTCGAGAGGTTCTCAGAGAATGTTCTGTAGCTCTGCAGCACAAGCTCCATGTGACTAGCGTTACGTCTTTGAGGTCTCAAAGTACCAAAAATCTACCCGAATCAAGCCAGTGTCGCCTGCAATAACTCTGTATCAGACAATGTGTTCGTGAGTCGACAAGTTCGCAACCTGGTACTGCATGTCCCGAAAGGATGCCTTGTCTTTCAAAGCTCATTAGTCACAAACATGTTCGTTCTTAGACCTGAGCACTGTAATGAAACAAAAACCTCAGTCCATGAGCACTGGTCCTTGACTCAAAAGAACACGGCGGAGATACACATTGCGGAATTAGAAAACTAATTGTTCAAAACGTGTCAGTATCTGCGGGAGCACCTGGTTTCACGAAATCGGGAATGTAAGCCTATATCCTTGGTAAAGAGCACAAATGTCTCACAGACATCGCCAGACTGTGGATTGAAGACGTCATTCCATGTCTTGCTTTCGACCGACCCTGCTCCGGGCTGCTAGACCTCTTCTATTGCTTTGCTTTCCAACAGTGAGTACATGTGAGTCGTATTTATGTAGGAAACAAATGCCTCCTTGATCTAGTCGCTATTTTCAAAGGCCTTTCTGCTTGCTCCGTCTGACGCGTCGGCCGTGTCCTCGCATCATACTTTCTCGTCATACTTTATTTGGTTGGTAGGCCTTCAGCTCTTGTCACTTGTTGGGCCTATACGCTGCCTAGGAGCAGCTTCTAGTATGAGAGCATAAGAGTCTGGATGTTCGGGTGCAGCTTCTAACCAAACCTTTCTATGAGCACTCCGTTCGCTTTATTGTCCAGGTCAGGAGTTCCTAAGGGACCAGCCTCGAGGTCTTGGAGGTCAGTGTCCTTGTCGAAGAACATGCCAAGGAAGCTTCCAGTGAGCGGAATAGGATCAGGCGAGTCGAAGAGTGTGTACCAAAAGGCATTCTCGAAGACTGAGAGTGCCTGTGTACCACTGATACCTTCCTCTTCGTAATTGGGTTGTCCTTTTAATATCGGTCGACGACGTTTTCCTAACTCTGATGTCCTGCAACAGTGGGATACTTGGCGTACTTGTTCAAGCTGGAACTGGAACTCACCGGCATGCCACACTCGTCGGCACGTCACTTATTTATTGATGTGCTCATGTTAGAGCCGGTGTATGTCGTTTTAAGTGTCTGCTATCCTTGTTGGTGCTTCGGCGGGAGAAAAGCGATGTAGAGCTCGAGTCAATGTGCTCGGTGGATAGCTGGCAGAGAAGCAGGAAGCTTTCAAGGGGTTGAGTCCCACAAGCGCTATTTAGAGATTATGAAAGACTTTAAGCGAGCGAGGATGAGTTTTTGACTGTGAATAAGTGTGTGTGTGTGTAAGTAAGAGTGAATTGTGAGTGAATTGTGAGTGAATGAGAGTGAACGAGGGTGATGACTGCAAATTTATTCTCCCAGAGATCATATTAGTTCGTTTGGAGAACGAAGGTCTGTTGTTCTACGTTACAAAAGTCCACATGTGTCACTCTTTTTTTGGGGTGCTTTTTTGGTTTTAGATTCCTCCCATGTTTAGGAGTATAAGACCCGCTGCTAAGCTACAGTGGATAGTAATATGTCAGTGACAGGAGCATGAAAACATGAGCTTCGCTTATAGCATTAGCAATTCAAAGCCATTCTATTACCGTTTGCTTCCGTCTTCTCATCTCTTGAAGGCGACGACTAGTTATACGTATCTTGGTGTGATTTAGCGCCCACGCTAATCAGTCCCGATTGTATCCCTGTATCTAACCCTGCTCCTCTGCACAAAGTATCCATGCCTTTATCTAGCCCCTGGGTGTTGTCTCTGGGACTCTTCGTACTTTGCCTGATCCCAGGCGTAGAAGTCCTTGACGAACTGAACATACTTGGCAGAAGGTTGTCGGATACGAGAAATCATGGTCTCGCTTCCGGGAATCTTGATGCCGTTCGCGTCTTTTCGAATTGCGACAAGAACAGAGCTTCTAACATCAACCTGTGAACCTGCGATCGAGCCGGAGTACGAGTCGTAAAGCATGATCGAATCCATATCAAAACCTCCTGGTCCGTCTAGCCGGGGTTTCGTGTTAACGTCAAGGCCGGCGCCCTTGATGTAATCATAGCTTGGTGCGAAATACTTCTCAGCTATGAAATAATCCTCGCATATGGCCCTATGAGCCTGGTCGAAGTTCATCTTTTCTCCCACACGCACACGGTTGATCGCATCCGACAAGCCGAAGAGGTTATCACAGCGGAACTCAACGTGGTCGTCGCGATCCCAACGTTGTTGTTCATGTGCCATACCCATGACTACGGAGAAGTTAGTGGCATAGTTAGCAGATGGGAATGTATCGACCAACCGTGCCCGATTTCATGTGCGATATCCCAAGGCATAGCATCAGAGGTAACCAACATCATATGCCGGCCTGGCCACTTGTGTGGATCGTCGGTCCTTACGTAGCCTGTGGTGCCCGAGGCAAGTGAACCACCCATCTTAACATCGTCCACCCAATGTATAGCTAGTGTATCGGCAGGCCACTTGCTATGGTCCCAATCGCACTGAAGATCGGAAGCGGTTCGTGGTTGATTTTCTGCACCGTATCGATAAGAGGTACAACAGAAGCTCTCTGGGTCTCCCGGTGTGCGAAACCCAAGAGAATGTCCGTTTGTTGCGTCTGGTCCTCCGTTAAGAGGCCCCGCCCACACATTGAGGGCAGCCATTATCTTGCAGCTTCTCCCAGAGTCTCCAATCAGCTCATACGAACGCCGGTCTACAAAACAGTACGGGATCATTCGAATATAGCCTTGGTCAATTTGCCAAAGCCCATGTCGCATTGGCCAGGCAGATACGGGGCGGCCGTTGGTGTGACCGGAGCTTATATCTAAAATTACGGTGCGTTCAGCGGAGATTCTAACACACACGCGCTCGTATCAACTTACATTCCGCGTAACCCATTGCGGGATTCTCATCGTTGTTTGTGGATGGGAGCGTGGGACCCGTAGTGTCGGTGGAGTTCTTGTCAGCTTGACGGATATGAAGGGTGCGATCGCCAGCAGAAATGGAACCGATCCCAGAAACGAGCTGTATTGTGGCAGCAAGTGCGATGGTCTGAGCGAGAAACCTCATTTTCGGCCGAGGTGGGGGTGACAAGCTACGTTTCGACTGTGGGTGGAGAGGTGAAGTTCAGGTGTGCTTATATATAGCAAGACTGGAGGGCTCGGGGCACAGACCAGTAGCAGGTGCAGCAGTTCAACAAATTCTCGTCATTTATATTTTTCTCAACCTAAAGGTGAAAGTACAGGGAGGCTCTGAGGTGTGGGCAAGTATAGAGCCAAGCCTGTTTGGAAATGGCGGACACACGAGCAATCTTCGCACATAAAGGATAAACCGCATGTCATATTTGTTCCAAAATTTCAGACGGGCTATCAACGATAAGCTTGGTTGTCGGCGTTGTCAATACTGTAATGGTGGTATGATCTTTTCGGCTTTTGACAGCTGCGCTCCTAGGCATGATGAAGAATTGCTACGCGACCAGACCATGACGCCACTACCACAATGAAAGTATGTGCTGGAGCGGTATAGACCAGCGCTATATTTCCCAGATTCACTCACTTAAACACAGGCCATGTACCACTTTTGTTGATTCTACAGCGGTGAAACCTTTGAAAACGATTCCTGGAGTAACCGGCGACATCGGAGCTTAAGATGTTTTTTCAGCTCCCAAGTAAGCCTCCAAACTCCTCTGGAACCGCCTCACAGTTCTCCAAATCACTTGGTGACTAGAACTATGTCGCTATTTTAGAAAAAAAGAGCTTTCTACGGAATAACCTCCGAACACTGCGAAAACAAATATCCGAGAGATTGTCTTTATGGTTGTCATCATGAAGAAGTCACACGGGAATAGCGACGCCTTTAGATATGGAGGTGATAAGCTCGTCTCTTTATGTGAACGAACAACAACCCGTCCAGATACGCGAGCGCACATGCGAGTGTATCTCTCCTGTCTCTATGCGACCGAAATGACCAAGATCAAATATCATGGCCCTCTGTGTCGAAGGTCACGCGGCACAGATGTATGCTGATATCGGGAGCTCACCAAGTCCTTGAAATGCCTGTATAAACGTGGATTTCCGCAAACTGAAAAGTAGTCAACTACCTCCATTCCTCCAACCAAATATAGTCATATCCAAAAGCATGAGCCCGCGATGCGTATCTCAGCGTCTACGTTGCCGAAACGCCAGGGCATATATAGCATGTTCGTTGCCTTTCATCTGCCCAATGATTAAGTTGCGTCTTGGGTTGCAGGAATACATCTTCCTCACAGTCATATCTGCAAGTGTGTTGTCGTCTACTATGCTAAAAAAACGGGCATACGAAGTGATGGGCCTCGTGTCGAAGTGAGATTCCACGAAGAGAGTGTTTTTGGAAACCCAAAGCCGTTCATATCCTCAAGATGTTTGTGTCGACGTCCTAGCCCGCACCAACAATCCGATCAATCGGGCCGATGGCTGCCTCTGGCGACTAAAACACCCCGCCCACGCGATGCGTGAGCAAGAACACGATGGGCTGAGACACTTTGCATCGGACCCCAACGCCCAAGATGTTGTGTTTTTAGGCACAAAATACAAACCTAGTACTCATATGACCTGGAGCTGGATTGCTCGCCTCAGACTGACGCATATCCCAGCATAGCTCCCTCAGACAACCGAAGACGGTTGCCTAAGCAGCAATGCGATGGCCTAACAAGTCAGGCACAGACAAAAACTATGTCTGTCTAACTACTGAGGACCTACAATGTCCTCGACAGAACCCTATACTTGAGAAGCCTATGTACTTATAGCCGTGATCAGATAACAATCAAACTCATAATACAGAAGTCTCTTCGAACCGAGCAGAAAACCTTCAAAGATGAACTAATCAGGTATTAATATCCCCTCCTTGATTTCTACGCTTGATCACTGCATCGTCTCCGGACTAAAAGGCAGACGGGTCTCAAGCTATGTCTCTGCCGTCTTCAGGATCTCTCATATCCATCTGAATACGAAGTTCTCGACAACATCTATATCTTTATAAAGTTCAAGTCTATTATATAATAGTCATGCTAGAGGCAGCTTGTGGAAAGCACCGAGTACGTCTACATATGTTTCCTTCCTGCAACAACCACAAACTTGGCTCCATAGGATCATGGATGCCGGAATCAAAGCATCGTGGCTTCTTTGGAATGTCTCCCCTGCTCTTGGTATTTATCGCTGCAGCCTGGCCAAACTTGCGCTGGGTTGAGTGCATGCCTCTGCGCGAAGATCTTACCGCAAGCAAGCAAGTACGCTACAGACGTGTCTACGCCCATATGAGCCAGAAGAAGCAATGTACATGTACTCTTCCGCGGGCCCGAAATAAAGCAAAACTTCCTCTACAAAATTCCTTCTCGCGACAACACCAAAAGTCACCAAATTTGAAGTCATGTGTCCCTCCGTCGTTGCTCGGATCCACAGAGCCCACTCTACCAGAAGTTTCTGAGTGCTCAATGCATGCATCCGTAAGCCAAAAGTTTCGCACCCACATTATAATGCGTGGCCTACTCCAGATCACGAAGGCCCCACCGAACACACCATGATTTCCCACGACGACTGAATATAACAGCCTGGCCATTGATGTTTCTGTCTTCCTCTCGCGACTCCAAAAAGCACATCGCAACCAAAAAATGTACCTCCTTCGTTCTCCTGCTTTACGAATCCAGCTCTATTGAAACCCCATTTCTACGTTGCTATACGTGCGTGGAATCTAAATTTAAATTTCACAGAAACGCCATGCTGGACGTATCCAAAAGACACAACTAGGGTTGCATGTTCGCTTCGATCGCCCCTCCGGACTAGAAGTGCCAGGGAGACAACTCTAGAACGAAGGAAGCTAGCAAGCATACCATGTCTCTTATGTCTGACGACCGAACTGGAAGTTCGGTCTTGATGTGTCGTCGTCCTCTGACAATAATCAAATGGCACAACATCAGTCGCCTGTTTGCTAGCCGGGACACGTGCTCTCCAAAATCCGCACTACCAGGAAATCCTCTCCCACATCGACGTGTGGTCGTGGACTCCATAACCTTCTAATGCCTTTCCTACTTTCCTTACTGGAATCACAATTAAGAAGAGGATGCGATTTCGTTCACCGCAGTTCTTTACTTCACAAAGCATGGGTTGACTTCGATACCACCACCTTTCTAACTATTCTGGGAGCGCCAAAATCTTTGTCAACGTACAACAACGCCGTCTTCCCCCTTCCTCTTGGATTTACAATCGGAAGGCTATCATTACCAGTTAGTTTTCGTATGGGGTGGCCTCCAATTCCACGGGACAACCGAGCATGTTTTAAGCGCCAAAATCTCATCACAAACCCAATGTGCCATCCCTACTGGAATCAAAGTCCGCTTATTTAAGCACACGTGTGTACCAAATTCTTCCAGCTACCAATGCCATGGAGTGGCCTCCAATCCTACAGCGCAACTTACCATGGCGGTGGCTGAACTCTATCATATTCATTATATCCCGTTCCTTCCCCTTGTAAACATAATAAAGAAGAGGATGCAATTACGTGTACCCAACTACACTTTCCATGGAGTGGCCTCCAATCCAATGTACTATTACCCATGTAGAAGTGGCAAAAGAATTTCAACAACACGCACATGTCCTCTCTTCCCTGCTGGAATTCAAAGTCAAAACGGCTGCACACATGTGTACCGAGCTCCTTCCCCCTCCTTCCACATGGGTGAAACCCAATGCAACTGAACAGCCACCTAGGTCTGGCAGCTAAAAGCTTTGTCCGAAGCTGTTTATCCCTTCCCTTCTCTTCCTCTTGGACTCACAACTAGGAGGACATTGTACCCATGTGTGCAGGAGAACTCCAGTGGCGTGGGCCGCAAATCCACCAAGTAACTAGCTATGTTGGCAGCCAAAAGCCAGTGAAAGAACCAAATGCCTGCCCTGCCCCTTGGAATCGAAGTCGACATTTCAGGCACCTATATGTACCGAAATGCTCCAGCTACCAACGCCATGAAATGACCTCCAATTGTACTGCCCAGCATGTGACTTTGGGAGCGCGAAAAGCTCTATCACACTGCATACCTGTTCCTTTCCCGGTGGAAGTAAATGCGAGTTCTCAAACCCCCTTGAGTACCGAAAAATTCTGGCTCCGGTCCCATGGCATGGCCTCGCAATCTCACCAGTCGACCAACTCTGCTCGGCGCCAAAAGCCTTGTTTGAAGTTGCTTATGCCTTCCTTTCTCTTTCTCCTCAACTCGAACCGGGAAGGCTATGCAGTCACGTGTACCAAAGACTACAACATGGACTACCATGGAGTGAGCTCGTAATCCCATCCACTTCTGACCTATGCTGTGAGCGGGGCTGGGACTACAGAAAAGCTCCGCTCGGTGTGATGCCTCTACGCTTTTGGACTCCAATCTTACGACCCCACATATCATGTTGGGAGCGCCAAAAGCTTGAAGATAGTCTACTCATGCCCTCCTCTCCCTGCTCACCCCGCTGAACTCAAAACCAAAGTCACGCGAACCATGTGTGCCGAAAGAATGCAGCGATCAGTGCCATGGACTGGACCCGCAATCTCACCCACTTTTGAGATATGCTTGGACGTGGTTCGCGTACCCTAAAAGAGGAAACTACCATCTTATGTCTCTGCTCTTGTGTCGTTTGAAAAGAGAGCTCCGAACAAAAAAGGCATTCAAACCGCTGATATGTCTCTGCTTTTGAGTCCTCGAAAAGGAAAACCTTCGATCTCATGCGGGAGCAAGCAGATAAAAAAACCACGAAGGAAGAAGATTATGTTGTTCCCTATTCTAGCACGGTTGTAACTTCACGAGGTGGGCTCCAGTGCTACATACGCAACGTATATGCTGTGAGCGCCGCTCTGACCCAAAACAGCTTCCACTGTGCGATATGTCTCTGCTCTGCTGTCTTCAAAAAAAAAAGGCTTCCTTTTGATACGGGAGCAAGCAGACAGAAAGCTATAGAAAAGAAGATTATATTGTTCCCTGTTCTGCCACGATTATAACTTCACGGGGTAGACTCCATTGCTACGTTCGCCAAATTTATGCTGTGGACACGTATAGCTCGCGCATCTAAACAGACAGCGTACAACCTTATGCCTCTGCTCTCCTGTCCTTATAAAATAGAAGAAAAAAATGGAAGGAAGCTATGATGTGGGAGGAACTGGACGAAAAGCTTTTGCGTTCAATTCTATGTCGTCCCAGTCCACGCTTAATCGCAATTCCACAGGGAAAAATTCTAAAGTTACATACACCAGACTCATGCTTGTCATGCTTGGCCGTTCCCGGACCAAAAACACACCAACTGCTACCTCTGTGCCTCTGCTCCTGTGTCCTTCAAACACCGAAGGGATCGCCACTATTTACGCCGAAGCGAACAAAACCTCACACTAGTCAAAAATGTATCGACCACTTCACACACGGTTGCAACTATGGACTGGAATCCAAATGTTTGCCCCTGCCACTTCATGCTTCGCCGTTCCTCGGACCAAAAAAGCAGAAACTACAACAACAATGTCTCTGTTCTCCCAGGATCTCAAGAGGACGTCAACATTGCTATGCAGGAGGAATCCAACTAAAAACAATACGTTGCAGAACAGTCATAATGTCATAAGGGTGGACTGTAATGATACATCCGCTAAGTATATGCTTGGGTGTTCCTCGGACCAAAAAAAGCAACTCTCACTTACATGTCTTTGGTATTTTGAGGGGGAATCCTCATTATGTGCTTGGAAGCGGACCAAAAGCGGAACATTAGCAAACAATGTTGTCCCCAGTCCACGCTTCAATGTAATTCTATAGGAGTGGACTCCAAATCCTCCTACTCAAGAACTATGCTTGTACGTTCCTTGCACCAAACAATACAGACCTTGATCTCATGTCTCTGCTCTTCTGGATTCAATAAAACACGTTGATTTAGACTTTGATGCGCGCGGAACCGGACCAGAAATAGCACACACTACAAATCATGTTCCTCCCTCCCCGCCCCCATGCGTACATGCATGCCAAAACATCACGTCAAGTAGTCATTCTCTTCCCCGAACTTCAAACATTCTTACCCCGGAGCCATGCTTGGGCGTCCCTCGGACTAAAACCCAGCAGCTGCGAATACAATGTCTCTGCTCTGCTGGATACTATACAACATGTCGAGTTAGCTTTCATGCCCTTGGAAGCGGACGAAAAACTAGACATCGAACCGCTTATGTTCGTCCCTCCCTGGCACCGTGCGTACATCCATACCAAAACATTACATCAAGTAGTCATTCTCCTGCTCAAACTCCAAATCTTCTAGCCCCGGATCTACGCTTGTGTGTCTCGGACTAAAAACTAGCAGCTGCAGATAAAATGTCTCTGCTCCTCTGCACTTAAGAAGAGGGCCCAAATCTCCCCCATGCGCGCGGAACCGGACCAAAACCACCTTATTCAAAACTCATGTTCCTTCCTTCCCAGACCGGCACGTCAGCCGAGGATTCGACCCACAGTCTACCTTTACAAAAGACCATCGTGGTGTATCATGACCGGCAATCCAAAAACCCCTTTCCATCCTTCTCTTTCCGCCCGGCTCAGCGTCAAAACACTGCGCTCTGGATGTTATGCGAGAGCAAGTCGACAAAGACCTCATTGAGAAGCATGATGTCGACAAAGACAACATTGCGAAGTGTAATGTCGTCTTGGTGTGCTGTCCAGTCCGCCACTCCTCTAAAACCTCTTGGAGAGGTCTCATGTCTCAGAGAGCTATAACACAACGACCATTACTTCCATGTGCTCGTCTTATCCTGCGACTCATCCGCTAGCACGTTCGAATCGGCGCCATGGGCCTGTCTTGTCTCGTCTGGTCAGCTTTATTCTAGACTTAAAAAGAATAAGAAGACGATTATATGCGTGAGGAAGTCGACAAAAACAGCCGGATGAAGTATGATGTCGTCTGCGGCGTGCTTCCGCCACTCCTCCAAACCTCAAGCTGAGCGCCTATGTCTGCGGAGAACTGGAGTACAACACGCTCACTTTCATGTGCTCGTCTCGTCCAGCGACCCGTTCACTAGCAAATTTGGGTCAAAATTATGGGGGCTGTCTTGTCTCGTCGGGTTGCCTCTGCTCTGGACTGAAAAGAGCGAGAGATATTGATTATGTGCGGGAGGAAGTCAACAAAAACGTAGAGTTAATCCGTTATGTCTGCGTTGTGCTTCCGCCACTCCTCCAAAACCTCTCGGAGAGGTCTCATGTCTGCGCAGAGCTAAACAACATCAACCAGCTACACATGTGCTCGTCTCGTCTCGTCCTGCCACCCGTTCGCCAGCACATCCGCATCAAACCCATGCGACCCTCCCGTCCAATTCCCCATCCCCTCCGTCCTCAGAAAGTGCGCAAAAACCTACATGTGCCGGGCGGCGGGCGTCTACCACCGCATCAAGTCCTAATACATTCCTCCCCAGACCGATGCACATCAAAACGTTAGACCCCAGCCATCCTACCATGTGGTAAGAAGTCGACAAAACCAACAGCAACGAAATTGATGTTCGTCTCGGCGCATACAAAACGTTAGGTTAGATCCCAGCCATCCCCCCACGCGGTCAGAACCGAACAAAAGCAGAAGATTAACAAGCTATGATATCCATCTCAGCATACTTACCTCACTTCAACCTTGCCCACCATCAACCCATCCCTGCGATACAAATCCGTCCGTCAAACATGCGATATGCGCTCGTCTCGTCCCTGCCGCTCGCCACCGCGTTAGTATCAAAGTCAGGCGCTGTCTTATCGCCTCAGCTCGCCTCTTCCCCTCCGGACCCAAAAAATCGGATCAGCGTTCTTATGTATGAGGAGTGGTGCGATACAAAACACCACCACCATCCCCCCCTCCTCCCCGCCCCACTCCTTCATATCGAAACGTCGCCCACCCACTCTTCAGCCATTCTTCAGCGGAGCAAGCGTGTACCAAAAAGGTGATGACTTTACATTTCGCCCCCAACCCGCTGCACATCGAAACAAAAAGCAGTCTTTGCTGAAACAACGACGCAACACGGTACCTGCAAACAACGGCCTGTTCTTATACCATCGCATGCCACGCGCGGCGTTTGTGCAAGGCCTCCACTTTTAAGAAACCGTCAGCACGACGCATGAGCCACTCGTCGACTTAGCTAGCTCCGCGTAGTTAAAAAAGAGCCAGCCAAGCGAGTGATGTCGTCCGCACATCCGTGGAAAAGACGACGATGGTGTTGTGTTGTACGAACGGTGCGAGAAGTGAGCGATGACGGTGCGCATCAATTTCGCACGAGGCAAACGGACGGATAGAAAGAGCGCAACGTAATCATTCTTATGCCTGAGATTCTACTCGGGATGCTACTCGCTGCCTATGCAAACACGCCCACGCATGCCGCCTCCACCTCACAAAACTTCAACGCTATAGCTCATCCTTTAACCCCTTGTTTTCCGCGCTATACGCCATCACCACCTCCACCATATCCTTGACACGCTGGCCCAGATGACTCCTGCCAAAGCCTAGGTGTCTCGCGGCCCACGCCTGCAGGCTCCGCGCAGCCTCCATCTCCTCCTCCATCGCGTCCTCTGCCAAGTAAATCGCCTGGCCCAAACTCGGGTCGTAGAAAGGCGACTTCGGATCCGTAGAGTTGAGGCTCCACGGCGACGTCGGCGGGATACACACCGTGTCGGGTTTCGGCAGGTCGCCGGTCTGGAAGTAGTTCTTGACGGCTGCGATCGTGCACGCGGTAGGGACGGAGAGCGCGCAATGGCCCGCTGAGTCCTGGACGAGGACCTCGCTGCCGGGGAACCTGGCCGACATGGCTCTTGCGCTGCGCAGCGGGGTGACGGGGTCTGCGGTGTTGGAGATCCAGAGGATGGGGTGGCTCGTGTTGCCGTGGAAGTTGTCGTCGCGGCCGAAGGTGTAGAGAGGCCGAATGGTCCACGCGGCGCACTTCATCTTGAGCGTGGACCATATGCCAGCCGCCGCCGGTGAGATGCTCTCGAGAAGCTGCCAGTATTCCTCCATGCCTTCGATGTCGAGGTCGTCCTGCCACACGCCGTCACCGCAGAGGATCGCGTCCTGGGCTGTATCGTAGGTGAGAGGAAGGGTAGCTGAGCCATTTATCGCGGGGCAGGTATACACGTGAGACATACGCAGCCCCATTCCAATAGCATCGAGTATCGCACCGGTCTTCTCTTCGACAGCCAGAAGGATCTGGGAAAGACCTGGGAATACCAGCTCGGGCTGGTACAAACCAGAAAAGATGATAAGCTTCAGGTCGCTGTATGTGAAGATCTCGGGGCCTTCAGCAGTTTCGATGCCGATGGGGTTGTGATAGAGTGACTTGATGATACGCTGGGTGCGCTGCTCGATGTCTTCAACGCTGGTCGTGGAAGCAGCAAGAGGACAGACTCCAGGTCCCGCGATGGCACAGAAAGTGTAAAACGACTTCATGTCCTTCTCAGTGTCGTGCAGACTTCCTTGTGCGAGGCCGTTGTTGTAGTCATGGACATTGACAACGCCATCAAGCATCAATCGGCCAACACGGTCTGGGTACATTCCGGCAAAAGTCGCGCCCAGGTAGGTACCGTAGCTGAAACCCGCGTAGGTAAGTTTGACTTCACCACGCTTGTAGATGGTCCGGTCGTTCGCACCGTGGGCTTTCGTGGAAAGGCTTTCCTTGGTGAGCTGGTTCGACTTGTCGACCGCCCACTCGGCGTGCCTCTCAGCAATCTCAAGCATATCGCGAGCCACAGAAGCCGTCGACATATACTGCTTGATATCTGGCTCTCCAGTTGCATCAGAGTATTGCTTGCAAGATGAGCCCCATGCATGCGACATAGCCCAGAGACGCCCCAGAGCAGCGTCTGAACTTCCAAGAATGCCCTCTTCCATTTGACGAAGTCTCCATGACCAGGAAGAAGGGGTGTCAGGCATGCATTGAGCGAGGGGCGCTGTGAGTCCGATCCCGCGAGGGTCAAAGCCTAGGATATCGTAATATTTGCCTTTGGACTCAACACTGGCATCACCCCCCGAAGGGCCCATGATGGTCCGCAATTCATGCGCTTGCGAGAGAGCCAGAAGAATTCCAGAGCCTCCAGGGCCGCCTGGGTTGATGAGGACAGGACCAGCATAACGAGGATCATCCACTGGCACTTGGGCTGGAAGTTTGGCTATGGCGATGCTGGCTGAAGCGTTGGGATGCGTGCCGTTGAACCAATCCAGAGGCACTTTTAGTTTGGCGCATTGGAAGTCACCCCAGCAAGAATGAAATTGCAGCTCTTCCGTTGCGTTGATCTGGTTCAACGTCAGCCATTGTGTGGTGAAGTAGCAGGTTTAGGCTAGTCGCTAGTCGCGACGATGGGATGCGTCTGGATACCACCAGAGCCTCGTACCCGTTAGAAACCCGGAGGCGGTGTGGTTGCATCCCACGTGCACAGTTCCACAGCGCCATGGAGCAAGGGACGACCGTCAACGGTGTGGTATATGTAGCGTGACGAGTGCTAGACTAGCTGAACAACCAACATGCTCCCCTGGACGTTGAGTAGACTTCGCGACATGAGTGCAGGCAGCGATAGCGGTACAGAGCCGAAGGGAACGCAGACCCACTTACCGCGTCCCAGTTGAAGTATTCCCATTGCGGTCTGAACACGTCGCTGTTGGGTGAGCGTCCTGAGCAGTGCTGCAGGATGGTCACTTTGAGGAGGGGAAAGTGGTAATAGATCAGCGCTGTGGCTGCAACGGCGGTCAAGAACAGCCATCGCGTTCGTCTCCGCGCACGAGGGTCCGGCCCGCGTTGGTGTTCAGCATCGTTCCAGGTCTTCATAGCTAGGCATGAAGGTAGGGTAGAGAGGATGCGGGGTCGAGACGCAACTGACGAGGTTTGATGTTTCGCAAGGCGTGCAGGTGCAGCCCAGCCGACGATCACCGTCAAGGCAGCGACGACCGACTCGTGTGTGTGGCGGTGCAATGCAGGCTCCGTGCCATTGGCTCTCCTGCCTGCCATGCAACACTGTTGGCCGTGTTGGGCAGATGGATCCGTATCTCGTTGAGCGTCGCGAGGTGATTTGCGACGAGATGCCCGCTCACGGACTCTGCAACCATCTGGCCTGACGCACGCCTATGTGCGCCCGTCACACTGCTGCACGTTGGCGGAAGAGGTCACAGGCGGTTGCCGTGTCCGTGTTGCGGTGTCCTGCAGCGGACAGCCGTGTTGGACAAAGTGCCAGATTGCGCCTATGTCGGCGATATTGAGCATGTGGGGCGAAACCCTACCTCGACGTGATGCCAGATTCGTGCAGCGGCTTGGCGATGCTCCCCTTCAGACGTCTTCAGGTGCTCACAGTGGTACGCCATCCGTTAGTCGCACGATTGAAACAAGCTTATGTAGCAGTTGATATTCGAATGAGCGGACCCATAGCTAGATCGACTCTAAAAGCAAGGTATACGATAACAGCACACTCTGATGGGTATCATCTCCTCATCAGCTACCAACCCAAGTCGCACTCTCCAATCTGTCCTGCCCCGAGACAAGCAAAGAATCGTAGAAGCTCGTTGGGTCACCACCAGTGCCCACCATTAAAGGATAATAGAATTCAAGCCAGACGTCTAGAAGAAGACAGCCACCATTTTTTTCATCGCACGTAACTCAAAATCGTCGGTCCAGTAGAACATCGAGGGAAGCGTCTCCAGCCGTTTCAATGTCCGCATGGCCAAGTGGGGTCATTAGGTCGCAGTCGTGAACATCTACCACTGGCCGCCGCCGCCGTTCTGGCCGCCCTGACCTTCGTAGCCGCCCTGACCTTGACCTTGACCGTAGCCGCCGCGGGGTTGGTATCCGCCGCCGCCGCCACCCTGTCCCCACGAGGCACCGCCGGCGCCACCATAGCCTGTGGTGTTAGTTAGATGTGAGCATCAAATGAACGACTCCTCGAGCTTACCACCACGTCCGCCGCCGTAGCCTGCACAAGTTAGCAATGGGCCGAGGAATGTGCAGAGATTGTTGCTTCTTACCACCACCGCCGCCTCCATAGCCTCCGCCGCCGTATCCACCGCGTCCTCCTCCGTAGCCGCCGCGTCCGCCACCGCCACCGCCGCCGCCAGAGCGGTCGGAGGCCTTGTCGACGCGAATGGTGCGGCCATCGAACCTGTTCATGTGAGCAGATGTACTCAACGGATGAAATGATGATAACAGCCACTTGTCATCGAAACTTGGAAGTGAAAAAATGGCTTACTCGACGTTGTTCATGTTCTGCATAGCGTTATCGGCCTCAGACTCCTGCGAGAACCGCACGAAGCCGAATCCACGGCTGCGGCCAGTATCGCGGTCCTTGACAACGACCTAGCATGAGTTAGCTGCAGTCCGTGAAAAAGCGAGATTGGATCGACTGCATATTCTCATCTGCGGGAACGCTGATGAGGCGCAACACGGGGAGGACTCCGCCCAATTGAGACGGAGGAAGGCGCGAGGCGTGGTCAGGTCAGTCACTTACAGCTTCTTCGACCTGGCCGAATTCCTCAAACTTCTGGCGGAGAGTACCATCGTCGGTGTGCCAGGCAAGGCCACTGCGCTCGGTCAGTGACGGGTTACTCTGTCTTGTGATGTGTACTCACCCAATGAAGAGCTTAGTCGACATGGTGTAGATGTAGCGAACACTGAACGGTCTCAATTCACGCACTCGCAGCAGAACAACGGTAGGGTACAGAGCGCCTCATGACATGACTGGCAGTGAAGGCCCGTGACGACATAGAGAAGTTGGGCAGTAAGAGGCCATGGTGGCGGGATGAGGTGCAGGGAAGGAGCAGTGACGGAACGAACATTTGACCTGAAGGCTACTGGAGAGAGAGCGAACCGCACAAGAGGGCGCTGTCGGTGGGAGGTTCCTGGGAGTAGGGATGGAGACAAGCAGGCCGTGAGCGACTGGTGGAGAGAGCAATGGAGGGTCGAAAGTCGAAGAGGTCGAGAGCTGCGGGGCAGCAGGAAGGATGCGAGAAAATACCCCTCCGACAAAGAACGCTAGCTGTATCGATCTCTCACGCAATCGCTGGGTCGCAGGGAACCGGTAGGTAATAAAAGGCTGGAGCCGGGGGCGAGTGAGAAGCACCGAGCTGCCTTCTGGCGTATGCGGCCCAATTGCAGGCCGACCTAATAAGCACGGAGGGGTTGTCTCCTGAGCGGCAGCGTGCGACGGTGGCCTTTTGTAGCTCGACGGAGTGCAGCGCGAGGCCCGCAGGCAGTAGGCATGGCCATGGTGTGTGAAGTGCCACATTCGACCACGGTGGGCCGCATCTTATCCCGTGCCAACTTGCGTATGCGGTCCGGAGAGCTAACGCAGCGCCTGCATGTGGCCCCAGCCCAATGGCCGCCCGCAGGTGAGGCTTTGGCGCTGGTCTGGCGCAGATAGTACAGGGCGAATTCTTTGATAGGCCCGTCGCGGGGCTTGGAGACGGCCTTCACGTCGCGCGCTGGGCCGCATCATTGGGTGGGCGAGCGCAGCAGGCAACGGGCGAGCAGACCTCGCTGCCATGCAAGAACGGAGGCGTTCGCAAGCGAAACTCTCCACTGCAAAAGGAACTCCGCACCAGCATCCCCGACGGCTGGCAGGGTCGGTTTAGGGTGCTTCAGACGCCTGCCGTATCGCGCGGGCGACCTCGCTGCCAGATGGCTCGTGCGCGGCGTGGGGAGGTGCGCAGTGCGCCTACGTCCAGCATCGTGTGTCGTTCGATGGTAGTGAGTCCGGTTGCTGGTGGCCGCACAAACACCACCGACCGAGGTGACAAGACGCGCGCTATGGAGCTTTAGCTGACGGTGGGCACATGGCACTACGCATGTCAACCGCTGTTCCGTTCCCCTCCGTGTAGCAGACTTGTTTCTCTGGAGGAACCCGCAAAGTGCGCTACCGCCAATCAGACTTCGCCTTGTTCCAACCACCACAAAGCCGATCAGTCACCGCGCTGAGAATTCGAAGCTGCCCAGAGTAATGCGTGCCATGTTTATTTTATCAAATTATGCTATTACAATTTGGTCTCTCTTCCCCTTCCTATCCGCATTGAGCAAGACGTTCTTGCCTTCCATGGTCGTCACTGCCTGTCATGCCAGCGAGAGCCGTCCTTGCTTCCCTCTGCGCCATCTACGCCAGACCCTGCTCTGGACAGACTCATTACACATGCATTTGGATATCACTCCTCTTGGATGCAACACTGGCGCTTCAGCGTCACACAGCACAATCGCCCGCTGCAGGAGATGTCATCTACCGGTTTCTTGAACGACAGTGCTTCCGTACATATCCCGTTGTCCATGCTGTATCACCTCGATTAGACCACGAGTCAAGCTTCTGCTCGGCGAGCTGTACCAGGTGTTTGAGATCCTTACGGCGGCCCGTCAAGCTTCAGTCAGCCGCCCGCATTGGGGCCCCATCTCGCAGTGCCTGGAGCTTAGCATGGATATCCACAAGTGGCTGAGCGAGACCGTGCTTCCACAGCAGCCTCCAAGTCCGCCTGAACCACGGGAACATCATCATGCTCCGTGCTCAGAACAATCAGAACGGATCCCAGATGAGAAACGCAGACGAAAACAAAGCACTTCGGACAGTTCATTGCTCGATGTCCCGCCGCAGCGCAAGAAGAGGCTACGCTCGGGGCAAGTACCCTCCGTTAAGGAAATGGCAGACGAGACCGACCACACGGATGCATCCCACTCCACAAGCCGCTCGGAAAGCAGCGCATCGAGCGAGCCTTACAGACGCAAACCCCGTCGCAAGACACGCCCCGAGCGGTATGATTCAGTGCTCAAGGCTGCAAAGGAGCGGGGACTGCATACCCAGCGGCGCGACAAGGGCGAATCAAAGAAGGCAAGGCGCAAATCCAGACGCAAGAAGGCCAACAATTCCCGCAGTGGCATAGTCCAGGGCTTCCAGGCCAAGAATGTCCCCCGGGATCGACTGACTGTAAGAACCACCCCTGCGAGCAGGAGTTGTTGGTGGTGTGTTAATTACAGGAATAGTTGAAACCGCGAGAGAGACTGGGATTATTCAACAAGGGCAGGGTGTCATCACCAGTCAAAGGCCGTGGCTGTAAGCCAACCTCTGTGGCGCCCCGCAATCCAGTCCATATCTGACCTGATATAGTACCCGACTTGGTCTTCTCAGAAATGAAGTTTTTGCAGAAACACGAAGACAAAGCAGCAGCCGGCCCCCCGTCAGGGTCGCCGAGGAAGAAGCGAAAGAAAGATCAAGCGCATGCGAAGGAGGAGGAGATCTCTGCATACTTCACATCTGTGCAACCCGCACTAGCGGAACGGGACCTGAACACCCAGACGAAGAAGCCTTCTCCCAAGAAGCTGCACGGGGCTGATCGTACCCAGCCGATCGTCGATGAAGCCGATCCGACGGTTGAACAGCCCGACCAGACACCATGCTTAGGGTTCGGTGGGAGAGGGCAACGCCATGGGAGCAGAAGCTATATTTCATGGTCAGAGTCTGTTCGAGTTCCTAGCGCGACGCCAGCACACATACGTATGGAAGCTGATGATAGCAATGGTCAGCCTAAGTGTGATGGAAAATCAGCAGGGTACACTGACCGTGGGGATGTGTTGCACTCACCGTCAGCCCCTCCAACCACAACTAGACATTTGGCGAACGGCAGAGTTGGGCGAATTCAGGTTTCGTCTCTGCCCCCAACAGATGAGCGCCTGTCCCGGTCGCATTCCCTTCCTCAGCACATTTCTTCACCCCGCCGCATCGACCTGGTGGATTGGGCCGCAAGGCGTCGGGCACTGGAGCATGTCGCATCGCCTTCATCTATGCCACCCTTCGCGTCCCATAGCAATCGTCGGTGCCAAGTCCACAGGCCCCATGATCCAAGTAGTCCCGAGCTGAGGAATAGTTCACTTCATGTCCCGCCGACAAAACTTCCGAGGCATCGAGACATCACTCTCGACCATGAGATAGAGCCGCCTGCACATGGTGATCCTAGCCAGCAGACGTCTTCTAGTCTTAGGCGAATATTACAAGAATGCAACACAGCGTTCCACGACCAACGCATAGCAGAAGCACTGCAGCCCGAAGTTCGAGAGCCGTATACAGGCGTTCCAGTACAGGGTAACATGAGGCGGGCTACCGAGCTTTATCCGATTATTCGAAGAATACCAAGTGTGCGATTTGCAGGCGTGGAGGAAACCTATCGTCGTAGAGCACCAACAGACTCCAGACCCAGCACCTACGGACAGCAACATGAGCGAATGTATGGATATACAGATGAAATACTCGGTCTCGAGGGCACCATACCAACGTCACGGGCTGTGGAGGACGAATACTTCGACGAGGAAGTGTTTGACTATGCCGAAGAGCAATGGGATGAGGAAGCTCAGTTGGCAGGTTATGATATTGGATATGATCCACTTTTCAACGACACTGGTACGCGACAGACGAATGCTAATGTTCCAGAGATAATACAGAGTCGAGGCAGTGTTGTGGCTAAGCCGGGCTTTTGGCGTCCACATAAATTATATTGAATGAGATTCAGGATTGCTCGGCATCCAGTGAGTGAGAAGCAGCGAAACCACTGCCCATGGCTCAAGGGAGCAAAACAATCCGCACGTCCATCAGTGGATCCAGAATACAAGTCGCTTGAAGGCCAAGTCCCAGATCTCATCACACGTCGACTCTTCGGCGATCCGTGCGCAGCACCCGCGATTCACGTGACCATGCGAGTTCGGCTGGCAACTCCAGGTTTTGTCCTCGGCTTTTCGCATCATACTCCGCAGTGTAATGGTAGCCGCACGCGTGTCTAGTCCCTTTCCAGTGTTGTATTATTATCAATTGTCTGCATGAGCCGCTTTCCTTTTCCTGCGCGGCTCACCCTGGGCCAGAAACGTGCTACTGTCCCTCGCCTGAGATTTTCTCCGTCTACGTCGCCCAGGCCTGCATGTGCGGCCACGGCGCTCTCTTTCGTCAGTGTGGCTAATCATCAGCGCCCCTCCGTTCCTGCCAGCCCCACCACGCCCGCTACCGTCAACAAAACCCACTCTCGAACACAGCAGCTGGCAGGACACCTCCACCCCACTCGACCATATAACACAATGGCTCCCCAATATACCGCCCGCAAGATTGGCGCTGCCAACACCCTCGAGCACCGCATCTTCATCGAGAAGGATGGCGTGCCCGTCTCGCCCTTCCACGACATCCCTCTGTATGCCAATGAGCAGCAGACAGTCCTTAACATGATCGTTGAGGTTCCGCGCTGGACCAATGCGAAGATGGAGGTGCGTGTTTGCCCCTCACCACCATGTTACCCCGCCTCAGACTTTTTGACTAACGTGTCACGCAGATCTCCAAGGAGGAGACCCTCAACCCCATCAAGCAGGACATCAAGAAGGGCAAGCTCCGCTACGTTCGCAACTGCTTCCCGCACAAGGGCTACCTCTGGAACTACGGTGCCTTCCCCCAGGTACGGACTGCACATCCACCCGCCATCGGTGCATACACTGACAACCTCGGTAGACATGGGAGGACCCCAATGCCATTCACCCGGAGACCAAGGCGAAGGGTGATAACGACCCATTGGACGTGTGCGAGATTGGTGAGCTTGTGAACAAGCCGGGAGAGGTCATCCAGGTCAAGGTTCTCGGTGTCATGGCTCTGCTCGACGAGGAGGAGACCGACTGGAAGATCATCGTCATCAATGTCAACGACCCGCTCGCGCCCAAGCTCAACGACGTCGAGGATGTCGAGCGCCACCTCCCCGGCCTCCTGAGGGCTACCAACGAGTGGTTCCGTATCTACAAGATTCCCGATGGCAAGCCCGAGAACCAGTTCGCTTTCTCCGGCGAGTGCAAGAACAAGAAGTACGCCATGGACATTGTTCGCGAGTGCGCTGAGGCTTGGGAACGTCTCATCACCGGCAAGACTGCCAAGGGTGAAATCTCTCTGTAAGTCTGCTGTTCTCTTCTCCGGAAATCCACTAACAGTATTGCAGCGCCAACACCACCGTCTCGCACTCGCAAGATCGCACCGACCCCAGCGCTCTCAGCCTCCCCCAGGGTGAGAACCAGAGCCCCGCTCCGATCGACCCCAGCATCGACAAGTGGTTCTTCATTAGCGGTGCACCGTCCGCGTAGACATAGTACAGGAGGAACGGTGGAATACGTCCATGCTTAGGTTTAGACAAAAGTCGTGCGACACATGTAGATGGATGCCTACATAAAAGCTCGATTGGTCTTTTGACCCGTCCATGAATGAACAATCACTCGTCCTATCAATGCCATGACTCCGTGCAATGCAAGTGCCTATCAATATACAGTGTTCGTACAGTACGACTGGTATCGCGTTGTCCCTTCAGTTGCCCGTCAATTCCTCCTTGCGGGCCAGTACCCGCGAATGTCTGTCGACCTGCTCCATAACCTCTGGTATCCGCATCTTATCCAGCTGGAGACTCAGCTCCTTTCCATCTTCTATTATTTTGTTAGATTTGCGAAGACAATTGACTTTACATCTTCACATACTGAACTTCACGTCGAGTGTTGCTGGCTCCGTGCTGGTCCGTGGCAGCATCTTAGTCTCCACCTTCATTCCGTCTGCGCGCGCATTTGGAGGTATCAGAGAGAGAAAGAGCCGCGCAGGCTTTGCGCGCGGGGAGAAGGGGTTGAACTTGACACGGACGTCTGTGAGGAATCGGGTGATCATGTTAAACGGCGAAGGGGAGCGGATGTGGAAGTTTGGTGACGTCTATAGCAAGTTAGAATTATCTGACTCCAGCCATAAGGAATGATACTTCACTTACCAAACCGCGATTTCGAATGCAATAGCCAATTGAACGATTCTCTCCGCGCTCCTCTCCCGGCTCCAATCTCGAGAATCTGGCTCGCATGGCCCGTGCGCATTGCGGAAGAAACAAACGCCGACAGCCCTAAGGAACAGCGGCGCGTCATTGCCCGTTACTTCCACCCTGGCCGCATTCAACCCACCATGCCCCCGCTCCCTCCAACCACGCAGACCCTAACAACACGTCTCACCGCCCTATCCGACTCGAATAAGGCTGTACAACAGCTCATTCAGCGCCTCGCCAAATTAGATTTCCAACCCGGGAGCCAACCGCTCAACGCTGAAGAGGGGGACGTCCGACTAGAACTCAGCGCGGAAATACATGAGAGCTTGAAGGCAATCGAGGAGGAACTTGAGCTCCTTAAGCAGGAAGTTGAAGACCTTGTTGGCGTCGGGAGTTCTGGCAGGAGAAGAGACAGCGTAAGGGAAGGCGAGAGAAGCAGACTTGCTGTATTATTAGCGAGGTTAACAGAAGACTTAAGAACGTAGGTCGCCCATTCTTGCAGATACAATGGTTCATCCACTAACATGTGTTTTGCAGTTCTCGATCACAGTACCGCAAGGCGCAATTGACCGCCAAACACAGCGCCGACCGCGCGAAACTCAAAGAACGCGAACTCCTCTTTTCCAATCTCCAAGCCGGGGCGGGCTCATCGACGCCCTCGTCCACGCACCGCCGGCGCGGTAACGGCCTGAACGAATCCGAAATTGTCACACAAGCCTCCTCAGACGTGACAGCTGCCCTCCGACGCACGCACCAGTTGATGCAAAGCGAGCTCTCCCGCTCACGCTTCGCTCAAGAAACTCTCGAAGAATCCACAGCTGCGCTCGCCGACCTTGGAGAGAAATATTCCGACCTAAATTCTCTTCTCGCGAACAGCAAGACACTTGTCACCACTTTGCTCAAGAGCCAGAAGAGCGATACATGGTACCTTGAAACCACATTCTACATCCTCATCACCACAGTCATCTGGTTAGTCTTCAGGAGGTGGTTATACGGCCCAATCTCGTGGTTCATCCTCTGGCCGCTGAAGATATTCTTCCGGATCGTCTTCGCATTCGTACCTGCTTCAGCCGCGACATCGAGCGTCGCCGCAAACCCTTCTACGAGTCTCATCGTCAAGCCGAGCGCAACAGGAGGCATACCGCCGCGTCAGCCAGGACAACAGCAGGCGAACTACGTACGCGTCGGCGGCGGTGGAAGAGGGTACCCGGGAAACCCCCAAGATCCAAGTCCCCCCGAGTCCTTGTCACAAAGCGTAGGCAAGATGGCGGAAAAATCACAGAACGCGGAGCAAGTACCAGACCACCCGCAGCTCAGGCCGCAAACCCACCATGAAGACGACGGCCCCGTAGTCAGGGGCGACGGCACAGTGCTCCCAGACCGGGCCGACCGGCCGCGCAACCCGAAGAAGAAGATGTGGGACGAGGACGTCGAGAGCGCAAAGTTCGAGGCAAAGCAGGAGCAGGCGGAGAAGGAGATTCTGGGGGAGCAGAGGGCGGCGGAGGGGGAGGCGGGGGATAAGCAGAGGAGGAGGGATGAGTTGTAGATTACAGTAGCTTAAAAAGTGATATCCTATGCCATGGTTAATGAGAAACGAGACAATGAGTTTTCCGGCTGGGTTATGTAATGCCGAAGTGTGATTTGTCAGTGAGGTTGTTGGGTGGGGTGTTGAGGCGGTCGTTTGGTTCCTGTCCCGCTGATGGGTGGGTATAAGAGGGTTTGAGGGGGGTCTTGGGTTCTGCACACTTTCTTCCTGCCTCGGGGGTGGGATAAAAGATGCCGTACTTCCACTTCATGGGGTGGTTGGGGACTAAAACCAGGTCGCGTCACTCGTCATGGGACTGGGGACTGGGGACTAAAAGTAAAATGTCAGCCTGCTATGGGACTGGGGACTGGGACTGGGGACTAAAACCACGAGGTGTTGCTCCCCATGGGACTTGGGTCTAAATCTATTCAACTACCGACGCATGTGTCCGGAGACAAAAAGGCAGCGTGTTACTTGCACATGTGCCTTGTGTGCTCCTCCGCTCCCACCGACGCCTGCATAAAAGAGAGGCGTTTCCACCTCTAGGGTTCTGCACTTCTTCCTTACTCCTGGATGGGACTGGAAAAAAAAAGTGTGACGGATTATGGGACTGGGGATTGGGGACTAAAAGAATGCGACGATGACTTCCATGAGACTTGGACTAAAACCGTTCGACTACACCTTGCATGTGTCCGGAGACACAAAGGCAGTAGCAGCATCTTAATGTGCCTTCTGTGCTCCTCCCTTCCCCCGACGCCTGTATGAAATGGGGGCCTCTGCCTCTGGAGTTCTACACATCTTCCTTACTCCTGGATGGGGCTAAAAATCCCCATATACTCAGTTTCATGAGCTGGGGACTGCGGACTAAAAGAATGCGAAGTGTTCTATCATGAGGCTTGGACTAAAACGACTCGCTTGTCTTCTCCTAGGCGTGCCTTCGGCCTGGGGACTAAAATCATACACCTGCGCGACGCATGTGTCTGGAGGCAAAAATCCGATTCATGCATGTACATGTGCCCTCTGTGCTCCCTCCTCCGCTCCTGGCCGCGACTGTATAAAAGGGGGGTTCCCGTCTTTGGAGTGCTGTACTTTTATCTCGGGGGTAGGTGGAGTTGAAATACACCGAAAACTACGACATGGGCCTGGGACTGAAACACAAGGAATGCTTTCTCATGGGCCTGGAGTCTAAACTCCTTGTCTGACAGTGCATGTGTCCGGAGACAAAGCGCCTACAAATACGTAGCATATGTGCATATGTCGTCTGTGCTCCTCCGCTCCCGTCCACACTGTATAAAAGAGTAGTTTCCGCCTCTGGGGCTCTACACTTCTTCAATCCTGCTGGCCGAGACTAAAATATGCAGCCCTGCTTTGGTATGCCCCGCGGACTAAAGCTTTTATCAGCCTAATTCATGGGCTTGGGGACTATATCGCTCGTCCTTCTCTATAAAAGGCAGCCTGGGAACTAAAAAGGAAGGAAACGCACTTCATGTCTCTGGAGATCAGAACCATCCGAGGCTGTTTCATATGTGTCTTGCGTGCTCCTCTGCTCTCATCTACGACTATATGAAAGGGAGTGGGTGGCCGCCTCTGGAGTCTGCACACTTCGTCCTTCCTCTGGCTGGGACTGAAATCCGAAAAGATTTACGACATGGGCCTGGGGGTAAAACCTTGTTTGTTTCTTACAATGGGACTTGGGGACTAAATGGGTAACACATCACACCCATGAGTCTGGAGACTGAAAGCTTGATTAATTCTTACAACGGGGCCTGGTGACCGAAAAGGTACACAGCCGGCTCGATGAGTCCGGAGGCCAAATTCATGGAGAGCCATGTGTGTCGTCCGCGCTCCTCCGCTCCCGTCTAAAACTGTATAAAAGAGAGGAATTTTCGCCTTTAGAGTCTACACACTTCTTCTAGGGCGGGGACTAAAACATTCACTAGCAACTCAACATGAGTTTCCTGAGGCTTAGATTCATAGTCAACAGGATGCATGAGTCCGGAGACCAAAAGCAGAAAGAATCCGCTGTATGTGTCTGCGTGCTCCCTCCCTCCCTATCACAAACGTGCACAAAAGGGAGGGAATTTCCATTCTTTCAGGTTGCACACTTCTTCCTTCCTCTTATCCAGGGACTAAAATGCGAGCCGTCAGGTAGCATGGGGCTGGAGACTGAAATGCAGGAATCCCCCTACCATGAGTTGCGTGGAGACTAAAGGAGCAGCACACCCGGCTCAATGTGTCTGGGAACTAAAATTGAATCGGGTACAATGCATGTGTCCGGAGGCTATAAGCTACTTGATGCAGCGCTATGTGTGTCTTCGTGCGGTCCTCCACTCTCGCCACGATTTCTTGGTTTCATGGGCTGCTGGGGCGCTGAACTTTACCTTCCGCAACCCTATGGGCCGGCGCCCTGAAAAATGCAAGAGAACAATAGCATGGGCCTGGGACCGAAGCTGGAAGAGCTTCCGGTCATGTGTTCGTGGACAAAAGGACATTGACTACCCAAGTTATGTGCGTCCTCTGCGCTCCTCCCCTCTGTCCACGAACTTGTAAGGGAAGGGTTGCCTATTGGTATTGAGTTCCTTACTTTTTCCTTCCTCTTGGTGGGACGGGACTAAAATGCAAAAATTGACCTAACGATGGGTCGCCTGGGTGCTGAAACATGAGTCATGAGATTGCATGTGTTTGGGGGCTGAAATAGTACAAGAGGACGATGCATATGTCCTAACACAAAAACATTTATCATCCTCTACGATGGGCATCCGAGGAGTCCACACTCAAAAATGCAAGGGTTTTCCATTCGTTTTGAGTTCCTTACACGTTTTCCTTCCTTTTGGTGGGACGAGATCAAATTGCAATACTTGACTCTCCGATGGGCCGCTTGGGTGCTGAAGCATTCGTGAAAAGAATCCATGTGTTCGGGAATTACAACAGTACAAGAGGACAATCCATGTGTCCGGAGAAAAAGCTCTTATCTTCCTTCACGATGGGCCACCTGGAGACTCGAATCTCGAGGAAGTAGAATTCATGTGTCCGGGGACAAAAGTACAATGTCTAATCGTCCCACATGTGTCCCACTTGCTGTGTTCTCTGAGCCACGCAGGAAATGCATAAAAGAGAAAGATATTCCACCTCTAAAACTCACGATTCTTTCTTCCTCTCCATGGGACGAGACTAAAATGCAACACTTGACCCTATGATGGGTCGACTGGGAATCGAAATACCCAGCATCAGCACCATGTGTCTGGAGAAAATCGCGCACCACCCGACGCCATGTGTCCGAGAACAAGACTTCTTCAAGATACCTCCCATGTGCGTTTTCTGTGTAACCTCTAAGCCATGTAGGAAGTGCATAGAAAGGAGAAATACTCTGTCTCTGAGTTCCTCGCACCTCTTCCTTCTTTCTTCTGGCTGGGACCAAAATCTGCTGCACCTTTTTGATGTGGCGCCCGGGGATTAAAAGTCACAACACCACGCTGTATGTGTCCGGGGATGAAACCCTGCAGGAGTATGTGCGATGTGTGTCCTCCCTGTGCTGTTGGCTACGGAGGGCATATAAGAGGAGACCTTCTATCGCCAGCCCTTGAGTTAGTACCCATTTCCTCCTTCCTCGTGACTGGGACTGAAATGTGAAATTGTTCACTTTCATGGGCCGCCTGGGGACTCGAGACCAAGACGAGCATCAGTATATGACTGTGGACCTAAAAGCTACCAATTGCTACACATGTGTTTGGCGACAAGAACCGAAAGCAGCAGAAGACAATGTGTGGATTAGTGTGCTCTCTAGAACATGGAAGCCGAGGTGGAAAGGTTCCGGGGATTAAAAACCGACAAGACCGAAGAGTATGTGGTCTTCTGTTCTGTCTGCTCTTCAAAACTAGAGACAACGTGGATGCATGCTGCTCGAGATGACAATATTGATGTCCCAAAACCGATGTGTCTGCTCTGTGCTCTCCTGAACCTTTACGTCTCTTTGCCGATGTGGTTCGCCGTTTCTCTGAGCAAATACCGGAATATGGATGGCACACGGTGTGGTGGACTGAGACTCAAGTCTGAATATGGACAAATCATGTATCGGTTGAGTGTGTCCAAGATCTTCATGAAGGGGAACGATGGGGCTGGCGACGCAATTTCCGCTAATGGGCCATATATGTGTGGCTTTCTTATGCTCTCTAAAAGCATGCTTGTCCACGTTCAATGGTACTGGAGGCCAAAGACATACAATGCACAAACACATGTCGTCGTTCTTCCCTGTCGCTCAAGAAAAATGTAAGAAAACGCCGGTGAATGGCGCTGGGGAATCGAAGTTACCAGGTATGCTGCATATATCTGTCTGGCCCCGCGCCTCAGAAACGACAACACGTCTTGCGAGATGCTGCTCGGGACTAGAACATGCGGACAGTATGGCGATGTGGTTGGCTGGGTGACTCCTGAAGACACGGTCTTACACGCTTATGGTATCGGGGAAGAAGAAAACTCAAAAACATACACTGGAGTGCTATATGTGGATCCGCCGTGTAGATCAAACAAAGTGGATACACCAAAGACCTATGGTGTGTGAGCTTGCATTCGATCTGTGAGAGGTTTGCAACCACGTATATGTGTGCGACTTCTCGTCTTACAAAGAAGAATCTGCGAACTGAATGGAGTGACGATCAAAACAAGCTCTCCAAATTAACATGTATCCCCAGGGTTTCTCTGAACGAATACAAAAAGCAAGTCACTCGAGTGGATTGTGCTGGAGACTAAAACAGGACAGCACAAATTGTCATGTGTGTAGGCTGTGTCTCCAAAGTTTTCACCCTCCACCGCTTGTCGCGAAGATCGAAAGTTGTTTAACACGGCACGATATGGACTGCTCCTTGGTTCGAATAGCGCCAGCGTGTCCAGCTCATGGTTCTGTGCATTCAAAACGCCTTTACAAGAATGCATATGTGGGTTCGTTCTCTGGCTCGGAAAGAAAAGCAAACTTGTATAGTAACATACATGCTGCTAGACCCTGAGAGCAACGACGAAGCTAAATGCGGCTCTGCTTGTCGCTCAGCTCTAAGATGGCCGTCATGACGTTCTTTGTGCTGGAGACTAAAGCTTATGGAAACTTTGTTTATGTGTCCGTGTTGGGGCTCACACACGATCTCACAATGCTCACTATGGCGCTGTAGACTGAAAAACGACGACAAAGGAGCTAAGTGGCTCTGTGGCTACGCCTCAAAGATTCAACACAAGTATCCAGACCATTTGTCTCGTGTGCCTCATGAGTCCGGGAAACAAAAATGCTCATGTCTCTGAGAGAACGTGTGTCTGCCGTGTGTAGCTCTCCATCAAGACCTAAACATACTATGCTATGGAGCCGGTAAACAAAATCGAGCGAGCTTACATCCATGTGGCTCTTCCTCCCGCTTGGTCCCTCAAAACCTCTATCGACTGAGTGGCAGGCCCCGCAAATGGACAACGCAATTGATAATGTGGCTTTTCTTTTCCTCAGATTCAAACGGATGAGACCTTGAGTCCATGGCTGTGGGGACTACAAGAGCATATCAAAAACATCTATGTTCCTCTGTTGCGGGTAGCTTCGAACCGATATCCTTTCATTTCTAAGTGTTGGAGGATGGCAGTTTTGATGGACAGTCTTTGGCGTATGACTACATAAAAGACGCCAAAACGGTTGCTTTGTCAAAGCTATGGTCCAGGAGAACGGAAATAAAAGGCGATATACCATGGCTATGGCTCTTCCTGTTGTTTGGCTATCACGAGAGTTTCCTGGGTCGACCCTACGAGGTTCCCAACACCATGACCATGTGTTTGGTAGTGTATCTGGAACCACACAAGAAGAATGTCCTGCATCATATGTCTGATGATAGCTGAAGACCTTCACGAAACACACTATCTTGTTGTTCGTGGAGTGGCCTTTGATTTAAAGAAAAACGAACAGTTCCAACCCATGGCGCTGAGGGCTCGAGACTCTCATAAATAGCTTCAATGTCTTGCGGGCTGTTTTCGGGCTGAGAGACCAGTGAAAGAGCTCGTAGCGTGCAAGGGAGTTTTACGCTAGGTATTCAGCAATGCAAAGCTTCGTCGAGGCACATCATGGATGACGGGACCTGTGGTGTATAAAAGCCTTCCTGTGTCTTCTCTTGAGCTCTCACACGCCCTCCACTCTCTTGAAGGTATAAAGGAAGACAAAAATGGACGATATCGAGGCCATGTTCTTGGACATTGACACAAACCACATCATCCTTTTATGACCGTACTAGGGTTTCTTACGGCTGTTGAAACCACAAGCACCATCTGGAAGTGGCTATGGGGATTGCGTCCTGTGCTTCCAAATACTATCTTAGTATCGCCTATGAGGTTCAGCAGGCTCTAGGGTGGCTTATAATCCTTCCTTCTTGCCGGATCTCCGAATTCCCACACATCCTCCTCTCTCCTCAGTACCCGGGGACAATTCGTCTGAAGAATTTCGATGGCTTGGACATTATAGTCAAAAAGAATACGCAATCTGCTGTATGTGCGGGCTGTCTCTTTTCAGAATGTGGGAAAGAATTAAAAGAGAGGTGGATGCAGTTTATGGGCGCTGTCTGCTTCGTCTTTGAAACTAAGAAAACCTTGCAAGCGATTTCAGAAGTCGGCCCGCGATCTCGCGTATGGAGGCATCCTTTTCTCGAATATTGAAAATCTCCACATTTCTTCTCTCTATTTAACGAGCCTCTAGATTGGAAAAAGACGAAAACCATGTCTTCTGCCACAGCAGGATCTCACTTCGGCATGTTTCGCGACGCCTGGAAATAATCTAACAGGAGCGGAACGTCGTGGAGCTATGGAGTTTATCCACCATCAGAAGTTTTATTGATTCATGTGCATTGCTTATTGGCTGCATTTTGAATCTATGGAGTTACCGATATGGATTTGATGACATTTTTATGGGGTGATTTATGGTTTATTCTGCTATTGCGGTGCTCCAGACTTGTTGCTTCCATGGACAGCCCGAGACCTTTATGCAAAACGTGCATGTGGTCTGCCTGTCGAAGCAAAAATTAAGTGAAAAAAAAAAAGTTACGGGTGGTTCAGAACTCCTAGGTCGCCGGGTCGAGGGGCCATATTCTCTTCTCCTGAAGGCCAAAAGGTAGTGGGCTGTGCCGCGTCTATGCCACGCAAACGATGTTAATATGGGCTTGTAATATCTGCAAAGTGAAGTATGAGAGTCTTCCAGTCTGCAGTTTGCTCTGTTTCTACGCTCTTTTATCAACCCTTCAAGGGAGTGAATACGAATACTCGAGAAAAGCATGGGCTTGGGTGATACACCCTGGCAAGACCCTCATGAAGTAGTTCGCTTATTATGAGCCCAGAAGACGACGTTATCCGGTAACATGGCGTTTGGGACGATAAGATGGAAGTAGTGGACTTAAAGTGGCACTGCCACCTATCGCCAAAGCAACTGATGCAGCCTTGCTTCAAACGACGCTACAGACCGCATAAAGGCTGCGGCTGAAAGCCTGCTGGATGTGGCTAGGTCCCGGATATAGGCCATATGGGACCGTGCTGTGTCTATAAATGACGAAACTACCGTCGACTTTTCCCATCACGATCCCTTTTGCTGGGTTGACTCTTCATTTTTTTTTTAAGAACCCAAATCGATGGCGTATGGTTCTTTTGTTTCTGAGAACGAAAGTAAAGGTCAGACGTTATGATGTCGGAGTGCTGAAAGAAACGAGCCCTGACATTGTGATTCAAGAAAAGACTAAGGTTCGCGTGGACGTATCCATTTTCATGGCATAGAAGGCTAGCTGTTAAACGAACCGTAAAACGCGGTGGGTCCCACCCACGGTACGGCTAGTCCGTTGAAGCACCAACCACAGTACACTCCCATTCATTCCGCGCTTGGGCTCGATCTTTGAATCTCAATTATTGCTCTATTATATATTTTGTCGATGGAACGTTGATTTTTCACTGCACCTTTTGCTGATAAGATCATCACACTTCTCCACAACTACTACAAGAAGATTACCTCAATAGACATGGTATCGTTGCTTGACATCCCACAGGAGCTGCGCAACATGATTCTGGATTTGGTCATTCTATCACCCGCAACCAACACACCTCACCCTCATGTGTCGGCAAACTTCAACCGCAGGCCTATCCCCTACTGCGAACATTATGTAATCCAGGGATTCCTTCTTCCGACAGACGATGTCGCTTACATGCGACCCTTCGCCTCACTTCTACACACGAACAAAACGATCCGCGAGCAGACCATCATCCAATTAGAACTTCTACAAAGCAAAAATGCAATCCAATACGAAATTGACGTTATGATTGCGAACGAAAAATGTTGGCTACCGACTTGGACTCGAATGCCCTGGAAGATAGCGCCCGTCATCCCCGAAGTGACACTCACTTTCCGTGCGTGCGGATCAAACTTATGGGGGAAGAAACATCATTCAGGTTTCCTTGAAAACTGCAGGGGCGAAAGTATCATGAACGAAACGTTCTACACTTTCTTTCTCTGGTTCCTAACCGGAGGAGTGCTACCATATGGTAGACTTGACACAACGCCGAACCTGAATCCTCGATACGACTGCAAGATAGGCGTTCTGCGATTGGACGTGATCAGCTCCGTATTAGAAGAGAATGATATGCTGGCACCAGCCGGCGTGTCGTTACGTACACTGGATCCGTTCCCAGGGCAGTCTCTCGACGGCAAACTCGTCGTTCATCCTGATTCGCTCGCTATTTGGCTCAAGGAAGAAGTACATCATCTGTTTTACAGGGGATATCTGAGGGGTAGTCTATGGAGACCTGTTGGTAAGGTTGTCATTACTTGCTTGGGTAAACAGGTAGCGTTGTTTGATAAATCGGAACATATGTCGGTGTGAGACTACGGATGGTACAGCGCATTCAACAACGATGGCTCCATTCCCAGTATTGTGAGTATCTGTATGTTAGTAGGATGTCATGTGCTGGTTCAGCCAGAGTGAGTGGTGGAGTACAGAAGCGTTCTGTCTGCTTCTTTCTGTATATCGCAAAATCCCCCAGACTACCGCATGGTGCTTCTACATGCAACACTGCTAGGGATAGCTTCACAAGAATATTCAAGAGCAGTACATATCGAAGTTTCCAATATCGCATAGACCATCACAACATTGCTTTCTGTTGAAGAAGTGAGCACCTAACAGTGCTGGATCGTGTGAGGATCTCTTAATCATGTGATGTGTGAACTGAGATCGGAGGCTCCTTTCGCCGAGATCGTGTATATATTCGACCAGACTGGCCACCATCTCCTATGTAGCAGTTCTGATCAATTCGCTCTTGAACCAAGCTCTTTTTCTACCACACTTTCCCATTGGCACGCAAAAGTGAAATCCTACGAGTCCATGCATTCGTCCGCCTGATTTCAACGAAATGACATAGAATCTGGACATTTTGAACTTACAGCGTGTCGCAACGACACATAGGTGCTCAATTGATCCATTGAGATAGCGATGGTGTCTTAAGACTTAGATCCCCTTACTCTTGCAGCTTCTTCCACCCCATAATCACCGTTGACTATAACACTAGAAATCTCACCGGCAGGAGTCACGTTGCCGGCTCCAAAAAGATACTTGAAGTGGACATATGCGCTTCCATCTAACATCAACAGAAAGGCGAAGGCTCGCTGATGGTTTTGGATGCTTGAAATGTGAAGCGCCTGTATCGATGATCCCGTGCTTGGATAAATCGTCGACATTCTGTTCAGCTTCGCAGGCTCAACAGCTGATGTCGAGACCCACCACGCACCTCCGGTGATGAAAGTATACGCTTCATGAAGAACCGGTTCTGTGAGTATATAAATCCATTAGCTCACCGCGTATTTCTATACACAACACCTGCTCACAGAAGCAAGATTTTGGTAGGGTCAAGTACAGGACCAGGGACTAAAAACAAGAATCGTACGACACATGGCTGTTTCGTTCGCGGACGGTCTTTAAAAGGCCGCTAGGAGAAGGGGATGCTGACCTCTTTGTGTGTCGGAAAGCATTTGCTCCAAATTGGCTTTACCAGTGGCGAGGAGTACAAGAGATATCGGCCATTGAGATTCCGTACATCACAACTGCTGATGATGACACTCACAGCGCAGCAGTGATGATTCCGAGTACTCGTCCGACTAACAGCCTCTACTATGGGTATATAAACCCTCGAGTTGACCACATATTCGTTCTTCACACCATTGTTGTTGAAGACAGGACTAAAACCAGATTCTCCCTCGAAGAATGGATTGGGACCAAAGCGTTGATTAAAGGACACTATGTCTGTGAGGATCGGTGGCCGGCGCCAAGATCTTCAAGGAGCATGACATGTCGAGCTTTTCCTGTGACCAAGAGTGCTAGCCCTGAGTTCCATGCGCTTCGACCGCTAGACTCCAATCTACCCACATTGGCTCTGGACGCAATGATGATGAGGTTCACCATATAGACCTGACATCGCAAGTCCTCAGATTCTCCCAGAACTATATAAACCCTCTCGTTCCCGGAGCTCTTTTGTTCCCACGCAATCGTGCATGACGCTCTTGCTTCGACTAAAAACAATTGGCACACCTGCGTATGTCTTGGGACTAAAATTCAGTTCGGCCAATTCAATGGCTGTTCTGGACTTGGAACGGTTCGAAAAGGAAAGCAACAAAAGAGGCATGTCTATGTTTAGCTATGGCCCTATCATGCTCTTCTGTGACTGGTAAGTCATATCCCCTTCTCGCTATTGACGACGCTCCGTTTGATGATGATGACGAGTGCACGGATCGATGACGGGCCGTGCCAAAGGTATATAAACGCCTTAATCTGACTATCGCTTCTTCTCCACACTTACTTCCATGACTACATCGTAGTCCAAAAACACCGGAGGATGGTGACATGTCTCCGGAGCCGAAGTCGTGTTCCACGACGTTCATTGTCGTGTTGGTGTGGCGGACAAACAGAACTTTTTGCAGCTTTGTGGGCAAAGAAACGTTGATGGAGCGCATCAGCATATACAAATCGGGTTAGGAACGAGACTAGGTGGCCTCGCTCTTTGCTGGGCTATATAACCCGCCTTACCCCGACCTCTTCTTCATTCTCCACACTATGCCTCTGGACTTTTGTGAAGTCTAAAAAAGGAACAGGGACCTTTCATGTCTAAGAAACCGAAGCCTCTCAGCCGTATGGAAGACGTCGAGGACAGCGCGCATGAGCTCGAGTCTAGCCTTTCCCATCAGATATGGTGATGATGGAGCGCACCACCAGCAGGAGACGAGCTAAGAGACAAGCCATCTCTGATTCTGGGTATATAAGCCCCTTCCTTTCCTCCGTTCCCAGCTTCCTTCTTTACACGATCGCTCTTGACCACTCTGTGGTCGTTTAAAAGCGATCCCAACTCCACCCATGTTTTGGGCAGCAGAAGCAGCCAAAAAGACTACCAATGTCGGCAGCGTCGCGTGGCGTTCAAGCCCACTGTACAGCTAGTTGTTTTGGGTCTACTGGGTGCTGATATTCCTCATCACCACAGATCGATGATTGGGAAGGCAGATGTGTCCACCCGGCTCTGTGTTGTGGGTATATAATCCCCTCCAACCTGACCTTTCTTCTGTACAGAGCTTTATGTACCTAAACGGTACTCTAAAAGATGAGCAGGACCGCACATGTGCCGGGGACCAAAGCTCGGTGGGATCGTTGCAACGTTCGCGGCCTTGTGCGATGTCCCGATTTCATTACGTAGCGTGCTTTCCTTACACCGACATACTCGGTGCTAATGATACTCACCATTGCGAAACAGTGATCGACAACACCAGGTAATTGTTCTTGCTCAGGTATATAAGCCGCCTCAATCCCCCTTCTCTTATTCTTCTTCACACTATTGGATACCATCACTTGTGGTCTAAAACTACGCTGATTACTGCGCATGTCTTGGAGCCTTGAAAACCTGGTTAAAAGAAGAATTATGTGGCCGGTGTGCTCTCCCCTGGACCAAGTCCTGCCTTCACAGTTCTCCCGCTGAGCCGATGCGGTGATGAAGCGCACCATCCTAGTTCAATGACCACAAGTCTCAACACATCTAGTTGAGGAGTGAAGGGGGTATATAAGCCTCCCCCTCGCCTACCCTTCTGCTTCTCTACACTTTCTTCGTGGCTACTTCAGTGGCTCTAAATCCAAATCTGTTCGAATGATGCTTTCGTTCAAAAAGATCTGATCAGAAAACATGTCGTGCTGGGAGCTCGCCCTGGTCGAGCGCAGTCTAGCTACAACGTGTCATTTAACCCGCTACTGTCAGTGATGATGATGGGCAACACCTCTCCCCGATGACGTGCGTGGGGATGAAAAGGTATATAACCCCCCTCGATCCCCCCTTACTTTCTCTACACAACTACCCACCGCTAGGTGCGGTCTAAAGACACACCAGAAGCTGTCATGTCCTGGACACCAAAAGCCTAACTTTGCTTTTCGATGTCTGGCCGTGCGCTCGTCTCTTTTACCTCATCCTTTTTGCACTGCTTCTCCCCAAAAGCAGTGATGAAGCGCACCGCCAAAGTATGAAGATGATGAAACTGGAGCTGTGCATGGGGAGAGGGGTATATAAACGCGCGCGATGCACGAGCTTACTTTCTTCTTTACACTACCTTTCGAGGCTGGGCTGGGGTCTCGAAACTGCGATGGTACAGGTAGATGTTTGGAGACACAAAATGAAGATGAGAGAGACGCTTGCATGCGGGCGGTGGGATTGTCCGGGTGGAATAGAAAAAAGACACGCTTCAAGGACCTGATGGGGGCCGTGAGATTGTCTGTGTGGACGCAAAGCTGGAACCCATTGTCCACATGGCGAGGACGCGCGCCTGCGTCTGCATGGATCACGAAAAGATGGCAAGCAGGATGAAATGAAAGTGGACAAGGGAGGACAACAGCTGACTCTGCGTCCAGCGATGAGGAACATCATCATCACCAACATTAACAGCGTTGCAGGTACTTCGAACCGACCTTGATCTATTTGGGTATAACTCACCCTATCCCACGCCCTTCTACAACCCAAATCACCTAGCCTGTATGAACCCACAACCTAGAACCCGCGCCGCCTCCCCTTCCCAAGCACCGGCTTCTTCACCACGCCATCCACCTGAGCCTTCTTAGCGCCCACACCCGCCCTCTTAATCACCGGCCCCGCCTCCTCCTCCGCAAGCCGCCGCTCCTCCCTCGCCTTATCCTCCGCCATCTGAGCTTCCAGCTCCGCCTTGCGATTGAACTCCGTCTCGGTGATACGTTTGTCCCTCGCCGAGTACCCCTTCTCCTTGATAGAGTAGAACACCGCTCCCAAGTCAGCGAGCCAGTGCGGATCGACAGACGTAACGCACGACATGTACTCCTTGCTCGTGAGGATGAGCTCGTGGTACACGACGTAATCAGGCAAGTACCCCAGCCCATACAGCGCAGACGTAGGATGCAGCTGAATGGTCACGCTGGTGCGGAGATTGATGTACTCGCCGATGCCCTTTACCTTCGCAGCTTGGTGGTAGTACCCCGAGCAGATGCACTTGCGGATGACGTCCCAGTCGGTGCCGCACGAGACGAGGGCCATCTTCTGCATCTTCATGATGTCGAGGAGCTGGTCTCTGATTTCCTTTGCGCGGCGGAGCGCCTTGGGGTGCAGGAAGTGGCGCACGCACCAGCCGTCGGAGAAGCCGTTTACTTTCCATTGCGTGTAGACGTGCAGGAGGGTTAGGTGGTCGGATTCGGGGACGAAGAACTTCTCGCGGGCGGCGTCGGATTCTTCTTGGCGCTCCTTAGGGCGGTAGAAGACGCTCGGCACGGAGAGCATGGAGACGATTGTTAGCATTTCTTCGCTGCATTCGTACTCTACTGCCGTGATGATGAGTTTAGCAAGCGATGGATCCATTGGAAAGGCTGTCATGGTGCGACCTAGGGGTGTGAGCTCGCCGATGTTGTCAAGTGCACCCAATGCCCAGAGGTCGAACAACGATGTGGTGATCGTATCTTGAGGCGGCGGATCCATGAAGTCAAAATCCAGCAAGTCCTTCACGCCCAGCGACTTCAGTAGTAGAACAGTATTGGCAAGGTTCGTACGCTGGATTTCGGGGATTGTCTGGATGTAGAACTCGTCACGAAAAGCCCTCTCGGTGTACAGGTGGAAGCACTTTCCCGGCCCTGTACGTCCAGCTCTTCCTGCTCTCTGCGAAGCATTCGCTTGTGATATTGGCGTAATTTGAAGGGTATCCATGCCCATTTTGGGGTTGTAAACCTTCAACTTGGAGAAGCCGGCGTCAACTACGTACATAATGCCGTCGACAGTCAAACTTGTTTCTGCGATGTTGGTTGCAACGATGACCTTGCGGACCCCAGGAGCGGCGCGGTCGAAGATCTTGGCTTGTAGATCTGCAGGCATCTGACTGTAGATGGGTAAAATGCTCAGCTTGGGCGGGTCATTGAGCAACTTCAGCCTTTCCGCGACAAGCTCACACGTTATCTCGATGTCTTCTTGACCAGTCATGAAGACTAAAATATCGCCAGGACCCTGAGATACATGGATGGCCAAGACCTGCTTGACTGCACTGTCGACATAATCTTCGCACGGAGACCTTGAGTACTGTATGTCGACAGGGAATGTCCGTCCCGGGATAATGAACTCCGGTGCTCCACCGTAGAACCGCGAGAAGCGCTCCGAATTCATAGTAGCAGAAGTGACGATGAGTTTGAGGTCGCGCCTTCGAGCCAAGACCTTCTTGATGAGGCCCATGAGCACGTCAGTGTTGAGGGCCCGTTCGTGTGCTTCATCCATGATGATACAAGAGTAGCGGTCGAGATCAGGCTCGTTCAGTGATTCTCGCAACAGCACGCCGTCCGTCATATACTTGATTTTGGTTTCCTTGCTAGTGCAGTCCTCGAAACGAATAGCATATCCAACCGTTCCACCGAGCTTGACTTCCATCTCTTCGCTCACACGTTTCGCAACGCTCATGGCAGCAACACGTCGCGGTTGTGTGCAGCCAATCAAGCCATGGTCGGCATACCCGTCTTCGTAAAGGAATTGGGTGAGTTGCGTCGTTTTTCCAGAGCCTGTTTGACCAACGACAATGATGACCTGGTTGTCACGTATTACGCGCAGCAGATCTTCACGTACTGCAAATGCTGGGAGATACTGCCGTTGCTCTCGCAGTGTCTTGCTCTTACTGAAGGCTGACTGACCTTCGTTGCTTTTGAGGTGCTGGGCAAACTTGTTGCCACCCTTGTTCTCTCCTTCTTCCACTCCTGGAGCAGGCGCTGCACTATCTGCGTCGTCCTCTTTTACGCCCATGATGTTGCCCAATGTAGTGCCCTTGACGTTCGTAGCCTCTTGCGCTTGCTTCGTCCTCTCTTTTTGTTGTCGCTTTTCCTTTACAACCCTACTTCCTCTTCGACTGAAAACTGCCATGTCGCTTTGGGGGTCACGAACCGCCGGTACAGGGTCAATCTGCTTGGTGAAAACCCTCTTCCCATCCAGAAAAGGTGGCTTCAAATCATGAACTAAAATGTGAACTCGTGTCGATTCGTTATCATCGTCAAAATCAGTGTCAAAAGTCCTTCTTTGAGCCACACCAGATTGGAGCATCCGATTGGTCTCCCATGCGTCCACGTCCTTCTGCTTCTGTACTGCTCGTGCGCTTGCCCTGCTGTTCTGCTTTTTCTCGGTAAGCGCTGCCTCCCTCTGCGCGTCTAACCATGTGCTCTCAGCCCCGCCAAAAGGATTATGCGTGTCATCGCCAAAGGTGTGTCCATTCTCTTCTCCGCCGTACCAGTCTCGGTCCAGCGCCATCGAGTCGAAGTCCTCCACCATGGTTTCAGGGCCATCGAAGGACTTCTGATGCGGCTTGCTGCCATCCTCGCGAGGCCTTGGAGTATGCGATCGTGACGATGCAGGTGAGTCTCTGTGCATTCGTTTCTGGAATTTGGGCTGTGGGGCTACTGAGAACTCCTCGTTATCGAGCTTGCGACGTTTAGGGCTATGTCGACGGTCCATTGTAGCGGGTTATAAAGGCCTTGAGTCTGGAAAAGTAGGTTTTTACGGAACATATGCTGGTGTAACTCAGTCCAGGTCCCGGGGCGGGCTTTTACGCGGTCGCAGAGCTGCAGCGGTGTCGTGGTGAAAGCTATGGGAGTGATGTTGGTTGCTGTGGAAATTTCGGGGAAGCTGCGGAGGTTGCGCCACCACAGCCACAGCCCCGCCACGCGCCAAAAAGTTCGAGGTCGAAATTATTCCCCCACGCTTGCAGCACATGCTTCGTACACTGAATTATACCCAGCATGTCTATGATCACAGCGACAACATGGGTGCCTCGCGGGTTTGCGGCACCTTTCCCTTCGAAATATAAATTCGACGAGGACGAGTACGACCGCATTTCCAAGCTTGCAAAGCTTCAGCTCGACGATGCGAAGGAAGAGCTAGAGGAGGCGCAAGAAGAAGAGAAGCAGAAGCAGACCAACGGCAGCGGCGGCGCAACCAAAGCTCAGGACTCGTTGTACGTGGGACCTTTTACATGCATGCTTGCAAAGCTCACTCGAACAGGGAAATCGACGATGATCTGAAAGAGTACGACCTCGAACATTATGACGATGACGACCAAGATGGTGAGGGCGACACCATGGCTATGTTTGGTAACATGAAGAACCTGGCTTTCCATGAGAACGATGAAGAAGACCCGTATATTACAATGCAGGGCAACGCAGAAGAAGAGGACGAGGAACGGGAAGAGCTCCAGATCTTGAGTACGGACAACCTGGTGCTGGCGGGGCGGATAGAGGATGAGGTCGCGCATTTGGAAGTCTACGTATACGAAGACGAAGCAGACAACATTTACGTGCACCACGATATAATGCTACCCGCGATCCCGCTTGCAGTCGAATGGCTGGATCTTCCAGTTGGAAAGGCCGGCGCAGGAGGCGACGACAAAGGCAACTACGTTGCTGTTGGCACAATGGACCCGGACATTGAAATCTGGAATCTCGACATGGTCGACAGCATGTACCCAGACGCAATCCTAGGACAAGGCTCAGAGGATGCAGACAAGCCGAAGAAAAAGAAAAAGAAGAAGTCAAAGAAGGCCAACGACGAGTTCCACGTTGACGCTGTTCTCTCGCTTGCCGCGAACCGCCACCACAGGAACCTGCTCGCATCGTCATCTGCAGACAAGACGATCAAGCTGTGGGACTTGAACACCACCAAGTGTGCAAAGTCTTACACATACCACACGGACAAGGTTTGCTCGGTCTCCTGGAACCCCGTGGAATCTACAGTCCTGCTCAGTGGCAGCTACGACCGCACAATCGTAGCAGCAGATATGCGCGCGCCAGACGTAAAAGCGCCACGCTGGGGCGTAGAGAGCGACGTAGAGACCGTCCGCTGGAACCCCCACGACTCAAACTACTTCTACGTGTCGACTGAGAACGGCATCATCCACTACCACGACGCCCGCAACGCACCCGCCGACCCCTCTCAGTCGAAAGCTGTCTGGGTCCTCCAAGCCCACGACGAGTCGATATCCTCGTTCGACATCAACCCGGTCATCCCCGGCTTCCTTGCGACCGGCTCAACAGACAAGCAGGTCAAGCTGTGGAACATCCAGGACTCGGGCCCCTCCATGGTCGTCTCGCGCGATCTCGGCGTCGGCAAAGTCTTCTCCACGACGTTTGCGCCCGACAAGGAAGTCGGATTCCGCCTGGCCGTCGCGGGAAGCAAAGGCGCGGTGCAGATCTGGGACACGAGCACCAACGCCGCCGTCAGGTCTGCGTTTGCGACCAAAGTGCCGCAGATGAAGGGCGACGGGAAGGAGAAGGTCGTGGGGCTGGATGAGGCTGAGACGGACTCTGATTCCGAGGAGGGCGAGAGTGGAGACGACGAGGACGCGGGCGAGAAGGGGTACGAGTCGATGGAGGAGTAGACGTGCCAGATGCGAGAGTACAGAAAAGCATGCGATACCCAATCCGATCCGTTTGTCCTACGTTCTTGTGTTGGATGATGATGGTGAGTGAGAGACCCTGCCTTGGTGCTTCACGTTGCAGCACAGCTACATGCAATGTCTGCTGCACAACGTCGAGCTGCTTCGACCTGCCGCGCATTCGCGACGGTCTTGCAACAGCCGCATGTGCACAGCATCAACGCTGTGCTCGACTTGTATCCGTCAAAGAAGTTGCATTCAGAACGTCACCGTTCTTGTCGACAATTGTAGAGCCTCGGCAATCGTCAATGTAGAGTTTCAGACAGACGGCTGCGCCGTAATTAGCAGCAGGACGTATGACACGCAGGTACGCGGCGCACGGGTGCTGGCTTACGTAGAGCAGGCCGGGGAATGCATGGATATGGGCTACACAGGGCAATATATTCGGCACTGTTTTCATTATTTGGAGTCTAAGATGATTGTGCATAATAACGCTGAAATGGGTCTGCGACGCTTGGAAGGATTGGGGTGGAAGCGTACTGCAAGGTGGTTGACATGCAACTTGACGACAAAGCGAATCCTAAACGCTACCTCTTTGTAAACACGGCATGCTGTGAAAGAGAAAGCGACCCGTAACAAGCTCGACTCGTGGGTGTGGAGGTTATTCTTCCGTGGTTGACGGGTCGGCGCAAGTGGACGATTCGGAACACTCGTTGTCTGCCATGCCAGCTGTCAAACGTCATGTACAAGCAGCATTCCAGCAAGCCACGAGGAACGCCCACACGGCCACGTCTGGCTATGAAGCTGCACGCGACGTGACCACTTCATCACAACAACACAACAAGTCTCACACATGATCGCAAAGCCCCGATCAGCGAACTACGCTCCCATCCCGCATATCCCCATGCTACTGCACACTAGATCCGGCACCACGCGCTACCAAAAAGGAAACTCTGGTTCAACAAAGCGCTAGCGCGGTCGAGAATCTCGTTCGTGCCTGAAAAGCGGAACGTTGACGAGATGGCGTCCACGTCCGCTTTTCGATCGCCATGAACTCAAATGCCGCGTCGCTGGACAGAAAGGTGTGCGGCTGCGCGGAGGCGACGATGGCCACGACTCGCGCCCCAACGTTTCTTTGACGCTGCATGCTGTTTCGAAACGGCGGGCGCGGCGCGAGCAAGCGAGGGAAACAAAGACCACGGCGTGCAGGTGGAAGCGAAAGCCAGGCGCCGCACGAATCGTGAATGAGGCCAGCGAACGATGTCTGCGAGGGAGGGAGACGGCACGGTCGAGTGAGGAGCGGCCATTTGGCGCCCTCGAACTGGAACCTCAGCACGCCCGCTGGCCACGCCACCCAGCGCCAGCAGTCGCCTTCGCCCGGCTTACCTCAGAGAAGGTCCCTTGCGGGCGGAGAATTAATCCCACGGCACTGAACAGAAAACAGCGTCGCTGCTCGCCGCAACCCGCGTCATCAAACCCAAAGGGAAAGGCAACGGAGGCATGCTCTCAACATGAGGAGACGGCAGAGGGCTTTTGGGCGGGTTGAAACAGCCATCATCTCAGATGGCCATGCACGATGGCGAGAGCAGGCACGCAGGCGAAGCATCCCCTGCGCTTCTCTAACACGCTGGCGCCCGTGATGGCGTGCGATTCGCCGTCTCCCCCAAACAAACGACCTAGGCTCGCTGCGGGCTGTGGAGCGGCCGCGGGTGCAGGGAAGGCTCCCACGAGCCGTCGGCCGTCCTGCCAATCTCTGCACGCAGAAGGCGCGGTCGGCTTAGCCTACCACAACAGCTCCAGGAGGATGCAGGGCTCCTGCCCAAAGTGCTGGTTTTTCAACAATCGGGTCCCCCTGCTCGCATCCGCTCTGTAGAGTTCTGCTTCCTCACCCTCCCTTCCCTTCGCCTTGCTTGCCATTGCGTGCCCTCGACGGCAGACTTCACTCCCTCTCGCGACCCGGTGTTCGCTCCTTTTGACGCTGGACCTCACGCTCTTTGACAGACCCTTTGCTTCTACCACCCCAGGCCCCATTATTCCCCCCTTCCATTGCTGCGAGCCAGCATCCAGAGGACCAAAAAGCCAAAACCCATCACATATCGACTTCCGTTTTCTGACCGTCAACCGCACGACCGCGGACTGCACTGTCAGGCACCCTCTGCGCCACTACCGCCGCGACCTGCAACTGCCCGTACCACTGGCCCAGTCCGCTTTCATCACCGCGTTGCACCAACAGCGCACACGCGCACTGTTCAGAGGCACCAGACAACTGTCATCAGCCCTTCTCACACTCCTCACACACTGTTGCAACAGTTCAGAGTGCCACGCCGTCAGCTGTCTTGCTGCATCACGCCAACGCGCCGCTCCTTCCTCTCGTGGTCCAGCCTGCGCGCCAATTTATCCGCGACCACCTCCCCGCACAGCACCTTATCGGAGAAGCGACCCATTTCTGACTTGCCGCAAAAGGATCCCCGGCCCTTATACCGACTCCATCTGGCCTCTCTACCGTAGTTGATTAAAAGTAAATCTCACCCGGATTAATTCCCCACCATGTCTATTGCCCGCAGCTTCACCAAGCGCATCAAGCGGCCCTCCAACGATGCCGCCATCCCCTCCACACCCGCCTTGCCCGCTCGCAGCCAGAGCGTAAGAAGCCCTGGACTGGCCATCGACCGCGCCAAAATCTCCGCTCCTGTAGCTCTGGTCTCCACGACAAATATGCTCAGCTACAACGCCCCGGATATCGTGCCCGTCAAGACGCCCTCGTCGTCCGCTTCAACACATTCGGCCGACGACTCGGACCACAGCGTCTCGACTCGCTCAAGGGCGTCGTCGCACGCTTCCCGCGACACGTTGACAGACGCCTCGTCCGTGAGCTCATCGTCGCCCACATCGCCAGCGCCAAACCACCTCTCCGGCTACTTCGCTGCTGCCAACAAGAACATCCGGAAATCCGCATCGTCCGGCAACCTCCAGCAGCTGAAGGAGCACATCGAGGAAGAGCCAGCTGTCCCCGCCATCCCGGAGCGCGCCTTGTCACACAGTAAGCGGGCCCACGAGCGCCTCGCCCAGAAGCGGTCCCTGCAGAACATCTCGCGCACCCGGTCATCCCGCGAGCACCGCGCCTCGGTCGACATGTTCAACGCGTCCATCAAGGAGGAATCCCACCCCTTCGGCAAGGAACTCGAGCAGCTCAACGAAGTCGCCGAGGAGTTTAACGGCGTCGTCCGCGACGCCGAGATGGAGGCCGACCTCGCCGTCATCCGCGAGCGCAACCTCGCCACCTTCTGCGCCGCAGACTACCTCGCCGAGATCCAGCCTCTGTTCAGCGCACGCTTCGGCAACGTCGTGCAGCCGGCGCCCATGGCGTGGATATAGGATTATCCGCTTCACCGATGCTGCAAACAGACACGGTTGTGACGACTTTACTTTATTCTTTCTACTGTATATATCTTCGCCTCTCGGGAATATACTCGACTGCTGCACATAATCACTATTCTCTATTCGCTATGTCCTCTGGCTTGGGTTGGGTTGGCGTTTGAGTTGCAACGCAACGGACTGGGGAAAAGACACGTTTGTTCTTTACCACTTACTTCACTCTGGAAGAATGGGCGAAGGAAGGAAGACGTTTTGAAATTTGGTCACGCGTACCATGTAGCGCCCGTGGCTGTCCTATCTTTTAACGATTTATTTGTATGATGTGAGGAACGTCTTCTGTTTGAAGTAGTTTGTAGTGGGATGCGCATGGGGAGGAGCAATTGTATGCGGATCGATGAATTTATAAGTTCAAAAGGAGGCGTTTGTCCTTTGTTTGCGTGATGTGGTGCGGAGTGTTTTGTCGAGTGGTCTGCTGAGGCGCGTGCAAGCTGTGCTGTGTTGTGCTGTGCTGGGTTTACACACACGTACCCTACCCTACCCTACCCAATTCAATCCAATCCAATCACGCATCACGCAGAACGCAGAACGCAGAACGCAGAATGCAGAACAGAGACGGTGACAGAAATAAGGGCAGGTTGTATGTCGTGTCGTGTCGTGTACATCTGTCGTGTAACGCAGCGGTCGCAGCGTAACGTTTTCTCCTTCTGCGACGAATCGAATCGCTTGGTACCATATGTTGGTAGGGTGTATGTGTGCTTAAGGGAGATGGGTATGGAGACTGACTGGGAGGGAAGGTGTCATTCATGTCATTCATGTCATGTCATGCGAGGGAGGGGGGCATGTGCGTTTTGGTGCTTGCAGGTGGGAGGGTTTAGCCTTGAGCTGGGCAGGGCAGGGTGTGGAGTGGAGTGGAGTGGAGAGGAGTGTGGGGTAGACGACGGGAGATGCATGTTGTTCGAGTCTGTAGCGGCTTCATGCGAAAGTAAGGATGGAAAGTTGAGAAGCTCAGTATGCATTAAGAATGCATTCTTTCAGATTTCTGTACATCTATATTTCTGAGAAGTATATTCTTACATGTTGGTGTAGTATGTAAAGAAGGGATATAGTATAGAGGAGGCGTTGGTGGGCGTGGAGGGGGTGGGCGTGGAGGTGTTGAGACGCTTCTTTCTTGGAACGAACTGCCTGCTACAGCTTCTACGCCCTTGTCTAGGTACGTCGCTCATGGTTGCGCAGTTTGTTTCGCTGACGGCGGTGATAGGAAAGTATGAGGGTAATCCTCAACGGTAATGAGGGTCACAATCGGAAATTCGGCACAGAACATGGAGTCATGGAGTACGAAGGTCTTTCTGGTTGATTTGTCCTCATTGCTTGATACAAATTGAAGATGGGTACTAGCAAAAGGGGTTTAAGGGGCGTGTGAGAGTTCAATGAGAGTCGAGCCCGGAACAGGGAAAAGACTGAAAAGACTGAAAAGCGATCTCTCAAGATCCCGATATTTGACCACCGTCTCATCCAGGAGGTACGCCCAAGCTTCAATCCGATACGTGAGCACATAGGCGGGAACGCAAGACAGCCAATGGCAGCGTCGAAGAATCCTTCAACATACAAGCACAAACTCGCTGCCATCGACGACTTTCCAGCTCCGAGCCGTACTCTACCCAAGCACCTGTCTCAGCGTGGCCTTCAAGCGGTCGTACTCAGACTGAGAAAGACCACTCCACTGCAAGCAGGTATCCCCGCAAGCAAAGGGAACAGCCCCAACTCCATCAATCCACGGCGCAGCCGAGATACAGGGAAAAGGGATACCAGTCGCTCGGACTCCTGTCGCGTGATCAGCACCATTCCATCCGCTGCTACTTCCTGCTGTCACTCACCACTAGAAGGCCCCGACCCGGTCACAACGACCCGCGCGCCACGCAGCGAGTCGCAGCAGTTCTGAATCACGTTCTCAGGCACGCCGTTGGGCGTTGGCATCTACGACCCTCAGTACAAAACTCCCAACACTCCAGTATAGTCAGGGCAGGACTCACGCAGGTAGCTCGTTTATCCAACGACGCGTTGTCCGGCTCGGTGGCATTGAGCGAGAACGCATATTCGAAGCCGCCGTCGTTGAAGTCCCGCTTTGAGAGCTCGCTGACGATGACTTTGCCGACGCTGCCGACGATGGAGGCGATGGCGCCGATGACGGCGCCGATGGGGGCGGGGGTGGGTTGTAGCATGGTGAAGCCGACCAGGACGGCGGCGATGCTGGCGAGGTGGTAGCGCATGGTGATGAAGAGATAGATGATTTTGAGAGGATGGAATGGGGTGTGGGAGTTTAGGAAATGTGTGGTGAGTTTTGTCCTGCAACGGTCCTGTGGGCTTTATACCTCGTTGATGTTGATCCCTTGTCATGCTAAGACTTAGGTCTGGTGTTTACAAACGGCGATAACGTTGGTAAATGTGCTGACGCCATTGCCGAGAACTTGGAATATCTTGCCCGCAAGAGGGGATGCAGCTTTGCGAACTGCCTGTATTCGAAATGCTCAGCAAAGTGCAGGGACATCCTCAGACATGCTGGATCAACATGTCTGGACATCTTTGAAGATCTCTCACTCATCCATCCAACTTCTTCCGAGCATTTGAGGAAGCTTTCGCTGGACCTCTCCGCAGAATTTTAAAATCAGTCAACCGATATCGATCCCACAATGGGCTTTCTTCAATCCTGTACGCTTTATTGCGGAAGCACACTGCTCATTCTTCTCGGATTATACTACCCTCAACGCTACCGCTCTCTATTCATCCTACCCACTTGGACGTTGCTAGCTTTCTCGATCGGGTATTTGAAAGATATATGGATCCCCGGCCTCAGCTTCCAGCTTGGCATGCTCTGTATCATCACATTCCTCCAGACACCCATCATCTTCCGGCAGCACACCGCTCGCCGCTGGTCGTGGACAGCAGCTTACAAGTCATACAACAATCCCAGGATGCTCGCACCAGCCCAGCTCAACCATCGTACTGGGTCTTCCTCGTGGATCCTCCGAATCATCCGCCCGCTAGCCTTGTACACAGCGAAGTCCCTCCTCTACACCGCCCTAGCCCACCTAAACTGCACCTGGCACGACTTCTCTCCCGCCAAAGAATCCCTCATACGCAGAGCCGCGCACGGCCATCTAACCCCCCACGACCTCCTCGTCCGCCTCATCGTCACACTCGTCTGGTTCCTCGACACAGCAGCACAACTCGAACTCGCCCACTGCATCCTAGCCCTGCTCTTCGTCTCCCTCCTCCGCCTCGACGAAGCCCACGAGTGGCCCCCGCTCTTCGGCTGTCCCGCTGAAGCGTACTCCGTCCGCCGCTTTTGGAGCCGCGTCTGGCACCGCCTGTTTTCACCGTCAGCCTCTACCTGGGCTCGTGCCATCGCTCAGAGAGCGTTTGGCTTAGAGAGCACTTGGCGGAGAAAGGCTTTTGAGACGTTCGTGGTGTTTTGCATGTCTGGCTGTGCGCATGCGCTGATGGCGTGGCGGCTTGGCGATGGACATGGGGGACGGGACGTGTGTTTCTTTCTCGTCAACTTTGGGGCGGTGATGGTGGAAGTTTTGATCGGCGAGCTGGGGATATCTAAGAGCGGTGGACGGAATGGTGGTCAGAAGAAGCCAGGGGTTGGGCGGAGGGCGTGTGGGATGGTATGGGTGGGGGCGTTTTTCCTATGGGTGACGCCTAGGGTGGCGTATCCAAGGTTGTATGTGGAGTTAAGTCGGAGGTTCTGGGCTTTGTAGTTGGTGGAGTGGCTCGGGGCTAAGCAGAGGGTTCTGGCTATGCGTTTTGAACCGAAGGTAAAGCTGACTTCGTACGACACTGGCTGATGGCGTTGTGAAGTCTTGGAGGTTTGTCGTTCTGGGAATTGCTGATTGCTGTTTGCACATCCTTACGGGTTTCCAAAAATGTGTGGGTGCCGCCTGACCGATCTTCTTACGAAGTCTTGGAAGCTTACGAGCGGAGGTCTGCCAACTGCTATGATAGTCTTTGAAGTTTTCCATTGTACGTGTGTTTGCCGTCTTACCGGCGTTCACTAGTCAAGAAAATTGACTTCGTGAGAAATATGCAGTAAGGGAACTTGCAACTCAATGCATCATTTCGCTGATTTCAAACTAGCAGTCCAACACCGATCAAACCACCCAGCAATCCAAATTTCACAGAAGGATTTTCTTGCAGCCATATTGCCGGCCATCCCAACCACGGTACATACCACTTCACCACTCCGACAATCTGCTCTCGATACACAAATGTCTGGCCCCAAGGATACAGCGCGACATCATCAATAGGGCTGTTATCGCCCTTTGTCAAAACAAACTGTCTGCATGCAAGAGTCAGCTGCGGCCGACATGTACGTCGGCAGCACACTCGATGCCAATCTCTGCTCTCGGAGCAAAACTCACTCGACACCTCTGCCCTCGGGTCCCTCCACCTCACCACTACTTTCCATGTTCTCGCCAGCATCTCCACGCCCATCCTTCCTCTGTCCCCAATTAACTTTTATAGCCCTATGCACCATCGGCAGTGTCGCGTCCTTGAACCATATGACAGGAATGTCCCCAACGTTAACGCGGTCGGTGTTATTAGATATAACCACGATGTCACCGCGGAAGAAGGCTGGTTCCATGGACGAGGAAACGACGACATGGACGGGAGAGTGTGTGTCGAGCCTTAAGCGGAGGATGGCGAAAATGACGTAGAGAAGGGAAAGGGTGTGGGTTAGAGGGTGCAGGGAGAGGAGAAGTGAGCGCAGCATTGTCTTGATGGCGGATAGGGTTCGACGATATGTCTGTAATATCAGAGACAGAAGTACCAAAAATGCGAGCTGAGCATTTCTCGATCAGACGTATGTAACACTGCCTGTTTTCGGTAACTCGCAGTCCGAGTCGTGCTGGTACACACAATTGATATAATTAGAAAGCCCAGGTTTATGCGCATTCGGCCAAGGCAGCTGAAAGCTTCTCATCTGAGTAAGACGAGTAGGCAGAGGTATAACATAACGTCAAGTGTTGTTGATGCCGAGCAAGATCGCTGGGCATGCATGATAGGTAAGCATCAGCATACCCAGAAGCAGAACTCACGACTTCTTTTGGAAAAACTTTTTGCGAAATCGTGATTCAAGGTATCTATGGAAGATTGCTTATTTTGTAGAGGGTAGGGTTGTTAAGACCGATGTGTTTGTCGTCTTATGGCCGTTCCGAACACCTGGCGTTCTACTCGCGGACGAAAGTCCAGACTTGACATTCGTTGCATTATCACCCGCCCTGAAAATTTGTTTTGCCTGTACCTATCTCCAATCTTTTTCAAGTAGTGAAGCATGAATCAATTAAAACGGTTTTCGTACTTCATCTCCTGTGCCGTAATTCTGTTCGTGACGCCTGGGGAGAAGCAGTTATATACCTTCGTATCATCTTGGAATGACAGTTATACGTGCGAGTGAGCATCGTAACCACAAATCGATCTGCGTTGTGTTAGACTGAGAGGCCAGCGGGTAAGACGTGGAGTGTGGAGTACCGTAACGATGCGTATGGTGGTGGGCGACCGACATCTAGAGGTGCAGATGGATCTTGGGTATGAGATCAGTACTTGGGTCCCATTGAGAACGGTATCATTATGAGATAGACGAGCTAAATGGTGCGTGGAGTAGTGGTTGCATTCGTTGCGCAGCACTAGATGAAGTGGGAACCCTGCAAGCCCAGTCGCGAATGGGCGGTATCTGCATGAATACCTCGGGAGGTGGTGCTTTCGCGTAGCACGGTCAAAGATACAGCAGTGGAACGCATAGGTGAGCGTTCGATGTATAATCTTCTGGAGTTTGTGATGGCGTGTGTGAAAAAAAAACAAGATGCCTTACCTTGAAGTACCTTGCGAGCACGAAGGCACATCCAGTTTGACTCTATGATTTGGATGGTGTGCGAATATAAGGTCTCATATAGAGATGTACAAGGAAGTCATAAGATGCAATTTAAGCGCATCCAGATTTGCTAAAAGGCGTGTAGAGAGTGGAATGTTGAGGAGTTCGTATAATTACTCCCCCAAATGGGAGGGGACTGTTCCTAACGCAAATGATGAAACGCTCAATAATCGCTACTAAGACTTTCCTGTTCTTCTTGGACACCAAGTAGGAAGACTGTGATTAATAAATTTCGAGAGCAGAGGCCCCTGTGTGCCCCAATCCTGTGAACGATATGTACAGAGACTAGATAGAAAGGGAAGGTTGTTGCCCCTAGATGAGTATTATGCATGTCAATCACCGTCGACCTCTGGGTTGCGTCGGTTCCATCTTCGGGCTGAATCGATATCCAGCTTTGCATTTGTCATCTCCTTTTGTATCTTCTCCCCACCTATTCGCTTGGACCGCTAAATTTTGTTTTTATGAGAACGAACGACGAAAAGAGTGGCGTTTTATCAGTTGTTTTTGTCGTTGTGTCGTGTTGGTATTGCGTCATACCGTCCCCCTGTTTGTGACGTTTCGGGTCGGTAAGTCTGTGAGACTGACGAAGCTGGATAACTCTGAGGAGAATAGACTGTTGAGCTGCCTGATTAGTTCTGAGGATCGTAGGCTTGCGTGTCTGATCCTTGCTGGGCGTAGTTCTGAGAATCGTAGGCTTGTGTGGTTAATCCTTGCTGGGCGTATGGAATTTGCGTAGGTTGCGTATAGCTCCCGCCGTAACTTTGATGTTGCCCAACCTGCGTAGATCCGTGAGCACGCGTAGGTACCGTAGATCCGTAAACAGCCGCTGGTTGTGTATAGCGCTCATGACTTTGCACTTGCGCAAGTGGCGCATAGTACCTATCTCCCCCGTCGCGACTATAGAGAGAAGTTGGAATGTCAACAAGGCCTGCGGAACGATTACGCGCCGCCTGCGTGATGTGGCCGTAACGATCCCTTTGCGCGTGTGAGGTAAAATTAGCGCTGTATTGTTGTGGCGGTTGCGGCTGCGATCTCGGTGCTGTAGGAATACCTGCCCTTCCCCATATGTATCTCCCTATTCTTCCATCGGGCTCATAGATTGCCTTGTAATAGTCACCATGCTCCTCGCTCCATATCCAGTCGCTGTCCGAGCTCGATTGAGATGTAGTTTGGTATCTATGTGGACGCGCCGAACTTTGATAAGTCTCCGCCGACCGATACGGTTCAATCGATTCGCCTGGCTCATACGCGCCTCTGGAACGTTGTGATATCTGTGAGTTATTCATTTCCTTGACTCTTTCGACTGCGTGCTCTGGGTTGTCTGGTTCAACTTGCTCTTCTTCTGATTCATCATCTGTCCAGGAAGTACTGAACGCCGGTCGTGAGCTCTCTTTGCCCTTGCCTTTGCCGATGGACTGATCGCGCTGGAGCAGCTCAGGTTCAGGTCCTGCATAGGCGATCTCGATGTCATCGTTAGTTGCAACAGACACATCCGTGACCTTCAGAAATTCGCGGATAGTCTGGAACATGTTATCGACAGTGATCATGTGAGCATATGGCTCTGTCTCGTACACCGCCACTATGATGCCGCACAATTGGTTGTTCTGAAGGACCCAGGATCCCGAAACTCCTTCGGCTAAATGCAATGTTAGTTGCAAAGCAAATCCGCTCCCAACCTAAAGTACACTTACGTAAGGGTTTGGTGAGCTCAATTTTCCTGGTGTGGAAACACGCGGTCTTGATTTGGAAAATAGTCGAGTCTTCAAGAAGGTAACCTTGTCTGGGCCGATCTTGGTCGATTAGCAGAGAAACTTGACCTGCCGAGAGCTCTGAATCATGTCTTATGCTATTGATATATGTTTTTGTTTTTCCGAAGGCTTTCGACGTGTTGACCGGATAAGATGACGATGAAAGTCCTATGTCAACAAGAGCAAAATCAGAGTTGTTGGACGCTATCATCTTATCGATTGGTTCCAATGCCTTGGTCTGTCCACAGAAGCAAGCCAATGCTTTGGAAGGTGTACGTTTCCATGTCCATCGAGGCGGTACATGTTCAGTGTCGCTTTCGCACGCCGTCATAGTATCCTCTTCATTCCATGCCGCATCGCGGTTATCCAAAGACTCCAAATCTGATTCATTAGATGAACAATCAGAGCAAGCAGAACTGGGTCTGGAAGCTATGGGCGGTGGAGGAGAAATAATCCCATGCCCGGTTGTCAATCCATAGATCTTATTGTCAACCTTGATGAGCCCGCCAATTGTAGAAGTGCTTTCAATGTGGGCCACTTTCCGTTCCTCTAGCACTAAGACAGTATCGAGGTTCGGATCGAGTACTCTCGTCACTATTTTCAACTTGAGTCCGCAAGCAGAGTCACCGTGGGACCATGGCTGTATCATTTGGTCTTGTCTCGAGTCTTGTCGGCTGCGTGGTAGAGGTTGGTTCTCCATTTGTATTTCTGAGGAGTGGCTCGTGGATTCCGACGTAGCAAGTTTTGGGCCTCCAAGTCTGACTTCTACTCTACCGGAGCAGAAGGTTGCGAGATAGTCTAGGTCTTTTACAGCTTTCTTTAATTCCTTGAGACAGACCTTGCTAGTGCAACGAACACATATGGTTGGGAGGAGCAGCACCGTCTTCTCTTTCCTTGCTGCATGTCCGGCCATGCGCAACTCAGCTTCAATGATCTCATTGGGTGAAGACCAGCTTGACACCGCCGCGAGATCACTCATCAGACGGGGACGAAGGTCTTTGGCCCACGCATCTATCAAAGGTTGAGGGCATGAGAACATTCTTAGCCGACCAACAAAAAGGTTTAATTTAGGTCTCCTCCTTTGAAAGGATGTCCTCTCGTCCCAACAATCGAGACTCGGGTTAGGCAACTCCACCTTGACAGCATCTGGCTGTTCTCTGTTGAGTGCAAGGTCATTCGTATGCGATGGTCGGCTTTCATCAGGAAGCGCCGGCCCCGAAGAAACACCTTGAATGGGGGTCTGTACTCTGTTATCATTGCTTGTCGAGTTCTCGAGAAAATCACCGTCGTTTTGGAGACTGTTTTCGTTGCTTCGGGAATCTAGGCGGCCTTCAATGGGCGTTGGGGGGAGCTGTGGAACACCCCCAGCATTAGACTGTGTACAGATCCCGATCGGCGGAGGTGACTCGCTCAATCGAGATCTTCCATCGGGCTGAAATTCTCCATTCGATGCAGGGATTTGGGTTGATGCAGGATGTTCGAGCTGTGCAGCGTCTACATAACTATCGCGTGTCGTCTTCCGTGGCAGTAACAAGGGCTGTTTCTTTGGTATTGCCACTGGCTTCTCGGAGAGACTGGACTCAGAGGACGTGGGTCGATTAGGACCGTAGCGCGACGAACTAGGCTCATTTGTTGAAAGCTGTTGTGTTCGGGCTCGGGCCTGAGGCATTGTTCGCGACGACAAATTCTCTCGGAATTACGTGAAATAGGTAGGTGCGGACAAAGGTCAAAGGTGTCGTTGTGTGTGAAGTTGCCAGCCTGGTTCTGTATGCGCATTCCTGACTCAGCCTTGTTGCAGACAGGCTGATACCCAGGGCACTGGTCAACCCACGCGCCGATGGCGCAGCGCGAACGTGGCTGGCCCATAGCCAATGAAACTCTCAATCCGCGGCAAAATACGAGGTAGGAAGATTGTCAAATCGCAGCCTTCGATATTCTCTCTTTATCACCCCGTAGTCTCGGCGCAGCCTTGTCAATCACTATGAGAAATAACAATCATTTCGTCGTAACGGTCCTTGACCATCACCATGCGACCACGAACGCTACTAACTTCGAGCTCATCTGCTCCATATGGGCGAACTCTGGGCTTTCCCTCTCGACCTTTCGAGAGAACGATTACGTAGCCTTTCTCGCCCATCTAAGCCTGGAAACCGCGCATCTAGAACAGCATCAGTCAGAGTTCGCCACGGAGGGTGTGAAAGCATCCATCGATCTAATCCCAATATTAAGAGATAATCTCAGCGAGCCACTGCACAAGGTCCTACGCAAGTTTCGCGAGCGATTTCCAGACATGGATGATTCTACCCTCACTCGGACCATTGCACTAGTCGCTCGTCTCTGGTTGACAACCAGAGTGGCTTCAAACGATAGCGCTTCAACGGCAATAAATGCGATCTTTGGATCGCTCGAATGGCCTGCAGAAAGTTCGTTGAGAGACGCGGTGCAGTCGCAACTCGCACCCATGTATTCAGCGGACAAGGTGGTCAATAATTCCAGCCCAGGCCTGGATCCGAGCTTAACTGCATCCGCCCTTGTTGATATCTGTGGCATAAGACTATCGTGGACCTCCAACCTGATGGATCACCTCCGACTCGACAAGCGACATCGTGTCTTAACAGTGTATGAGCACAAGATTTGCATGGTCAATCATATCAAAGGAAACGACTCGCCGTTTCCACTCGAATTTTTACAAGAGACCATAGATACACTTAACCTGCTCTTCCCCTTCGGTCATGGTCCAACTCGCGAACTACTTCGACGACATGACAAACTAGCATTGTACGGCTTGGGCACCTGCAATAGAGATCGTCGTCTCACGATTGGCGACTACAGAGCGTGGCGGGTGCAGATGGCGGAGCTGATGGAAGTATACAACGAACCACCTCGCAATCTGTGGCAGTTGCTCAGCGATCGTAGGGATCTTAAAGAATGGGCAACATTCTGGATTGGGGCGATGCTGCTGGTTTTAACAATAGTGAGCATCGTGACTGGTACTGTGAGCTCGGTATATGCTGTCAAACAGTACAATTTAGCCCGCGCACAAGCTTGTGCCGCCTGTGCCATGTAAACACGCCGAGAGGCATTTTCTGTCGACACTATAGACGACTTATGGGCGCCCACGTATCCCTGGGAGGCAGCTCGGGATGAGACTCGCGCAGATTGCGAGGCAATAAGACACAAATCCGGGTGGACAATGACGGAGCTGGGGGAGGCTAAATTCGGATGACGAAGCAGAACTGCATTGTAGGACTTTATGATTGTTGGGCAACCACCACCTTACAAACCCTTAGCATCTCCGAGATGGTGCGGCTATCGCGATTGATAATGGGTGTTTGACTAATAAACTTTTCCCGAGACATATGTTCATCCGAGCGATTGAGGGTCTCACTTCTACCACACTACGGCCAAAGTTTCTCTATATGGATCAAATTATTGCATAGCGTACTAAGTCAAATGTACCTATCCAGCTATACTGATTGACCGAACGAGCTATTCCTGGTCGATCAAGAGCACTTAGTGCACGCACAACCTAAGGAATCGAGTCAGCATCGGGTAATTCGTGTGTAGAAATTCAACCTAGCTTACCTCTGTCCGCGTAGCCCTGCCCGCTGCAGCAGTCGTTGAAGTTGGTGGTCACCGCTGTTCGAGGAATCGGTCAGCTGACGTTCTCAGAGTCATGAAGTTGTTGGACTACGAAGGTAGCTTGAAGCTTTGTTCCTGCAAGGAGGATATAAATAAAAACTTACCGCCTGCGCCGAGACATCGTTTCTCGACGAGACCCTCCGCTGCGCCGACGTTCTCTGTGGAGGGAGCAGCCATTACGGCGGCGAAGAGAGTGAATAGAGCGGCAAATGCGACCTTCATGATGGCGGTGGTTGATAATTTATCGTTCCAGGAACACTTCGAGCGTGTATTTGGATTGAACTTTGAAGTCGTTATTGTGTGCTTGATGGCTATGAAATCGCTGGTTTTACCTCTTTATGTACTATTTTTCCTACCCAAAAGGAGTCAAGGGTAGGATCCCAATACTGTGGAGTCAGTATATGCCCACCAACTCGGGTCCCTCCAACTCTGACACAGCGAACATCAACAATTGGGCAATGTAGCCTCACGATGACCACTCAAGTGACCTCGTAGGCATAGCCTACATTGCTTAAGGCTGAGGCTTCTCGGCGACCTGATGCTAGTAGTCTTCCAAGTCTGCCATTTGATGGGTATATGGGTCGCGCACGTCACAATGGGGCTAAGTAATGGCTAATGACTGTAGTTTGGGTGTACTTTGCGAGTCTGAGCACTTAATGTGACACAGGTACACACCTACTATTTGACCAGGACAAGGCATGCACGAAGCAACAAATGAAGACGAGTGTAATAGCGGGTCTATCGATCATGGCCTAACTCAAGTCCCATAGTGTAAGCTTGGTAATGTCATGCGAGCCTCAAAGCACGTTTTTACACGTTGATCTTGGGAGCCCTTGCTGTTAACGGCCATGAAGGTTATCCGAACCGGTCCGATGGGCTGAAAGTGGTTATGATTGTCAAAGTCGACTAAGCGCTAATGCTTCAAGTGCTACGATCCTGCGTTACGTACAACCACCTCATAAACCTCAAAATGCGGTAGGGCCGGAGTTATGCATGGGTTTTGGTGCTCTCATTGCCCCATGAGGACATGATTCACAGCTTCTTTTTTCTGAAACTCTCGTATGGGCAGCCGCAACTGCAGCGACTCGGTTACTACCGTCGCAGCCCATTCAACAACGAGCACCAGATGGAGAAGCTTGGCACACGCACAAACATTGCTGAATTTTCGAAGTCCTGAATTCTAAGGAGATGTACCTCTTCTACAACGCACGTCTGTTTGTCTCGGCCGCCTCACCATCCGAGCTCTTTTGCTATGGCAGCAGCCAAAACCGGCGCCTCGGCGGCATTAGTAGCGATATTCGGATGATAATCGCATCCTACGTCTGATCCCTGAGTAGGCCAATCCACGACATGAACCTTCGTGCTATTCAGCTGCGCGGCTGCATCAGTAAAAGCTTTTGTCTGCGCTGTGTGTTGTGCTTCTCCCGCAGGGTAGCTATCGCCTAGCATAGGAGAGGTAACAAGGAAGAACTGTGCAGCGGGATAATGCTCCTGGACGGTGCGAATGAACGAGGCTGTTGCTGATGTGAAGTTGCCTACGTCAAGCGGCTCGCGGTTGCCGTCGTTGCTGAAGTCATTCGTACCGAGAGCAATCACAACGACGTCGGGTGTTTCGCTGGCTGGGAAGGTATAGCTGTTGTCGGCATCTTGGGCCCCATACTTTGTCCAGCGACTCGTCATCGTCACATCGCCAGGAACACCATAGGCAGTGTTTCGTACAAGGCCTATGCCACTCCATGCGACAATGTCGTATTCTGCCTTCAAAGACTCAGCGGCCAGAACTGCGTACGTATTGGGGTTGTCTTCAAGTTCAGCAGTGTTCGTGCAAGGGAGGACGCCATCCATGCCGTAGCCGACAGTAATTGAGTCGCCTATGAACTCGATTTTCCGGTTCCGTCTGACATCTGGCCCGAGAATACCATCGGTCGTAACGTTGCCGATAAAGATGCTCCCGAAGAACGCTTCCGATCGCTTCCGTAGTTCAACAGTATGATTGCCATTCGCTAATCCAGCTGGTGTTGAAATGCTCGAACCGTTGACATTGGGTATGACAGTAGATTTTCCATCCACTGTGAGCAGAACACTATTTGCACCTGCAGTAAGAACCGAGTTAGCTACTTAGTTCACGGAAAGCCAGACGAATATCAAACAACGTACCAGTCACCGACTCGAAGCCGATTGTTGCAGAGGATCCTGTAAAGCTAAAGGAAACTCCGGTGCCTGCCCATGTTAACTCCCTTGTTGCGGGGTTCACGCGACCAAGAAAGCGGACAGCTTGCGCAATGTCCAGTATTGCCAGCGACAAGGTGACTACGCTGAATTGCCTCATCTTGAGCAGGTAGAGGATGCAAGAAGCCAAGATGCCAAACGGCATCGACCTCTACTTAATATCCTCCCATTTTGACGCACCTGCGATCGTTGCAAGATCGTCGAAATTAAGACTGGGGTAACGCATTGATCGTTAGCAGCCTGCGGATAGATTACTTCCATCTACAAACCGAGGCTAATGTTGCTAGCGGCGATACATTTCCCCCAGTCACGAACGGAGGAGAAACATGGATTGCGCGCTATCGGGCTGCCTTCCCGTATTTCAACGTTCTCCATGATGCCGAAGTAAGCATGGTGTGCATTTCCAGCGCTTCCGGCCGGGCAGACGGCATGCTTGGTGGCAAGGTAATGTAACGATTTCCTGGTGTGAGCGCGACGGAGCTTAGTCGCACCGAATCATGTCTAGATCAAATGTAGAGGGGAGAAGCTGCATGCATGCCCTTGCTATCGGCGCTTGAAATTATTGATGGTGGTGTTGAAAATCTCAAGATACAACCAACTCAAGCATGTCGACGGTGGCACTTAGGGGATGGCGAGACGTAACCTGGAGCTAGGCCAAAAAAGGCTAATATGAGATTACTAAGGAATTACGTTTGCGACTTCTCCTTCAAACATCTTACCTTGCACTATAACAGGTTACCATCGTTATTCATCATAGGCTTCTAGCAAAGTTTAGAGCTCCAAAGCAAACCCTTGACCTTCGCTGGACTCATTTTTTATCGGATACTGAACCACCTTTCCCCCGTACCGCGCTTATTTGATAAACAAGCTTTATGTCAACGTGAACTTCGACGATACGGTATCAAGGGCATCACATTGGACACTTCCTGAAGAGTGAGTTACCCTAAGATGCATATTAGTGTGGTCGATTTGCTAACACTTTTCATTCAATAAGCCTATGACTGAGCTTCATCTTAGTACGACAGATAAGGAACTACGAGGCCCCGATTATTTACCTTGACACAAGGTAAAATCGAATGCGAGCCGCCGAACTTATCAATGGAATCCAAAGCTACTGCAAGAATGACGAAAACCTTCAGCGATCTAAGCGTCGACCTTGTCTACGTCATCTTCTCTCATCTCTGGCTAGAGAAAATTGACTTGTGCAACCTCGCTCTGACTTGTCGACCATTCCGTGACATCGCGCAACGATTTCTCGTCCGGGATACTTCGATATCCCATAGCGTCAATGGTTCACGCACTAAATTGTTCCTCAGAACGTTAATGGAACGACCAGACCTCGTTGTTCATGTACATCGATTGGAACTCGACCTCCTTCGGGAAGATATCCACTGGCCGGAGGAGCAGCAAACCATCCACCAGATCACACGTTTGCTCACGAACTTGCGAGACTTCTGCTACCTCTCCCGCGACTACAAAGCCTGGCATTACAGCGTACCGCTGCCCCTGAAGTGGACCCGTGAACACGCGCACGACCAGGTCCGCAGGGTGGAGTGGCACCACAATATGGCTCCTTGGGAACTTCGCAAATGCATGGAACTCCCCAGCATCGAGAAGATCCGGGTGCGGGAGCTCCAAGACGATTCGTACGGCCGATTCACCTCGTTCGACCTCCCCGCTCGCAAACACCGGACATCATCGCTCACCGAGCTTCGCATCGGCTCACCAAGCACCTTAGCTTCCGAGGCCCTGCATAAGCTCCTCCACATGCCAAGAAACCTCAAGAAGATCACCTTCGAGTCCCGCAAGGAGTATCAGTCCGTGTTACAGCCAGCTGGTTTAGTGTTCCTGCTCCAGCCAGTCCGAAATTCGCTGGAAGAGCTGCATGTAGAGATACGCGAGAACTTGTTCGGAACGTCCACACAGACCGTAAACCTTTCAGAATTCACGTCTGTCAGGAACCTGACATTGCCATTTCGATACATATTCGGACCAGGAACCGCGGCTTCGCCATTGAGTGCTGCAGCCTCTCTGCCACCGCATCTAAGCGACCTAAAGGTACGTGACTTGCCTGCGTCAATTGGATGAAGTAATCCGAGATGGAAAATACTGATTGCTCGATGTAGATCTTGTTTGTCTCCACAAGAGCACCTGTTCCTGCGTCAACGGTATCAACACTAGCTGATAATCGCAAAGCTCTATGCCTTTTCATAGACAATGTGGAGCGGCAGGAGGACTTGCCACGATTGCTACCGGAGCTGAGATGCATCACTTTGCAAGGAAATGGAGACCACAAGAGCTATCGTCCTGATTTGGAGCCTGAGAGCCTTCGGGGTGCGCTGGAAACATGCAGTTCATCCAGGCTCAGTGTGGAGCAGTGCTTTTGAAAGGTATCCAACGTTGCCGATGTTTAGATACTAGAAGTACTATGTCGAGAATAAAGAATTGCATTGCTCATCCTGGATTAACAGAACGCGTCGAAACATTGGCCGGACACCGTTGAGTGCACAATACATATTGGCGAAGGACACCTACGCATGAGAACGCCATAGTCAACTCCAAATAGACGTGTTGCGCGCAACTGAAGAAGTTGAAGGGTATATTGAGCCAAGTAAAAGTCGCTTTCGCCAAAAGTACCGTTCGCGCCTCGACGCAACAGTAATCACTAGAACCTGATCGTAAAGGCCTAGATGTCCAGCACTCTGAAATGTAAATGATCCTACAATGAACAGGAACCGCCTCTTTAGATGTGAAAGCGACCTGACACAAATCTGCGATCTTCCTCTCTGCACGCCAGTCTCCCTACGCTGAACCATCCTCAGGCAATTCCGCGATGACGCTTTCTACCATGCCAATCAACTCGTCAACATCCGGTCTCTCCCCTGGCTCGACTTTCAAGCATTTTCTAACCACCTCTTTCACATTCTCGCTTATGCCTTCGCCATCTGCCGGCTTCTTTGCTCCTCTGCCCTCATCTGGAAATCTCCAGTCACCACCGAGCACGCACATGCTCAGACTACCGCCCGTTTCATCGCTGCGCGCCTCGAATGGCGATTTGCCGACTAGGCATGCATACAGCATGCAGCCCATACTCCAGATATCCACTTTTGTATCGATGACCGAGCCGGTCTTTACGTCAAAAAGTTCGGGGGCGCGGTAGGGCATAGTGGAGTGTTCGGCGGCGGTGTCTTGGACTTGGAGAGCGAGGGATCGCGATGTTATGGGTGTTGGTGAGGGTGCAAGGGAACCAAGGTCCATGAGGATGGGTGTCTGGCCATCATCGTCTATCATGACGTTGCCTGTTCCTGTTAGCTTTTCTCTGCTTTCCAATTTGGATGAGAAACTTACCAGGCTTGATATCTCTATGCGCATACGCCCTCTCCCCACCCGGCGCGATACCATCCTGCGCCAAGCTTGCCTCGCCGCTCTCCAAAAGCCCTTCCGCCTCTACTTCGTCATCATCGTCGTGTTCTCTGTGTCGCCGCATCTCCATCGCCTCCGCAGCCTCGGCATCCGCCCTCGCCGCATCCTTCCTCACCTTCTTCGCCTTGCCCTCGCTGCGCGCACCGCCGGGCCCTTCCCTCACCCTATACTGATGCATCGTCTTAAGGGCCTTGCACACGCCCAAAAACAACTGCATCAGCCTCTTCTCAGGGAACTTCGTGTGGTTGACGAGATTCGCGTTGATCATATCCTGCAGATTCCCTCTCCTATAGTACGGCAGCAGGATATATACTGTTTTCGCGCTCGGATCTGACTTGTCGGATGCGACGCTGTAATCGATGGAGCGAATTATATTGGGATCCGGCGAGAAGAGCGAGTAGGCTTCTACTTCCTTGAGGGCTTGCGAAACGGATTCTTGGCCGAAGGGGCAGCGGATCTTTTTCAGAGCGAAGAGCTGCTGGTTGGAATTGTCTTGGACGAGGTATACGTAGGAGAAGCCGCCCTGCGCATGCAGTGTTAGAGGATATGTAAGAGGGGAATTAGGTGGAGGGCTTACCTCGCCGAGCAACCGCAGTATCTTGAAGCTGCGGCTGTTTATCTTGAGTTGCGGCGAGCCGGGGAAGCACACCATGCAACTTGTGAACGAATATATGACATCGAAGAAATAGGACTGTAACGACATCGCGGCGGTTGTGTTGGAGCTATGTATATGAGAGCTGTTGGTGTTCAGGACAGCTATGCGGAGCTGCTTATCGACCTCCGCGCGGAAATCAAGGGATGCGCGACACCGGCGGATGAGGTGTGTTACGAGCGATGGGAAACCGACACTTGTTGATCCGGGAATTGATAACTCTCGCCGTATGAATAGGAAGTTTGTTTGTTGTAAGCTCGTGCTGCGCAATAGGTTCGACGAAGCTGAAGAGGTGGTTCGTTGGATGCGCCAAGATGAATGTGGCTGTGTTTGTCAGCCACGCGTCGCGACTTTGTAGAACCTCGCAACCAAGCACCCGCCAATTGACATCTCGACATCGTTTCGACACGACTGTTTCAAAATTTGTTCTCCGAAAGAGCTATGTGGTGATTATGAGTATTAAAAATCAGTCATGATGGGACAAAAAGCTGGTCCTTCTACTTGTACAAGGTATCGAAACACCAACACGCATGTGGAAGGACAACGTGCTGGCGTGTCAAGTCTTCGACATGTTTTACCGGTATCACTTCGCGTCCACTCCTTTTGGTAATTTCTTTACCTTTAGTTCTCCTTTAGTTATGAACGACCCCATTCCGTGATACCGCCTAGAAACAAGCCGCGAATGTACCCCCTAAATGGAAGTTAGACCTGCACACGACATCTGAACAGAAACTTGCACCTCCCGATTACACGACCTTAGCGCCGTTGTGATGGAGTTATGATTCCCTCATCATAGGCTTCCATACCAATTCATGTACAAACTTCATTCTATAACATCATAGGCATCGTCGGGAGTGGCCTTACCCATCCGTTGAAGAGGATGGGCCACCTACGGCTTTTTGCATCCATCACGATTACTTCTTCCCCGCATACCTGCTAAGACCGTGGTACAATCTAAGGCTCCTTTTAAGCATGCATGTAGGGCCACCGGTATATATAGAGCGTGTATTGCATGTTCTGCGATGGTCTTGATGCCTCGGTTGTGGAGTGTGGAGTGTGGAGCGTGGAATGCTGGATGGTGGGTCCCGGAAGAATTCTACAAGCGAGAACAGATGACTCATAATCATATCATTGGGCAAAGTGCGTCAGCTAGACCGCGCTTCTAAGGCTTTAGAAGTGAGATCCCTAAATTCGAAGGGCAGAATTTTTGTTGTGTGTGCTATATGTATTCATAATTTCTACAAATATCCAATCATATGAAAGAAACAAATGGCCGCCTGGCGCAACGGTAGCGCGTCAGATTCCAGTCTATTGGAACCTCCTGAAGGTTACCTGTTCGAATCAGGTGGTGGTCATTACTTTTTAATTTTTTCTTCCATTCCGCCCGTGGTTAACAGACACGATAGAGTCAGCTTCATTTCTTTTTGCACTTCATCACGATGCGCTGCAACAATGGAGTTACAGACAGTCATACCCACCTTGGAATCAGAGTGGTCTTCCTGAGCAATCTTTGCTTGAAACATACACCATCAATGTTGCTAAAGAGCAGGAGCATGCGACACGTGGTGGCATTTGAAGACTCGGTGGTCCAATAAGCGTACGTCAAAGCGATACAAATGAGATGCGACTTGCAAAATCAGCAGTAAAAAAAGATAACTCAACGTACTAACATACGGTGCAAAGCAACAAAGATCCATCAAAAGAGCCCAATCGGTCCGGGCAACCATCCATCAGCAACCGAAAGTACACGAATATAGAGCTATTGATAGAACACCTGTTCTGGTCATTCTCGAAGACATTTCTGAGATGATACGCGACACTTAAAGGAGATGCAGTTCAATAAGAGGCGTGGCCGAGCCTTGACCAGATCCTAAGAGACCCAAAGATGTTGATAGTTGCCGGTAAACCGCCTTTTCAGCCTGATCATTATGGGAAGTTCGACGGTGGCGATGTTGACGTTGGCGCATCGAGGTGTTTCTACGTTACTGTCTTCTTGAGACCCCATCCTCACGTCCACGAACCGCGATCCTTTCGGAATCTCCACGGGCTGTAGCTTTGATGATTGCATTTCTACCATCATCATTAATATGACAGAGACTGATCGGCTTTGGTAGGAACTCACGGCTTATAGAATCTCTTCGGACAGCCTTGGCCTCATTTCGTTGCACGTCGTACATGAACAGCTTCTTTTCCTTTGCCGATGGGTCTATGTGTTTCTGAGTCGATGAATCGAAGGTCGGCGACACTGGAGGAGATTCGATCGTCGTCATAGTTGTGATCAGGTTATGAACGTGACTTAACAAGAGCGGGGCAGACGCAGAGCCGCATCTAAGCTGAGGGCTTCCATACTTTAAAGCAGGACAACACAATAAGGGGAAGGCTGAAGTGACACGGGACTTGCGACGTCAGATGTCCGATATTGACCGGTCTGGGTTGCTATCGAAGACCCGTATACGAGATTAGGCGCTGCTACTAAGCCACCAATGCGCAGTGCGCGAGGTCGGCCATACGCATACGGCCCCTCATAGCCTCCACATGCAACGCCCATAACACTGCACGCCAATCATGAGACGGACAAACTTTTACTGCGGTCATTTGATAGTCATACCCGACCACCACATGTCAAGAAGTCTAAGGGTGATCGTTTGTGCGCCCACACCTCTCGCGTCAGCCCGGAATTGCCTCCATCTGTCGAAGGTTCCAAAGGTTCAAGCTGGTACTCCTCAAAGCCTATTATACTGTATGAATGGTCGCACTTGAGATGGGTGTAGAACTACAAGTACCGTAGGTAGCCGAAAGAATCTATAATGCGCGATGCTGTAAATAGAAGATCCGATGCAAGGTACCTTCGGGGACAATCAGCGAAGAGTGAATTGCGGTTCTCTCCAGCCTGTCGTCTGATGGTCCGCTCCGTTGCCATCTTTCAGTTGCCATATGCGGTACTTGCATTTCGTGTGAGGTCCCTCAGCCGTCGAGAATAGTGCAAGTGGCGTAGTATGATGGCTCATGGAGGCCAGGAGTTGGAAAACACTGGCTTATGAGACGCGATGGCTTGCATGATTGTGTCGGGAAAGTATGGAGGCGGACGAGGCTCTGGTTCAGCCTTCTCCTAAGCAATCTCAGCCTCGTGCGCGCACAAATGATAAAGCACCTTCACCGCGAGTGGAGACACCAAAGAAATGAGTGGATCATATTCATACTTGAAAAGAAGACATGACTGATACCGAAGGTATTGAACTGGCACGAAGGTAGGTTGCTAGTCCTCCTATTCCTCCCCTGAATGCTGAGCCTAGCGGAAGGTCCTCGGAGGCTTCTCCCGGCCCTGCGCCAGCTAGCCATTCCGATCAATCAGAGTCGCACATCGATGGCAGGCCTGCATATCTGCGGGAAAACCCGGCGTTGCTTCGTAGTGACCCATGGCAGCCTATTGTTCTTAGCTTAGGTGCGTTGTATTCCTTATCTTGACAATTCTGTATCTATATGAAACTCTCTCACTGACCTAATTGCAGATGGTGGTGGCATAAGAGGCCTCTCTTCGCTATACATTCTCCAACAGTTGATGCAGAAGATTGAAACCGAAGAACAGAGACTGGACGAAGTGCAACAGGCAAATCCCGATTCGAGCGAGGTTCGCCCCGCATTGACATTAGCCTCTTCGTCTCAGTTGCAAAATGAAGCCACGCGAGAGAATGCGGGTGAAGACATCCAAGGCCGAAGACCTTGCCACTACTTCGATTACATGGTCGGAACGAGTACAGGGGGGTAAGGTAGCTCCTGGGACGCTTGTGCCGCTTCATGCTAATATGAACATGACAGGCTCATTGCAGTGCTACTTGGAAGGCTGCGGCTCGACGTTGATACTTGCATCAAGGTCTACGAGCAATTGGGAACGTATATCTTTGGGCATTGGAGATGGTGGCGTCTGACCAAATACGACCACAAACGGCTAGAAGACGCCATAAAGATTGTCCTTAGAAGATATTGTAAGGAACACCATGAGACTGACAGGGTCGGCTGCGAGGGAGAAGACCTGATGAGACAATACGACTTCTCTCATCTAGATGGTACCTTCAAAAACCGCAGCTGCAAGGTGTAAGTTTTCCAGTTATCACATCAACTGGGGAGAAAGGCTAAGCGGAGTACTCCAGGGCTTTGATGGCATTACGAGAGGGCGATCGAAAACGAGGAGAAGGTGACAAGCGTCACTTATTTCGCAGCTACGACCACGTCGAAGCACCACCAACGCGGTACAATCTTCCCGACGCGACGGAATTGAACCCGGGCAGAGTGCAATCGAATCCCACCATGATCTGGGAAGCATGCAGGGCTACATCAGCGGCACCTCTATATTTCGACAAAATGATGCTAGGCGGCGTACGATATATGGACGGCGGTGTAGGCCAAAACAATCCTGCGGTATACGCTCTGAACGAAGCGCATCAGATGTGTGCTGGCGGCGACCAGACTGAGAACGTCGCAGCCGCGCTAATCAGCGTCGGCACCGGTCATAAGAAGCCCCAATCACGTTTCCAGAACATACTCCATATAATGAAGTGGGCGCGTAAGAGCATAACTGATACCGAAGAAGCCCATGTTAGTGTCGGAAACCTCTGCAAAAGCCTCAAGATCCCATACTTCCGTTTCGATGTAAAGGCTGGTTTGTCGGAGATGAAGCTCGACGAATGCAAGAAAGAAAGAGCTAGAAAGAGACCCAAGAGCACTGCTCAAGCGAATGGAAACATCACTCCGGCCGTGCTTGCTCCAGCGGCTCCTGAGCCTGTGCAGGCTTCTGAGGAACCTCTTTTCGACACCTATCAGCCCACAAAGTATGATTACACAACATACAACACCATCAAGGATCGTACATTGAATTACTGTCAACATAAGGGTGGAGCACACAACAACCCAGTGGATGTTGATAGAGAGTTGACGAATGCAGCCGAGCTTTTGGTTTACTATAGAAGAAAGAGAGAGGCCTCTTCTCGGCAGGAGTGGGACAACTTTTCGACTCACCCTTACGTTCGAGTAAATCGGTCATTGAACGGGCTTAATCGAGACTCTTCTTTTCCTGCCCGAGCGCAACCGTAAGAGGGGCTTTGATATGATCAGGTGTGGTTCATTGTATTTCTCACCAGATCTAGAAAGTACTTCTGATCTGCTTATACCCACACATAGACCGCTGTTGTTTGTTTTTTTGCTTGTCCGTAATACCTTGTAAGAGTCAGCGTGTACACAGTAGCTAGATACTTAAGTCAGCACTGCAAGCTTTGATTAGGAGACCTTGAATGAAAATTCCCGGCACCGTTCGTCGCGCGAAAGAGATTTATCTGTCTTTGAACAAGTCCTTGCATACGCTTCTCCTCATGACGAAGGTGCTAAGGCTAGACCAGAGTGATGGGAGTTTGAACCAGTGTTATCCCACAGCTCGTAGTGTTGTACGAGTACATGCCCACATGACACGACCTTTCTCGGATCTCAGATTGATTGACGGAGAGGATCACAACAGCATATATGTGTGACGTTGTGATTATCGGTCTGAAGCTCATTCGGAAGATACACGTCATCAGATAGTGGGAGACCTGAACCTTAATGGATGAGGAGACCACATGCACATCGTCCGACATTGCAGCATTTAAACATAGAGCAGAAAATCTAGGCCAGACTAGGGAGCCAACCCTACCGTCGACCAAAAATATGAAATAGTAGAGCTAAGGGTTAAATGTCTATTCTTATCACTCCGTCGAATTCTATTCGGTCTAGATTCCCGTATCAAGGAATACTTATTCAAGATAATTGAAACCAGGCCAGAATACCTCTAGAACATAACGTGCGCGAAATTCACCAGATCAGATATAGGGTTAATCGAGGTTGGAATAACAATATCGCGGAAAAAGGGAGGGATATAACAGGAAAGTGTTCGCGAGGATGGGGAAGAGACCTAAAGTGTAAGGGTACATCATGTTCATATGAGGACAAAGTCTACCAGGGGATCTATGAGTCCGGGGTCGTGCACATGATGCTTTTCGACAGATTGTACAGCTTCTCCTTCCATATAATTCTGGACATAGCATTCGCCCACTAGCTTCCATTCATCTGCTGGGCAAGGGCGGAGAACGAAAGGGACCGTGAATCCCAGAAGAACGCAAATCCAGTCGCCTCGTTGGGTCTCCTTGGGTACCAGAGCCGTTGTCCCATCGGCGCTTCCATACTGGAGGTATTGGTCTGGCGGCCGCGCTCCAGACAGCGCACGGTCCCATCGCAGCAACTCATCGGCGTCGAGCTCCCGCATATCGGTTAAATCCTCGTGGACCGCAGCCTGGCCAACATCTCGCGGGCAGGTCGACACTTGCGTGAGCCTCAGTCCTCTGACTTTGATGGCGCGCTTGTCGCATACTCGAATGTTCGTCTCTCGAAAGGAGGCGAACCCGGCCGAGCTCGACGCAGCGAAGGCTCCATCGCTACGGTCGAACGCATCATCGTGAAGCTTGCAACGCCAATCTACAGACCAGCTCGGCAGTCCGCCTTTCTCGTCGTACGTTGCGGCTGAAAGGACTCTGGCGACTCCGTAGGTTAACAGGAATGCTGAGACATTTGTGTAGAGCTCCTCAACGCTGCACGAATAGTTGGGCTGCAAAGCCTCCGGCAAGCCTCTTTCGAATAGGGACACAAGAGCGAAGATCTTATCCCTTGGATCAGTGCAATCGTAGGCAGCCGTGGCGCATAGCAGGTCGAAAAGGTAGCCCGGGTTTAGGAGGTTCGTTGCGGTGATGAGATTCAAAGCGCTCGCTGGCGTTTTCCATAGACGGTTCATTTGAATTAACCAGCGTTTTGGTTGATGCATGACGCTTTGGGCCCATTTCTTATAGCTTTGCATATTGTCTCCGCGAGAGAACTCAGTTTTTAGAGTAAGAACGCCTTTTGCGGGCGACCGCTGTGTAGAGAAAACCTTGAAGTCCCACATGCTTAACATGTCGAAGTTCAGCTCTTCCAGACCGATTCTGATGGCAAGGTTTGTTGACAGCAGCACTTCCTGGATGACCCAGGTGCGTCTGAAAAATGGTCGACTGAGAAGTTGGAGAGCATGCAAATGATCTTTGAATGGAACCTTATCTTCGAGTATGGTTGACCAGTGAGAGGTTGGAGAATCAGCCCACGCGATGACGGCTCGGGAGTGTTCGTCATGCTCACCAATATACGCAATGGTGCGATTAGCATTCCGGAAGATTCTTCCCATCAGACGTACTTGTTGACTTCGCTCGGTGACGTCGTCTTGGTTGATACAGAGGCCATCAATCCAAATGCGATTATTGCCAGTGGCAAGAAGACTGCGCAGGACTCGCTCACAGTTCGCTGTCACGAAGGCTCCTTGGCCCGTATCGGCATGATAAATGACGTTTCCACGAACAGAGCTTCCCCAGGTGTACGATATAGCTTCATACTTAAGATTATCATCTAGGGTCTCGCGGTAGAGGCGGAAAGTAGGTTCTCCATTGTCAGCTTTGGACAAGTGCAACAATCGGATCTCTTTCGATCGCAACGGTTCATACTCATACTTTTTCGACGTCATACTCCCGATATTCCGTTGTTTAAAGTAGTATCAAGTTCAAAGGTGGGGTTTTAGAAGCTGAACTTGCTAAAAGGTAGGCAGAGGCGAGAGCTAGTGGGGGCGGAGCATCAAGCCCCAGGCATGCATGCAGACATCGCGTAATGCGGCTACTTTGCCTTGGAAACACGCATAGTCTTCTGGCGATGTCGGCTCGGCGTCTTCCTAGATGAAATACATGCTCTCGCTTCGCCTGCGCGAGGCCATCAAGCGACTAACATGGTGCAAATCCACCCTAAGTAAGTGCGCAAGCAGTACAAGGCGCTCAACCTCAACAACACCCTAGATTATGTACTCAGTATGATGCTGGCGACTGTAGTGAGCTTTATGTTTGACATGCCATTGTCTACATGCAAAAGTGACATGATATTTTCGACGATCTGGAGAATTCAGCGGAGCTTCTAATACATAACAAAATGATGGAGGCGTCCGAAGAGAATTGAATATCTAGGTAGGTACTGAGCAAGCGTTACCCCGCAACATAGGTCGTTGCACAAATCGGTTTGTATAGTTTTGGCGTACCCCAGAATTTCAAATTGATTAATGAAGAAGAGCACAACAGCATGCATCTGACGTGGAGATGTCAAGAGATCACCGGCCGGACATGGGGCAAGCAGCTTGTACTACTTCGGTTAGGCTACCCGCACCTTAGGTGCCGCTCACCTCACCTCCGCCGGCCTTTCCTTTTCCACCACACTCTCTCCCTCATGCGGCCAACATGCTTCTGGCGAACCGCCAAATACGAACACCCGAAACGTGGCTGGGTTGCGGTCGATCCTGCTCCTCTCGTTCGTCGCTTACCTCAAGCCATCGGATCTGTAGTCATGCGGAGTCGTGGCACGGAAATTCGTAAGGACAATAAGCTCAGATACTGCGCCCACCGAAGTCCGATCGGTCAGGTCCTGGCCAAGTCATTGGCAACATTCTCACTTCGACTCACCTATAGCAGTACTTTTTGCATGCTGCTATGAGGCGTGGGCAGCGAGCGCTGTCGAAACAATCGCCCAGGCCAATTGGCGACAGACGGAATCACTTCCACGCGAAAGGCTGCCGGCTCCACATTGTCCGCCACAATTTCATTAGGACGTATTTCTGCGCGCGGTAGAACCTATGCTAGACATCCGTCTTGGTCTAGACGGATGAGAGTGTGCGGAGCCCAAAGCCGGGTAGGCCTGTAGTCCGCATGGGATACCTAACCCTCTGTGCGCAGGCAATTGGTGTACCTGAACCAATGTAGTGCACCTGCGGGAAGGTCCGGCACATCATCGTGGAGGGTAGGTAACAGTTTATAAGATTGCGCGTCTCCGCTGGATCCACCTCCATTATCCACACAAGCCTTCTACTTCTTTCTGCTACGATCAGCAACTCGTTCTTTGACACTTTTTTGTCAGTCCATTCTTTATACACACACTCGTTTCACTATGCTTCAATCATCCCTCGTTTTGGCCCTGGCTGGCCTTGCCTCTTTCTCTACTGCTGCTCCCACAGCCTTCAAGCGTCAGGCTGCTGGCAAGCGTGGTCTTGGTTTCGCGAAGAATGCCCAGGACAAGGCTACCATGTTCACTGGCTCCGGTCAGGTGACCTGGGGCTATGACTGGGAAGCTCGCGCTACTGATGCCCCAGGATTCAGCGTCCCCGGTGTGGAGTTCGTTCCTATGTTGCACGATGGCGGCGAGATGTTCGCCAGTGCTTTCCCCAGCGACTGCCAGGCTGCCCTCGACGCTGGTGCCAAGCACATCTTGAGCATCAACGAGCCCGACATCTGCGGGTAAGTGGCTAAACCCCAACTGACACACGCCACGAGTACAACTACTGACCATGAACAGCAACGGCGGAACCTGCATGAGCGTCGACGACACTGTTGCCGCCCACAGGAACCTGGTCCAGCCGTTCGCCGACGCCCACCCCGACGTCACCATCGTCTCCCCCGCCTACAGCAACGCCGGCGTCGACGCCATGAACCAGTTCCTGGGCGCCTGCACCGGCTGCAGAATTGACCACATCGCCACCCACTGGTATGGCCCCGACGACGTCGAAGCCTTCAAGGCCCACGTCAGCAACGTCCACGACATCACCCAGAAGCCCATCTGGGTCACCGAATTCCAGGCTCAGTCCGGCGACACTGAGAAGTTCATGCGCGATGCTATCGCGTGGCTCGACGGCCAGGACTGGGTCTACCGCTACGCTTACTTCTCGGTCGAGGCGTCCATGACCAATGGCATGTCGCTCAACAACTTGGGCAACATCTTCTCGCAGTAAATGCGTGCGGCGTGGCCCGTGAGCGCTGGGATGAGTAGGACCGCCTGGATAGGTAGTCCCGAACGTTTCGCTTCTTGGCTTTTTGTGGACTTTAGACTACGGGTTTTATTGATGGATGGACGTTTCTGTTATAGCGCTGCATTTTGATACCAATCTATTGCTTTGAACAACATTCTAATCGTATACAACGTACATGGCTCTATGGGTATGCTCGGTCCTGCTCTATATCAACAACGAACCGGCCGGTGTGCGAACGATCTTAGGCCGGCACAACCCCCTCCAGTCTGCATGCAGTAGTCCATCGGCCACCTGCGCCGTCTGAACCGCCCAGCTCGCCAGCGCAAGCTCAATGATCCACGCCATCAGCGCGCGCCGCCAGTCTCTCTTCTTCCCCCAGACCGCCACCTCGATCACGGTAAACACCCCATTGAGCACGAAGAAAAGGCCGATTCTCATCTTGCCCTCCGGCGGAAGGAGCGGCGACATGACTTCTGCGTGGAACACGGCCATCAAGCTGAACGACGCTATGACAGCGAACGAGCGCGCAATGCGGCGAGGCACGCCGACTTTGGTAAGTATCCACATGGTAGGGTTGTACGCAAGCGTGAGGCACGGCGAAGCGAACGCGTTATGCCATGTCTCGGTCCAGAACGTAGCCAGGCTGTCGGCGAGGAAGATGGGTCCGAAAAGTGGCGGACTGTTCTTGTACCGGAGCATGAGTTGGCAGCCGGTGAAAAGGATCCAGATGCTAAGCAGCACGCCGAACGCCTTTACAGGGGCGTACTGGGGTAGGCTTTGCAGGGCGATGAACATGGCGATGTGGATGAGGATTTGGACATGTTCTGAGTAAAAGACTCGCCGTTTCTTGGGGGAGGAGGGGAAGGGGTACTGAGGGGTTGGCGCTAAGCGGATGGGGTTCGGTGTGAATGATTCGTAGCGTAGCTCGGTGAGCAAGAGGAGAGCCATGATGGATGGCCGTGGGGGCTTGCCGTTGGTGTACTTCGGGAAAGCCTTCTGCCAGCAGAGGAGGTGCAGTTCAACGAGCTTCATGACGCCGATGACAACTGCAGCAAGGTCAGTATTTGCCCGCTGGACATACTGCCAGCATGTAGTTATGCGCAGTTGTCGTGGTACTTACTCCCAAAGTCGAATACTCCTCTCAACGCTAGACATCTCACTGGCGCAATCTCAATGCTGGCCCAAAACAGCAGTAGCGTGGGTAGCACCAAGATCCTACTCGTCCATATCCATCCTCTTGCCAAAGCCCAGAGACTCAAATACATCGAAGCCCCCGGAACGAGCAACGCAACGATAGCCGGCGGCCCATCAACGAGCAGCTGGTGGACCAAATCATCCTCAAGGACAGGCACCACCGGAGCCCAGTATGACGTCATCATCATGAAGCAACGCGTAGAGTCTGCTGCGAAACCGAGGCATTAGTACTTTGAGTCGAAAGATGGCAGCATACGCTCGGGAATGAGATGTGTACACAGCGACCGTCAGTACAGTAAGAATCTTAGAAATTTTGTGGTGCCAGCTCGGACGGGGCGAAAGCAGGTTTCCGATTTGACCGGAGCTGGAGGGAAGGCGCCACTGTGGCGCGGGTGTGGGGCGTGCCTCGAGTGATCTTCGTCGCCGTTACTTAGTTGATAATGATCAGTTTTTGATCGCGGCAATGTGCACTTGACGGTGAAGCTGCTTAAGTGGTGTAAACATGTCGGTTTATAGGCGCGGATTCCTCACGTTCTACCATCGCAAACTCGATCATTCCATCCTACAGTACAAACTAGACGACAACAAACTGCAAGCCGTGACTCAAGCTGCATGATACACGATCCTTTTGTATGCGAGAAATATGTACATATACTAAACAGCAAGCCGCATTAGAACGTCAACGTAACGTGGCGCACGAACACATATGTCATGAATGTATCTATAGAAATCTTACTTTTACACGGTATACTACTCTTCTCCATCTATATGTATGAGTAACAGAACGGCCCCGCTAAAGTGCTCATAGCGTCACGAATGGTGATCGTTCCGGGGTATGCATATCCCAGGTTCATGCTATCATCGAGCGTAGCATTAGCCGCGGTTGGGTCTGCAAGGAAGACGGTGCCGTAAATGGCATTGACACGGTTTTTAGGGTCGAGGTTCTGCCACGTCCACCAGGTGCGGTCGATCTGGCCGTGGTGGAAGAAGAACCTGTGGGAGTTAGCATATGTTACAGGAGTTGAAGCCGTGTAGAAATACCAAGGATCACCTGGCGACGACACGAAATCTGAGCCTGGGTCGCCGCCGACGGTGAAGTGACCTGCAGTGTGCACGCCCATGAAGTTGTTCGAGAAGGCGTTCTCGCCGCCCTGCATGTCGTACCAGAAGGTCTTGATGTCTTTGCTCTTGAGCAGCTGGGTCACCTGCTGGTCATTCGTCCACTGGCTCGAAGTCCATGATGAGATGTCACGCCTTAAACAGCGCGTGTTCTGGCCAAGACCGGCGAGTCCGTTGGTGTAGTCTTGCTCAGGATTGGGAGCCACGCAGGTCACATCGGTGAAGACGGGGCCTAGGTTGACCTTCCAGTCGCTAAAGGGGCCTGAGTTTACGCAGCCCCCTCCGGCACCATGAGGGATCTCGATCAGAGGTTGGGCTTGTGTAGGGATGCCGTAGAACGTTTGATTCGTGCAGCGGTCCCCTCCCAAACCGTTTCCGCCCATGGAGGTGGCGGAGCCATCGAGGGCAGGAGATGCTGCAGGGTTGCTAGCCCAGCGAGGCCAATTGTAGTAGGGCTGATAGCCCTTGTAGCCACACTCTTTGCGGAGTGTCTGCTCGTATGCCCATGTAAAGTAGCGATGCCTGAAGTTGAAGAAAAGAAGTCAGTTGGAACGCATGCACACTAAATTTAGGTGCCACATACCAAGCTAAGAAATTACCCGTGTTATGAATCTAACCCGTCAGCCAGGTTTCAGAATGCGGGGAAGTCCACAACTTACGAAGAACGTCTGATTGATATGGGTTGCTACAAAATCCTATTGAGCAAGGTGTGAGCGGAACACCCCAATCGGGTCAACAATGTAGGGTACCCTTACATCGTAGCGATTCTGGCACCCTGGGCACTTCTCTTTAGGCGTCTTTGGAGGCAGCTTGGAGATACACTGTACCGCCTTGATGTAGTCCTTCTTCTCGGGGGTGGAGAAGGCGGCCCTATCATGTGTAGATCGTGTAAGCCACCATGCGTCAAGTTGATACAGGAGGTACTAACCATTCGCGGCGGTATATGGCGTTGTTGCGGTTGCACTTCTTCCATTGTGTAGGGTTGGTGATCGACTGGTAAATCTGCTGGTTGATTGCAGCAGCTGCGGCCAGTACGTCCGATTGCAGCACGTTCGAGCTTGCTGGCGCGGTATCGAGGACTGAGTAGTTGAGGTACTCTTCGCTTGTGGTCTGCGGTGCGGCGAAGGTTGCAGGGGCAAGGAGGATCGCCCCTACTACTGCAGCTGTCCGCATTTCTGGCGGTGAGGAAGTCTCCGTTCCTTCCGGAAGATGAACAGGAAAATTAGGAAATAAAGTTTAAAGGCGTAAGAGAAACCGAGTGGTGGAAGGTGGAGGAGGTACTGCTTGGGCGCGCGGTTAAGTTCGTGTCCAGGCGTGCGGCACGACCGATCTCGAAGCCCAGGATTAACACGAGAATACTATAGGCAGATGGAAAGCATAGAGACGCGCAGAGATTAAAGGGTGCATGGAACGCGCTTCAAATACCGAACAGATGGCCCCTTCGTCCACGACTCAGTGTTCAGTGAGTACGCAAGCCTGGCGCCCGGCATTGTGGTCGCCCGTCAGTCGAGAGCTAGCATGCCGGCAGCTGAGATTGGTGCTGCTCGAAGGCTAGCTCTCTGATCAGTGAACGACTAGTAGCAAGAGGAGAACGGGGAAATAGCATCTTTTGGGATGGTAGACAAAGCCTGGGTGGCGCGGAGCGGTTCTGGGTTCTCGACCATCCAGGGTCTCATTGGACGTCAACCGCGTAGGTGGAGCTCGGTTCCATGTGCCTGCGGCTGTCAAATCTAGGTCCCGTCCCGTGTGGACGACCCGGGTGAATACGATTACTTGGCCGGAAGAGGAAATTGAAGGAAGGTTTCGCTTGCGACTGTGCCACCACAGGACAGATGGTTACGGATACTCGAAGGATTCGACCACCCTGGGGCCTGAATTGTAGCTTGGGGCAACAGGGCGACTTTCGACTAGATCTTGAGAACGAGTGTGGTCTCTGAAGCACAGTGCTAGTGGTTGCGTAGGGCGTAGACTAGGCTGCGATGGCAGTAGCGAGTGAGCGAGTCGTGCTTTTGCGGGGGCCGGGCCGCCCGAACCCAAAAGTTTCCTCTAACCGGGAACAAGGACTCCATTTGGCTCAGCGCATGTCACTCAGGGCATGTCACTTGCGCCATCGGCTATATTCCCCACAACATGGTCCTTTTTCAATCGCGTCTCCACTCCTTCAGGGTTGCATCGTGCTCCGCGGATGCATTCTGCGCTTATTATCAAACGGTAATTTCTTCACACGGTACCCGTGCCTGTTCCGGTTGCCAACCCGCTCCTGCATCAGCTCGCGACAAACTTCCATTATTCTGCCACCATGAGCAAGCATTGGCGAAATGTCAGAGTTTAGCTCGAAGACCTCAACATCCTATCCATCAACCGTAACGAAACAGCAATCGTTGCGCATCTGTCTCCACGAACCCTACCATCCCCCGTCCTGCAATCAGTTCTGTGATGCTATTCATGGCTCTGCACAGGGTTGTAGACATTACCGAACCCAAAACTTTGTTTAAGCTCTAGAAGAAGGGGCTTCGAGTGTAAGGTTAGTGTAATCGATCGCATCGTACTGTGTACGAGGTAAACAAGGTTCGATGCAGGGGACTCGGCTCCTACGATCAACACTATGCTTGGTATATGCGGGACTTGTAACTCCACCAATGAGACGACCATCGCATGTTGCAGTTGCTGAATACCACGCGAAGTGGCTTGAACGAAAGTCGGAGCGGGGAACCGTGGGAGCGCCCGTAAGGTACGAACTAGGGTAGAGCGGGAATGCTGACGGTTTGATTTGTGTCACTGACCTGATCAGGGATTCTTGAACCTAGTCTCCTCCCCAAACTCTTCAGCATAATGAGCTCCAAAGAGGTGTCGGAGTGAGCGCTGCGAGCTTTTCTTTGTGGACATAGAGCTCGAGGTGCTCTCTAGGTCATGCGCAATATCGGCATTCACCCGGTTACGCAACAGCCGGCTGTGCAACCTCGATCTCCACGTGAGCGAGACGAAGCGCAATCTGTATCTACTGGTCACACTGGACAGCGATGCTGAAGCTAGGCGGGGAAGATCAAGGCCATGCATTCACCCGACCCATAGCCAGTATCAGATCCTTACACCACATACGAGTACGCATCCTTTTTCGGCTTCCCACCGAGAAGCGAAACGAGAGCAACCGGTTGCAATCTTCGACTTGACAGTATATCCATCATGACAAGACCGTGCATGAGTGATCTCTTCGCATCCGAGTTCCTCTTCCTGCACGCCCGTCACCTCGTCTGCAAATCCTTTTCTAGCACCACTTCGGGTCGCTACGGACGTGGAAGCTTGGCCGTCATCCCTACAACACTTGCCGCCGATGCTCGTCCCGCCGCTCTGGACTCAGGCCTGAAATGCTTCTTCGGATGCATGTGAATTCCTGCCCTCCCAGGAGCCCTCCCTGAATCGTTGCAAGAATCGTTCCACACCATACTCGTTTTACCGCAAGCGACATCTGGAAACGGTAACCTAGCACGCTCACTCCCGCAGGTCGGCCCGTTGAGCCAATCCTCTTTTGCTGGGTAGTCTTGCCTGGCTTACACATACTGTATACCAGACGGACTGATCATCCTCCTTTTATAGGCAGCACGTCAGCGTTATTATAGCGATCGGTCTCCTTGTCTTACTGTTCCTTTTGTCCCTGCATTGCGCAAGGCGCAAGGTTGGTACCTACCAGGCGAACGGATCTTCCTCAAGATCGACTGAGGTAGATCACACCCTACAACATCTACGTCGGATCGTCAGAGACAAAGAAGAAAACATGGGTAGTACGCCAGATTTAGGGCCGCCGCCCTCGCCCGAGTATCTCGCCGAGGACTATGGACCGAGATTGCTCGCGATCGACTGCACATTGTTCGGCCTTGCGGCTGTCACGATGATCTTAAGGATGTACGTGAGAATCTTCATGCTGAAAATGTTCGGTATCGATGGTAAGTGTTCTGCGTTCCACCATCTTTTCGAGGACATCACATCACTGAGTTCTATGATTGCGACCACGCATTCGATGAATCTCCGGTCAAAGTCCCACAATCAGATCTTCCTTACAGCGCCTTCTTTTATGACTATTAGTCTGGGTTACCCCAGAATCCGCAATTCGGGACCCAAGACCTTGGGAAACAGTTCTACAAGACGCCTCTGCGCCAATGGCGACGCAACTGCCCAGCACTTTTGAAGACCACTCGAATATGACCAAGGATGGAAATCTCGCTGACTCTCCACCAGACTGGCTCATGCTCATTGCAATGGCCCTCTCAATGACAATAACCGCCCTCTTCATAAAAACCGTATCCATCGGCCTCGGCCGCCACTTCGACGTCTCCGGCCTCGCCTTCCCACTTGCCCACATGGGCGACTTTTTCAAATACACCTACGTCTACGCCATCCTCGTCATCTTCGCCTACTCCTTCATCAAGCTCTCCATTGGCTTTTTCCTCCTGCGCCTCGCGGACAGGACACGCTGGCGGACGTTTCTAATATGCACGCTGGTGTTTCTCGTCGCGTTCACGATAGGCAGTACGATGGCGATTATATTCCAGTGTATTCCAGTGAGGGCAGCGTATGATCTGAGCTTGAAGCCGCCATTAGGGTACGCCATCCTCCCTTCTTCCTGTCCCGTACCCTCTGGCTCAACAACTGATGCGCAATGACATGCAGGAACGCAAAGTGCTATTCCGTCAACATCTTCAAAAACGTCGGCGTGTTCAACTCCTCGGTCAACATCGCAACCGACCTCCTCTTCGCGCTGCTCCCCATCCCCATCGTCTGGAAACTGCAGGTCAACATCCAGACCAAGCTGGGACTCTCCTTCTGCATGGCGCTCGGGCTGTTCGCGACGGCGACCGCGATATACAAGACGCCGATGCAGTATCATTTTTTCGAGGAGGCCGACTTCACGGGGAAGGGAAGCTGGTATTATATCTGGCAGCAGTGCGTCGACCCCTTTCTTACACGATGAGTCTCTTGACTGGGTGCAATGGCGCGAGGAACGAAAAGCTAATGAATATAGGGTCGAAATGAACGTCGGCATCACCGCCGCCAACCTCCCCACCCTCAAACCCCTCTTCGCCCGCTTCTTCACCTCCCTCCGCACAATGGCCGGCTCCTACGGCTCCCGCGGCGGCCACTCGACGCTCAACACGCCGTACAAGTCCACGGGGTACTTCAAGCAAGAGGACCAGGGGAATTCCTTCGCGCTGAGCAGTCTGAGCAAGAAGGGCACGGGAGACAGCGAGTGGAAGAGGGGCGACAGCGACGAGAGTATTTTGAGGGAACATGGGGGTGCGTATGGGAGGGAGGGGGAGAGGCAGAGAGATGCGGCGAGGAGGCTGAGTGTGAGGAATGGGGGGATTATGAGGACGACGGATGTGGTTATTACGAGATGATGAAGCGGGGAGGAGATTAATCAAAATATTTATGTGGTGTGTATATCTAATGTTGTGCGAAAGGGGTATGTGTGCACGCTGCGAGCTGGCTATGCGCTCAGTGTAGTATAGTTAGAGGCTTGTATCAGGTATATGCCTCCGAGTCGAATGCGAGATCGTCTCGTAACATGTGATGTTGTTCAGTGGGTGGCCAGCGAGGGTGAGGGATTATAACGTTGGCTACAAGAAGATCTTTGGGATAATGTGGCGGGCCGGACATCTGGCAAACTCAGATTCCCATCGATGTAGTAATCCTCAGGCGGGCCACTAGAGGCACTGGGCGAAGGTGCGGCGACCATGATGGCGTCCGTGGCCTTTCTGTCGGTGATGTTCGTCGGCGGAATTTAGGGTAGAGACGCAATGTACAACTGCGCCATCTGTCCCAGCATCCCTTTCATGTTACGATTCGTCCTTCATTTTCCCGCAAAGCGAGCACGTCCACCACTGATGCTCCATGAAAGTCCCGCAGTTCAAACAATTCCAGCCTATCCGTCCTTTTGCAGGCTCGAACGGCGTAGCACCGGCCCCTCTAAGCCCCGCTGCAGGGGGTGGCTTTGGCAGACTGGCTGGATGGTGTGCTGGCCCGTAGCGCTGATTCTGCGGGATCGGTTGTGGCGGCTGCTCCAGGCCACAGGCTCCACAAGAGAGGAAGTCGAGTGGATTATGTAGCGTACATTGGGGACACGCCCACTTGTTTGGATCGGTGGGAACCACGAGAGACGCCGGCGAGGGTTCAGGTGGTTCAGGTGGTAGGGCTCTATTGCGGATCGCTTCCTCTTCATGTGATATGAGGCGCGACGATGGGCGACGGGAGCTTGGCAACGATGTAGGTCGTCTCGTTGTGTTCCCGGTGACCAAGCGGGACTGGGGCCGCCCGTCGTGATTTGAAGACACACTTCGAGAAGGTGCTGGCTTGGGGGTCGACGTTCGTGATGTTGGAGGGTGATTGTCGAATTGTAGGCCATTTACTGGATCCCATGCCAATCCGCCTCCTCCGTTGGGCGCACACAGCTCTTCCAACTTGATCATCTCCTCTTCTTCCATAAGTTCTTGCAGCGCTTGTGCGATTGCCAAGTCGTTCGCGTCATTCTCGTCGGCCTTCGTCCTGAACCCAGTCTGTACTTGCTGATCACGCAACCTGCCAGCTTCGGAACTGCCACTCGCGCAGCCCTCTGTGATGCTAGTTCTCCTTGTCGCCGCGTCTGCGATGACCTTGCGCATATCTACACCACGGGAGACTGGACCACCTCCTAACCGACGCCCACCTGCGTTCTGGTTCGTGGTCGCCTTTCGCTTTTCTGCTGATATTCGAGCCTGACGGCGCATTTCGTTCAGTGGTATTCTCTTGCCACCAAGCGTTCGACCTTGAGATAGGAAACCATCACCGGTGTAGCCTTTTGCAATTAAGGACTGGTGCTCGTCACGCAGCTCATTCCAAAGATTGTGGAATTTGTGGTCGTGTGGGCCCCAGATGATATGCGAGAGCTCATGTAGCAGGGTATCCGTGATCTGCTCCATGGGTAGAAACTGCCTAGAGTCATGGTGGTAGCGCAGCCTGATCAGTATCCTCTCTGTTCTATTGATATTCAACCCTGCATATTCTTAGTTATAGATACTCCGCGTTAGATTGTAATCATACCGAGCAGCTGGGGTTCATCAGGGAGGAATTCCGCTAGAGTGGCCACCTTCCAGCCTCGTTTCCTCATCATGGGTTTGACCATGGATGCTGCCTTGCGCAGCATGTGCAATGCTTCACCATCGCGCGGTAGGTGCTTGAGATGTTCATACGCATCAAAGTGCGCGTCGATCTCCCGCATGTTGCGGGTCTAGCTTGATGTTTCGCTGACAGCCTGCGATTCGATATTCCAGTTTCAGTATTCGGTCCGAGGTCTGGCAGATCTTCCACTTTGACAGATGAAAAGAGAAGGCAGACTGGAAAGTAAGAGAGGAAAGTAGTTGACCTTCACCAACGCGTAGAAAAGACTCGAAGGACGATTATCAACAAGAGGCAACGCCAGCCAGCCACGTAAGCTTTGCGCGCGGCGGAGAGGCACCACGGCGTACGTAGAGGCAACCACAAGGAAAATGCTAACCAGACAGATCGAGGACCGTGCCTAGCTAAGGGTATCTATAGGAAAAGAACGTACAGCGGGCCGCATGCGCGTCAGCCGTAGGCGCACATAAGACATGAGGTGCGAAAGGCCAGAGCACGTGCAGGGGTGCAGGATGCCGTAGTGGCGGCGGAAGGCGATACGCCACATTTGCTCTGCGATCTAAGCTCTCCGCAGATGACGATGCACGATCCAACCTTCCCTTCCTCGCCTGCACCTTTTCCATAGTTTTCTTACTACAATTTTTAATTCTGTACAATGACGGCCGATGACCAGCATTTCCTGGATGTGGTGAGTGCCCTCTCGTGCCTTATCGGGTCGTTGCTAACTGACGTTACTCGCGCGACAGCTGTCTGAGTATTCGCAAGACATCCGGAAATTCACGGGCAACATCTTTGACGCCTCGGACCGGCATTTCCAAAGCGTAGCCGGGTACATAAAACGATCCGTCCCTAAAGGCTGGCTACCTGAACATGCACGCCCACCTCCTCCGCCCCCGCGCGTAGTCTCCGGCGCCTACCTACATCGTCTGCAAGATTGGGTCTCGCGGAATCGCGCGCTTACGGCCGCAGTTGTAGCCTTCTTGGCCACGGGCGGAGTGTTGTTATGGCGGGAACGGAACAAATCTAGGAAGAAACGGAGAGCACGGCGCGCAAGCAATGGCGCACGTAAAGAAGTCATCGGTAGGATCAGCGCATGCTTATGCACTGCAGATGCTGACTATGGCAGTCCTTGCTGGTCCGCCCAACTCGCCCATAATCAAGTCACTCTCGCTGGACCTCGAACGCCGCGGTTTCATCGTATACATTGTGTGCTCGGATATGGAAGAGGAGCAACTGGTACACGGCGAATCCAGAGCAGACGTGCGGCCGCTGCATCTTGACGTCGCTGATGTCCTGGGCACCCAAGAGGCGATGGAGCGCTTCAACGACCTGCTGCTCAAGCCGCATGTTGCGTTTTCAGGCGCATCGCCGCACAACCTACACTTCCGGGGCCTGGTTTTGGTCCCTGATCTGATCTACCCATCGGGGCCGGTTGAAACAATTGGGCCTGAATTGTATTCTGACGCACTTAACGCAAAGGTCCTAAACACCATTGCCGTTACGCAGGCATTTCTACCCACCATCTGCGAGTTTAAGGCGCGCGTTTTGATGTGCACCCCAAGCATCGTGGCGTCGTTGCAGCCCCCGTTCCACAGCGTCGAAACCGCCGTTGTTGGCGCCCTGGAAGGGTTCACGGCGTCGCTGAGAGGCGAACTCGGCACGCTAGGCATTGACGTGTGCCAGTTCAAGCTCGGGACGTTTGACTGCTCACGCGTTGGCAGCAGACAGCACCTGCAAACAACCGCTGGACCGAATACGATCGCGTGGCCGGCGACTACGCGGAGATTGTACGCGTCAAACTTTGTGAATCAAAGCCGCATCGCCCAAAACCGAGGGCTTCTCACTGCGAGTAGCACTGGAAGCTCGTTGCGAGTGTTACACGATGCTGTGTTCGATGCGCTTACCCAAAGACGGCCACGTCGGGTGTGGCGCGTAGGACGTGGGAGCGTAACGTACGACATGGTGGGCAACTGGATACCCGCAGGCTTGGTCGGATGGATGATGGGCGTAAAGCGGGTGTCGCTAGAGGGGGCAACAGCAGAGCCGCAGCTGGAAGACGCTGCACAGTCACAGTCTTGGGAGAAGATTGAACAGGCCGTGTGAAGTGGTGCTGTTGCAGCGCACACATCTAACACTCTCCCCTCACGTTGAAAGCAAAACCTGCTGAACGATAGCATCACCACACTCATCCGTTGGGATAGTCAAGTAACGTTTGACTCCGGTCTATCGATTTACCGACTTGTGATGGCCGGAACTTCGGTAAAGTCACTGGCGGCAACCTCGTGTTTGCGCCGGACATGTGTTACTCGTTTTGTAGTAGCTCTGGCGAAAGCATTGTCGGGGTAATTACACCAAAGCAAGGACACAGAGTGCTCAACAGGACAAACAAAATTTGGGCAATATATTCAGTCGTCAGCCAGCGACGGGATGCACAACTGAATGATGGATAATGTAACCTGCTTGTACTCGCCTGTGCATGCAAACAAAGCCCTCTGCTCAAACAACAGGATATATTCGAATCAAATCTTTCGTCCGCAAGGTAGCAGGTCACTGAAAGCATTGTCTCGAACATGGTGTATGGAGTAAGATTACTACGACCTTTGCGAATACAATTGCTCTGTTTCTGCTTGCCCACATGGCGAAGGTTTTGGGGAGACAGGCGTGTGACCAGCCAAGAGGGAGGCACGGAGGCTAGTCGAGTCGGGCAGTATTCGGGGACCAAGGCGATTTGGTGTGGTAATGTAAGAAGGTCCTAGGCAGGCCGCCTCGCAGTCTGGCCAGATATCGCTTTATTATTAGCTCTTTCGCCATCGACGCGTGTGCAACTGTGTTCGTTGGACGCAGGTTCGATAGCTTCGAAAAGTGGTAGTGTTGCTGTGCTCTCGCGTAGAATTGATGGTGGTCGATGAGGGCACTGGCACAGGTGGCTCGTGCGAGTGAAATGAAGGACTTGGTTGCAGCATGTCACAGACTGGCGGACTGCCCCCAAAGGGCGTGGGCCGCGAGGGTTGTCCAGTGGTGAAACGTACGCACGCGGCGCCACGGCTGAAGTTGTGCATCATGGCACCCAATTTGCCCAGCGAGCGGTGTCCGCCACAGAGCGTCGCCGTCGCGGGAGGAGAGCCAGCCTCGGCCAGGCGAATGTTGCGAGGCTGCGGACATTCGCTGCGACGAGATTAGATGGTTCCGCGATGCTTCTACCGTGTCCGCTGACTGCAGCCACCAGCGCGCAGCGGGGCGTGATTGGCGGCCGTTGGAGAGCGTCGGCCTGAAACCAGCAACCCTAAACTTGGATGCGGGCCGCCAACGCGCCAAGTGCTCAGGGGCAGCAAAGCCACCAAAATGGAGTAAAGTGCCTAGGGCCTCGTCCCTGGTGCGCCGTCTGTCTACCGTTGCGGAGCTCGCAGCTTTCTCTCACGTCTTTTGCAAAGCGTGTGCTCGGCGCAGCAGCAGCTTGTCCGTCGCTCTTCCAGTCGCTCCTTCGCCGTTGCTCCCAACTCCACTCTTCCCCGTTGCGATCAGCATAACACCTGCGATACCCCAGTCCGACCATCGCCACTGCCTCCACGCCCGACCGTCCAGCCAGCGCACACCTTTACGCCTGAGGCACGCTCGCTGCTCCCCGCATAACTCCTCGACTTTTGCCTTCGCCGCCTGGTTTCACCACCATTCGTATGACGACACCGTCTGCCGCATCCCCGTAACTTCGCCGCCGGCTCCATGAAATACGGCCCGTGAGCCTTCGATTCGCCGCTTCTACCTTCTGCCACCATGGTGTACAGATCAGACCGCCCCGGCGGCCTCGAGTTCCGCTCAGAATCTTTCGACCCGCCCTCCAACGCCAGCATGACCAGCCTCTCGCTGCACGACCTTCCCAGCCCTCGCGCCGGCGAGGTCCCGCCCGCGCTTTCCCCACTGGATGCCCTCGCCCTCCAGGGACGACTGCTGGCAAAGAGATTCGAACAGGAGGAGAGGGCTGGCCGTCGCATTAGTCGACTAGCACCACTCACCATCCAGAATGAATTCGGCAACCGCGCTGGATACTTCTCTTCGCTCTCCAATTCCACCGTTACCTCGCCCAACGAGGACGTCCTACCTCCCCCCGTTAGCCCAGGACAGCGACCCCAGAACTCTCCGCGAGCGCACACCGCCACCGACAAGCACAAGTCGCTGTACCCCATGTTCGGAGGTGATGACGAACCGTTCAACGAACCGCCGATACCCTACAGAAATGTCCTTACTCCCATTGGTGAGCAGGCCGCGCCTGCCTCACGACAGGGCTACTTCGATCTCCCGAGATCCACTTCCCCGGAGCCTGCCATCGGACTGCAGGAGGCCACGCCGGTATCACCCAACGTGCCTCGGTCCAATTCGCGTTCCCTACAGCAGGCTATGAAGAGGCAGCAACCGCTCGATGCACCCCACAGGCAGCAGTCGAGCTCTAGCCTACGGCCACCGAGGTCCCCTGGTTCGCAAAGGGCTCGCTCTCCTAGGATGTCCCCGACCGTCAGGTCCGTCCAGAACGACAGTGCGGACGAGGTCGAAGACATGTCGCTTGGTGGCTCGTATGACTCTCTCCACAGGAACCTGTCTCCTAGCTCCAGCCTGTCTAGGTCTCATTCTCCCCTGACACCTTTCTCTAACCATTCTATCCCTCGCTCGCCCTCGGCGTCTTCCGAGCGGTCGACTGCTAGTCACCAACTTCCTCGTCCGGCCTTCGCCAACTTCTCGCGGCCTAGGAGTGCCACGAGCAGACAGCCATCGCTCGACGTACGTCCAAGCGTCGATTTACGTCCAAGCATGGATCGTGCGCCGTCCCGACAGGCTTCCGACGAAAGTGCATACATGCGGCCATCCTTCGATTCCCATCCAGTTCGACAGGACTCTACGGAGAGCTCGGTCTTCCCTCCCTACGCGAACGACGTCGTTCACACTCCCGTGAGCATGACGAGCGAGGATTGGCGTCGCTCGACCGACTACTCCAATCCGGCTTCCACGTACACTTACTCCAAATTTGACCTCCCGCGAGGACGAAAGCTGGATCGCAAGTCTATCGGGATCGAAGACTTTTTGAACAGCCAGATTGGCTGGGAACAGCCCAAGAAGTCTGCGGGAGCACGGCCACCTTCGCCAGTGTCACCGCCTCGTTCTGCCAGCACACAGCGTCCCTCAATCGGAACACGCAACACTTCGACTGAGCGCGGCGCGCCATCGCTTACTTCCAGCAACAGCACCATCCGTGGAACCACCGGCCCTGGATCTGACCAGATCACAGCACAGGAACATTGCGATAAGGGTGTCGAGCTGCACGAGGCTGGTGAGTTCATGAAGTCTACCTACCACTTCCGTCTTGCCGCCCGCGCAGGACTTGCCGAGGCCATGTTCTGGTATGGCCTTGCATGCCGTCATGGCTGGGGGATGCGCGAGAACAAGGCCGAAGCATTCCAGTGGCTTCGTCGTGCTGTTGACTCTGGCCAGCTTGAGGTTGCCGAGGATGAAGATCAGACCAAGCACGGCCAGCACACCGATGTGGTCAAGAAGAAGCAGCACAAAGCACAATATGGCGTCGCTATCTACGAGCTTGGGAAGTGTTACATGAACGGTTGGGGCGCCAAGCAGGATAAGGGTCTTGCTGTTCGCTGCTATGAGATCGCCGGTAACTGGGGAGATGCTGATGCCTTGGTCGAGGCCGGCTACTGCTACGCAGAAGGTGTAGGCTGCCGCAAGGACATGAAGAAAGCAGCAAAGTTCTACCGCGCTGCCGAGGCCAAGGGCGTCAGCATGGTTGGCAACAGCTGGATCTACAAGGACAAATACATGGACGATACCACCTCCACCTCCGACACCCGATCAATCCGCTCCGGTCGTTCTGAAAAGAAGGGCCCAGGCTCCGCGAAGAAACCTCGCGAAAAGAGCCGCACGCGGACAATGTTCGGCCGCAAGAAGAGCTTCGCCGCCTGAGCTTACAAGACAGCCTACCTTACATACGTGTCATGACCGGTCTCTTTTCTCCTTCGGAAGGCGTTGCGGGTTCTGCCTACGTTCACCTCGGCGGCTGGCTGATTTTGCATATACCCCAATCAACACAGCGGTCACGCTGCTGGTTTCATCTGCTTCAGAAATTCTCAACTTTGACACGGAAATTTCGGTTCTCGTCACAAAAGTTTATCACAAATACTTATCTCGGCTATACCTGCCCGGCGCACGGCTGGGTACGCCATACATATCAACCCCTACTTCGACCTCTCGACATACTTTTCCTACTTTCTCCGGTCTCTATTCCTTCCCTCTGTTCTCTGTTGACCTTTCCCGCTATTCGTTGTGTTCTCTATCCTTTCCTTTGTCATCGCATCTGGTGGTCAGCGGGACCTTGACATGTATTGATGAAGCGTGCAAAATGCCTTCTTTTCGTGGTTCAAAATGCTTAATCTAATCCGGTACTGGCGTGCTGGCTGGTGACGAGACCTGGCGTTTGTCTCTGTCCTGGTGTTAATATGTATTGGGTGCTTGCAAATGGGGGTGTTTGTGTCATACCCGGTGGTGGGCAAATGAAGTTGTGGGCTGTAGAATATCTGTGAGAAATTGATGAGTGTGAGAGAGATGTCTGTTCTTAAGTTGCGTGTGCTTGTGATATATATAACAAGTTATTGACCTTGTAGGTTGATGTGAGAACGAGCGGGAATATGGGTGAGTTGGGTTTTATCAGTTGACTGAATTATTTGATTTATCTTGCAACAGTATTGAACAGCTCCTCATGCCGGCCTAGCGCGTCCGCTCTATGAATTCCTCCTCCCCGTCCTTGCTCCCCGCCATCTCCCGCCGTTCCACCTCCACCGTACGTCCATCCACCAAAACCACCTCGTCCCCGAACGCCGCGGCGATTTCCTCAAGGCTCTTCAACCGCGTCTCGGGGAAGTACAAGTACGCCACGACCAAGAAGAAAAACGAGCAGCCCACGAAGACGTAGTAATAATTCTCTCTCAACTTTGCCTGCGCCGTCGGCGCCGCCTCGGTAATAGCCACGTTCACGACGAAATGGCTCGCGGCCGCGACGCCCATGACCTTGCTCCTGAGCGCGAGGGGCAGCACCTCTGAGCCGTACAGCCACGTCGTGCTATTCAGCAGGCCGTAGTAGGCGACGACGAAGAGGTAGATGCCGAGGATGGCGAAGGCCTTGCCGACGCGGTTGGGCGTGTCCTGGAAGGCGCGCTGCATGACTGCGGCGTAGATTTCTACGGCGACGACGGAGGCGAGGCCCGTGAGGAGCATTTTGCGGCGGCCCCATTGGTCGGTTAGGAAGGCTGTTGTCAGGGCGTTTGAGACGAAGGCGATGGTGCCGTAGAGGGCGGCGAGGGCGAGGAGCATGTGGGAGGTTATGCCGAGGGAGGTGTAGTTTAGGGTTTGGAAGTATTGGATTACGTTCAGTGGGGGAGGTTAGCGGGTGGCGTCAGGGAAGGGGAGGAGGGGGCGGGACTTATCTCCTGTGAGGCTCGTCATCGTCTGTACGGCGATGGAGACCAGTGCGCGGTGACGGAACAGCTTGAAGACGGCGCGGTAGGAGGTGATCTCGCGCTCCATCTCGTACGCGATTTGAGCGTGCATGAGGGCGAATTCTTCATGTACTTCGTGTGAGGAGAGGTCGCGGCGGATGCGGACGAACTCTGAGCGTGCGAGCTCGATCTTGCCCTGCCGGATGAGCTGACGCGGTGAATTAGGCATGAAGGTAGCGAGCCCGGCGAACATGATGATTCCCCAGGGGATCTGCACGCCCAGCGGCAGCCGCCACTGCTTCGCTCCATAGGGCGCATAGCTACAGGCGAAGCCAACCCAGTTGGACATCATGGTGCCGAAGGAGATACCTGAGCGTATGCATCAGCTGCCATGACACAGTAGTCTGTCGGGAGGCAGACTTCATACTTACCACACCCCGAAATCCCACCGATCAATCCCCTCGACTGCGGCGCCGATATCTCACTGAGATATATCGGCACCGTGGAAACCAACCCCCCAACTGCAAAACCCGCCAACACGCGTCCAGCAAGGAACATCCCCATGTTCACACTCGCCGTCTGCACCACCGTCCCCACCGTAACGATAATACACATAAGCTGCATGAACCGAATGCGCCCCAGCCGATCGCCTATCACGCTTTGCAAAATCGCACCGCCTGCCTCGCCAGCAATGTACACGGCGACGACGGCGCCGGTGATGGCCTTTGTCGGGTGCTGCATGTAGTCGAGGAAGGATTGGTGTGCGATTGTTGTAGTTGCTATGCCGGTGTCGAAGCCCTACTCCGGTGGTCAGATGACGTGTGCGGTGTCTTTGGGGGATGGGGAACACACGAAGAGAAACGTTCCTATTGCTGCGAAGAGGGCGATGCCCAGCGTGTATGTTTGGACCATCTTGGCTGAATTGTTGCTACGGACGCCGCGTGATTCAGTTGGGGGGAGGAGGAAAGCTCGATTGCAAGGGTGGGTAAAGCGGAGGTACGCATTTTGGAGACATGGGGTGGGGAGTTGTGCTCGGAGGTTAGACGGCGACAACGGGTAGTTGCCGGACGATGACCGTTGTGCTTTATCTACTTGGGGCAAGGGATCTGCGTGGAGTGGGTCTGGGGTCACTCTGGGGAACGTTGATCATGTAGCGTCGGGGTAGTAAATGGCGAAGGAAGTTGGGATTAGTCAGCATAGCGACTGTCAAACATGTCCAAGATTGAAAGTGGTGCCAGTAGGACGTTGCACAATCCGTGTGAGGTGTTGCTTTTGGATAATTGAGATGATCATCATCATAGAGCAGCGATGATGATTTAAGGGTGAGGTAGGGTATAAATGGCGGCTTCGCTTCTGCGTCTGACTCTGCACGCTTCTCTCGGCACCTATCACAGGTGGTTAAAATCAAGCTTACATCAGTGGACTACATGAGTTCCAAACCTTCGAACAAATGTTTATGTGCCCCCTCGTGCGACTCCGCAAGTTTACCACTGTTGGTCCATGAGCGCACGCCCGGTTGTAAAAATCATCATCACCAACGAGAAATGATGACTTCCGGTCTAGGACGAACGGTATAAAAAGACGAATTTTCGGCAGCTTCAGCTACTACACACTTCCTTAGAGGTTGCTTCTTAGGTTAGTTGAAAAGGCGAGCAGGAGCACCTGCATGGCCCTGAAAATTTGGAGATCAGCGGTTCCATGGACGGCTTGCGCTGTCTAGAGAAAAGCTTATGACAATCTTATGTGGTCGTTCTTCTCCTTTTCTAAAAGTCTGGCGATAGGCGCACATCTGGGTGAAGAAGGCATCATCACTACAAAGTGATGGTGGACGCGAAGAAGATGTGTATAAAAGATAGGTTCTTGTTGGCTTTTAACTGCACGCTTGTTCAGAGCTTCCTTCCTGGGGCAATGAAAAGAATTTAAGGTGGCATAGTCTCAAAAAGGCGGAGACCCAACTTTCTATGGGCCGCTTGCGCTGTCTAAAATACCTTCCTAGCGAATTTATGTGGTCGTTCTCCTCCTCTTCTGAAAGTCTGGCGATGAGCACACGTTCAGTGCAGAAGGCATCATCACCAACGAGAACTGGTGACCCCCGGTACAGAACGAAGGGTACAAAAAGCCGTGCTCTTGTCGGTTTTCAACTGCACACTTCTTCAGAGCTTCCTTTTTGGGGTAATAAAACGACATCTACGACCACCCAATGGTCTTGGTCTTAAGAGGGTGGAAGATAGCGATGGCATGGGCCGCTTGTGCTTTTCAAATATCATCGCAACGGGGCCATGTGGTCGTTCTTCTCTCTTTCTCGAAGCCTACTGATAAGCTCACTGCAGAAGCAATCATCACCAACGAGATATGATGGCTGCCAATGAAGCGCGAGCGGTATAAAACACGGGGTTTTGGCGGTTTTGCAATTGCACACTTCTCCAAAGCTCCTTTTCTGCGGCGATCAAAAGGCAAGCATGGGACCACTATGGCCCTGAAAAGTTGGAGAATAGCTACTCCACGGATCTCTTGCGCTGTCTAAAAAATTGGATGACATGAGGATATGGTCTTCCTGCTCCTTCTGTTCTAAAATCTATACAGCTTAAGGCTATGGAATGGTTCTCGTTTGAGGCGCAACGGAGTAGGACTATTCATGATTAACGATTGGTGATGGTGGAGGGAAGGACGTGTATACAAAGACGGATTGTCGTCGGTTTTTCCAATTCTACACTTTTACTTAACACCTTCTTGGGACAATTAAATCATGTACATGAAGCAGTGATGGTCTTAAAAGATGGAGAACAGCGGTCTCATGGACTGCTCGCGCTGTCTAAGAATCCTGAGTAGTACCTGGCAATGGCCTTGCTGTGCCTCTTTTTTTTAACCCATGCGAGTTAGGTGATTCTCGTCGAAGTGGCACCACAAAGTGAGAAAAGTGTTCTCCGCGGAGCTTTCTTCTTGGGCCAATAGAAATCTCGTAGAAGAATCAGTCATGGTCTTGATAAGCTGGAGGACAGCTATTTCGCGGATCCCTTACGCTGTTTCAAAGCGGTAAAAGCATGGGACATGGTCTTGCTGTTCCTTTCAAAGGCTATGCGGATAGCATCGATGGAGGTGGTTCTCGATCGAGGCGCACCACAAAACAGGCCATTCACCACTGACGAGTGATGGTGGGGGACAGTAAGGTGTCTATAAGAGAACTGTTCTCTCGACTTCTACCCTGCACACCTCTTCACAAGTCTTCTCTAAGGCTACTAAAAGGGTGAGTAGTGGAAGCACATGGCTCAAAGCGCAGCGCTTGGCAATGATGTGGTCTTATTGCTCGCTCCAAGCACTTATCATGAACAACCATGTTGTCTTTCTTTCGCCTTCTTCGAACATCGGCTCGAAGCGTGCTATGGGTAGTTGCTCATCCGAGTGCGTCACGAAGCAAGGCTGTCCATCACTAGTAGGTGATGGTAGAGGAGAGCAGGATGTGTGTAAAAGCGCTTGGTTCTCTGCTTCTAGACTGTACACTTCTTTACAAGTCTTCTCGGAGGCTACTAAAAGGTGCATTGTACATGCGTATGACTCTCAAGCAAGACGTGTTATCGAGCTATGGTCTTTCTTCTCGCTCTGAGCATAGGTGTTAGTCATAGCAATGATGTTGTCTTTATTTCGCCTTTTCCCGACATTGGTTCGGAGCGTGCGATGGGTAGTTGCTTCTTCGAGTGGCACTCTGTACGGTAACATCATCATCGATGGACGATGTTGACTTGGAGAGAGGAAGGAAGTGTATAAAAGGTCTCTCGTATACCTGTTGGAATACTGCGCAATTCTTCACAGCTTTTCCTGTAAGATATCAAATAAAAACTAAGCTCCGTGGCATGGCCTCTAAAAGCTCCGGAAGTTCGTCACGATGTGCTGTGCTCGCCTGCCCTGTCGTCTCTCAAAGTCGAGGACGTTTACGGGATAACCAGAGCGAGGGAGGAGAGAACCTCATCTCTGATGATTTGCAAGACCGAAGACGTAGAAAGTCAGCTTTTCTCTACATTTGAGCGACACACTTCTTTGGCTTCTCTTTTGAAGGTCTATAAAAACTGGCAGAAGCAGTCGGTATGGCATCCAAAATATAGCACAATGGAGCCTATGTGCCTGCCTGTCCCCGCTAAAAGCACCATATACTTCTACCATGCGTTCGTTCGCTGTTCTGGTTACATCAAAACTTTGCCTGGTCCGAGACCTCACCGTGCTGCATACCTCTCCGTTGACTCTCTAGGGCTATCAAAAACAATGCTGTAGTTCATATGGAGGGAGAAAAGGTTGAGACGCTATGAACGCTATGTGTTTGTTTTTCGTGAGCTTTCCAGAGCTTCATCACATCCTGACCATGTCAGAGCTTCTGAGGCAGACAATACCATCACCGAAAAACGACGATGATGTTTGGAGCAGAGAGGTATAAAGGGTCGCTTATCTTCTAGTCTTGTGCTGTACACTTCTTGGAGCTTGTTTTGAGTGTTGGCTAAAAGCAAGACCTAACAGAGTGATGATCCAACATGGCCACAATCATGTGTTCTCTGCCAAAAAGCATCCAATCACCATTATATGCGCCTGTCTGCCGTGCGCGCTGCATCAACACCACGTTCGCTCTGAGACGACAACATTGAAGGTTCGAAGGTAGAAAACACTATCACCAACAGGCGATGATGCTATTCAAGTAGAAGGCTATAAAGAGCTGTCCATCTTCTGGTCTTGTGCGCACAGTTCTTGGAGCTCCCTTCGGGGCTTAAATTAAAGGTGGAGTGGCAACCAGTCATGGAATGTGGACTCAAGACGCATCCGCCCTCATCTATGTCCCTTTGCCCACCTTGACAATCAACCACGACGACCGCTATGTTTTTCTCCACCATGCGCGCTGCATCAACGGCGCAGTCACTCTAAGAGACTCAAACATCGATGGACGATGATGATGTATGAGCGAGGACATGCAGTATATGAAGGCTTCTCCTCGTCGGGTTCTGACTTGTACACTGCTTCAGAATTTTCGATGGTAGGAACTAAAACCAAAAGTTGAGCCCGCGATGGTCTAAAAGCAACCGAACTTTGCCAAATGTGTCTGCCTGTTCTGCTCAAAATTCGCCAACGTCCAGCGCAATGAGCGAGCGTTCCCGGTGTAAATCTCACCAATGGCGCATTCAGTTCAAGATACGTCATCATCGGTAAGTGATGATGTTTCGAGCGCCAGGTATATAAGGAATGCCGTCCTTCTGCTTTTCATCGGTACACTTCTTCAAGGCCTCTACGAGGCTCAGAAAATCGGACTCTTAACATTGCATGGTGTCAAAAATCCCAATAATCCCTTGCATGTGGTTGCTGCCCGTCTTTTCCTTCAAGATGTACACCCGTTACATCGAGTCATAAAGTCCTATTCACGAAGGGAGCCGACGTTAAAGGCGCATCGAGTTCGAGAAACATTACCGTCAGTGATGGATAACGAGTTGATATACCCGTGTCAGACATGCATAAAGACTTGACCTCGCGTGCCTGACAACTACTCGCTCTTTACATAGCTTTTGCACAAGTTACAAAAAGCGATGAGGACGCTGAGCATGTCTTTGGTTTCGGACGGTGTAGGATGACATCCCTTCCTCTTTCTTGCCGTTTTTCAAAACACGCCCTCTCATCAACATGCGTGAGCGAGCAGTCATGATAGCCCATGAAGTGTCAAACAGCGTGCGGGCGTATCTCTATCAGGCTTGACGTAGGTCCCCAACGAAGTTCGGTACGGAAGTAACTGCTTTCTCTGCACCTTTCATGCTGCGCTCTCCTTCGAGGTTCTCGGTAGGCTAGTAAAATGCGGACTCTTCCTTGGCATGGGTATGAGAAAGAATAACGAAAAGTGCATATGTGCCTTTCCATTCTACTTATGTTATAATTGACTCTAACCTATATATGAGCGTGCTCGCTCACGCAGTTCTCGCTGTGTCGGTGGCGCGTTCGCGCCGAGATTTATCACCATCAAGAGGCGATGTTGGTGAGACTCGAGCAGGTATAAGAGAAGGCTCTTGCTCCGGGTTCGTGCTGCACACTTTCTGAGAGAACTCCGAAGAGGGCCGCTAAAAATCGGAGATGTTCCATGGCATGCCTCTAAAAGCGACGTTAAAAAAGCAAATGTGTCTCTCGGCTTTGCCCGTGTCGAAGTCAGATGCCGGATGCGTTACAGACATGACTCCTCATGACAAATTCAAAATCCGCTGAATCACTGCATAACGTAAGAAACATCACACTATTTTAAGAAGACGATGAAAATGACGATGATGCAATATCTAAGAAGGGTAAAAATAGGGGCCATGCCTTAGATTTTGTGCTGTACACTTTTTCGGAGCTTCTGGGAGGCCTCGAATATGCAAGGGAAGCAGCGTTATGGCATCACTAAAAAGCTAACCGAGAAGAACACGTGTCCGCCTGTTCTGCTCTTCTCCAGATTGGTGACGCTGCGTTCAACTAGCGTTCTCTTGATGCCAGTGTCAACAGTTGAATACATGCGTAGGGCGGCGTTGGTAGTGATACGTATGTCACCATCGATCATGCCGATATCGATCAAGCTGCGAGTAAACGGGTTTATCTGGATGATTTTGAGATACAGATTTTTGTCTATGGAGCCTCGCTCAAGCATTGCTGAGCAGCGAGAGACGAGTTTCCACTTTCATCGCGCTTATTTCGACTTCTTGCTCATCATGCCCGGGTCGTAATACTCGGGATATGACGTCTTATAGCCAAGCATATATTCGCCGATCCACTTCCCCAACACCAAGCCGAAGGCGTACGATACAGGACGAGCGAACCAACCAGGTCCGGGAAAGGCGAGACTCACCTCGGCCGAGTGAAGGAATAAAAGGAGCTGGAGTGGGCTTGGCTCGACCTTCTGCGTCTCGCAGTCGTTGAGGTAGCAGTAAAGGTTGCGAAAGAAGCGCTCGTTGCCGCCTACCTCCTCTTCGGCCGACTTGTCGTCTACCAGTGGAGACGCTTTGAGCTCTATCTGGATTACGCAGGGTTCGCTACATTCGGGATCGGCCTTGAAAGTGTGGCGTGCTTGGGGCGGGATGGTGACGGGTTGAGAATCATTTGGTGTGATGGGGATCTGTTTGCCTTCAAGCGTGAATATGAAACGTCTGATCAAAGGAAGGGTTAATTAGCTGAGCTTTGAGAAGAGTGAGAGACACAGTGAAATTGGCATGTGGAGGAGCCGTATCTTACCCTTGGGTCACAGTGAAATATTCCTCCTGGTACCAGTGCCAATGGGGCGGAGGAATTAAGGGGTTTTTATCGTCTGGCAGGTCTTGATATGCGCCTGGCTTGTGGAAGACTTGCACCTCCCGGACACTGCGGCGGGCTTCTGGGACCAACCATGAAGTCGTTCGCGCACCTTTGTGAAGGGTAAGTTCTTTCTGACGAGCAGTCTGGCTTCGTTTGACGTGAAATGACATGTTGGCTGCGAAGCAACCAAAGCAATGGCTGATTCTCTCTTGGGAGTATCGGCTGTAACTTTAATACATGGGTCGGGATGCAGTGTTCAAGGCGTGCCCAATGAATGGGACCGCCCCGCATTGATACGTCATGTGCATGCTGTCGGAAGCTAGGGTCGATGCACATTCTGATTGAAAAGGGCACAGAGAGCAAGCTTGCGGGGGAAGAGTAGAATGTAAAACCATGTAAGTGACCAATGAGGCCGATGGTGCAGGGATGAAGAACTCTCAACCTTTGGTTTTGGGATGAACGATCACGTGACTGACGTATACCCGTGGACCTAGGTACCTCGGAAGGAGGCGCTACGCACTCCCTCACCCACCTCTTTCCCCCAGAGCGCCGGCCTCGCGGAATGCAGAAGCGCCATCTAAATAAAGACAGATGGAACTGCCATTACGTTTCTACTTGCGGAGTTAAATTCACCGTCCACAGCACAGTACACATGTACAACATGATCTGTTAAGTGTCGTTATTTATGCGTGGGGCAAATATACCGGGAGCTAGTTCCTGGGAGCTCTCGAAGCACCTCAGGTATGTCGGATAGTCATGCCTCCGTCAACCGGTATCGTGGTGCCATGCAGGTACGATGAAGAGGGCAGGCAGACGTTGACCGTCACTATGGAATGTAAGCATACCCAACTACGGTGGTGAAGAACAGAACATGCCAGACACACCTTGCGCGACTTCTTCCGGGTCAGCATATCGCCGCATGGGCACACGTCGTTTAGCATATGCTTCCTTCTGCTCTGGCGAAATGCGTGCGGTCATGCCAGTCTGAAGGGTAGTTAGTTACAGCAATCCAAAAGCGGCGTGGAACTCACAATGATCGGCCCCGGACAGATAGTATTGACCTGATCATTCTATCAGTCTCAATTCATGCATCGAGGCCTTCCTTCCACGTTCTCTTGTTTGCACACTCACTGTAATATTCCCATACTTGCCCAACTCAACTGCAAACGCTCTGGTCAGCCCCGTGACTGCTGACTTGGTTGCACTGTACGCTGCATTCGCTGGCCCTGTGACAAAATGCTCTGTGCTCGCAATGTTCACGACGCGCGCCGCATCGCTCTTTAGCAGCGTTGGCACGCATGCGCGGATGAAGATGGCAAGAGCCGAGATGTTGATATCAAGAGTCTTATCCCAGCGTGACTCAAAGGAGTCGTCACTGTCGAAAGCACCGCCGCCGAGCGAGACGCCAGCATTATTGATTAAGATCTAATCTGTCAGCTTTGGAACTCCACGGTTGGGTGTCTACGAACGTCAAGTCCACCGAAAGCGTTAATGACCTCCTTGCACACTTTCTTGATTCGATCTCGGTCTGCGACATCGCATACCCAACCTTGTGCCCTTCCGGAGTGGACGGCGTTGATCTCGTCAACAACTGCTTGTACTTTTCCGCGAGCTAAGTCCAATACAGCCACCTTGACGCCCTCGTCGGCGAGCAGCTTTGCCGTCTCCCTGCCCATGCCCGAGGCGGCTCCTGTAACGATGGCTTTCTTTCCATTGAGTGATCGAGAGAGTTTCGTTAGTCTTCCAGCTGGTGCTTTGATATTGCTCAGATGCGACGAGAGGACATCTAATCTGTCCAAAGCCTGGCGAGCATACAAGTCGGACTTGTTTGCCATGATCACTGTTAAGGAAGAGTGCTTTGTTCAAACCGATTCGGCGTATTGTTGTGTTGCTAATGCGGAGAAGCGATGCTGCGTCGCGATTACCGAGGTTCCGAGACGGCCAGCGAGTCAAATCAGCACTGTCTCTCTTCACTTGAGGCTGGCATTCTCAAACAGATACTGCAAGGACATACAAATCTGGTCGCTGCATCCGTTCTAGTGATGAGCGAGTTACCCAGTGTTGTGTTGGTCAACGCAGAAGCAGGCAGGGAACTACGGACGAATCAGGGTATGTCACTACCCTTTACGTACTAGTCCGACATGCCAGCAATTGGGACTTCGCCCATTGACCCCCCAAATGTACTACATCCTCTTCTGATATTGACCATTTTCGATTGCCAACCAAGATCATGATTACTGGTGATACTTTTGATGATAATCGCGATCGGAACGCCGACAGCTACTCCCAATCATCACGACGCCTCATGGTACTCCCAATCAGTCTGCAGCCTTTACCACACACATCCCGCGGCCCGCTTTGGGAGCCGACGAGGCTGAGGGCTGTGCCTCATTGAAGCATGCGGTCGCGATTTTCATTGGCTCAACTATATACCCGAATGCGCGGCATAGTTCCGGCACGTTCATTCCTTGTCTTTTCTTCTCTCCAATGTTTAGGTGGAGATGAAGTCTGAGCACTTGTGTCGCCTGATAATGAGGCATAAACCATGCGGCGTAGCCTAGATACACATGTCGAAGTACGGCACAGCCCTATTGTAGAACAGCACAGAAGGGTCCTCGATTGTGAGTTCGAAGCGCGCATTATCTGCGAATCTTTCCACTGTCATATTCTGGTTTTAATTGCTCCAATGAGCGATGAAAGCGTGTCGTTAGGCACAGTCCTCGTGTTCGGTGGATGTGGATTCCTAGGCCATCATATTGCAAAGCAATTGTCGATAGCGCCGGACGTCACCAAAGTCTTTGTCTTCGACGTGGATACCTCCAAGAATCGAATCCCCGGTGTCGAATATATCGCCTCCAGTATTACATCCAAAGGTGACGTCGACGAGGCTTTCAGAATTGTCCAGCCAAAAGTGGTCTTCCACACAGTCTCCCCTGGGCCGTTCTTGAAGAACAACAAGTTGTTTTACTCCGTCAACGTCGATGGAACAAAGAACATCCTCGCATCCGCTCAGAAGTATGAGTGTACGAAGGCCCTAGTTTACACATCCAGCTCTTCGGTCATACACGATAACCGTAGCGATCTGATTATGGCCACTGAGGATGCCCCGGTAATCTACACGCTCGAACAAACCGAATATTATTCGCACACGAAAGCCGTTGCCGAGACGCTTGTTCTGAGTGCAAATGGGCAGAACATTCGTACCGCAGCGATTCGGCCTGCAGGACTATTTGGAGAAGGCGACACAGGGACGGTGGTAAGCGTGATCTCGAACGCCCGGGAAGGTAAAGGGCGGATGCAGATCGGCGACAACTCAAACCTTTTCGATTGGACCTATGTCGAGAACAACGCATATGCACAGCTTCTAACAGCGCGCGCTCTGTTACGCACCTACCTGCATCCGCCAAAAGCGGAAAGCGAGCGGGTGGATGGCGAGGCATTTGCAATCACGAACGATGAGCCCTGGCACTTCTGGACCTTCACTCGTGCGTTGGCTGCTGCTGCAGGCTATCCAGTCAGTGATGACAAAGTCATCAAAGCACCTTGGGGTCTGATGATGGGGATTGCTTGGGTGTTAGAATGGGGATATTGGATCCTCAGCTTCGGAAGCAAGGAACCCAGGTTGAATCGGGCACGAGTCAAGTATACGACTATGCAGCGGACCTTGGACATCACGAAAGCGAAAACGAGGCTCGGGTATCGCCCTCAGATAGGCATGCAGGAAGGCATCGAGCGGTCGGCAAAGTGGTTTTTGGAGTCTGCGCCTTAGGTCTGGGATCGGTGTGAGCAAGGAAGGAACATGTGAGATCGTTAAGACGCACCTGACCTAGAGTCCACATCTGTCATTTTGGTGACATTTTCATTGCATCGCCTTCAACATGGCCTCCTGTGAAGCCATGTGCTGAGCCGCAACTATGCATATATTGTTCTTGAATCATCACTCACGAGACTTACATATGGATTTCGTCTTACGAGATATACTTGCATGTCTATCTGTTCGTCATCGCGTCACTGGATTATACTGCTATCGTACTGAGACCGTACGCCCTTCTATCTGATCATCCAACTGGAGCCAAGGCAACTATATGTTTGCAATAACTTCAGCAACTACAGATTCTCCAGAAAGGCACATATCCGCTTCCCCTCAAGTCCATCAATGCTACCCTGTATCGAGTGCTTGGGACAGGGCTGTCCTCGACAATAGCACAAGTCTGAAGATCTTCGCAGGTGCTGCATATTGAAGTGTCTTATCTCTTGATTTCCGCTAAAGAGTTGACCTCTCCCCGAAATCACTGAAGCTCACTGGTCATCTCCCTAGTCGTCTCCCTAGTTGCTGCTCTTTTCATCGCCCTTGTCATCGCTATTCTCAACGCTCTTCTCATTTTCCTGATCACGCTCTATAAGATTCCTAAGCACCTCGAAGAATTGTGGTGTCCGCTCATGGTGTATGACTCCATTAGGAGGTAGAAGCACCCATCGAACCCGGAGAACTTCCAATGCAGCGAACTTGTCGCTACGGCGCCGACCAACCGCTTTGATCCAGTTGCGTGCGACATTATAGAAGTCCACCGTGGCTCCTTCGACGGTCCTTGCGGAAGCCTGGATACGGGTAGCCAAGAGACTCTCGAGCGGCACAGTTGTTAGATGGTCGAGGTTGAATTGACAGTCGGAAGCTTTGTCTCCGCGTACATCGAGGTGCATCGGTACCTCTATGTTGCGAAGGTGAGGGATCGCTTCGGGAAAATAGACTATGAAGGCATGGAGTGATGCCTGTGAAGAGAAGCTGAAGAGGTTGTTGGTGTACAGGAACGGTGTGGCTTCCCGACAAACCTGCTTGCACGTGCGCAAAAGGTTGTAGGGGATGTCGTTCCTCTTCTTCTTGCTCCTCAGAACGGCCTTCGTCCGGTGCCGATGGGGTTCGCTATAAGGATCCACTGCACGGGCTATGGGATCCCACCGATTGACTATGTACATCTGCTGGTCCGAGGTGAACGCGTACTCGTAGATCATGTTGCGGATTTCTCCAGGCCTAGAACCCAGTTAGCGACAGTCTTCCAAGTGGGTAGAGGAGATGCGGGGCCAAAACTATACTCGCGTTACGTACAGTTGCAAGAAGCCGAGTGAAGTCTCATCTTTCTTTTTCTCCTTAGCCACCTTGCCCTTGGCCACCTTGGTCGCCTTCCGCTTCTTCCCAGCCACTGCCACTGACTTTGATGTAGCTCGTGTGGCAGCCGGTACAGCTGGCGGAGATGCTGGTGCAGCTGATGTGGAAGCCGGTACAGCCGGGGTAACTTTGCGTCGCTTTCGTTGGGGTTGCTTCACCTCTACGTCACCACCTGCATCGAACTCCTCATCAGAGATGTCAGGCTCCGCGTAGTTGACGACTTTCTGGTTGCTATTAGCTTTGCCGATATGGGGAAGGGCCAGACGTACCCGAGATCGCTTGCTCATGGTGAGATGTTTCGGTTTCAGGTTTCTGTCGAGTGGAACGCTAATGAGTGGGTGGATTTATAGAGTGCGGTGGGCACAAATACTCGAGGGCTTTATGTACGGTAGCGTGGTAGCGCACGCACCAGCCAGGCCGCCTGGAGTGTGGGGCTGTGGAAGTTGAAAGTGTTCCGGCCAAGGGGTCACGTAGCTATGAGTGAACAGTGGAACAGAGAATCTAAGCGGGGGGAGGTTTACGATTAGTACACGCTCCGAAGTGTGATCTTGCGAGCCAGACAGGCAATTTCAATAAGGAGATTGTGTTGAGAGGGGTTTGGAGGTTCTTGTCTGTCGAATCAAGGACAATGAAGTGAAAGCCTTCATATAGCTTACAACTAACAGGGTGAAACATGGCGCTACCGCTGCACTGGTAACAAAGAGAGCCCTTGAAACGCAATTAGAAGTATCTAGCCGCCTCCGCGCTCGTCAGTGGCTGATACATCTCCGCTGACTTGCCCAGATGCAGGGCTACATCGATCTTCTTTGTGAATTTGCCTGTTCCTGCCCCTCCCAACAGGTACGGTCTTTCTTTTGTGTTAGCTCTATTTGATGCCAGCCTTACGAGATACCTAGGTACCATGGATGCCCGTCCTGCTGTGGTGACTCTTCGCTCTCTGTCCTCCTTGCCGCGTTCGCCAGCTTGTCCGCTTCCTCTTTCCCCTTGAACCCTGAGCGTTCCGGGGTATTAGGATCCAGCCAGGAATGTGCTCATCGATCAGGGATTCGTACTTGCGTATGCGACGACGCATGATGAATAGCTGCTTCAAAATGTCATTCAAAGTACCAATTTCAGGGGGTTCGGGTTCAAGTCGCCATTCTATTACTTCGAGGTCGCGCTCGAGGTAAGCGTTCACAGTGATCCATTCCGACGTAATCATGCGATAAAGGCCTTGGGAAATGGTAACAGGAGATAGTTGCTTGCTCTCGATGTTGGGATTGCGCTTAAGGTAATAGATTAGAGATGTTGTGTACATCTTGCGGTGTATCAGGGCACCATCCATACTACCATTAAAACTCAAGCTCTCAATAGCCTGGGTGCGTCCCACGCTTTCGACCTCAGTCACCTAGATTTTCTTCCCACGATCACAATGTTTATGCTCCTGGGACGTATCGCAGAAATAACCACAGGGTGGAAAACACTTCCTAACTCTAGGCAGACGATATGACGAGACGAAAGGGACGGTAGGCGTAAAGGCGACATTTTCGACGTAGGCACTAGTCAACTTCTACAGTAAAGTGTACACCTGCGTTCTAAATCTGTACGCAGATCCTCGCTGTTGCCAAAGAATATCTTAGTCGAGGTCAGGTACTTGTGGTTTATCATCTGCTTGTGGAGTGGATGTACGTTAGTGCTCCGATGTAGGCATGCAGGTACGCCAATTTAAAAATTCCTGCGACGAGGATCGATGCAAAGATTCGGAGAGCCCATGCAGAGCAGCTGAGTTGTTGAAAATTATGCTTCTCAGGCGTGGAGACGGGCGCGTCAAATCCTTATGAAAGAAGTTTATTCTCCGTAGTAACAATTTCTGAAGTAGTACTACGTTAAGTGCGACAGGGACTACCTACCGTTGTGTAGCATAAACCTCACATCACGCATCTTGAACCTTAAAACACCAGTCTACAATGCAAACACTGATATTACGCATAACTAACTATAGCTAAGAGAATTCCACAAATGAAAAAAAACGCGCGGCAAGCGCCAGAGCAGGCTTCAAATGCCACTCCGGACGCCCGGCACATGGTATCAGGTATCATAGGTGTCGCTGTCACGCCAAAACATCCCATCCATCCGTCCATTCATGATCCCTTCTCTTTACTCATTCGTCTAGTCATCATCCTCAAAGAAGTTCAAGATAGCCTTGATCGCCATCGGGCCCAGCCCGTGCGGCGGGTAGCAGATGTAGCTCGGGTCGTCCGTCGCACCCAGCTTCTCTCTGAACTCGGTCTTGTTTGTGAGCTTGAGCTCCGTCGCGATGGCTTGGTACGCGCGGCTCAGCACCTTGACGCGCGTGCCCTTGACGTTGTGGCCAGGCGTGAACTTGCTGCTTGCACCGCCGCCGAAGGTGATGGTCGTGGCGCCAGCCTGGGCGACGACCTTCATGGCGTGGAGCACGACGTGTTCGATGGAGCCGGACGGTGCGTTCGGGAAGTCGAGCGAGTACTTGACTTGCCAGCCGTGGTCGGCACTCAGCTGTGCCATGACGACGAGAGCGGCGATGGTGCCGTCGGGTGTCATGGCGATGTGGTATTGACGGTGCTCCTCGTCTTGCCATGGGTGGATGTTGGTAAGATGCACCTGGCGGCCCTTCCTGCCCTTCAGCCAGTCTTCTACACGGGCATCGACCTTCTTCTTCATGTCGTCCGGGACGGGCGTGCCGATGGGGTAGTCGGTGATCTTGACACCCTCCTTCTCGGCATGGCGGACCTTGCGCTGCACGTCCGAGTCGTTCAATGCAGGGTTGTGAGCAGGGTCGACACGTTGTTCAGCGACGACGGAGAAGGTCCGCCAGTTGAACTTGGTGGCGAGTACTTCCTCAGCATCGTGACCTACGAGCAGCCAGAGTGGCTTCAAGTTACGCTCCTTCTTGATGTACTTGAGGTAGCCGGTCATTGTCTTCAAGTACTGGCTTGGGTGGCAAAGAGGGTCACCAACGGTGATCGCGAAACCATCCTGGGGAACGAAGCCAACAGCAGCACCCGTAAAATCGTCTCGCCAGATCTCCGTGCGAGGCTCCAACCAGGAGGTATTTGTAGCATCTCCGTAGTTGGCAATGAGCTTGGTGATGGGCTGGAAATCCATGCCTGCTGCAGCTCGATCCTGGCCTTCCCACGGCGGATGCATCGTGCTGGATTCAGGGTGACGCAGTTGCTTGATCACGGGCTTTTCGGGCAAACTCTTGGGGTCGCGAGGGAATAGCGACGCATGTCGGATGTTGCCCAGGTTCAGTAGAAGCATGAGAATGCGTTCCAAACCAATACCGCCGCCACCGTGCGGAGGAGCACCCCATTGGAAGCCCTGGATGTACTCTTCCATGGTCTGGGGGTCAACCTTCATGCGGTGCATCTTGTCAAGGAGCATATCCGAGTCATGAATACGCTGGCCACCACTCAGAATCTCTTGTCCACGAACGAAAATATCAAAAGAGTTGGTGAGCTTGGGGTTTTCCGGATCTGGCATCGCGTAGAATGGCCGTGCGTTGGTGGGGAACTTGTCGAGGACGTAGTAGTCGGTGCCAAGCTTCTGCTTGATAACACGACCAAGCTGCACTTCATCACGCGTACCCATGTCTTCGTTCTCATCTAGGGGGTTTCCGTCGTCATCCCTCCAGCCAGACTCGTTGAGCATGCGAATACCTTCCGCAAAGGGAATGATGGGAGTTTCGTCTAACCAAACGAGATCCTCGTGAGGGAAGTGCTTCTTGATCACCTCGATCTCAGGGCGATAGCGCTCGTAGATACCCTTGAAGATGTTCTTGAATGTGCGGTCTAGCACGCGGAGGACTTCATGATAGTGTTCGTCTATCGACATCTCCAAATCAAGACCAGTGTACTCGGTCAAATGACGGTATGTGTTGCTGTTCTCTGCACGGAATACAGCACCAATCTCGTAAACCCTGCCGAAGTCGGCAGAAATACACATTTGCTTAGCCAACTGAGGACTCTGGGCAAGGAAAGCACCACGGCCAAAGTATTCAACCTTGAACACACTGGCACCGGATTCGGTCGCACCACCCTGAAGTTTAGGAGTGTGGATCTCGATGAAGCCTTCGTGGTCTAGTTGGGAGCGGAAGAGATTGCAAATGCCGGACTGGATGCGGAAGATGCCCTGGGACGCTGTTGTGCGCAAGTCGATGACACGATTGCTCAAGCGCGTGCGGTCATTGATCCTCACGCGGGTGTGGCCTTCTTTGTGGTCAGCACTTGCGAGGTCTTCGTCGACCTCGGCTTGCGTGACCTCAGCTTCGTAGACGTTGAACGGAAGGTGGTCGGTGACAGCAGCCTCCACGTGGAGATCGTGAACGGCGACTTCGACGTCATGGACAGTAGCGCCAGTGACATCGCCCTGCTTGTTGTTCGGTGCCTGAAGGATACCCTTGACAAGCACAACGCTCTCAGCCTCGAGATGCTCAGCCCAATAGAGCATGTACTTGGATATGTCTGCATGCTCGACCAATATACCTTGGATGGTAGCGAGCTGCTGCCGGAAGACAAAGAAGACGAACTTGGAGCTCATCTTCCGCAGGTGGTGGATTCTGGCGCGGAAGACAACTTCCTTGCCAACATCCGCAGCGGTGAAGTCGAGGATCTTCATACGCGGCTCATGCTTCCACTCCTTAGCATAGCTGTTGGGCGGCACCAGGCCATACTTGGCCTTCTGCTCTGGAGTGAGCTCTGCCTCGGCCTGAGCCTCCATTTCCTTCTTCCTCCGCTCGATCTCCTTCTCCTTCTGCAAGGCCTCCTGGCGACGCTCTTCTTGCTGCGCCTGCCTCTCGTGCTTCCGCAGCTGGTTCTTGGACATGGGCTCGCCTTCGCGGTTGAGCGGAGTGTCGCCATCGCTGGACGAGTCGCCGCCGATGTGCAGCTTCTCCTTGACGGCGCGAATGGGGGAGTGGGTAGCACCTGAGCCAGAGCGGCGGTGGGCGGACCCAAAGGTCCGGCTGCGGCTTGGGCTGTCGGTGCGGCGGTGGAAGAGGCCGCTGTCATTCTTGGAGGTCTTATCTATGCTGGACCTGCTGTCGGCGGGCGAGAGCACACCGGAGGGGCTGTCGAGGCCCCGCTTGAACTCCCCACTGGGACGGTGTGCAAAGACGCCGGAAGCCCGGGGCGATGTTATGCCCCCGTTCGCGTGGGAACCGGATCGTGGTGACTTGATACCACCTGCACTTTCATCGTCCGAGGCGGGATTGCTATGGGAGCCCGTCTTGAGCTTCCCCAATACTTTCTTGAGCGACATGTTGTGAGTTGGGCCGTACGGCGGGCGTTCCCAGGAGGATGGTCGGAATAGGTTCGCACAGCTGCCTTGACTTCAGCTGGCGTGACGCAATTGCGGCCGTGGTGGGGCAGGAACGTCCGCGGGGGAGGGAGATAAAGAGCTGGTGGGTGAGGAGTCTGTGGGAGGGGAATTCTTGGAGCAATGCGGCCCGGGGCGTATAATTAACGCTGGGCGCGTCCTGCAGGTGGCTTGTTTCTGCGCGGGCCAACACGGGTCTGCCGATGACGAAAGGCCTTCTTTCCGCGTGCTTGCCTGGCCGAAACCGATGAGGAATGAAATCTGGCGGATTAGCGCGGGACTTTCCGGTACGTCACAGGGACGTCAGGCGAGAACACAACGCTCCAGGAATACCCAATTCACGCCAATGTAGGGAGCAACAAAGACAACAAAGCAGTGCGTGCGCGCCTCAGCCTGGGTCCAGCAGCGGGGAGCAGACCCTTTCTGCTCTGGGCGTGCTGCCTCCGCACGCGGGCGGCGCGTTCTCTGCGGTTACTCAGAACATGGCGGCTGACACATGCGTCTGAATCCGGGTCGAGCCACAGCGCTCTCGATACGGCGGCCTCTTCGGCGTGCGAGAGAGGACCGAAGCTCTCAGAAGCTTTCCCAAGCCTGGCACCCGCCCATGCACTTCCCCCACATGGCGCCCGTCTTAACCGCTTCTGCTGGCCTGTTGCGCACATGGGAAAGGCATGACTGATGCACATGCAGATGTCGGCGACTGCAGAATAGCGTGCTTTCGCCCTCTTTGCCATACACCCTGGCAACCGCGGCTCCGCAGGCTATTCCCTGATGTTGCCCGCAGTCTGTGCTGTGCCACATGTTTACCGGCACACCTGGGCAGGGCGCGTATCAGCCACGGGATGCGGGAGTACCGACTTGCCAACACGCAATGCGTGAGATTCACTGATCCTGCTCCGAACCTTCATCTTAGCACACCAACTTAATATAGCTCCGACCGTTCTGGAGCCCCTCAAATCATCCAGCGCACACCCTCTGAGACACCGCCCAGCTCACAGTCGTCATTTCCACACTTTGCCTTGTTCTCTCCCCAGAGATCTACATGAGGTTTATTTTACTCGAGCTCGGGATACGCATACGACACGTCATTTTCGACGGTCTCGAACCCTCCCCATCGCTTAAACTCGTCTGCAACCTGCACTGCGGCTTTGAGGTAGAATTGCTTCTCGTCGCCCCAAGTCTCTGACGCAACCTTGATCGCTCGTATCGCTGCTACCGTTAGCCCTAACCCACTGAAACACTGCGTGATGAATTACCTTTCACGTAGTGCGCGTCCAGCGAATGAGAGGAATTTAGTGCCTTATCTACCACAAACTTCCAGCTCCTGCCTTGCAGGTCGTACTCGTTGATCCTGTCGAGTTTGATTTTCGGCCGGGTCTGCGCAATGTACACTGCCAGCGTAAACAGCCACCATTGCCGGACCAGGCTGATGTGGAACTTGGCCGGGATGAGTGGAAGGAGCAGTCGCACGGCATGAGAAGACGTCAGCAAGTGGACGAAGAAGAAGTCGAACCTGGAATCCTCTGCTGGGTCGGTACCAACAAGGATTGCGACCGCTGCCTGTTGTGATTCCTCAAACTGCTTCCTTGGATCTGAGAGGTCCCATGCATTGAAGTATTCTAGGAAAGCATCTTCCTGCTCCCCTAGCACCTTCGTTATGTCACCACTGCGCTTCTTGTAGAGTCCATCGAACCTCTTATCCTTCCTGACCTTGTGCAGAATCTCGACAAGCGATGTCGACTGGATGGGGCTCGGTCTCGTATACTTCGGTTCGTCGATGTACTTGTGGAGGGAGCCGTAGAAACATGCTCCGAGGGCCAGGGCTTCGATCGCGACAGTTCTTGAATTGAGCTCGTAGGCGTACCCAAGGTGAATGAGTGGGTGAGCAACTGGAAACTCGTTAATCACACATTGACAGCCAGTGCGCTTCTACTTACGTCCAGAGATCAGGCCGTTGATCAACGGTTCTTTGCCTTCAAACATATACTCTTCCAAAAGCGCCTTCGAGTCATACCGCTTCGCGACCAATTGATCTTCGAAGAAGTCCACAAACGCCCGCTGGTACCTACAGATAATCAGCACTGTCAAGCCCGTGATAGCACGCGTCGTACTCTCGCTTCCCCAAGAAGTCCCTCCAGTCCTCCTTCGATATTTCTCCAGGCGAATCATGCCATGACTCCAGTTGTTCAGACTCTTTCTCGTAGATGTCGTTCAAGTGCTCATGCGTTCCGCCCAGAATGTATGCCGAGCCCAGAATCTGAGATGCAAGCTTAGCTAACAGCCAAAGTCGTCTTCGATTACGCTCACGTGTGGTGCGTGGTTGTGGAATTGTAGATTGTGGTATATAATCGAATGGTTCGCGTGGTTTGCCTTGAGCAGGTGCTTCAACGTTCGCGGCCGCTTCTCCGCGGCCGTTTCGACATGGTGCGTCTCTACGGGAGCTATGTCAATGGATGGGTATTCCTTTCCATCTGCAGTTAGGAAAGCCGGTAGCTTGAATGACGGGAGACTGAACATTTTCCAGCTGGTAGAGGGGTGGAAAGATTGTGATGCATTGCGGGGAAATCTGGAGCTATGATGATTCGATGTGGTCTGTGCGTCAACACACTGCTCCCGGCAATGTTCGATCTAGTAGCGAAGCGTACCGGATGTCACTAAATTGGAAAATTGGATCAGGTCATTGGAAATGCTTGCCGCTTATATTGACGTTTCAACCTGCACGAGTCTCTATGCCAACATTACAGGAACCTGACAATCAATGTGACGCTCCCAAAGTCGCTAAAGGCATACGTGCTGCTATTCACAGGGTATATTGCCTAGTACTCGCCCTCCTCAACGCCTTCCTCCAAAGAGTCGCTGGCGACCTCCTCGTAGTCCTTTTCGAGCGCCGCCAAATCCTCACGAGCCTCGGAGAACTCGCCTTCTTCCATACCCTCACCAACGTACCAGTGGACGAATGCGCGCTTGGAGTACATAAGGTCGAACTTGTGGTCCAGACGAGACCAAGCCTCGGCGATGGCGGTGGTGTTGCTAAGCATAGAGACGCTGCGGTCAACGGCGGCGAGCTCGCTTCCGGGAGGGCTGATGGGCCTATGTGGGGGTAAGCATAGATAGAGGTCCAACCATGATCTGATACTCACTTGGTGTAGTTAATACCGAGCTTGAAGCCAGTGGGACACCATTCGACAAGGTTGAAGGATGACTTGGCCTTGAGAGCGGCCGCAGCCACCGTGCAGTCACGAGGAACAATGTCTCCGCGGTACAGAAGTGCGACAGCCATGTACTTTCCGTTGCGCGGGTCGCAAACAACCATCTGGTTGTTGGGCTCGAAGCCTGGCGTTGTCAGCTACGAATTACTCCGGAACCCGAAGGACCTACATTGGAAGGTCAAGTCGGAAACCTTGAAGCTCTCGTGAGAACTCTTCTTGGCTGAAACGACAGGAGCGTAGCTGATGAGCGGGTAGTGGATACGTGGGTATGGAACCAAGTTGGTCTGGAACTCGTTGAGATCCACGTTGAGCGCACCATCGAATCGCAAACTTGAGGTGATGGAGCTGACGACCTGGGCAATCAGACGGTTGAGGTGCTCGTAGTTAGGACGGGGGATGTCCAAGCTGCGACGGCAAATATCGTACACGGCCTCATTGTCAACAAGGAAAGTGCAGTCAGAGTTCTCGATCGTGCTGTGGGTGGACAGGACAGCATTATAGGGCTCAACAACAGATGTTGAGACACGAGGGGCAGGATATACGGAGAACTCAAGCTTGCACTTCTTGCCGTAGTCGGTGGAGAGACGCTCTAGAAGGAGCGCACCAAAACCGGAACCAGTTCCGCCACCAAAGGAGTGGAAGATGAGGAAGCCCTGAAGGGACGAGCAGTTGTCTAGCGAGGTTAGTCACCGCCTTGCGCATGACCAGTGCCAGGCAAAATCCTACCAGCAACGCGTCGAATGCGCTCGATAACACCGTCGACCATTTCCTTGCCAATGGTGTAGTGACCGCGGGCATAGTTGTTGGCAGCGTCTTCCTTGCCGCTCATCAAGAGTTCGGGATGGTAGAGCTGGCGGTAGGCGCCGGTGCGGATCTCATCGATCGGGGAGGGGTCCAAGTCGACGAAGATGGAGCGCGGCACGTATTTACCGCTTCCAGTCTCGGTGAAGAAGGTCTCGTACGAGCCACCTTCCGCAACATCTTTGGCATCAGGGTCAGGACGACCGTCAGCCCCCAGGCCGTGCTCCAACAGGTACCTAAGACCCGGTCAGTCGAGTTGGTTCGTATGCGGTGGCGATGGAGGGCGCGTACAGTTCCCAGGCACTGTTACCGAGCTGGACACCAGCCTGGCCAATGTGAAGGTGGCAGATCTGCAAGAAAGAAGTGGTCAGCGAGGTTTCGGCGCAACGATTGACGCCCGGCACGAGTTGTTCCAACGACTCTTTCACCAGACTCGAGATGGCTCCATGGGAGCCAAGTCAAGAACCCCTCCATCCCCTCGATACACGTAAACAACGCGCTGTGTGGGCTGATATACGTACCTCTCCTCGCATGTTGGGCGTTCTTCAGCGCTGTATCAAACAGACAGAGAAAGAAAAGGGTGAAGGGACGTAGACCGGGGGTATTGTCGTGTACTGCCGTTTATGCAATGAAGCGGTGAGCGGCGTTGTGCTGTTGGGTTTGGCGGGGCCCGCAGTTGTGTGTTTACGACCTAGCTTAGCGCATAGACCACCGCGGCAGGGGCTTCGACACGCCATTGGACCACTTGTCTTTATCCGCCAGCCGCTGTCGCACCCGCTCGCGTCAACGTGAACGTCGACCATGCACGATCAGCCTTTTGGAGACGTCCCATAGCCGAGGCCATTCTAGGCTGCTCGATCGCATATACAAAGTAGAAAGCTTGATGGTCTAAGGCTTTTGGCCGACCCTCATGTTGAATTAAGATCTGTTGTATGTACGGTATGATGAATAGAGAGTTTAAAATACGGTTCCAATCATCCCTACCGGTGCTTTGCGAAGACAATGCCCCCACCCTACCATGGTCCAGTTCCACACTTTCGTCAATTATGTGATAAATGTCTTCTGCTATTAGCTAAGATACGCTGGTACGCTATCTCAACAGCTTACTACCATAGTTTAACGTGTATCCAATTATTCAACACTATACAGACGATAAAAGACGGTGAATCTTGCATGTTGCTGATCAAATGTGGACCATAGTAGGCCAGGGGGGGATTCTTTCGCAAAGGATAACAATCTGATGCCGGTACATCAATTAGGTTTGTGTTGTTATGAAGACATCCGTGATGGAAAACCGGTATACAAAGTCTTCCCTTCACAACACTCATGTGCTACGATGACATGCAATGCTGCCTTTCATCCTACCCCCCAAACCCTATGACCCCATCGTGAGCTCAACAACACTCAGTTCATACGAGCACATCACCACTCCCATTGCAGAAGATCAGTTCCAGAATAGTGCTGAGTTAAATAGTGTCGGTCCATGCCAGTCTATGATAAATCTAACTTCCAAAACAGAAGGAAATTCGTAGCCCACTACCATCAGCAGCACCGGGACTCAACGCCATAATTAGTAACACTAACAGTCTATCCGCCATGCACACGCTTGCTTTTCTCTAAACACGACGCTGCTATCCGCGCTGGAATCACCGCAGTCCTTCCTACCAGTTACAAAAGAAAAAAAAGGGGGAAATCACTATCTCTTTCTTATTACATCTCAGTGAAATCTCCTCATCTCAAAGTTATCTGTCTGCGACCTTGCCGGCCCCCGAAACGCATGGTCCCTACCCTCACTCGGCAGGGCCCCCGAACTCTCTACTGCACGCGGCTCGTCGGCGCTCGAGCGCACCGCCTGCGGGCTGATGAGGCCAGAGCGCGGATCAAGCTTCTCCTTGCTTTCGCCGGAGTCGTATGCACTCTCGGGAATGTCAGCCATGGCGGCCTCCTCGTCCGGGCCGGCGTGGCGGTTGCGGCTGAAGAAGCGGTTGCGGTGGTTGCTGCGCTCGCGCGCTTGAGTGCTATCTGTGTTGACGCGCTGGAGACGCCCGGACTGGTGGGAAGGGCGGGAGGCGATGGAGGTGGAGCGGGCCATGTCGTTGGAGGAGCGGCGCTCGGTAGAATGGCGGGAAGGGGATGTAACGCGGACTACGGTGGCGCGTTGCTGGATGGCGTTCTCGCGGTCTTCGAAGACGTCGCCGGGAATCTCGGCGAAGCTGACGTCTTTCATGCCAAGGGAGAAGTCGACGCGGCGGCCCATAGCGGCCATTGACTCGCCGCGAGCGCGGCCACCCGTGCGGAGAATGGATTGCTGGCGACCGGGGACACTTTCGCTGTCTTTGGCATCGGAGGGGCCATCGGCGTAAACAGGCGGAGCCACGATGGGCTCGTCCTGGGGTTGTTGGTGGAGCATTCCGCTCGGGTTGTCTGGTGTTCCATTGTGACCGACGCCAGGTGTAGCCTGGTGAGGGAGGTTTTGCATGTACAGAGGGAAGGACTCCTTCTGACCAGGGAAGCGCATGCGCGGTCCTTCGATCCCGCATTCTTGCATCGATACCATCAAGCAACATATGAACTTGTTGCGGCGTTGAAGACGGAGCAGCTCGTTCTGCCAGTTGGACTTGTAGAAGAAGACGACATTGAGTGTGAGCGAGTGGACTTCGGTGACTTGTCTTAGCTCAGTGAGGATGTTAGACCCGTACTCACGCTTTTCAGCAGTGACAAATTCGAGCAACCGTTGGCGGAGAGAATCAATCTGTTCAAGAGTGGTCCCGAATTTGATGATGACTGGGACGGCCTCAGCAAGAGCACCGGAACGACGTTGGTTGAGAATGAAGAGCGTGTTCAAGTAGCTGTTGGGTGCTTGAACAACGTGGCCTTCCATCTTCTTGAACTCCGTGTAGAGCAATGCAATCTCTTTGACAAAGTAATCGTCTCCGAGACCTGCGGCACCAGTGTTACCGTAAATGGTAACGCGGTCTCCGACATCGAAGGGGTGCTTTACGAAGACGAAAATGACGGACTGCAAGAACTCCTGCGCCGTGGCTGAGAAGAGCCAAGAAAGTGCAAGAACCGAGGAACCAGCAGAGGTAAGGACGCCTGCGGCCGAAGTAGAGATGATCGAAATGAAGACGAGGATGGTTATGACGATAACAATGAACAGGAACACGTCGTCAAGCTTGCTGACCACTGAATCCAGATCTTTCAATGATGCAGTGATAGATTTACGCTCACGACCGATCTCAACACAAACCGCCTCCAGCTCTTCCATGGAAATGTCACCATTCATGTCCTTATCGAACATGGAAAATGCTGCGTCTGCCTCATCGTTATTTTCGAAGGCGTTCTTGAGGTCGTCCGAGTGCACAGTCTCCGTTTCTGGACGTGCAAAGGTTCGATACAATCGTCGCGCCAGGACCTGGCTGCCGCTTGTGCTACCGAGAAGCGCCAGGACAACTTGATTTGGATGACCACTCCCAGTAACTTCACGACCAGTGAAATCTCCGGCAACCTTTCCGGCAATGTCTCCAAATTTGCTGAAGGCTTCCTTGGTGTTCTTTTGGGCCTCTTTGATGTACATGCCTGGTGTACGAGCACCGGATGCCATACCTTGGGCTTCGAACTCAGAGTCCTCCATGGCGATCTTCTCTTTCGAATATTTGTAAAGCTTAGCCAAGCTTCCGATTTGGAATTTGTTCAGCTCAATTCTGTCGGCGTATGTGCGCAAATGAAAGCTGATAGCAATGAGCTGAATAATGATCTTTTCAATGAAATTGAGTGTCATTCCGACAAGGAGCGAGATGAGGATTTTATTGAGGATCACTTCCCAGTTCTTCGTTGTGGAGTTCCCGTTGGTGTGGTGGTGCTTCATAGTGGGAAGAAATGATATCTCGATGGCGAGGAACCAGAAGAACAGCGTTGCAGGGAGTTCAAGCTGTTTGCCCATGTCTCGCCATTTCTTGCTGTTGTTGGTAAAGAGGCTTGAGACTAGTCCGATAGGCCAAGGTAAACATTTGGCGATCGTTCGGCCAGCCCAAAGAGACAGCCAGATGATCATGAGCCATATACAAAACCAAGACATCTTAACACCACCCACGGACGCATTCTTGAAGAGTAATGCCCCCAGCAAAAGTGGAATGAGAATGATAAGCACAAGCGGTGTAATGTAGGTGAAGTACCGGACAACCCAACTCGAGTTGTGAACTTTTTTGAAGAAGCGAGACACGCGGGTGGACGGATTTTCCGGTGGTTTGTAGATTGCCGTTCTCTCGTGCAAGGGGTTCGTAGCCACGTCGAACTCATCCTCGGGTTCGTCTCGGCGTGAGCGAGTTCGTCGCATGGAGCGATTTGTAGACTGCCCTCGTTCGAGTTCCTCGGCATGGGAAACTTCGCGCTCGACCTGGAGCATTGCTAGATCATCATTCAAGCGGCTAGCCTGCTCCCGACTCTGCGAAGGAGACTGCAGTGACCCTGCTGGACCAAGATGGACTGTATCGACGGTCAAGTGGCTACCCGCTCGGGCTCGGCGAGCTCCAGTATCAAGCTGAGGAAGCCCCCCTGCACCTGGGTTTGAGTTCTTCTGGCTCAGTTCTTCTCCCACAAAAGTGCCATCGTCGTCTGATGATCGTTGTCCAGGTGCTGGCGCAGGTGGTAGGTGGGTTGAGCTGTCCATGGCGTAGGTTGGCTCCGGCCGCTCGACTGGAGTGACCATGATGGGCGTCCAACGTGTGCTTGGTTTGTCGACTCTTTGGACGTACGCGTCGTCAGTTCGGCCGAGTGCGGACTGCTTATGACGTTGTCACTGCGCTTTTGTCCGAGACTGGAAACGACCGATTAAAGAAAATTATTTAGCGAGTGAAGATGCGTAGAAAGTTCCTGTGGGAGGTGGTGGAGCGGTTGGACTGTGGGAGAGGCGGCGATATGCCAGACCCAGGTGTAAGGGACAGATGCCGGGGGTCGGTGTGTCTCTATATGAGGAATCACCGATGAGATGCCATCAGCTGGGGCGAGCGGCCCTGAACAACGATTTTCATTCTCTAGCCAGGATCGGAGAGACGGTCGATAAGAAAACTGGGTCACTGCAAATGACAGTCGCGGACGCAAGCGCAAGAGGGTCGCAACGTCAAAGCTGGCGTTTCTGTGGATCCGCCCAATCGGTGTTGGGAAGGGAAAGTGTCTCGAAAAGATTTCCCGCCGCACGTTGCGCTTGCACAAGCGCGCATCGAATTGTTTGGTTCGCTGTCGGCCAAACGGTGTCGCCCGTCCTTTCGCGTGCATACGTCACCGACACAGGTCCCACCGCGCACTGCTCGCTCGCCAATGCAAAACACCCACTTCTAGCCAAGCCAAGGCACTCGCGATATGTCGTGCCGCATTCTACCACAGCGCCAAATCTCGCTACCCCTTTCGTGTCCAATCCTGAGGCAGGTCCGCTTCCACATGTGATATTCCTACGCACCCTTATCGCTATCGCAGGCACAAGTTTCAAAAGGGTCCGGGGGCGTGGTGGCTTGCGGCAAGGGGCCGATGCTTCAAGGATGGTGGCGACGGCGCCCCTGATGAGGCTTGGCTGCATCCGTCGTGCGTGGGGGGCCCACTGCTGACGATCGATACAACTCCACGACGCTCCAGACGGATGCGTCGAGATTCCGACCCGGAGTCGCTGGTCCCACACAAATCTCCAGATCCTCACATCTCATGTGCTGACGTGTGGAGGAAGCCTTTCTCGGGGACATCGTTGACCAACACCTGTCTTGGTTCGACAAATTCTCCGCAGAAGCATTGGAATTGACCTGTAGTAGGCCTCACGTCTCGATGTCCCAAAGACATTTTCCACGACATTCTTACTGGCATACTCTGTCTACGACTCCCGATGACGTAGGCCCGACTGACTAGCAAAAACTGACTCGGTCGCGCTCCTCCAGGCCAATACGGTATACGGGCAATGGGACGCGGTTCTATCGCATGCACATAAGTGAAGGTGAATTCGTTTTGTTTTGAGGCATGTGGTTTAGACACTCGCAATATGTACGGTTGCGCCGAAAGAGCTATCAATACAAGGCTTCATTTGTCTATTTCGATTGTCCTCTTTCCAATTCTGCACATGCACAAGGATGACAGTCGATCTTCTGCCCTCTTCATGTAAAATTGAGTACCGTTTCAAGGTCGTCGTGTGCATCCTGTTGAACAGTATAGCTTTCCACGCGTTTTCGCAGCAGAATATTGAATCTGTTTAGTCGCTTACTGCAGATCAAGGTGTGACAAGTAGAGACAGCCTTTACCGAGCATTGTGTATCACAGTGTTCGGCGCAAGGTACATGAATTTGTTTAGCTGGTGAAGTTTCTGGACAGGAGTTGAGAGTAGCCATGCAGATAAGTATGATTCCACCTTTTGTTTATTCAAAGGAGGCCCTCTTGTCTCTACAGGAGACACTAGAATCTGCTAAGTTTTGTACAGCTTCCATGTTCAATACGTATTTCCAGTCTCCGTAGTCTTCTGTAGACGGAAAAGTTGAACATGCGGCACGCGTGAACGTCGATACTTGCCCCGCCTCGTACCTTCCTGTCTTCAATCCGCGTTTGAAAAGTGCCTGCCGTTTGCTCCTACAGCACCTGCCACCCTCGCGGACACCGACGTCACCCTGTACATAAACACCCTCGCATGAAGCCTCCAAGCCCACGTCACAACGACTCCACCCATCGACCTGCGCACTCTGCACCCGATCAGCAAACCAGATTGACTCTTTCCCAAGTTTCATACAATGTCGTCTTCCACTGCCACTGAGCGTTCCGTAAGTTACTCACGCCTCCTCTATTCACGTTCGTTCCTCTCAGCCAGGCGCATGCTTGTTGATGGGCTCTCCTAAAGACCTCCGCGACTCGCTCCCCTGCCTGCCGTCGCGTCTATATGGAGTTGAAGCCTGAATATTTCTCTCAGGGCCACCGGTCCAGCATATCAAAACATCACTCACACTTCATGAAGGTCCTGCAGAAGTTGCACACCGACCCGCTGAGCATTACCACCGAGGACGCCCGACGTCTGAGCGAGCAGGTTGAGGTCACTGACAGTCGCTCCGCTAAGATTGTTTCCGCCGTGGAGTCTCTCGCCGTGGCCAGCGAGGAAATCCAGCAGCAGCTGGATCCTCAGACAAACTCGCCACCGATGGTGCAAGTCCCTCGTCACACCCAACACAATCTTGTCAACGATCTCAAGGCCGCTGTTGACACACATCCCCACTCCGTGACCGTTGATCTTCTAAAGGCTACGCAGGATATCGTCAGCAGTAAGTACTTTCGAATCCTCCAAGCTTGAGTGCCAGGCGTTACCCGAAGATGGGTAATAGAGCATTTGACTGGGTACGCTGTTAAACTTCTTTCATTGACCCATTTCGCAGCGATGCAGCGTGCAATTGGTGCAGCCCACGCGCCAAACCCTGAATTGGAGGATGAGCTCCAAAAGGAATTCGCTAGAATCGTTCCCAAGATTGAGCAAGGCACTGTGACGAAGGCGGACGCCGACAGTCTCCACTCCCTCGAATCTCGTGCTCACGGCCATACCGAGAAGGGCGGACTGACAGCTCAGGCTCAGTCGGTCGCCGCGAAGCGCGAGCGTGCCCAATCTCTCAACGATTCCACCAATGAGGGCCAGGCCTACACCGACAGCTCCAACGTCTCGAAGGGCCCAACCCCCCAGTCCGCTGCTACTTCTGCGTCAGACACCGCTGGACACTTCGCTGCTCTGTCTTTGGTGCAGAACAAGCCGAAAGACTCCCCGGGTCCCAAGCTCGAATCGGCCCATCATAGTCAAGGAAGCCCCGTCATCCATGCCCGCAAAGGTAGCGAGCAGAAAGCGGTTGAGGCCCACTAGCATCTGAAGCACACTGGCTCGGTCCAAGTTCACGACAGCAGATACTCGGAACGAGGTATACATTATGGGTTCGGCACATGTATATGTAGCTGTTGTGCATGGATAAGTGCTACTGGTAGGAGGATTATGCAGCAAGACGCTATATCGTCTTAGGATAGGCAGCACATATGGCAATAGTCCTCGAGTTCTCACCCTCAATCCATGATTCCACATTGGTTTCAACCGTCGTATCTATCCATAGTCTCTCTATCTGCCGTATGTGTACATGTTGACAATAGAAATCCCCGCCCAGCTTACAGACCGAAGAATAATTGATACTTCCTGAGATAGCACTTGAACGCTCAACTTTCTTAGAGACGGCCTGGAGGGTCACTTATATTTGCTGTGGACCCTGCATGTCAACCAAAGCATAGATCGATCTGCTGTCGCACACAGAACTAGACTCAGTGTTCTGACATGTTCATGTTACAGTTGCATTTATAGTAAAGGGAGAGTCACCATGTGAAAAGAGTATATGACCGGTGAATACTGCATTCTACTTATCCTTTCCTAGCCTATCCTGTCCTATCCTGCCCATGGTATCTCATCAATCGTATATGCACATGCCCACTCCCAATCCCATTCCCAAGCGCAGACGCCTTCCGAAACCCCCTCCTCGCAACACTCAAGCCTGCTTCCCCTTGATCTCCGTTTTGGCCAACGCATCCGCAAGCTCATCAACGTCCTTGTCGTTTTTCTGCGACACATTCGCCTCCTCAGCCTGCTGGTCCGCAATAATATCCCGTGCAGCCTTCTCCTGCACCGCTACGCCCTCATCCTCCTCATCGCTACCAGCCTTAGCCTCCTCATCGTCGTCTTCCTCGTCCTCATCTTCAGACTCCAACTCGTCGAGGTCGCCAATGCCCCAGTTCTCATCGTCCTCGTCGTCGACGCCGGCTGCTTCTCTGCGCTTGCCGAGCTCCTCGCGGAGCGTCTCGATGGATGCGTCTTCAGCGTCGAACTTGTTTCCTTCGAGCTCGATGCGGCGGAGAGCGGGCAGCTTGGGCAGTGCGGCGGCGAGGCCGGCGATGCCCTTTGCGTTGATCTCGTTGAATTCGAGGCGCAGGATCTCGAGCTTGGCGTTCTTTCCTTTCTTCAGCGCGGAAGCGAAGGCGATGCCGCCGCGGCCGCTGAGCAGGCAGTCGCCCACGCCGAGCTCTTTGATGTCAGACCAGTTGCCCACGACGTTGGCGAGGGCCTTTGCGCCTGTCGCGGTGAAGGTGTTGTCTTGCAGATCGAGGGTCTCGATCTTGGTCGAGTGGACGAAGCCGTGGTTGAGGACGTGCGTTATGCCCTCGGAGCGGATGCCGTTTTGCACCATCTTGACTTCCTTGATGCCCGTGTGCGCGGCGTAGGCCTTGGCCCAGGCGGCCATGCTGCCGTTCTCGAGGCGGTTGCGGCCGCAGATGACGGTCTCGAGGTTGGGGACGTCCTTGCCTTCTTTGCGGGCGGCTTCTTTCTTCTCAGCGAGCGCGGTGAGGGCATCGGCGATGAGGACGCCGGCGGCGGGGCCGAGGCCGTTGTTGTTGAGGATGAGGTGGCGGAGGGGTACATGCTGGGAGAGGAAGTCGACGAGAGGCGCTTGGGTGTTTAGGCCAAAGGCGTTGTCGGAGAGGTTTACGGTATAGAGGTTGGGTAGCGCGAGGAGGGAGGTAAGGAGAGCTGACAGCGCTTGCGGAATTTCGGAGAGGAGACGTCCTGTGAAGACATCGGCGAAGTTCGCGACCTGGGAAGTAGTTATTAGTCGAGGGGTACATGGTGGCGCATGAGGGTGTGCGTACTTGTAACTTCTTCTTGGTCTCTAGGACCTTGGCCAGCGCTTCGCTAGCTCCTATCCCGAGCGTATTTCCCAAGAATCGTACCTCCTCAACATCTTCGTTCTCCTTCAGCGCCTTGATATGGGGCTCGATATCCTCAGCGGTGTCAAGTTTGAGGCTCTTGCCCTCCAACGAGAAGATCTTGGACTCCGACATGTTCACTAGACTCGAACTGTGAACAAGTTAGTGGAAATCGCCTCTGCGTATGGTTTCCAATCGTGAACCTACCGAAAGAATATAGGTTATTGTGACGAGGGGCTGCGCAAGAATTATTGTTTTGTTGTGTTGGTGGGGGTTTCCTGGGGCCTGGCCTGAATCCCTGCATGACTGTGGCGCCCCGTGCGTTCGATCGAACCTTCTTTCGATGATCGGCCGCGGCGAAGCCAAGCAATTTCCAAGTGGATTTCGCATTGCTAATCACGTCAAGCTCCGGAGCACTTCACTTACACCACACATCACAATGGGTTCAAATCAGTCATGTATGCATTCCGGGTTGTTGGCGACTCGGACGGACTGACGCAATGACAGCTCCGGCACCTCCGCCACCAACGGCCGCCAACTTGGGCGCAGACGTGAAGACTCCCAGCACGCCCGCGAAGCCAAAGGTATGCGCTCATTGAAGGTCTACCATGACAATGACTAATTTCTCTTCAGCCTTGCTGCGTCTGCACGGATGAGAAAGCCAAGCGCGACGAATGCATGCTCTTCTCAAACGCCAGCAACCCTCAAGAGGAATGCGCCGACCTCGTAACAAAATACAAGCTCTGCATGAAGGGCTACGGATTCGAGATATGAGATTCCGATTGGAGGATGGGCTGTATGATACTTGTTGAAATCGGCATATATTGTACAATAGAAGCATCGGTATGGCGTCAAACTTTGTGGGAGAATACTAGAGCTGCTACATACCCACTTGTATATGAATGAAACCAAACTTCTCTCCGTTCAAAAATCTCCAAAGAGATGGGTATCTTGATAAATGTCCAGGAAACAAATCCACGACTCTGGCCTACTGCGTCTTGCTCTTTGCCTGCGAGCTCAATAACCCACTCTTGTTGAGGAGCGTCCACAAGCACCACAGATAGCAGAGACCGAAGCCTCCACAACCGATAATGGAGTTCGCCACGACCCACAAATCCGGTTTGTCTGCAGGCGGAACGAAGAAGGCTTCCGCGATGTGCCATCCTACCATAGCGACATAGATATTGAGGTGTAAGATCTTTGTGAACAGGCTGAGGCCACCCGAAGTTCCCTCATGGTAGGCGGAAAATGACACAGGTGGCAACCCAAGCAGATAGGCCCAGAGCAACGAAATGACGAAGTATGGCACTCTGAGCTCGTCTCTCTTCAACAGCGGAAACATCGTCCAAACACCGAGCATGTTGGCCAAGCCTACCCAAGCACGGATGGAGGGTAGCAGGCCCCCTTGTCCACTCAACAAGAGGGTCATTGGTAGAAGCGGCAGCAGAACGTTCTTCTCGTGGACCTGGTACGAACAGAGGAAAAATCCCCAAGCAGTGGCAGCAAAAGCGAGAGGTACCAGCTGTTTGCGTGGCTTGAGGAAGATGATGAGGCATGACGGTGCGATCGAAGCTAGGGTTGCGACAAGAGCGGCGCGTTGAAGAAGAGGTCCAGAATATCTGTGGAGCTTGTGGAAGGTGTGAATGGTGCACCAGATGTTAGCAACCTTGTCTTCGAACAGTCCGCGTGCAAAGGGGAAGATTCTGTGAATGGACTGGGCCAGCTCTAAGACGTAGGGGTAGTACCAAGCCTCAGAGTCCAAAGATGTTGGGAGAGACTCCAGTAACGGAGGAGGCGGGAGGCCCTTTAGCGGCACATTCTTGTAGGCGTCGTATGCGACCCCGGCAAGGAATGGTAGGTAGAGCAGCGCGAAGGCCGCAGCCGTAGTAACGGCGATCAAGAAGAGCCTCGTAACATTGATCCGCGGGAACATGCAGATGCCGAGGAGATAGGCAAAGACAGCAGGCGCATAGAACAATGCCATCTGTTTGAAGCCAAGGGCCCCCACGAAAAACACGCAACTCCATAGGTGGCGTCCAGCCTGGATGCTCGACAAGCTTGCCACTGCAAGACCTAGCATAACGGTGTTGTACTGAAAGTGTCCGTGGTCAATCAGCAATGTGGCAGGCTGCATAAGGATCGCAACAAGGGCGATGCTAGCCTCCCACACATTGACCTTCTCGGCTCGGGAGTATCGTCGCAAGTAGATGATGGTGGCCGGAACATAGATGAGGTATTCGGAAACGAGGACGGTGGCACGCATATATATCTTCAACAGGGGATCGTCAAGTGCACGGGAGTCGAATAGTGCGAACCACTGAGGGTTGATAGCGGAGCCACTACCTCACATTAGCTATGAAGTTGTTGACCTTGAAAACACATACATGACGCCCAAAAGCCAGCTATGGTAGGCGGTAAGAGGCGGATAGTCCAAACCCCACCACTCAAGGTCGTAGAAATACCAATGCGAAACGGGGAGGTGTTGGGTAAGTTCCATCCAATGCCGCTGAGCCTCAAAGTCTCCGTGCATGGGTGGTGAATTGAAGCCAGAATATCCCCATAGACCAGTTGTCCATCGGAATAACCCTACTACCATGAGGATCACCGGTATGGTAATCCATTGAGATACTACACCCTTGGCAGGCCAGAGGAAAGCCACGAGGGGAAACGCAGGCTTGCGAGCATGGCTGGACTGGTCTAGGTCGAGAGTACCGTGGGTCACGTGAGCAAGGGAGCCTTCCTCGATCTTTCTCCGCCGACGAGGCTTGTGACCCTGCGGCGAAGCCATTAGAGAGACAGTTCAACGTTGCGGACGTGGTTGAGGACGGAGCTGCGGCATTAGGCGAGGCGACGTTTCCGCGCACCACTATCGAGGGTCCCGGCTAAGCGCTCACCGCCTTGGATTCGCCCCGCTGAAATTTCGACCACGGGTCCGTGCGGGCAGAACTCTTGGCGCCCAAAAAGTCTTGAAAAGTGGAAGGCGCCAGCCATCGCACTTTCCTTCTAACATCCTCTGCGATATCTTCTTTCGCACAACAACACTTCATCCCTCTACGCACCAGTCGAGGTTCTACTTGTGGCTTTGTGGGCATTTGCGAGCTACTGAGGGTTTTACGAGAGAACTGCTATTCTCCATCACACATTCTATCAAGTCAGTGGGCACATGCGAATAATTTCCTTAACACACAGAGGAACAGAGGGCACGCCTGTCGCTCATTTGAGCACGGCGACATTCATCAGAGGGCTTTTCGCTACTGAGGGCTATTTTCTTGTCTTCTCGGCAGCTTGTGGGAACACATCGCCTTGAACGTGGGCTTTTACGTGGGCTTCAGAAATTTTCGCCGCAAGGCGAAGTTTCATTGAGAGATTCCTGTGGGCTTTTCGCGATCTGAGACAGTTGGCTACCAGCGCATCTGGTCTTTCGAGACTGGCGCTTGAATTTCGAGACCTTCGTGTCTTACCTCTCTTCCTTTGCTTTTTTCAACTTTTTCCTACCCTCAAAGGTATATTTACCCCGCAGGATACTGATACGTTGTAGAACTAGAACACCATCATCAACATGTCTAAGACCAAAGCTACCAAGCCTACCGCCGACAAGAAGGCCAAGAAGGCTGAAGCCCCTTCCAAGGTGAAGGAGGGCCGCGTCACCAAGGCTTCTCAGACTCCCAAGGCCAAGAGCAAGGAGATTGCCAAATCTGCTGCCTCTGGTGTTGACAAGAAGAAGAAGTCCAAGAAGGCTCCTACTCCCGAGCCTGAGTCCGAGTCCGAGGAGTCTGATTCCAGCGCCTCTGAGGAGGACAGTGACAGCTCTGACAGCGAGGAGGAGACCACCACCAAGGCTAAGGCCAATGGTGCTGCTAAGGCTGTAGCGGCCAAGGCCGAGGAGTCCAGCTCCGACTCTTCCGACAGCGAGTCCGACAGTGACGAGGAGATGGCTGATGCTCCTGCTAAGGCTGCCACTCCCGCCAAGGCTGCCGCAAAGAAGGAGGAGTCTGATTCTTCCGACTCTGACTCCGACTCCGAGAGCGATTCTGAGGAGGAGGCCAAGCCGGCTGCAAAGGAGGCAAAGGCTGCTGTACGTTCACATTTCCCATCCCGATATTCCACGCTCTAACGAAATATTGCAGGCCTCTTCGGATGATTCTGATGACTCTTCTGATTCCGATGCCGACTCGGACGACTCCAGCGACAGCGACAGCGATGAGAAGGAGGCTCCTTCCAAGAAGCGCAAGGCTGAGGCTGAGGCCGAGCCTGTTGTCAAGAAGACCAAGACTGAGGCTTCTGGCGAGGAGGGCATCAAGAACCTGTTCGTTGGTAACCTCAGCTGGAACGTCGATGAGGACTGGCTGTCTTCCACTTTCGCGCCCTACGGCACGATTGAGGGCTGCCGCATCATCACCGACCGCGAGTCTGGTCGCTCCAAGGGGTAGGTCAATCGTAATCACCATCCGATGAACTTTGCTAACGCAACCACAGCTTCGGATACGTTGAGTTCAGCACTGCCGACGCAGCAAAGGCGGCCAAGGAAGCTCTCCACGACTCCGACCTTGACGGCCGTGCCCTCAACGTCGACTTCAGCCAGCCGCGCCCCCCGCAGCAGGACAAGGGTGCCGCTCGCGCCAAGCAGTTTGGTGATAAGCGTAGTGCGCCTAGCAACACTCTGTTCATTGGCAACCTCTCCTTCGACTCCACCAACGACACCATCGGCGAGGCCTTCAGCTCCTTCGGCGAGATCACCCGTGTCTCTCTGCCCACGGACCGCGACACCGGTGCCCCCAAGGGTTTCGGATACGTTGAGTTCGGTACCGTCCAGGAGGCTCAGGCTGCCCTTGACGGTCTGAGCGGCCAGGAGGTTGATGGCCGTAGCATCCGCATCGACTTCGCTGCTGCTCGCGACAACAACGGTGGTGGCGACCGTGGTGGCCGTGGCGGTGGCTTTGGTGGTCGCGGAGGAGGTCGTGGCGGCGGTCGCGGCGGCCGTGGAGGCTTTGGTGACCGTGGAGGACGTGGCGGTCGCGGAGGTGCTCGCGGCGGCCGTGGTGGTTTCTCTACCAACCGTGGCGGCTTCAACGACTTCAAGGGCCAGAAGATGACTTTCTAAGCTCCTTGCTATGACCGTTTTCCATGTATGATCATTTACCCTCGTTTGGATGGGTCGGTAAGTGTTGAGTATGCGCGCATGTCACGCATGAATGAGCTTTATGCAGGCTCGGCCATGTCCTGACGTCTGTGATGTAATCTGTCATTATACCACGGCTTTGGCTGGCGTCACGGATCAAAAAGTAATTTTCAGGCGTCCTTGCTTCAACACTGTAGTGTTGGGGAAAGCACAAGGTTCGCTGACTAGTTTATGTTAAATGTGATTAAGTTTACCTAATGTATCGTCTCTTGCAACTGGTGATGAATACGTAGTTACTGAATATTGCACAGTGGCCGACACAAAAGCCTGAACCGGCTCTTACCGCGAACATGAGATACTTCCATGTTTTATCAAGATAACTCTGAATCTATGTTACTAAGCTCATAGCTAATTCTATAATGCCCTAATAGGTAGGGACAGGGAGCTCAGAATCTAGCACCATTCAAATTCAGCTTTCAATGTCGGCCACTGTGTTGAGTCCTTTTAGATCGAAATCACACGCTCTACTGTGGACCAGTTGGCACACCCTTCCAATGTCCTTTCTCTTATTATCTGGCAATTAGCGTCATCTGTGAGTGATATCCACAGAAGCTGAACCCAGCTTCCAGTGTCGACCTAGTAAAACAAGCGTACATCGGTGGCGGAGAACGCAATATAGATGCTCTGCATAGATTGGTTTCTGCGGTGGGTCGAAGGCACTGGATAAAGGTCCTGAGCCCTATCAGGGTGGAGAATACCGTCGTTCTCGCTCTGGGGCTCTCTGGATACGTAAATGGATCTAGGGTCGTCCTCGGCCCTATCATAACAGCAAAGAGAAATCTGTCGTTCTCAGCTGCATCTAGGTCCAAACACTTGATTAGAATGTACAATATAAGACGATCTGAGTTATACCACAATGCTGCATCCACACGCGACACCCGCGTAAGCAATGCCCCATGCACATTCTGAGTTCTACCATAATGGTGCGTCCATGTGTGAGACTCGCATGGGCAATGCTCTTCTACAACTCCGCATGAGTCACCCCCGCCCCCTGGTGCCAATCCGCATCATGAACCCAATCATACGGTCTAGCCTTGCAGCACATAATGAGAAGTAAGTGCAAAAAGCCCTCATCTCGGAGGTGCGACGATAATGGCACTAAAATCCGTACCCTATGTGCTCATACCTTTCGTGAATACAACGAACAGCGCATCACCAACGACCTCAATATCACCATCCCACTTCACAAACCGCACATCGGCTTCCAGTCCCATCCTCTCGTCGCCCCTGCACAAACCCTTATCCTTCAAGCCCGCCCACACAGCACGGAACGCCTCGCCCTCGCCCTCCCTCTCAGCATGTCCGTCGTCAGAATCCCTGAACCAAACTCCCTTCTTCATGATCCGCTGCAGGTCGTCCGCAGGCTCCATGCACGTCCAGGTATCCCACGGCTTGTACTCGACGCAGACCTCCTGCAGCGTGGTGGCCGGACTGTGCAGCATGAGCAGCGCTTGGATACAGTTCTGTACCCAGTATCGTATCTTGTATGGCAGAGTGTATCCGGGGCGGGTGATGCTGCGGTTGTGGTGTGAGGATGCGGAGATGAAGTAGAGCGGGAGAGTGATGCTTGAGAGGGCGAAGGTGGGGGTGGAGAGGTAGTCATAGAGGGGAGTGACTTCGAGGGAGACGAGGAGGTCGAACTTGGATTCGAGGTCGTTTGCGCCGTGCGAGGAGCGGCGAGAAGGGTCACCGAATGGGTAGTGGTCGGCGAGGCCGAAGGGGTCGTTCGACGTGGCGGTCGAGGCGTTGCGATTGCGAGGCGGCTGACGCCATGAGGGGTAGAGCGTGGTGTTTTCTGCGTCGTAGAAGTTGTCGTCGTAGTAGCCTCCTTCATAGTCGTGCTCGTCGTAGTGCCCGTTATATTGTGCGCCTCGTATGTAGTCCACGTCCACTTCCTCCCCGTCATTCTCCCACCACCACAGGTCTTTGGTCTCGGACCGCTCTGGTGGGTAGTTCCGGAGGTTGGGGAAGGTAGTCCAGTCGAAGTGTACCTTCCTAATCCGCTTCAGCCATTGCTTGCCAGGCCCACCAGTGGCCTCAATCTTGGTGAGAAGCTGCTTTAGCACATAAGTGCCACAACTAAGGAACACAGTATGATTTTTGAAGAGTCTCTCAAGAGCTTCACGGGCAACTTGGCGATTCAATAGGAAGTACTCGTGGTGCAGGATAAGGAGAATGGACGCGGCAGATGGTCTGAAATAAAACACTTGTCGTCGCTCAATGCGAAGCGCGCCGCCGCTGCGATCGTCTTTAATAGAAAAGGCATAGTCGTAGATCTGCTGTGTGTGAGCTTGCTCTTGCCCACTACAGCGGGGTAGCACTTACCTGATCGCGAAGCTCTCGCGGCAGGTCCAAAAAGGGAAACACGTCTTTGCGCACAGGTCGTCTCGCAGCTGCGGACTGCTCAAGCTGGTCCGCCATGATTCGGTCCAGTCTAGAATTGTAAAATAAGGGATCCTGCACGGCCCATTGAACGAGACGCGTCTGTTGTTCTTGCTTACCCCGCGGCGCGACTTTTACAAGCTCCGTGAAGCTCCAGGCAAACGCTCTCACGTGACTGCCCCGCCCTCTACCAGTTGCCCTTGTCGGTTAGACTTGCGCGCCGCCACCTCGTAACGAAAGTCTGGCGCACGGGCCATGGTCTGCATAGACGACAACCTTGACATCCTCGGTGATTTTCAGCACTGCGCGCAAGCTTGCAGCAGCGCGGCAATCCTTTTATTGCCCCGGTCAAGGATCGCGGCCTCGCGAAGTCCGTCCGTCAATCGTCTTCTGCATGCGCGTCTGGCCCCGATATCGAAAGTCTTAGATTCATTTCGGGCATTCCCTATTGTTGAAGGCCTGCCTGCATTTGGTTCGCGTTCCGCGCCGTTTGAGGAGGTACATATGCAGTTGCAGGCTCGCGTTCGGTTGACATGCACGATCGAATGTTGATCATATTTGTGACTGCCTATGCAATTCTTGCCCTGATCAGAAAATATTGCAGGGAAGACTGTCCGTATTTCGGACCTACGGTAAGGCAGATTCATCAATTTTCGGGATGAGTCGTCCTCCTTCCGGAGGAGAAGACGCCTGAATCCCCTGCATGTCGTGTTCCTCTATCAGACACTCGATGCAGAGTGCCCTGCCGGTGGGGGACTGCATACCTTGCTTGACAGTGTAGGACGATCGTGCCACCATCGAGCCCCCCAACAGTCGTACCTTGAGACGAAATCGTTACTGGCAGCTTGACGCCTGCTGCACGACAGAAGACGTCCGAACGGAGTTTTCCTTGCCTATGAACGTCCCGTCTGTCTGCACAACCATGTGCCGTTACGAATTCTGCACGCCATATGGTGGCTAAGATCGTGGAGTCGGGGCCTTGGGATATCGTACGACCACGTGTCTGCTTGATGGATACCTGTCAAATCCTTGCTCTAAAATGTACCGAGTACCGCGGAGGGCCTTCTCTACAAGGCACTTGCACTATCTAGCACATACCTCTCCGCGTACTAGATAGAATGCCTGCATGATCGGCTTGCTGTCCAGGCACAACAGCTTTGTAATTGAGAGCGTATGCATCTCTAGCCGGCTACCGACGCCGTGTGCCTTCCTAAAGTTTCACCATATGCAGTACGGCGCACGTTGAATGTTACGAAGAAGAAAAGTTAGCACTCCTCATTCCGTACCTCGACGGTAAACTTTGTGCGAGACATGGCCGCACCAATCAGGGGCACGCGGGGTCTGCGATCCAGATCAGGAAAGCACTGTCTCGTCCTCAAGGGTACAAGACATGCAAATACGCCTCACACAAAGCCGTTTGACGAGGACCTGGTTCTCGGATCCGGGTGTGGTCGCACACAGAGAGCTCGGTTGAGATAGCAGTACGGTGACATGGCGACACGCTGCTGCGTTGCCTGCGGCCTCGGAGCGTTCGAGGATGTGTATCACGGAGCTCGAAGGTGAATGGAGTCGGGAAGGGAGCGGGCGGGTACAATCGAGAGACATGTTGAGACTTCGCAATCGGTGGAGCGCTTCGGTCACGTCAGGTAGTTAGCAGTATCTCTTTCGGTACCTGAGCGCGTGGAATCCATTCGAAGCTGAAGTTGGGGCTTTTGGCCTCTTGGCTGTGTAACCCAGGGGTCATGATGATGCTGCCTCGTTAGCAAGCCCCGCAGCTACCGTCAAGTAGATATCTATGTCATCAACAACAGTGACATGCGAAATCTCCGCTGGTGGTACGACCCAACGTGCCTATGGCATTCATGGCTTCGCTTCTTTGTGTGTCTCCGGGTCTGGCTCCGAGTGGCCCTGTTGCTCCCTGGCCGAGGAGAAGCCGTGCGAAGGGAAGCTTGGAGCGACCACCACCCTGGCGTTGCTGCAGTGTGATACTAACGTGACTTTGAGATGCTGTGTTACCTCCTGGATACTCTTCGAGCGTGCTGCAGCAAAACATAGCGTCTAGCACGCGGACTCTGGCATGAGAGATTGAGGCTGTCGATCCCGAGCTACCGAACGTGTCGAGATGCAACCGGTTTCCGAAAGAGACAGTCTTCGCCTTACGAGACACAACGGCGACGGGGGTACCGCTGGGCAGGTCTGGTACTGTACAGGTGCTCCGGACACGCTGTGCTTTGGAAAAAGCCGTTTCCCACCGGCAAAGCAAGCAACATTCCTGGCAGCTGTCATTGGCAGGGCAAATGAGGCTGTGTTCTGGCAATAGTCCAGACAAAGGTTGCAGCACGCCGTCGACCAGTGCGAGATGAGGCAACGCAGAGTCGTTCTGGGATCGGGGTTCAGGACGGCTGCAGAGCAGGGAGTCGTTCGCGAGCGCATTGGCGGCGGCTGTGTCGAAGAGGGCCGGGGAATCCAACCATGGATGAAAACGTGGGCGGGCGTGCTCTAGCGGCCGCGGGACCATGGGGCCACGGTTCTGCGATGGTGTCTGGCCGAGCCCGCCAGTGAGCCGCCGTGTGCAAACCACGGATGCGTGTCTTTGAGGGCGATGCTTAAGTTTGCAGGCAGAGGCCGTGGGCCACGCCGCGCACGCACATGTCGATGATGGCTACGACCGCCCGGCGCACGAGGGGCTCCCGCGATCGTCGCGATTCTTCCGCTGGCGGGCTGCTTGGTTGGGCAGACGCGGGCGGCCCTCGTGGCGGCAGACGAACAGGCATGCCCGTGGCCTCGCGCGCCCGGGGCCTCCTCTGCTCGCTCGCATGCCCCCCTCGCCCTCGTTGTGCGCGCCGGCGGTGGAATGCGCTGCTGCGCGGGCGTGCCGAGCTCGTCGGTGCTGTCCCGTCCGTCTCTGGCTGTCTGTGGCCGCTCCCCCGCTGTCTGGCCAGCCGGCACCTGTTCGCGCACAAGACAGGGCGCCATATTAGGTGCAGGTAGCCGCCACTAGGGGCCCTGCTGAGATACACGAAGCCTTATTGAACGATTTCCCACGTGCAAGCGGCAGCGTCCTGCTGGCATTAATTGGCCGCCGAAGTGCCCTTGCGGATCCTCAGGTCTTGCTCCGCTGAAGCTCAGCGACCTCCACTTCGACTGCCCGTCCCGCTGTTGTACACACGGCCAGACCACCGACCCCCTCGACCATTCATCGCCCGCGCCTGGCTTGGGCCGTTGCATGCAAGGCACGCCTGTCCTCGCCCACCCGTTCGAGGGAGCCTGCTGCGACGTGCCCTGCGCTCCCTTTCTCGTCCCCGTCCGGGCTGCCTCTGTTCTGCCCCGGGATATGTTTGCGCGCCGGACCTCTGCTGTGCCCGAGTTGCTCGCATGACCACGATTGAGCTTGCTGTGCGCCCCAGACACGCCGACCGACCCCAGCCCACCTTTGTTTTCGCAGCCTCGTCTTGCGGCCGCGCTGTGACGACGACCTCTTTTGCTGTGCGACCGACACTCGACGCCACCCTCCCGCGACTCGCTGCTGTCCCTCGAGTCCTGACCCGGCTCTTCCCCAGTGGCACCCAGCACGCGCCCTCATCGCGGACCCCCCAAGATCAGATCCAGCCATCTCGACGCCGTGCGCTCCGCAGCTGCCAGTGCTCTCCACCGCAGCACGTCGGCGGACACTGCTGCAGCCACGTCCCGTTTCGCCGCGTGCGCGCCGGCAGCTCCATGGTGGACGTGTAGAGGCGACGCGGCTATCTCTGCTTTGGCGTGGTGTTGCTGCTGCAGCGCGCCCTCGGAGCACCACCCAGTCCTGCGAGCGCCCACCAAGCGCAGCGACTGGATTCCTGGATTCCTGGTATCCGGCACCGACGACACTCCTCCTGCGCCTGCTCCCTGAGATCGCCCGCTGCTTGGCGACGCGACGTCTGCTGCTGCCCTGCCCCGCCTCGCGCCGTGAGTGAACTCCCAGAAGGGACGGCCACCATCCCGTGCGCCGCAACTGCCTGCTGTGTCTCCTGTCCCCCGCTCGCTCCTTCACTCTTGTCCGCTGCTCTTTGCTTCCATCCTCCTGCCAATTCGTTCTTTTGCTGCACCCGACAAGTCAGTAGAGCTCCCCAGCACACGCCTCGACACGCACTCCGCGCTCGAGCTTGCCATTGGCCCGCCCTTCCGCTGGCGTTCTCTGCATCACCCTCCCAACCTCCAGCTCACCCGGGAGTCGTTGCTAGACTGCCGTAGTGCAAAGTGCACGACAAACGCGCTGCGTCGGCCGCTATGGAACAGCAGCGACCACAGGTACGTTATATGTTCTCGCTGCTCCACAATTGCGAGCTGCCCTTCTCAACGCCCCCCATTCAACAACGTGGGCAATATTTGAGTCCCGATCGGACGTTCACACGTGCCTGCCTGCGCGGATGGACCCGGCAAACGCAGCAACTGCACAGTCGGACTCCTGCTAATGACTTCCTCAGCCCCCATCAAGCCTGTCTCAGGCACTGCCTTCGATAGCATCTCTCACCAACAACCTGCCTGCGGAGCAAAGCCCTGTCCGCCTGCGCCAGCCCTCTGAGTCTCGCGAGATCCGTGATTCGGGCAATTGGTCCATATCACAGAGCAAGCGTGAGTGTTGACCTGTCATCCCTCTTTTGATCACATGTCCATCCCAACACATCGCATGACATCTGTCAATCTCGTGAATTTCATGGTACACGTTTTTGCTGACCCAGGCCAGATTCCTCAGGCGTATCGAACACTATGGGTCTCCAGCTGCAGACGATCCTGAACGCCGAGGACTCGCCGTCGCGCAATGGAGTGCCCGACACGCCCTCTTCGGCACGCTATCCTTCTGGCGTGTCCTCGGTACAGCAGCCGGTATGTATTTTGTCTTTACCACTGAAGCTGACTAATGATATCCCAGCCAAATGCTCTCCCTTCACTTAACCAGGGCTTCGACAACCGTCTTAGCTTGGAAGCGGGCTCACAGCAGTCTGTGTATGATTCGCGTCGCAGCAGCGTGGACAGTCGCATGAATGCCGGCATGACCCATCTTGCCATCAGCCCCGGATCTCCCTATGACAGCCAAAATGCTTCGCGCGTATCCCTTGTATCAAGTCTACAGCAACAGCGAGGCATCAACCCGGCCGACCAACGCAACTCCAATGGCGCATCACCACTATCGCCCCTGGGCCCGAGAGCTGGGGTTCGCACGAATCATCCCCCACGGAGGGCACCTGTGATCAACCCCAACCCGCGAAGTGTGTCGGGTATGCCCGATCCCATGGCTGCTGCACCCACGAAGGGTTACGCTTGGGCTTTCCCTGCCGAGCCCGATTATGACAGAAGGGGATCCAGCAGTGGCGACTCTAGTATTGGACAATCGGTACCGTCACGTCAAAACAGTTTTGCCGCATCCATCAACAGTAGCATCTTTACCACCGACTCCGGCCTCCCAACTGGGCAGAAGAGACTGGACGATGGTATGCAGACGTACATTCTGTTGTTTTGCATCCTCCGCTAACCTGAGCAGACATCCCTACCACCCACCACCACTCAATGCAACATCGCAACGTTACAAATCTGCAGACAGCTGCTGAACAAGCAGCCGCTGCAGGCGGTGGCAACTATAGCCGCACCCCTGAGCTTCGCGTGAGCCACAAAATGGCTGAGAGAAAGCGAAGGAGCGAGATGAAGAATCTTTTTGACGAACTCAATGCTATTTTGCCCAACTCACCTGGCAGTAAATCCAGCAAATGGGAAATCTTGACCAAATGTAAAGCTTCCAACCATCATGTGGACAACCTTGCTGATATCTCGTAGCTATTGAGTACATCAAGAACCTAGGACGCGCTCATGAGACTGCCCGAGCTGAGAACGCCCGGCTACGACCTGATGCCGAATATTGTCGCCGAGCCCAAGAAGAGAACGAGCTTTTGCGCAACGAGATAGCTGCTGTTTGGCAGCATCTCCAACGGGCGGACCCGGGTAAACCCCATGTATACGGAAGTATGACAGGCATGCTAGCCCAGCAGTATGGCAATACACCGACATCGACCACGAACACCTTACCGCCGCTTCAACAGCAACAGAATCCTCCTCACGCACCACAATGGGCTGCTCCTGCTCCTACCGCGATGCAAGGAGTTGAATTCGCCGGTCCTCGGACTTATGAGCACCCTCACCGCTAGTGGCGTCTGTCCACGATCTAGACGCAAACAAAATATCCCACCACATCCGACCACGTACGCCACGAGTCCAATCAGACGTCTGGCCTATAATTACAATGATGGTACACGAAAAGTTGACCAATCTCCTGTACAATAGCATACACTTGCATCACCCATGATTCACGGACGTTGTCACATATACCTCACCTCCGTGTTGTCCATTCGACGGCACTATTCTCCTTTGTCATTCAAAATATAAGAGACGGATCGATCGGCATCTGGTTGCTTTGGGGGCGGACTTTCAGCGCTGGTGAGGCAAGTGGACCTCCGGCACGGCAAGAAGTTTGGGGCTCAAAGAGCGGTTCAATTCAGCTACACTCGAGATATCCACTACCGACATTCTGGCGTAATGTGGAGTACTGTTGTTCAGACGGAACGCGAACGAAACTTGCGGGTTCGCCGGCGCGTATGGAGCTTAGGAATGCAGGCTCGATATGCTTCTCACACAATCGAATGTCAAAAGTATGCTTCGCTCATGTAACGTAATCATTACGGCTAGCTTTGAAGCCTAAGCGCTTGCAGTTGACGCGATGTTGTTTAGACTTCGGTCATGTACGCATGTATGGGATGTATCTCGTTGATGTCACTTTTTGGTCGCTTGGTCGCGCGGCGAATTGAGTGAGCCCGGTGGGCATCAATGTTGGGTTTTTAGTACGTGAGGCATGTAGACAGAGTCCAAGCAAGTCAAACATTGGTCTTAGGCTACAGACGCCCAGCTCACATTCGCCAACGATCGCTCGCCTCGCCCTGTCTTGTCTCGCGATACTTTCCTCACGACTGTGAACAGATTCTTCTGCCCGGCGTCCACTCCACTCCACTCCACTCCCCTCCCGTTGTCTTGGGCTCGGGTTGTACAACCTGGCCGATGATGTGTGAGGCGCTCGCTCGCTGCACGCATCACCCCATTTCGATTCGATCTGAATGCGAGCGAGAGACCCACGCACCTAGACGCTCTCCTAAACTCTAGAAAACGCGAAGCACGAAGCTAAGCAGAGTGGAGAAGCAGAGCAGGGCTAAGAAACTAACAGACCCGGAGTGCGACCCGCGATCGACGCCACTCGAGTCCGGTTTTCCTTCCCACGTTTGGCGGGAACTAAATAAGGAATGAGAATGGTGGTGGTGGCGTGGCTGCGCTTTTGGACACGCGGGAGGTGAAACGCGCGGGAGGGAAGGGTGAAACGATCGGTGGGGGCCTGTGGTGGGCTGGACGGGACTGGTGGGCGGAATGGTGGTGGGGTTGTTCTGGGTTGGCATTCTATCTTTTTGGGAGGGGAGTGGGTGGAGGTCTGTTTGGGAAGGGGACGAGGGTGGTGTGCGGTGTCACGTGGACATGGGGATGCAGGTGGAGGTGCGTCTCTGGGCTGTCGCGTGAGACTATGTCGAGGGCTTGGGGGTGTCTGTTACTGGATAGAATGCCCACTTCTAGCCTGCCTTCACTGCAGACTCTTGTGGGGTGTGATTAATGTAAGTCTTCGCTGCCCTACGCTTCGCCTTTCTGTCTTGACGTACATGCACAGACAGCAACAAAACACGTCTTTTGTGCAAACAAACATACTGTATAACTCACGTTGCGTGCTTTCTAGACCCCCGGGGCGAATGCGGTCTAGACGTGTTGATCGACGCGGGTAGTGGACCTGGCGTGGAGCGTTATCGCAGTTAGTGGGTGGCCTTTTCTTAGGAAGTGAAGCGTGCGAGTTTTGGCTTGGGAATTTGGAGGTAAGGCATGCTGGGGAGGACCCGGGAGGATATGTCAGGGGATGTATAGTGTGGTGTATTTTGCGAGGGCGACGGGGCGCGCGCTATGGAGGGCGGGTCTGTTGTAAAAGGATGATAGGGTGGTACTTGGATGGAAGGAGTGAGTGCTCCCGTGTCAAAATGCCAACATAGAAATTTGATGTGATGTCGGCCATCAAATTGGACCTATAATTTGGAGCCCTATTCCACGTCGAATGTCTGGTCGTGCAATGTAGCTTGATTTGGGCAAATGAAGTCTCTCAATCGCTGACCTAATAGTGCATGGTCTATGTTTACAGTTGCGTGAGGCTCACGGTATGTATGTATCTCATACTTGTTTCTTGCTTATCCTTTCATGCACGAGCAAGGCGCGATGCTTTCCATCGTACATCGGGGCTCTCCTCGTCGCAGTCACTTTCCGCGAAAGAGCAAAATATTCACAAGTATGACTACATCTATCATCACGGGGAGCTTAATCACGTTGAAGCATCCAACATCGCAATGAACGCACAATCTCACACCACTACAACCCCCTATCAACAAAATTCCACGGTACACCTTGTCCAACGCTCCCAGCGCACGTTCAAAAACCTCTCCGCGGACTCAAACGCAAGCATTGTACATTGTTTACTCTACGTGCATTAGCGTGCAGTGCAAATTCTAGCTCTGAACCAAGGTTCGCTGCGTTCGGGCAATTACAACATTGTGAACCATGGCTCTGCTGCGGTAGGTGGTGTTCGAACCACGGTACGCTACGGCTTCCGGGCGCTTTCTTTCATGCATGCACATGGACCCCACGCATACCGTCGCTGGATTGTGGTGGGCTAAAAGTCGCAACGTGCGGGGCTCAACATATGGGAGTGACTTACAGCATCATGGGTTGTTGAATGAACTTTCGAGGGCGTGCGTGCTGTTGAGTTTCGATGTGATTCTAGAGGCGATTGGATTTGTTGATACACGACAATTCCATCACTGGGCTCTTCTGCGGGAAATACTATCTATCCGCGTGATGTTGTGTAGATGGTTTCTGAGTACCTAGATCAGTCAAAGCGTAATGAGATCATTGTGATTTAGAAAACAGAATCTTATCGTTTTGTCCCCTACATCTTCTTCAAAGCGCACTTAGGCTCCACATTACCTCCCATTTTCCCACTAGATACAGTAACTAGCAGACGTCAACCCAAAAGACCTCTACTCGTGGTATCAAAACAAAAAAACTAACAACCTGAAATTCACCTCACAACCCACTTCCCTTTCTCAATCCTTCCTCTCCAAACTCTCAACTCTCCTCTTCAAATCGCGATTCAGCACATCAAAACCCGGTCCTGCCTTCCTCGTCCCATCCGAGAAATTCCACGCAAAGAACCACCCCGAAAAGTCCTCTCTATTCACAAACGTCGTATGTCCCGGCGTCACTTTACTCGCTTGGAACTCGAAGTAGTGCGTGCCAACGAGAACTCCTCTCCAGCCGCCATCCCAGACGAATCGCTCTGGAGAGTTCTCCTGGGGAGGCTGTTAGTTGGCTGGAGGGTGGATAGGAGAAGAGAAGTGGAAAGGAGGAAGGAGGGACGCACAACTACGACTGGGTTCATGTTGATACCCATGTCGACGCGGATTGTGTCGCCTATTTGAAGTTCTTTGCCGAGCTTGCCGGCGGGAGACACGATGCTTTTAAAGTGTCCTGTGTGCCATTCTGGCAATTTGGCAAAGTCGAGGAACTGAGTTTTGTTAGAGACGTTCTCATTTGAATGTGTGAGGGTGGTTCTTACGACGTCTCGTACACGCTCTGGTGGCGCCGCGATCTCAATGGGTGTAGCCGCTACCTTGTATACCACCATTCTGATGGATTGTGGTGAAGGCTTTATCGAGGGATGTGTATCAACGCAGTGGAGATATCCGGAGGCGCTGTGCGGTGTGGGTGAATTGAGATTTGGATATATGCGTCCCAAGCAGTCTCATCGATGTTGGGGATAGCTCTGATCTGGTGTAAGATGTCTTAAAGCTGTTGCTGTATTCTTATACTTCGTGAGAAGCATGCGAACGCGGGGCCGATCCTTGCCCAATCAGGTACACAGCTCTCAGTGGGATTCCAGCTGACTTTTGGGCCGGAGTAACATCAACGGGATACCATCATGAGAATCGAATTATTTTGTCCATTGCCAGAAAGTGCAGGGTCGGTCTATAGCATGTTGGGAAGACCTTCGCCCGCAGTTATTCAAGAACTCTCCGAAGCGGAAGTGGTTGGGTCAAATGTTCAGCCGACTCGGAGCAATGAGAGTTCAGCAAGCGAGAACAGCGCGAAGGAAGCGCGAAAACTATCGAGGTTAGAACTTGCGCTAGTCCGCCACGAATACGAGGTACTAAGGATTGGTCGACTCCTACTTCCACCTTGTACTTTACAACAAAGTCGGTCATTCTCTCTCTACCAGTTTCGGAGTCAAGCGCTTGAGGACAAGGGGGCGACTCCCTACTACAAAGGATTACTCCAACCCCGCATCAAGATCCGTGAACGGAAATGTTTTGGGAACGCCTTGTGTTCATCTTGCTCGCGCACAACATACTAGTGACCGGTCAGGTCTCGGTGCCGAGCCTCTTCGTCCCAGAAGAATATGTCTCGAACACGTTTGAAGTCTCAATAGCTGGCAATGTACGAATCATAATCGCTTTCTAGTGCGTAACAGCTAAAACAAAACCAGGACGCTACAGCGACGACGTACCTCTTCGACCCAGGATGTGAGGACTTCGCGTGTGGACCTGTCACGCTCATCCAAGGCCCAACCACAGCAATCTACAGCGAAGCAAACGTGCCACCAGGTGGCATCACCACCGTGTGGTCGTGTGCGCTCTCGCCGTCCGGGGAGCCGACGACTGCTGACTGCACCTTGACTTCACACTGGCCGGATCACGACTGCTGTTCTGGCTCGGACACGAAGCAATACCCTCCTGGAACTGGCTTTGCATTCCCAACGTATCGGGCGATACTGACGGCCGGCAGCGTTACTGGAGTCGCGATTACAGCGACCAGCTCGTCTCCCAGTAGCGTGGCAAGCCCTTCTGGAACTGCGTCCACCGCTTCTTCAACAGCGTCATCCCCCACGGAAGCATCGACTACTGCATCGGTGGGAGTTCCCACTGCCCCGATTAGAGCGTCAAGCTTCGCTGGGACAGTCTCGAGTGGAGCTGGGGCAGCCTCAAGCGGAACCGGAACGGCCACGACACCGACAGCGAGCAGTACGCAAAGCGTTGCAAGCGAAACAGGAACTGGTGGCTCTCCTACAGGTTCAACCTATCCCTCCCGATTTATGGAAGTATGTATCGGTCTCATCGGAGGTATGTTATGGCTATGAAGCGCTAGCACGCAACCACGGAGCTCAGATCATACGATCTTGTGTGAACCTGTAACATACATAACCAAGGCCTTGCACATAGGCAGTAGACTCCGCTACGCGGCTTGAAGGCCAACTATATGACGGCAGGGCGACTTGCGGGCAGCTCACTCACTATCTATTGGGCAAAAGGGGGGAAAAGCTGCCAAATATGTGGCGGTATCCACGTCAGGTAATGAAGCCATGAGTGCTATCTTTATCGGACAAGGCGTCACGTAACGGAGAGTGGTAGCGATGTTATACAGAACTAGAAATTATAATGTTTGCAACACTAATTGTGGCTATCATTCATGTTCCCGAGGACACATACATTGCATAGTCTGGCCTTTTGCAGGCCAGTAACTTGTGAGTACTTGTGATGATTCCTTTCAAAAATTTCATTCATCCAATTTCATGCAGAAGATAGCTCAGCACCATTTCCAACAGAACCATCTATGTCCTTCTCCTCTCCAATCGCGTCCTTGCGCTTCACATCCCCGATATCAAACCTCTCCAACAACCCCACCTCCCACCCCTGAAACTTCCTCGCACTCGCCGGAATCAACGCTTGACTCTCCTCCAACCCCCCTCTCAGCTCTTCAAACAGTTCCCCCGGAAACTCCACCTCCTCCTCATCCGCCTTCTCTACCTCGCCCGGCTGTGCAGGCGCCCACGTCTCCCGCTTCCAGAACACCTTCATCGCGCGGGTAGGCTCACGAGAGTTGATTGACGAGGAGAAGAAAAGGTCGGGTGTGAAGACCCAGAGGAGGAGAGCTGATACTGGTTCGGGGGATGAGGAAGAAGATGAAGGAATGGGAGGGTGGACGTGGAAGCGGCGGATGTTTTGGTTTTCGATGAGGTAGAGGAGGCGGGCGGATATCCATTTTTGGGGTGGGTAGGAAGTGATTGGAATGGGAGGAGAGATGGCGATACACCATTTCCAGATGCGGTAGTCGGAGGAGGCCGTGTCTGGGGTGCCGAGGATGTGTTTGCAGTGGGTACACTGGAGAGAGGTGTCTGATGTCTGAGTGTCGGGTCAGCATGCGGCGCACGTAGTGAGGCAGAAGAGCGGACGGATAAGGGAGTGCAAGTATATTGGATGTGGATCTAGAATGTAGCCTGTTCTTATCCCACCATGTCCAAGGGCCTTTGGGTATGGCAGTGAAACGACCAGGCCGCTCCTTCACAACGCCAGCAAGCCCATCATCCAAAGGAGAGGATTTGAAGGCGTGCGAATTAAGTGTAGGAGCCTCTCATTCTAGGGCATTTGTATCGACGGCATTGCCATGGAGAGGCTAATGCCCCCTTCTTGATGCCCACCTGACCAACTTTTGACGATTATGGATTTACGAGAGCGTTAAAGACCTACCTCGACTCCTGTGCAATCCTCATCTTTGAGCAAGAAACTCGCCAGATCTACGAATCCTATACCTTTCGTGGCTTGCAGCCTGTTACCAGCAGCGTAGCCTTTCTTCCCGATCGCCTCCTCGGTTGCATGGTCGTGCAGATGGTGTTCGTCCGGCTTGTGACAATGCCAGAAGTCCATCATCTCTGCCCAATTCTCGTTGGGCAGGTCTCTCCACTCGCGCACCACACCTGCCGGGACGATTACCTCTTGGCAGCTCTTGCAATGAACGGTCACATCTGTCGCATTGTTGAGCGACGCGCCATCCCACGGCACGATGTTGACTTTGCGTTCTTCAGACAGCAGCGTCCCAAGCATATCAGAGCCTTCTTTCTCTTCGATCTGAAGTCGCAGAGTTAGATCCTTGCTCGGAGGACTGGCTGGTAGTGAGAGAGCGGCATCGCCTCCTCCTTCCACCTGTATGGGAAGCTTTATTGTAGCTGACGTGCCGTCGTGAGTTACAGTGATGGCGCAGCCATTGCTGGCCAGCTTCGCCTTCGTCTGCCGCGTGTGTACTGTGTGTAACGACGCAAACAATGTGACCGTCCGGATATGTAGAAGCAGCTCCGCGTAGAGCGTAATCGAGGTGTCGTTCATCGCGAGGCGCTGCTCGGGTTCTTGCTTATTCTGCAGTAGGTTTGGGGACGCGATTTGCGCGGGCGATGCGCTGGGCTTGGGGGTTGTCGCTATCTTCACCGTCTCTTCTGGAAGCCCGAGCGCGTCGTAGGCGGACGCGGGGAGCCTGGAATTCGGCATGGTGCGGTCGCGCAAGCCATACTGGTGCTATGAATGGTGGGGAGGTCGAAGTGAGCGAGAGCTGTCGAGCTAGGGCGAAATATCACTGCCGAGGAATCTCCGCTGCCGTGCCACAACAAACAGGCTGGCGCATCTACTTGAAGTCTCCTTTGGACTCACATTTATCTTCTGAAGAAGAAAGCTATGTTCAGGCTCTATTGGCGGAAAGACGGCTCGAATCGCCCAGGTGCCCAGACCCCGGCTCGTCTATGGCCATAGCGTCGAAATTGCGGAACCGTCCCATACCTCCGCACTCACAACAACCCCAATTGAACTCTCAAATCGAGACATGGCTGCCAAAACTCCCGTACCCTCCCTCGGTCATGTCACTGTAGTCGGTGGCTGCGGCTTCCTCGGTTCGCACATCGTCTCCCTCATCGTAAAGCGCCATCCCTCCACGCGCGTCTCCGTTCTTGACCTCCGCACCTCCACGAACCGCAATGCCTCGTCACAAGTCTCGTACCACGACGGCGACATCACCGACCTCGCCTTCCTCAAGAAGCTCTTCGCAGAATTGAAGCCCGACACCATCATCCACACCGCATCCCCACACTTCCACCTCCCCCCCGCCGTCCACGACAAGGTAAACATTGAAGGCACCAAGAACCTGCTCTCCGCCGCACAAGAAACAGGCGTAAAAGCATTCGTCTACACCTCCTCCGCCTCCGTGATCCTCGGGCCCGAAACCGAACTCGTGAACGCAACGGAAGAATGGCCAATGGTCACAGGCGATGCGCAGCCAGAGTACTACACGACGACAAAAGCCTACGCCGAAACCGCCGTCCTCGAAGCGAACCGCACACCCGCGAGTTTCCTCACTTGCGCAATTAGACCCGCGGGCATCTTTGGAGAAGGCGACGTCCAGCTGCTGCCGCCTATGGTCGGCGCGTTCCGCAAGGGCCAGACGAAATTCCAGGTCGGATCGAATGACAACCTATTCGACTTCACGTACGTCGAGAACGTGGCCTTTGGCCACCTTCTCGCGGTGCAAGCGCTGCTGCACTCGCACAAGATGCTGCCCACGGTCCCGCTCGACACGGAAAGGGTCGACGGCGAAGCCTTCTTCATAACCAACGGACAACCTGTGTACTTCTGGGACTTTGCGCGTGCTGTGTGGCACGAGTGCGGCGACCGGCGACCACTGAGTAAAGTGTGGAAGCTCGACAGGGATTTTGCCTTTGCAGTTGGTGCGTTGCTCGAAAATGTGTTCTGGGTACTTGGCCGGACGCCAAATATTACGAGGAAGCAAGTTCGGTACAGCACATTGTCTAAATATCACAACATCGACAAGGCGAAGCGGAGGCTTGGGTACTACCCGCTTGTGCACCTGGATGAGGGTGTCAGGAGAGGTGTGAGGTGGTTCTTTGAGAACGAGGCGAAGAAGGCGCAGAAGAAGGATCAATAGAGCATAGGGACATCATGTTTACGTTGTAATGCTTCTTTGGACACTTTGTAGATATTGTAATTGCCTACTCAGATCCCTTATTCCTGGATCTGCCGTATCGTTAAACCCCCAGTAATTGATCATCATCCTTGCCATGCGGTATAAAGTTACAGTATTGCGCCGTACCTGTGCATGCACCTAACCTTGAAATGCTTACTAATGTACCACATAGAAAAACACCGTAAAACACCGTCCAAGACTCCAGTTGCGTGGACCCAAGTGGTAGGGGCCCGGGTATCAACTCTCAATCTAGCATTGATGCGTAGCCGTGACGTCGTAAGACTGCCCGCAGGCAGGTAAAGATTTCCAGTAAGCCGATCTAGAAGCAATTCCTACAAGTATCGATTCCGCGTTAGCATGAACAAGACAAGGATGGGAGTGCGATGTCACTTACTCGGCGCTGTCCTGCGCCGACCGTCGGAGACGTCGGTTGTAGATCTTCTTTTCATCGGGACCACCCCAGAAGAGCTTTGCAGCCTCAAGATTGACCAAAGTACGCGGGTCATAAGCGGGTGACTCCTCTTCGATGGCTTCGATAATGGCCTCAATGTGTGAACGCATATCGTCCTTCCTGGTAGCATTGTAGCATAGCACACCATCCGGAGAGACCCTATGGTGGAAGATCGGCGTGTCGAACTTGACGCGCGGCAGAACATCCGGGAATTTGGGACTAAGATGGATCATGATGCGGAACATGCCTCCGTCTAAATTCGTCATTGGCCGACCGAAGAATACTAGGCGCCAGACAAAAGGGTTCTTGTCGACCAAGTCCAGATCGAGCGTCACCGCATCGTTTCTCTTGTAATTCTCGACGATCTGCTCGAATTGTCGTTGGAGGTTGCTTGCTATGCCCATCTCCTTCTCAACGGCTCTCATGCCGTCAGTAGCCCAGGTCTGCGTCTCTTCGTTGAGCTTGGCTAGGATGGTCTGGAGGCGCTCCTTCAGTTGCGGATATTGAAAGGTGCCTTCCATCGTGTTTCCGGGGCCCTCGAATGGCATCTTCTCGAACCGCTCGCCGTCCTTATGTTTCTTCATTTCGGTCTCGATGCTAGCAAGATACGACTCGTAGTACCAAAGGAACCGGCGCTTGCAAAGGTCCTTGAACGGCTCGAACGGTGCATCGCCAGCGCCAGACAGATAATCCTCCTCCGCGTTGTAGACAGTCACAGACGGCTTTCCTCGCTTAATGCCTAGATAATCTTCGAGTCGTTCGATCACGGAGATGCGTAGAGTCTCGTGTCGAATCTTGGCCACGTAGGCAGCCTGGTTCTTCTTGTCGTAGTCAGATTTAGCGTCTTCAAAGCCAGGCTCGTTCTCGTAGGGATTTGAGGACATAAGGCTCTGTATGGATATCAAGATAGACTCCAAACCCTGTGCGGAAGACCACTCCTCGCCCCGCTCACCCCGCCATGTGCTGCACTGCTATTAGCCGGCCATCTTTCCATATACAAGGCTTTCCTTACCCAAGAATTGACAAGCAGACTTTTCCCCCAGCATAGATATTTGGGTTGAATCGAGTGTGACCGCTGTTGGTGGTAATGCACTGGACGTTGGGGGCTTTCGTAGGATACTCCTTGGTGAACTTGGCGGTGAACTCAAAGAAGCCGAACTCGTAGGGGGTGTCCGGAGGTCCGATGATCAAGGCACGCACATGCCGAACGTCGATGTCACGGCAGGCAACCGCGAGAGCTGGTATACGTTAGCAGCTGGCGTAATCCTTAGGCAACAAGTATTGGCACTCACACAGATCAGAACCCCGCTGTATCTCACTCAATTCCTGATACCTGTAAGCTTATGGAGGTCTCATACACGTAGTTGGATACGTACGCGTGTTATACGCAGGATCGATTGGTTTGACATTGTGTGAGGACCTTGGGAAGGCCGAGCGCAGGGAGAGTTAGGGCAGGAGCTGCCGCCGCCTAAGTTGGGAGCGTGTGTTAATTATTTATCGGATGGTAGTTAACAACAGACGGGACGGTGGCGGGTGTTTGGAGTGTGGGTCAGAGGCCGCCGCCGTCTGGTCAACGTTTAAGTGCGGAGCCTGAGTGAAGCATCACAGAGCAGGGTGGGGTGGGCCACCGGCAGGGATTAGGTCACCTACGGTTTGGGGTCTCAACACTCAAGGCCGTGCGCAAGATCGTGCAAACATCGCCGCACTCGCAGTGACAGAGGAGTGGTTCTAGAGGCGCCGAAACGTTCCCGAGAACAAACTGAGGAGCCTTCAGGCGTGCTTCCCTCAAACTGTCTACGACGGTGATTGTGAGCGGGCAGGAAGTGGGGGCGTGGTGCTCTTGGTCCTCAAGATGTGAGCTATCAACACATGCGCTTTGCGCCATGCTCGCTGCGACATATCACTGATTCCTTTAGGGTTGTCTTCGCGCTTTTCATAATCAGCAAGTCTGGAGGTCTTATTTACAACCGCGAATTCCATGCCGGCCTGCAGAAGCTCAGTAGCAACGACCTCCTCATGCTTGCGGGTTCATTCCATGGGTACGCCCTCTCCCACTTCGATTCCATACAATAGAATCTAATTACCCTATTTAGCATGCACGCAATCACAAAGCAACTCTGCCCGAACCCACCCGTACCGCCGGCCCCTTCTTCTGCGCCCGCCGCGAATCTGGCTCCATCCCCCTTTATCCACCGCGCAACTGGCATCGAAGTCCTCGAGACCTCACAATTCCGCATGCAATGCTTTCAGACTCTCACCGGAATCAAATTTCTCCTGTTCACTGAACCGCAACAGCCAAACATTGATATCATGGTGAAGAAGATATACGAGTTATATGCGGACTTTGTGATGAAGAACCCTTTCTATACAGTGGAGATGCCGATCAGGTGCGAGAAATTTGATCGCGGGTTGGATGGATTCGTCAAGTTGAGGGGCTGAAGGGGAAGTTAGGGAAAGTTGATGTCATCTGATTGGGGGTTCACAGGGTCAAGACCGTGGGGACCCTCTGCCGACTGAAGAGTACTTCAGACAGGTAAAAAGACACATGCACAGGAAGCATATAGCAAAAGGGCGAGTGAATGCCATATGGACGCTGAGTTGCAGGGGACTGGAGCTGGGGGAATAAGGGCGAAGAGAGATCCCGGAATCGAGTGAGGAAGGTCCTGGCCCGTCAAACATATCTGTCACAGCTAGGAGCCATAAGCTCTTGCTCGTACGTCTGAATATCGAGACAAGTGGATGTTTCGATGTGTCCTATTCAGAAACCCGCTAGTCGCATCTACTATGAGATGCGCCACACAGTGGTATGCGCCAGCATGAGTCTTCTACCCGTGAACGCCTCAGATGCTCGTTATTCGCCATAGTTCGGGGCTTAAGCCGTGTCCATCTTATCATCGTCCTTCTTGTCCTTACTACCACTTCCGCTGGGCTGACCCTGATCGTCCAACAAGGGTTGTTTCTCATCACCCTCCGCCACGGGCTCAAGCTCGGACTTGCCCTCTGCAGCCTCTTTAGACTTCTTTTCTTTCTCTTGCCGTGCTTTCTCCTCCTCGAAGCTCATCCTCAAGGCCAATGCAAGCTCGGGGTCCACAGAGGGGTCCACTCCGAATTCGAAAGAATTGCCGCCGGCATCTCCGCTCTCTCCACCCGCATTGCTTGCGCCTGCGCCGCCAGAATTAGCATCTCCCCCGAGTATTGGTGTGGTGACGAGAGAGTCGCTGAGCAGATTCGAGCTGGGCTGGATAACCGCAAGATGTGACCCCTCCGCGCTCTGGCATGCCTCGCTGAACTTCTCAAGCTTCCTAGTTGTCTCTTCTCCAAGCTCGCCGAATGCGATGATATCTACGCTTATGCCATTCTTCTTCATGCGCTTTGACAGCTTCACGAGATCTTTCTCCTCCTCTTCAATCGGGCTGCAGGTGAAGACGACTATTCGCTGTTTCTGTGACTTGTTCTGACGGTGCTTGAGTGCCAACTGCGTCATCGTTAGTACTGCGGAACGGTGTCGGAGGCGAATGCACAGATGACGTACCGCGGCGACGTTGATGCCTGTGGAGAAGTGCGAGGTCCCCTTTATCTTCGTGCGGTGTAGACCGTCGAGGACCTTGCCGATGTCCGTAGTGAGAGTGGTAAGAATCTCTGGTGTGCTGCCTCCCATGCTCATGAGACCGACCGACGACTCTGGGTTTGCCCCAGTCTTTGCAGAGAAGATGAGGTTCACGGCGTCGGCTTGCGCTTCCCATCGCGAGGGCCTATGATTGCATCAGTACCGCGCAGCGACATCGGCGATAGCACGATACATACACATAGTCACCATTGCGGCTCGCCTCGCTATTGTCAACACTGCGAATGGTCAGCGAGCGATGGCTGGTGGGGTTGGCCCGTGACTGACATTATCATAGAAGCCTCCAACACCATGATGATGATCTCGCTGGTTCGATTGCGGGGTGCAGAAAGCGGTGGCGTGGGTTATGGTTGCGAAGTGGTGGCTGTTGGGGACGTTCGGAGCTACCCAAGCTCGCGAATAATACAGGTGAGGACCGGGGATTATATCGGTCACGTGGACGCGGAGTGCTGGAGCCCTTGAGATCAGATTGACAGCTAATCACGAGCTCTGCAAAGCTCCAAATGTATATGTGGGATTGGTGAAAAGAGTACCGTAGGCTCTTCAGCGGCAGTTCCTCGTTGCAGTACCTTCTAGATATTCGATGTACTTCTAACCTAGAACCTGCCTTGAGAACCGTACCTGCCCGGCTAGTATCACAGGGTTTCGCGTCATGCCAAGCACGCGGCTGTTAGCGCAGCACGGTGGTTGCCCCGTGCGGCGGAGATCTAGCGGCGTACACAACGCACCTTCCCCCGTCCACAAACATACATCAATTGATTGAGAAGTCGCATACCCACAGGCGCAGAATCTTCTCGCTCTCTATACCTTTTCGCTATCCTCCAAGTTGGATAATTATCAACATCAGTAGCTTCAATCCACCGGTTCAGCAGTAAACAAGCATCAACAACTATGTCACATCTCACCACCGAGGCAAAAGCCGCCGTAAAGGCCAACCTAGAGCTTGAGTGTAAGTATTATGTGCGCGATCTCACTGCATCCACTAATCATCAACAGTAAAAGCGCGAGGGGAGAAGCTCGTTGCGATGTGCGAGGCCCAGGTCGCGAGTCTTCGATCCCGTCTGGAACGACGCGTCAACCGCATACCTAATAGCAAGCGCGATATGAGCCTCCTGGAACTACTTGATCCGTCTACCAATGGTCTCGCTAAGGCCGCGAAACCCTCGCCAGCGAAGAGAGAACTTGCGCCGACTGCCACCCACGCGCCAGTACCTATTCGTAATGCTACACAGCCAGCAGCACGTAAGACCAGAGCAGCGCCTGCAAAAGTCGCACCTAAGCCTGCCCCGAAAGCGACAACTCGCGGCAAAAAGCGCCCATCAGATGACGGCGATAAGGAAAACGATGAGCTCAGCGTACCGAAGAAACGTGTCAAGGCCGCGACCAAGCCAGCAGCACCGGCGCCGGTACCAGCTGCGCGTAGCACTCGGGCTGCTTCCAAGAAAGGTGGCCCCCAAGCAGCGCCGCAGGTCCTTTCGCCGAGGCCTACCAACAGCCGGCCTGCTACCCGCACACGTCGTGCGCGATGATTCACTTCTGCAGTCTGCACATCTGTCTACAAGCGACCGTAGTTGCCAGCTCGCAATGACCTGTTCACACCTTCCACATTGCGATTTGTGCTACAACGGTTGTGAAGAAGCTTGGAATACAACAAGAGCCTTCTCTGAAGCATCATGACTACCTCTGGGCTTCGATGTACTAGTCAAGGGTGACTCAAATGATACGAACCCACGGTAGTCTCGTCATTAAGGACACTTTCTCATAACAATCTCCGGAAGGATTCGACTACCCCACCTCGGCACTTCCGCTGTTTTTGTGCTCTAGGAAGACTTCCGCGATTCCTCACTCGTCGGATCATCTCAATTCCAGCGTGCAGACCGAGCCAATGACACATTGATCATCAAGGCGTAGCGGGATGCGCTTGCAGAAGCTTAAGCGGAGAACGCTGCACCTATGAATGAGGTCCAACCTTGCATGAAACACGCTGCTGGTGCCCTCTTTGCAGCCTTGCCACGATTCGGGGCGTAACTCTGTACGCTCCAATCAGTCACCGTGGGCAACATAGCCAGGTCAAGGGTAGGCCGAGGCGAAGCATCAGAGTCCAGAGGGCTCGGGCATGGTAGACCTTACACGCTAGGAGATTTGGGATGTCAATGCACCACTCGTGGACATCCCTTTCTAGGCATGTGAACTGGACCTTGAAGTGGTGCAGGACCTTGGGCAATGGGAAGAAGAGGCTTTCCAATTCTAGAAGGACAGGTCGGACACATAGATAGACGTAGCTGTAACGCAGAAATACAATGGATTACCCAATCATGATCAGACTGCAATTTTGCAAGGTGGTGCAAACAACCTGGGAAGTCTCGAAAGCATGTGCACAAATGCGCAAACTCAGGTCAATTCACCCGGCGTAAAACCACGTGGATCTTTATCTATTCGCCACTGATGTCTCAGTTGTGAAGTCGTTGCCGGAGCGAATAAAGTTCGCTAACGCGCAGACGTGCAATGCATGTTTCAACGACTGCGCAAAGTCGGGCACAATGGCTCTGATATTGCGCGCCTTTATCATCTCGCGTGGGAACGCTCGAGCAACGGTGATCGGGCCCACAACTGCGCCGCCGGTGCGGTGGACGCCGCGGGCTGCCGGGATTATTCGCAATGGCCCCCACACTATCCGGTGAGCGCTTGTTGCACTCGCCACAGCGAAGGAACGGAGCATACGTCGCCCGTGCTTAGGGACAGATGGCATGTTACTTCGAGTGTTTTCGCACAAGGAGAAGATGACCAAAGCTACTCTTTTGGTACGAACGGTCTTCGTCTTGATGACGAAGGCCCGTGAGGTCGAACCCCCGGGCGGGAGTGCGGCATGGGTACTAATGATGGCGCAGTCGCGAACCACAGCCTCAGGCACGCCAGAAGCGCTGCTGATCCCTGCATCGTGTGGCCACTGGTGAGCCACCGTCAAACGTTAGATGCATATGCAGCGTTTCCTTGTAGGGTTCACCGGTCCAAGCCTCGCGTCTCAGAGCAGACATGGCGAGCAGTGTTTGGACGCTGGCAATGCACCGGCGGCGGGGGAGTTGATCGCTGTGACCGCCCTTTGGAGTGGTTTTCGGGAGGGCGTTTTGCTCGACGGTGAGGAAGTGGCGGACTCGCACACTCGCCACGGAATGCACACGACGGGTTGCAGCAACGACGACACGGCTTGCGTCTGCAAATCGAGCAGCCGAGTGACGCAGGCACGTCTCTCGCATTATACCGCGTCGAAACGGCGCCGCGACAGCGAATAATAGGATTCCCTCGTATTGTGCATCTCCAAGCCCCATCGTCAATAAGTAAGCGTTAGCTCCATCGAGCCATCGCGGCTTGGCGAAATAGGCAGCAACCTGACGAAGTGCTCGTCAACTTCTCGAGGCCGACCACTGCCTCTCTTTCCCATCCCACTCCATATCCTCTCCTCCGTCCTCTGTTTTGCCTCAGCCTGTGTCCTGAGGCTTCGTCACCTGGCTCTTGCGCTTTAACCGCCCTTGTTCGTTGCATATCTTCCCGTGCCGCAGCCCGTCTTACGCTGCGCCGCCCTCATATACGGACACCCCCGCTGAAAGTTGACACGCTTGCGAGCGCCCTTGAAATCCACTCAGTACTTCTGGCTACTCCTACGCCTTTTTTGTCAATCGCATCTCATCCCCGCTTCACCTGGAACATTTATGAAGGCGTGACCTTCGGACCACTCGACGGCTCTTCTCATAGAGCCCGCCCATTCGGATTGCTCCCTCCTCTTTCGTCCCGATCCGGTAGGGCGGCCTCCATCCGTGACTCCCAGCTGTCAAACCAGACCTGCAAGTCTGGCGCTGGCGTGACTCATAACCGGGTCGTCACACAGAGAGTCGCGAGCTGATTGTACTTGAATACAGTCACAGCCACCATGTCGGCATCCCACTCCCATCCCCGCCGTCGTCCTCAAAAGGCATCGGCCCCTACTCTTTCAACCCATGGAATGTCATTGCGAAAGAGCGGTACCTTCCATTCACCAAAGTCGATTGCATCAGATGTATGTGACCTGGACAACCAACACTACATGCCGCGTCGCTCGCCAACATCCCCGGAAAGCCTTGAGCAACTTCTTCATCAAGACTCCAGTGTACGTCGGGTCCAGAACTTACTCGACGACTTCGACAAGAGGGTTGCCGGCCACAAGTCCTCGTCGACTGGCTCGAGTATCCTATCCGACCCGGAGGTCCTGCCGGTTCCCGGCCTATTCCTAACAAGCACGAGCCTGGAGGCCACCCACATGGATGTTGACCCTAAACCGAAGACCCAACAAGCTTCGCATGAACACGCATCCGACAGTGGTCTTGGTACCAGTGTCGGTTCAAAAGACGGTAAGGCTCGGCTGCACGATCCCGCCTTGCAGGACCCGCCTTCTGACATTCATAAAGGACAATCATCTGCTCGCGAGTCCATCAGCACTTCTGTTTCCTCTTCCCACGCTGCCATCACGCGTTCCTTCAGCGCACTTGGCGGCTCAGAGGAGAAGCACACTTTGAGCGATTATGCTTCGGAACAGATTCGCCAGTACATTGTAGAACCCATCCTCGCTGAGGGGGCTCTTAAGGACTTCCATCCCTTGATTACCGACGTCCCTCGTCGGATAGGTGAGAAGAACATTTGCAACCTCCGCGACCTCGAAAAGACTTTGATCTTCCTGGCACCGGTAAGTGGCATTCGATATCTTTCTGAGAGTGCAAAAGCTTATTGCATTCTTCGTGGTTTTAAGGAGCTATCGGCAACTCCGGCATCGTATCTTCAGTTCTGCGAGCGATCAATTCAACTCTTGCATGCGACCGTCGACCGACTCTCTGAACAAGACCAACGACTTCCTTCCGACCGCCCTTACACTAACAACTACTTTCTCGATTTGGTTGAACAGATCCGAAGATACGCAGCAATCATGGCCGCCACCCGCCGCAAAGAAGAGAATGGAGAAGAAGTCGACGAAATGGACTACTCCCGGTATGCTAATACGCCATTTGCTGTGGCTATCCGCACAACGCTAACCCACGGAAGTGAAGAGAAGATTACCCTACGAGGTGGGCTAAGCCATGATGGCCGCCCCGTCGAGCTGGTTCGGGAGAAGAACGGCATGACTATTCCTCTTGCCGAAGATGCCGACAAGGTTGCTACCGGATTTGCCAGTAAGCGAGCCTTGTCGGATGATGAGATGGACGTCGATGAGGTAACGCGTTCCATGGCTCGTCGACGAAAGTCTGACAAGCCTGGCGACATCATGCACGTGTGCCGTGACTGCAAGAAGGAGTTCAAGCGCCCTTGCGATCTCACCAAGCACGAGAAGACGCATTCTCGTCCCTGGAAGTGCACTGAGGAGAAGTGCAAGTACTTCGATCTTGGATGGCCGACCGAGAAGGAACGTGACCGCCATGTCAACGACAAGCACTCCAATGCTCCCGCGCAGTATAAGTGCTTGTATCCGCCTTGCACATATGCGTCTAAGCGTGAGTCCAACTGCAAGCAGCACATGGAGAAAGCGCACGGTTGGGAGTACGTCCGATCCAAGAGCAATGGCCGAAAGAAGGCCAATACCAACGAACGGTCTCCACCAACTCCTCTGACGCCATTTCTGGGTACTCCTCAATCAGCCACTCTCTCTACGCCGATGACACCCTTTGCGCCTTCTCCATCTGTCCCGTTGATCGATAACTTCGATTTCAATAATCCTTATGGATTCGGCACTCCTGCCCTTGGTGTCAGCGGATTCCAGCCAGACTTCCGCCGGGACTCTGTCACAACCGACGGATCGGCGCTTACCTATTCATCCGGTCACTCTCCTACCGAGCCCACTTCCTTTGAAGATGCAGTGACTCCGGAGGATACCGCTATCAATCACAACGACATCTACAACAATTGTGGGCTCAACATCAACACAAACTTTACTGGTGTTTTCCAACAGCCTACTCCTGCAATGAGCACCGGCTTCGATTTCGAGCCATTGCAGTTCCCAATCACATCTGGAGCGAACAATGTTCCTCACCTCTCTCCAAGCGGACAGGCTGACATGACTCTGTTCTCGCCTCAGATGCACCTCGATGAAGGTTTTGGCGAAGGCATGGATACTTTCACCGCACCGACTGCTGACTTCGAGCTGTTCGGCGATGCTGCTTCATCTACAATGGGGCTTGGTGGCACCTCTGGCTTCTTCCCTGACATGAACAACTTCGGTGGCCAATTCGACAACATGTATGTCGAGCCAACAACCACTTTGGACGACCTGATGGGGAACTATGGTAACCAGCAGTAGGCTGCTGTAATGGTTCACCGGCGAGCATTTGCATACTTCATTTTTCCAACCTTTTTCAAGTAGCGACGGCCTTGATCATTCAGGAGTTTTAGGATAGGCCTCACGTGCGATGGTGGGATGAGCTCTTACGAGAGCATTGGCTGATGGAATACTTGGGTTTGCCGGAGCTGGTTCTCAACGTGCGATTGCATGAGAATAACAGAAAATCCACAAAAACAAAACGATCTTTGTTTTCACGGGTTCACGGCTAGTATAGATATCTTTGGCTCGTTTTGATCTCCCCCCTTATCTTTTGCAGGCCGGGTTGAGATCGCCAGATAGTGTACAATACAGAAAGTGTGGAGGAATCTACTGTGCCACTTTGCAATGACTCAGTCAGGTGGCGGATGATCGGAGTCGTCCTGGACAGCTCCAACCCCGGGTATTTTTCCAGGTTAGTCCGTGCCCAGATTGACCAAAAAGGAAGATCAGGTGCGAACTGCTCGCGTACTGTTTCCTAGGGTGGCACTGTAAGCTACGTTGGTCATAGTCGTGAACTACATTTGTCGCGCGGTGTGTCGGTGACTCAACTCCTGGGCAGGCACACACGCGCATCAAGTCCGTACGAACGCATGCGGACTTGACGATCGATATCACGCCCATTGGCATCCGAGAGTCCGCTAGGTCTAGCGCCAATAGCTGGAGCCGCGCCCTGCGTGAGCGGAGACCAATGACGGACACGGACTCCACGAGCAGACAGGGGGTGCAATGCCGCACGGGCGTTTCATGTAACTAGGCATGCCCCCTCCGATGCCGTCTGCTTGATCTCTTCAACCTCGTCGTTCTCTCGAGGCGGAGCCAGTCCTTCCCTTGGACATTCCAGTCACTCTCTCACACTCTTCGGTCCCTTGTGGCCACGACAATCCTTACTGGGAACACGCCGGCCGTGTACCCGTCTACAAGCTCATCGAGAGCATCATCGAACGCAAAACGATTCGAAACACAGTCCCTCTCACGCGTACGCAATTTCGTCATAGCGATTACAAGCAAGATGTTGGGTTTTCATCGCAGGACGAGGAGTTTGATCCCCGTGAAGGATCTCGCGAAGTACGATAAGGTGCCGATGAACGAAGAGGAGGAGGAAGAGATGGATATGGAGGATAGCGACACGCTGGTTGATGACGTCTCTGAAGCTACGGACAAGACGCGCTCAAGGCAACTTACTCTGATCTATGTCGTGTTCCTTGCAGAAGCGTATGTTGCAATCGATTGTGTGGGTTCAGGGTCTAGAAGCTAATGCAGTGTGCAGCATCATGGCGTCGTCGCTCCAGCCACAACTCCAGATGTTGGTCTCCGACTCCGACTACTGTGGCAACCTTTCCACGAGTTATCTGAGGAGCATTCTTGATTGTGCGTATGCCTTCGGAGGCACGACAGGCCTCTTCTGGGGCTACATGGCCGACCGGATGGGCAGGCGCCGTGTGACCTTGATGGGTCTCTGGATGATGGTCGTCTGCTGCCTAAGCATGGGATTTGCGACCGATCTTGCGAGCTGTACTCTCTTCCGCTACTTTGCGGGACTTGCAAGTTCGACTGTAGTCGTCACGACGCTTACCATGATCGGAGATTTGAGCAGGAGCTTCGAAGAACGTGTTCACAATGTGGCTCTCCTACCGTTGATCGCAGTATTTGGATCAATCGGTCCTATCATTCAGGGCATGGTCTCGGAGAGCTTGCATTCGTCTGGTGAAGTCTGGGAGAAGTTCCCCATCTTGGGATCGCAGCTTGCATGCGGAGGTCTTGTGCTGTCCATTGCACTGGCCGCTACATTCATGCTTCAAGAGGTATAGATCGACCCATGAAAGCAGTGTATCGCAGGTACTAACAATGCTTAGACTCTTTCTCTCGACACGAGTTCGTCACGCATGGATCTCGACTGCGAAAAGGCCGCTTTCTTGTCCGAGAACGACTCAGATGCCCCAAAGATTACCGTGATCGACTTTGTCCGTCCCGAGCCCATCACCATTAACCAGTTCATGCAGGCACCTTCATTCCTTGTCCTGCTAGCCTCATTCTCTCTGCTCTCCCTTCACGCCTCCGTTTTCGATGTTGTTCTGCCCCACCTTGGCCACCAAAGCTCACAGGACGGTGGCATGGGAATCCCATGCCAATGGCTCGGCCTTACCGTTCTAGTCGTCAAGGGCGTGGCTGGCATTACCATCAAGCACATCGTTCCTTCAGCAGTAGAGAAATTTGGCCTGCTCAAGCTCTACCGCTCGACCTCGCTCTTGTTTCCTACCATCTACGTCGTCACCCCGCTTCTTGCTCTTGCAGCAGCTTCGGCATGCTCAACCAACTTTGTGGCTGTCACGTCAGCCATTGGTCTCCTCACCAAGCATGTCCTCACCGGCGGAGCGGGCGTTCTCGTTGGGCTTCTTGTGCTGAACACGACGCCTGACGCATACTCGGCCGGCACTGTGGTCGGTATAATGCAAATCGCCAACCTCTTCAAAGCGCTAGCGGTGGCAGTCAGTGGGGCCAGCTTCTATCTCGCCAACGACATGAGCGTCTCAACGACGAACCTTGCGCTTTGGACTTGTCTCATGCTTTTTGGCAGCTGCGGAGCTGCGCTGGCATACTTTGTCCGCGAGAGACCAAGCGTGGAGCGTGACTTTCCCAGCGAAGTCCTGTGCTGGGAAACATGCTACGATGCGGACGCAGAGAAGAGCGAGTTCGACACTTGAAGCTTTTCCATGCTGAATCGAGAAGCTCACATTCCTTTGGACATGTATCATGTCATGTACGAAATCGTTGGATAAGTACGGTGCGCTACGCTTTCAGCCGGTTTGTCTCATTGTTTCCAGCACAGTCCTTTTTCACATGTGTGCACATTTTCTGTTGCATTTCGACAAGCTAATTCGGCTTCGCGCCTAATTTGTTCTGCCTTCTCTTTGCGTGTAAACTAGGCATTTGAGGCGACAAGAATTGTGTCTGCCTGCAAGACGACAGGGGATGACCAGCGACCAGCGTCCGGCATCTGAAACACGCCAACCAATGCCAGTCCGGGTGTCATCTCTGACACAGTTGCGGAAACGGTTGGTCGGTGTGCAATGCAGCATCAATGGAAGCTGCGGGTAGGACAAGTGTCCTTGTGTATAGCGGCCAATATATTATCATTTCACATCTTCTCCGCAGTTCTCCGCACTCTGGGTGTCTTCTGTGGCTGCCATGGTGTGGCGCGTGCGTGCAGTCGGTGGCCCACCGTGTGGACCACTTGAGCGGCAGGCCTGGGTCTTGCCAAATTGCGGGACAAGATGCAGGATGCAGGGATCCACCTGCCGCAACATGCCCCTTCAGGGCGATGCGCCTGCAGGCAGTGGTAGGCTCGCGACCTCCTTGTTTACGAACGCGCTCTCAAGTTCACCGTTTGTCTCCTTATACTCCCGCCCGCCGCACTTTTAAGGGTCTTTGTTTACACATCCCGCCGCCCATCACACCCCACCAAAACATCCACAACTGCGCGTATCGATACACAACAGGCACCACCCCCAAGCGCACACCGCACGCCGTAGACACTGAATCCCCATCGCGCGCGCCGCCATGTCGCTCAGCGCCACATACAAGGCGTTCCTGGCGAGTCCCTCGTCTGGCGCGCTCGCCGATAATGCGTCGCTGCACTACATCACTACGCTCACAACCATCAACAATGCGCCGGCCATAATCAAGCACTTCACGATGCAAGAGAAGTTGCTGAAGCAGAAGGAGCACAAGGTGCTGAATGCGATTGAGAGCTCCAATGGCGGGCTCTGCGTGGATCTGCAGGTGACAATCGAGTTTGTCCAAGGCGGCGGCGCGTATTTGCCCGGCCTGGATGACAATTTCGTCTCCGACAGGACCGTGACGTTCCCAATGGTATGTTAGAGTTGGTGCACTCTGTCACCCCACCATTGGCATTGGAGGCGTTCATCAGTCTGTGTCCACGAGCTGACGCAAGCTACGCAGGTCCATATCGTCAGTTTCGAGGCGGGGAAGATCACCCAGATCCGAAAGTACTGGGACCAGGGCTCTCTGCTCAAGCAGATTGATGTCATTGGCGCACGCGCACGTAACTGGCCTATCCGTGACGGCAAGGACCAAATTCGCCTCATTGCCTCCAGCGCAGCGAGCACACCCCAGTCGGAATCCGCTGAGCCGTCCCGTGGCCGTGGTCACGATGAGGTTTCAGTCCGCCAACGCCCTGCGCGAACGGCAACGAACAATGCGATGAACGATCCCCATGCATCCCTTTCGCTCTTCGAGAACCGCCAACCCGAGGAGGAGGGCGAGTATGAGTCGCATCCGATAGCATCACGAGCACAATCCGCTAAACCTCCTGCCCGTAACCTGGGCGAGCTGTTTGTAAGTTATTGCTCTTGCAGCTTCCGGGCAAACATTTGGGCTCAAGCAGTCTGCGAATAACCCACTGCCCCAATCCCGGGCTAAAACCCTGTACTCGAATTGCTTGCAAGATGCTGCATTACAGTTCTGTGACTTGAGCTGACCATGTTCTTGACAGGTCGGTGAAGATCCGGGCACGCCCACACCCAACAACGGTCCTAGTATCCCGGTGAAAGCTGGCGGTGGCAAAAACTTCAAGCCGAACCGCCTGTTTGACGAAGACGACGAGCCTGCGCCGACTCCCATGGGCATAAAGACCAGCTCTAAGAAATATGACCATTTCGAATTCGGTGACGGGGAAAACGAGGATACTCCCAAGGTTCGCGAATCGGCACGACCTATCAATAAGAAGCACCAATCCCAGTGGGATTTCGAAGATTTTGTCACACCGGAGAAGACCAAGCCAAAGGTCCTGAGCCAGAATCAGCGGTCGATTGGATGGAGTGACGATGAGGTAGGTTCATTTCCAAAACGAAATCTGCAGTGGACGGAAATTCTGCAGTGAGGTCGACATTTCGTCACCCACTCTTCTGATTTCTCTCTTGTATTCTTGGGACATGTTAGCTAATCTACATGCCAGCCAGATGAACAATCTCCTGTACATCGTGAGGTCGTTCACAAACCGCGCCGCGATGCAGACACGCACTTCGAGTTCAAGGATGATGGAACTCCTGATGCCAACCGACAGAAGCCCAAGGCACGCCCGCACAACAACAACAAAGGTGGCCTGTACAGTGACCATATTATGGGAGGCGATCTCGGCAACGACTTCGACACACCAACAACTAAAGGCGACAACAAGGATCCTCTGAAGGACACCCACCATATCAACAACGACATCCGCAAGAAGGACTTCGGTGCTCACTGGGAGATGAAGGACGATAGCCCCGGAGGTAGCAACATCCCCGAGAGCAAGCTTACCCAGAACCAGCAAAAGGTGCTAAAGACTATGGATGCCAACTGGAGTAATTACGAACCCTCTCCGCAGCAGCAGAAGATCAAGATTGCGGGCAACGGCATGGTGAGTGTCCATTACAATCCTCTCCGAACAGTCAAAGCTAACTCGTCACAGGGTGGCCGCAGCACAACATCACAATGGAACCTTTTCGACGATGACGACGAGGCGGCGAAGAAGGAGAACGCCGGCATCAAGTCGATGGGCAACGGCATGGGCGGGCGCAAGGGCGCGAGCAGCAACTTCAACTGGGACTTCTAGGCGGAGCAACATTCTCCTCGCAAGCGCCGGCGGCACCGCAGCACCCCTCCGCCTCAATCTCAACTCACGTCCTTTTCTTGTAACCAACGATGAGCATGACGGCCTTATGCGATGATGATTCCCACTGACGGCTGGCTATGACGAGTCTGTCTTTTTATTTCTGGTGTATCTCTTTTGTATTATTGAGGTGAGGCGATGAAATTGGAAAGAACGGAATGAGTGTCAGTCAGGGTATGATAGCGTGTAGTGGAGAGGACTGTCTGTTTGATTAGGCTATAGCATAGTCTATGCATATCAGCTATTGCTTCCTTGATTGTTTGCTTGCTTGCTTGTGAGTACTATTGTATAACCTAGCGAGGTGAGATGAAGTGGGTTTTAGAGTTGTTGCATACCATTTTTTGCTTCTTGAGGTACAGATTTGGCACTGTGCACGAGTGCATGTGATGTTGTGTTCAGTGTGGTGTATAGGGGAGCGCGGTGATTGTCTGTACGACGTGCGTTTGCACGTTAAAAGAAGTTTGATGCGCTTGAGGGGAGTGAGTGGATGATGTGTAAGTTGAGTTGATTCGTGCAGGATTACCAAATTTGGGTGGGGATGAAGGATGGGATGAATTGGAGAAATTGTAACGGAGAGAAGGGATCTTGAGTGAGGTGAGGAGAGAAGAGAAGAGGAGAAAGCTTCAGGACGTTTTCTTTTTCTGCCAAGGGATGGTGGGGGGAGGTGAGGTGGGTTGTTTATCTCGATTCTGGACTGGGAAGGAGGGATAGAGGGGGTTGTTAAAAGATGGATATAAGGTTGGAAAGAGGTGGGTTGGTTAAGCGTGTATGTAGGTATGATAGAGTGAGTTTTGCGATTCGAGCGGATGGTTTGACACGCTGCTATTAAAACGTTAACATTGTGGTTTGTCTGGGTGCTTTTGCTAAGCTTTGCGATACCAGTTCCCTGCAAGTATGAATAGGATCGAGTAGGAGTATGGGATTTGATAGCGACGGAGTTGATGAACTTGGAGTCAAGATGGATGGGCAGAAAGCCATCGCCATCAGACAATAAGTCCGCTACCAGCATTGCTAAAGCTTGACGCTCTCATGTAATGAAGTATCAGTTCATATTTCCCGTTATGCCGGCTGTGCCATGGATATGTTCTAGATTATATACACTGCGTGCCGACAGGCATCCCGACTATTCCGACAACAGATGATCATGGGGTATTACTCTAGTATATGCAACACGGTGCCCATCTTCCTGACGAACGACATACACCTCACATCGCCAAGTCATCCTCACTCCCATCCCCAACGTCATCCCAAATCCTCTTCCTCGACACCTCCACCTTCCCCAGGCTCTGCCTCTTTCGCGCCGCCGGCGTCCCCTTCCTCGCCCAAGATCGCTTCACCTGATTGTACGCGCTCCGACTCAGTTTCCCCGTGCTCTTCGCCCCCGAGGAGTGCACCCCTGCCACTGTGCGCTGTGGCGCGGACGTGGGCGTCTTAAACGTAGGTGTGCTAAGGAGGAGGTCCGTTAGTGGATCGTCGTGATCGTCGTGGCCATCGTGGGGTTCGCGTTTGATGGTAACAAGGGGTGTGGTCGGGACTTGGGTATGGAGTTCGTCGTCTTGGCGGAGGGTAGGGAGGGGGGAGGATGCGCGAACGCGGATTTCCTTGGGGTGTGGTTGGGCCATGTGTGTTTGGAGGAGGGCGGTCGAGAAGGTTTGTTTGCAGAGGGGGCAGGGGTGGATGGCTGAGAATGGAGGTTCGCTAGGGATGAGGTCAAGGTCAGAATCGAAGTCTGAGTCGGCGCGGTAGGTAATGCTGGGGTTGGACTTGTGGTTCGGCTTTCTTGATCGAGAGGATATGGGGTTTGTGGTAGCTCTATTTGTAGTTTGTACGTTCGTCTTGTTTCCGTTCGCCTTGGTGGCTGCTAAACTTTTTATCGTCTTCGACGACGGTTTGGTCTGGTGTGAACTCGATGCGATGGTGACTTCCACTGTGGTCTCCCGAGTGACAGTGCCTTGCAGAACCGCCTGTATTGAGCTTTCCTGGGTGAGGTTCAACGGCGTTTCTGGAATTTCTCGAGCATCGTCTCGGTCTTCATCGGTAGTACCACCTAGTGGATCGGCCTGCAAGCCACACATGGGATCGGCATCTCCATACAGAGACAGTAGGTCCCTCTCGTCTTCGTTGTAATGGTCCCCAGAAGCGATATTATCCTTAAAAACCTTAGGAACGTGATCTTCGTCCTGGTGCTTGTCTTCGTCATGGCCGAGGGAGCTTGGAGTAGGTAGATGTCGAGCAGCTGTAGGCGAGCTGTGGGGTTGTGCTTGTTGCTTGTTCAGAGACGTCGATTCTTTTGTTATAACTTCAGTATCATTTCTGGTCCCGATTGACGTTAACCCCGCTCCCCCAAGCTCTGTTCTTGTAGCCTTCTCTTTCAGGACATTGCGCCAGTGCGCCCAGAACGTATTCTTATTCCAATTTCGCCAATGCGGTCGGCTGTTTATTATCTCCGCCCACGGACGATTGTGCAAAATCCTCGATTCGATTATGTACTGATCCTCTTCTGCGGTAAAAACATGTTTTTTATTCGATATCTTTCGGGATTCATGGGAACATACTTGAGGTGACTCGACTGTAGGCTGATCGTTGTTCGACATGTCGCTGCTGATGGAGATTTCGCTTGAAAGCTCCTCTGTAGCTTGAGTAACGTCGTTTTCTAGGACGAGAGGGATCTCTTCCCGAGCGCTATCGTGTCGCCTAGGTTTGATATGTACGCCTACCGCAAACGAACGTCGCTTCTTCCGTTCATTCTGAGGAACAGGTACGGCACTTGATCGCGTAGCGCCGGGTAGTGTCGAGACCACAGGTAGTGAGGGATGGTAGAGGCTGGGAACGGTGGCAGGCGCAGCCTCGGGAGTGCTTAGAACAGGTGTGACTGGCGTTTCGGGCGCTTGCAAGAGGTTCATTTGTGGGATTTGGAGCGTTGGTACGTTGGATAGCAAGCTCGAAAAGATCGAGGCCACAGCTTGTTGCACAGCTTGCGCGGTCTGCGCTTCGAAAGCTTTCCGTGCCTGTTGGCCAGCCGGTGTTTGAGGAAACTGGACAAGCTGTATCAGGTCTGCGGCTGGATTGGTAGAAGCGGCGAGCGTCGCTTGTAGCGTCGCGTTTGTGGGTGTGTTCGGAACAGGTATGTCGGCCTGGCCAATTGATTGAGCGATAGGGGAGACATGCTGATGCGGTGCGCTTTCGTCTGGTAGCGAATTTATCTTGAGAGGTGCAGGTTCGGGTGATTGTGACGGCGCCAGTTCGTCCCTGTCGTCATAATCTTCATCTTCTCCACCCTCTAGACCCATCTCTTTGTCGTTCGCGAACATATCGTCTACGAGCTGTGTATCGTCGTCGGCAGGCATCATGGTCCTCCGTCGTCGTCCCAGTCGGTTTCGGTATTCCTTGTCCAACTTCCTCATGTGCCCTCTATCCACAACAATCGACCCATTGCCGCGCATATCCACCTCGTCGCTCATCATGTCTGACATGGCCCCGTATTTTGCATAGATCGAATCCCATTTGTTTTTTAGCCACTCGCTGTTTTGCTGCTTGCCCTTGATGTATTCTGGGTTACTCTCGTCCACCTCTTCGACTCCGATGGACTGCAGTATGCGCATTCGTTTCGCTGGCGGCTCCATAAGGAACAATTCGAGCGCTGTATAGCTCGTTAAGTTGGATAATGATTGGGTGGGGGTGGGTGTATCGCTCGCGGCGCAAAGCGCAAAGCGCCGAGCACGAACGCGATGGCTGGGACGCGTTTACAAGGATTCGGCGGGGCGCGCTAATTTGAAGCTCGTGCACCGGAAGCCCTGCAGATGATCTCACAAGTGAACCTCCGACAACGTCGTTCACAACTTACCATTCACGATTCGAGGCCCGTCTTTGCCCATGAACTTTCTTTAACGGCTGGCCACATTTCTACATCCCGCGCCAACATGGCCAAAGACAGGCGGCCTGCATTATCCTGCCAGCAATGTCGGAGTCCCATAGACATCGATGCCTCGATAGATCAACTCAACCCTGCTGCCTTCAAGCTGCTCACAGGTAGGCTTGCTTCACGTCCCCTTATTCCTAAATCATGGCTCACTCCTCATAGACTCCACAGTCCCAGGACAACAACAAATAGCAAAGCACATACCTGCCCGCCTGTCCCGACCAACATACCCCTCTTCCCGCCAGCAAACCTACGAAGCCGCCATACAATCCGCTCGGAATCCCACCTTTAGACGAAATGTACCCTCCTCACGGCACGGTCAACATGGCGCACAGAGCACGGCAATGTCCTTCATCAACGTGGACGTTTCTGAATCCATGATGGCAACACCATCTTCACCGCCAGGTGTATCGCGGACACCAGAACGACCGGCATCCTCACAGTCGACAGCTCCAGAAATGACACGGCGAGCAAGTGCGGCAGGAAACAGTGGTTCCATAGGCGGAGGCAGCCTCGCAGATGCTCTCGAGACCACAAACCGCATGTTTGAGATCCTCTCCTCTCGCTCGGACATCGACCACCCCATTTGCGTAGAGTGCACGGAGCTCCTGATCGAGGGTCTGGGAAAGCGTTTAGCAGTCGCAACAAAAGAACGAGATGCATACGTTCACTATCTCCGGGTCGCCAACACCGACGTGCCCAGCGGCGAAGAAATCAAAGCCGCAGAGGCAGCCCTCAAGCAGGCGAAACAAGCTGAAACCAAAGCGCTCGCCGAGCTAGAAAAGCTCGAAGCGCAGAAAGCAGAGCTTGACGCTGCGCTCGCAGACGAAGAAATTCAAGCCCGCGCTTGCGACAAGGAAGAAGCCAGCTTCTGGCAGGACCGCAACGCCTTCGCTATCACCCTGAACGAGTTCCAGAACGAGCGCGACGCACTGCTAGTGAAGCATGCCCACGACACTGAAGTCTTGCGCCAGCTCCAACGCAGAAGTGTATACAACGACACCTTCAACATCACGCACGACAACCACTTCGCCACTATCAACGGACTGCGTCTCGGCCGCCTTAGTAATCCCTACGTCGACTGGCCCGAGCTAAACGCCGCTTGGGGCCAGACATGTCTCCTGCTCGCCACACTAGCCGAGCGTCTGCAGTTCAAGTTCAACGGCTATGAACTGAGTCCCATGGGTTCGACCTCTACCATCATCCGTCTCGAACACAAGGCCGGCACTTCGACTGCCGACGCGCGGAACCCATCCTCACCCGCCGTAAGCAGACAGAAGCTCGAGCTGTACTCATCAGGCGACTTCCCCATCAACTTCGGCTTCACACATCGCAAGATCGACGCCGCAATGGTCGCCTTCCTCGAGTGTCTGCGCCAACTTGGCGAGTTTGTAGAGTCTCAGGGCCCACACACTGCAGGCGGACTCGGAGGCGTGGGCAACGGAGGAGGCGGCATGAGTCTGCCGTATGTGATCCGCAAGGATAAGATTCACGATCAGAGTATCAAATTGAGCGTTAGCAAGGATGAGGCGTGGACTAAAGCGTGCAAGTATACGCTTACGTGCTGTAAGTTTCTGCTGGCGCATGCAAATAATGTGGAAAGTAGTGCTGTGAGAAGGGCGAGGTAGGAAGGGAGAGGAGAGGGGATAGGACGATGGCTAGATGCATAGCTGTGGAAGACGTGTACGAACTTAGATCAATGATACCCAATGTTTTTCTTTGTTATCGAAGATGTGAGTTGATTGCATGCAGAGACAGTAGACAATGCTACGGACAATCTATAAGTATATGTATGTATCCAAAGCGGTGACCCTCCATGCGTAGCGGGAAACCCATCGTGCTGTAGAATATGACAGGTACTTTAACATACAAGCAACATCAACTACAACTTTGCACACTTCAGGCTCCACTAGATTATACATAGACCATACACTTTAGCCATCTCTTAAGAACTAGGACGCCTCTTACTCAGAAGTTCCGTTTTATATCGTTTCTGAAAATAATACCTACTTCAATAGTGCTCTCAGACACTCAATTAACAATTCCAGACTTCAATTAACCAATATTGGCTGGGGATTCAACGTGTGGTTATTCAGCCATGCTTTAAGATGAACCAGAAGAGTGTGCGGATCTGGCTCACCTGGTGGATGTGTTATATCGTCGAATACTTGCCACTCGTGATCGAGCCACCCATCGATGACATCCCTTTCAAACTGGCTTAACGTTTCTTCGTAAATGGTGTTTTCAGCCGGTTGGTTTGGCGCTGCCGGAACCCGAATGAATTTCTTAACCCGTTGCCACTTGGAATCAGCTGTTGGAAGAAGCTTCCAGCCCCATCCCATGACTCCATCGTAGGGGTCGATGCTGGCGAGAGATCGCCGTGGCTTGACTACCCCAAGGCATGTCAAGAACCGTACAGTTGCATGCGTTTCCTCTTTGTAAACGGTATGACCATGGTTGGGCGTGTACACGCCTTGATCATTCCATGATTCGGTCTGCGGTGTTCTATGTCTTGAGCCCGCAGCGGAATAGAGCGGGACCATCGGGTTATCGACCGGGAGGCGATCTAGAAAGGGGTGTTATCAGCAGAGACTGCAAGAAACAAGCCGGCAGGCGAAGACTTAAGATACACATACATAAATTGCCCACTTTGCGGACGCCCGCATCACCACCAATTATCCAGCTACTTATCCAACTTTGCCCTGGCACCGAGAAATTTTGAAACCCCACATCCCCAAATTGCACCCATGTATTCAGTTTGGAAATTATCCACACGAGGGCAAAATGTGCAAGGGATCTTTCGTGTTCCCTCCACCGGCATCGGCATGGTAGCCTGAGAACCAGCATTGCTCGAGTCTCGTGCTCTCGGGCTGAGGATTTCGCCAAACGATTGGATAGAAGTGTTGGCGATGTTCGTGAAGAGACAGAGCTTGGAATGCGTTGTCAATAGAGGTGCAAATGTCAGAGTGCACGAATTTGAACTCCTCATGCCCAAGAGCACGGCGGGGCACGGGAACGCCAATGGAGCTGACTGTGTCCCAGACCGCGCATGCCGTGATACGAGCTGGGTGCCTGGCCGGATCCAATGGGTCTAAATCAGTCTTGCGCAGCACACCGTTCTTCCAGTTCTTATAGATTTCGTGCACGCGGTAGAGCTCGTGCCTTTGAAGCACTCCGACCCAGCGGATAAGATCTGCAATGCACCTGACTGCAAAAGCACCCCTTGAGAATCCGATCAGAATGATTTGATCCTGAACGTCAGCGCTGTAGTTGCGGCAGATGAAGCTGTAGGCTTCCAAGATTATATGGTCGAGCCCTGAAAACATAGTCTGTTAGCACAGCCCGCTCTGATAGCAAATCTGAAATGACTGGATAGGTAATTCCGAACCTTGTCCTACGGCTTGTTTATATTTGTTCCATGGATTTTTGTAATCCGTGCCAATTCCGGGGTGGTAGTAAATCACCTGCCGCTTGCCGTCATTGTCTATTGGTACGATGCTCCGTGCTATTCGTGATACATTATTAGGAGGATTGTTTTCGATGTATTCGGAGTTTGATGTCCCGTCGCAACAAACGATAATCTTCATGTTAGCTCACGGCCGATGGACACCTTGACTTACAGTCGATGGACAGCCTGACCGGGGTTGCGAGATTCCTTATTAATAGGCAGGGCGGTTCGCCAGAAAAGTCCGGATGCGGCCCGTGCCGATATGGAGTTCACGAAGTTGCTTAACCGGCTGCATGTTGACAAGTTCGGCGAATCAAGATACAAGCAGACATGAAGGTTCTCAAGGATGTAGTCGGGTGGCGAGACTAGAACCGGGTAGCGTATGAAAGTGTGGCCATATGGCATGCATGTACTATGTGTTGCCTTGCGATTGGTGATAAGTCTAGCGAACCCATGTCGGACAGCGACGTCCCCTTCGGTCTTGGACTTGGTCAGCTGTGGTCCTCGCTGCCTCGGCCTGACCTTGATCTTTGACGCCTGCAACACAGAAGCGTTGATATCTTTGACATCACCAAACAAGAAACGAGGTTGGGGATATCGTTTCGAGCGCGATGTGGCCAAGGTCTCCCAAGAAGTCGTCTACCTTAGGTAGTGGGATCGTTTCGAGATTTCCGTCCCCCCTTAGAAGAGACTTCTTTCCGAAGGGTCCGTATACGCTTTTCGAGCCGAAAGATGCCGCAGTTGAGTTCGTCCGTCCTTGCTAGATACACGACCAAGCGTCTCCATTTCTGACGACGTCTCCTTTCCCGTTTGCCATGGCTAGTCATCCGCAAATTTACCTTTGCTTATTTGGGCATGTATATGTAGCATTGTGTTCATCCATAGCCTGACCGAAAACCGCGATGAGGCGTGGAAGCCGACGGACTCGAACGATCCCTGGCCCAAGAAGTTCCTACCATATAAAGTCGATAAGGCGCGGATTGTCGCCTTCGGATATGATGCTGGTAAGATGAGGAAGCTGGGCGACTTGCTCGACTCGGAGAATCTGAAACAATGCGCCAAAGAATTCTTGGACAATTATCCGTTACGTCTCTCTTCAACACCTCCGTCTGACGCACTGCAAGGAGGTACCCAGGAGAAGATACAAGGTGTTTTCCCTACTCCAGTCGGCATAGAACGGCCTGCCATCTTCGTCGCCCATGGTTTCGGTGGTTTGGTGTACGAACAGGTAGGTCCAATAATTGCAGCTATCTCTTAAGGGTCTTTGCTCCTCGGTTGACACAAGCTTCGCAGGCTCTTGCACTTTCGCATGGGTCTAACACGGAAGGGAAGAGTCGACGACACGCAGCGATCCTGCTTGATACGCCCCATCATGGCGCAGGATTAGCAGAGTGGGCCGTCATGTGTGCTCAGCGCCTCGGAATACCGTGCGCAGACACGGCTCAGAAGCAGGACTGGTCGAATTGCAAATCCCAAATAACGAGTATTGATGACATGCAGAGAATCTTCCGGTCCGTTATTCGGAAACAGATCAAAGTAAACATTGCAGCTTGCTACGCAACCAGATTCGTTCCCAACAGCAAGTTGGTGAGTGGCCTTACAGCCATCGGAGAATTGTACCCCAAGTCCTAAGGAAAGGGACCAAAGAATGATTACTGACTGACTTCATAGCACCTAGCTTCGGAATGGGTCGTCCTCCCCGATTTCGAGCCAATCCCCATCGACAAAAGTCATTTCGAGATGACAAAGCTGAATGGAGAAGACCCGGCTTTTTTTGAGATTGCGGAATTGCTCCATAAATGGGCGGAAGAACTGCGTTCGAAGAGCTTCAAGGACGCAGAGCCACCCTCGCCTCGGGACCCGCTCAGCGATCTGCGAAAGATCCTTGAATATGTGAAGCCGCAACCAAACTTACCGGGGGACACCTCTGCGCCAGGCAAGGGCCCTCAAGAACCGAAGGATAGGCCTCCGAACGTCTCAAGAAGTGGTATCACTGTGCTCTATAGCAAGGGAAAGGAGAGCAAAGTAGAGTTAGTTTTTTCCATGTCTTAGCAAACCCTAGCTAGGCTGACATCACCAGTATTGTGCTCGTGTACGGTTTGAACGGAGATCCAGAGAAGACTTGGACACATAGCGACACTAAGTTCTTTTGGCCCTGGGACCTGCGGAAGCACTTGCCAGACGCTCGTGTAATGGTCTATGGGTACGACATCGATCTTTCACCACAGTTCACCTGGGTCAACTTGTTCCAATCAGCTCAAACGCTTCTCCGTAGTCTTGTAGATCAAAGAAAAGATCATTCTGTAAGCTCAACTCTATCGATCGAAACAATCAAAGTTAGGACTAATTTGCAACTGTAAAGGAGCTGAACAGACCCCTGATGTTTATCGGTTACAGTCTTGGTGGGTCTGTTGTCAAAGAAGTGAGTGATAGCCCTAATGGTCCGATCACAGTTGTCTAGCCCTGATCCGTCAAAATAGGCGCTCGTCCATGCTTCTCACGCACCAACCAATGAGGTCGACGCCGGTCGTCTGATTAGTGCGACCAAAGGCATTGTATTCTTTGGAACTCCTAACAATCCACCCAATCAAGTCCTGCTGAACATCGCAAAGGTGGCCTTCACGAACGTGTCTCCGAAGCCTATACCCGACCAGTCTCTTTCAGAAGAACTTTTTACTCTTGATTATGCTTTCCGAAGTACCGTTAATACGCTTAAGCAAGTAAAGATATGTAGCTGTGTGGAGTCGCTGATAACTCCAGATCTGGGGGATTTGGTAAGCTGGATAATTGTTGAAGGCTCATCTCTCCACGATATTAATAACGTTGCAGGTCGTTGACGAATATTTTGCCGTCATACGCATTGGAAACGAGGAAACGGTGTTCCTTGAGGCAGACCATGAGAATATGGTAAAGTTCACCGACGAAAAGGATAGAAGCTACGAAAAGGTGCGGAACATAATTCAAAGCATTGAGAGACATGCTATCAGCGCAGGTAGTAGTTCATGAGATGTTCTCTTCCTTGGTCCAATCTTAGTGGTCACGTATATCGAATAGAATTTTGTGTTCCGAGGAATACACAGAAACGAAGCAAGCCATTCAACCTTCTTCCATGCTATATTTGGTATCTATAAGAGAGGCGCTAGCTCTCTTCTACCGTAGGAAAGCCTCCTCACCCTCAACAGTATGAGGAATCCTTCTCGTTTAACATGAGGAATACACGCTAGCAGTGCGCCCATACCTAACGCAAAAATAACCCTCTACTACAGTAATAGATGATTTTAGACTAAGGACGTAATAGAACCTATACCCTACTATTAGCTCTACTATAATACTGATTAGTATCGCGGTTATAGCGTTACTGTGTTGAAGCGGAGCTTGTTCGCGTATTCCCCACTTTAAACGAGATGCTCATACCCTTTCGACGTGGTGCCGACTGTTAACCCATAATACTCTCGATAAATTATATTGGATATGTGGCGAGCCAGTAACTCTTACGGTCTTAGAGGCGTGGGTTACCAGGAGCTCCGTTTTATAGCGAGCCTACCCCAATAGAACAGAACTCCACCACTACGAGGTTTTGTACCTCAAAGAGGCGAGGTAATAATCTCCTAATTCCCCTATTATACAATGGAAAAATACTATAGAGACTCGGTGATTGTGTGACGTTGCGAAGTGGTCGGTGTTCTTAGCGCATATCCCTCAATAACAACGAGCTCCTCGTAGATAGTCTGTGACGAGCTAGACTAACGTACAAGATACCCACCCGTTGATACAGTCGCATATCATGATTGCAAAAAAAGATATCATAGGGCGGGCGCATTGTTCCGATGTATTGCGGTCATTTGCAACGTTATCGGTCGAAGTTGTGCAAGATAGCCATCCGCCGAAGATACTACACAACAGCGATAGCTGGCTGTCGCCATGAGTTCAGATAGTACAGCGTAGACCAGCTTTTACGGGTGTTCATGTCCGTCTCCAGATGGATTGACGCTACTGTCGGCAGCCTCCTTCGTCCGTGAGTCTACGCGTCACATTGCGCATGGTGAGTAACACTAGCCGAACTTCGTTCAATAATGCTCGGAGGCAGCGGCGACCTCCGTCGAAGGCGAATATGAGGCTTCTACTGAATTCAGCACGAGTAATCACACACAATAAGCCTTCAACTTCTGATACTAAAAGCGGATCCGCTATGGTAGTGTCCTGTTAAGAGGTGTTGGTCGACGGGGGAGACGGTCTTCTCCTGAGCCGGGAGGCTTCGATACTCTGGACCTTTCGCCTAAACGTATCACGAGTCCCATGGTCAGTGCGGCAGGCGATACGATTCCGGTGCCAGAACACGCTTTCAAGAGGTCACGATGCTGGTTTGTAGTGTTGCGAACGGACGTGTCATGTCCGCAGCCGCTTGCGATGGTCTGGTGACCCGTACCTCAGCCCCATCGTGAATAGACATTGTCGGCACAAACACTAGGCCGTGAATGCCCGCTGCACGTCGCGCAACGGCGTCTACGAGATTTCCATCAGGCTTTTTCTGTGGCGCTCTCTCTGGATATTATAGGGCTAGCGCCGCGAAATAGACGCTCTAGGAGCGAATTGCGGGGTAACTATTTTTATTAGGTTATGAATCTGGGGAGAGGCTCAACATGGTCCTCCATGATGGATGGATTGATGGTGGGACGTCATTGCCGTATAAATTAAATTGCGTGACTATACGCAATGTCAGCAACGCATCCACCAACGACCAAGTCTTTACAGACAGATGGCAATTGGTGCCAATGATCGGAAGACATTATCGATTGTCGTAACGATTATGCCAGGGTTCGTTATGCCGAGAGCACTGCGCTCGGGTAGTTTGCTGGCGCCGGGGCTAATATGGTTCCCGAAAGAGAACGCTGGCATAATGAGTACGATGCATCGCAACACAAGGCGGGGAAGGTTTTGAAACGTAAGAGGATTCTCTTACTTGACGGCGACAACTAGGCGCAAGTGGAGCCTGCGTAGTGGATCTTGTGCAAACAAAGAAACGCATGTCAGCAGGTGGAGTCGCCATTGGTGAAGTCTCTGAGCCGTGGTGCAGTTGTTATCAGGAACGAAGGTCTCGCCCTTGGGACAGTCGGAATTCGTGATGTTTTGTGAAGATGAAGATGACAATGTGAAGTGGTCACGTCTCGGAGCATAATTTGAGGACATAGGCCAGCGACTCAATACGGCATGCACAATGCATGGCGAGACGAGTGGTGGTCATGACGAGAACTGTCGTGACCGAAGACGTGAGACGCAAAGCCGATGGCGACAGTTCGACTTCATCAACCCCGAGCCAGGGCGAGCAACCGGACGAAGCTTGGAATGGATGTACACTGCAATCCGGCGGGTGGAATCTCCGTAATCGCGAGGCGGTCGTACAGGGCCTGTGTCCAAGTGCCACGCCGGCTGGCTGATTGCGATGGTGCTGGCTGCTGTTGGTTGTTCAAGACTGGCAATGTCGCGTCCATCAGGCAAGCGTGCGAAATGGCAGGCTGACGAGTCGTCTGCGTGTCGATGGTCGGGGCTCGGTGGCTCCAGGTTGAATTTCGTGGTGTCAAAACCAGCAATCTATTACCCAATGCTGCTCATGTGACGGGTCACGCAGCGAGAAAATCAACCCTATGAGTCGTGAAGGCTCGGTTTGGCGCTAGTGATGTAAGGCCAAGCCCTGGCCATGGCTCCTCCTTCTCCGCAACAGCAGATGCGACCACGCCTCCGAACAGCGACCGCTCGCGCGTGCGCCCATAGCCGGCGCCATCATTGGCACGCAAGGGGCCTTCCATTGCTTTGCGCCCCCTGGCCGATCCACTTCGGCACCACTGCCAGCCAGCCGGGCCGCATGGCGTCTGCAAGAGACTGGGGAAGCTCTGCACGTTTGACTAACACCGGTACCGCGATCCCTTTGTCATGATAAAAATCTGCCCTCCCTTCTGTGCTGTGAAGCTCCTATAAGACCACCTGCCCATCACTATTCTCTAGACTTTTGCCACCCGTACTCAACCACTGACTCACTCCTTCACCTCCCAACAACCCTTTCCCACGTCATCCACCACGTAGTCGACCATAGAATCCGAGCTCCTGCTCTGTACCTTCAGACTCGAGCCTTTCCTACCGACCCCAACACCCGACATCCATTGTAATGCACATTACCGACATCCCCTACGAAATCCTTTCTAAAATCCTTGAGGAAGCAGCGAAAGCCAATATACGCCATGGCCCGACCTACACCTTCGGGCTGTCCCAGCCGCCCATGCCTGGCCGCAGGGCATCTCTCCAACGCTACGTGAGAGGGCCTGTGCCGACTGAGATGCTCCGATGGGACGCCACTTCGGCGATGCGTCTGGTCTGCTGGCAATGGCACGAGTGGGCTTTGGAGTATGCCCTCAAGGATGTCTACATTCGCCGCTGGAAAGGCGGAGAGGTGAGTTCCCTTCTTCAGGCTTTATGGGATGCGCCGATACTAATCATTGCACAGCGATGGGCCGAGTTGTCCTGCCGTCGCGAGAACTATGGGCTGTACGAGCTCATCGAGAAGCCCACGGGCACCGCCGTATACCGCGACCCTTTCGGCTCCCTGAAGCAAACCGTCAAGACGTTCAACGAGTTCCCAGGTGTCGCTGCCAAGATCAAGCGCATGTGGTTCCACGGATTCTACACTGCGCAGACCGATCGCATGGTTTTCGAATCGCTGCGGAACTGCACGAATCTGACATCTGTGACGCTTCCATGGACCACCATCCGCCACCTCGATGCGTCTGCCTGGCGGACCCTTCTTCTGGGTAGCGGAAAGCCGCTTGAGTCTTTGGAGTTGATGGCTACAGACCCGACCTCGCAGCAAGCGGCCGAGACAGAGAACCAGATCGATTCGGAGCCCCTCCAGTCCGTCAACTTCGGCATGCTCCGACGTCTGAAGATCTTCGGCGACACCACTTTCATGCCCATCACGGATCGCGATTTGTTCGATATCGCACGCACGGCGACACATCTGGAGGAATTCTACATGACCTGCATCTCCACCATTACCATCGACGGCGTTGTGGCTATCGTGAAGGCCGCGCGCAACACACTCCGAGTTCTTGAGCACAGCCCGCGGTCACAGGATGGCTTCTGGCATCCTCACCCCGGCTCACCTTCCGATTCTGAGCACCTCTGCGAGCTTTTCCGAAGCTGCCCGAAGCTGGAAACGCTCTCGATTTCTCTGCCTTCTGTATGCGCAGATTTGTTTTCCGACCATAATGCGAAGTTCAACGGCGATCTCCAAGTGCGAGCCCTGCATCTGTGCGGACACGAGGACGGCCGCTCCACGCAAGAGGCTGCTACGGACTTGGAGAAGTTGCTTCATACCTCTCGCGACCTTGTTAGCCGCAAAGCTGCCAGCATTGTGCCCAAGGATCTCTACGTGGAGCTTTTCTTTGCCGACTGCATTTTCGAACCTGGCTTGCAGTTGGTGCACGGCGACTTCTCTCTCGCCCAATTATCTTCCGATGGCACATGGCCAGGCGCCCTGAACTACAGCGGAAAAGGACCTTACGGATCTACTGGTTTGTACGAGAAGGAAGAGGAGGGACCCTTCCAAAGCATGGACGAGAGCGACTTTTTAGCTGGCGTCCGACGCCGATTCCTTTCGATTTCGACATAAGCATCAAGCGAGCGCGAGCGCAATCCACGGCCTATTACCTTTCTTGTTAATTCTTCTTTTGTACTGCTTTCTACTCACGATTCATGATTCATTGCATCAGCGAGGAGCTTGGAGTTGGACTACCAGGCCTAAGACGCCACCGCAATGAAGCGGCTTCGTACGAAGATAAAAAAAAGTTTTTTATGCATCTGCATGACGCCAGGAGGAAAGCATGGTTTGGGACAATGGTCCCGCTATCCTCTAAATAATTCACGGCTGTCGACCTGGCTAGGTTGGCAGATTAATCCATGTACTACAATCCAAACATCAATCTCAACTATATAAACCAAATCTTGCTGAAGTCAGTCGTGATTCTTTCCTATTTAGACACCCTGCATGCGCGTACACCAAGTCGGGCAAGGCGCACTCGCATGATCGCTTACACACCTGGGCACCTGCATGAATTCGTCGCGTTGATGTTTCCGCAAATGTTGACAACACAACACTGGGTCGCTAGAAACGTTCCGATCCGAGAGTGCGGAACAAATTCGCACTCATCCTTTAGCCACTATTACTGATTGTTGATGCTGAATCACCTCTTACGGGAGCCGCGTTCCGGTATCTTAATGTGGGGCAGGTTCGCCAAGCCCCACGTATTTCGCAGCATTACCAATGGTGAGCTAATGAGGCTATTACCGCACCAGCGTCTATCACACACTTGATGACGCTAGCTCATGCTCTCTTTCCACTGCGAACAGCAATGCTAGCCGGAGACTAGACCGGAATCTGTAGCCCTGCGAGGGGCCGTGGCCAGTGTCTGGTGCGCGGAATGTTCGAGCAAGTGAATTGGCCAATGAGGAGGGCGGAGTAGGACCGAGTCGACAGGTACGTCTAGAAGCTGGCGGGATGGGTATATAGAGGGGTTTACGCCCGGCGCTGGGTTGTTGGAAGCTAGCTACGCGTTGGACAGTGTCTTGAGAGATCTTACTATTGCACCGCTTGATTCGGAGACTGGACGTCGACATCTACCACCATGGCTCCTAAAATTGCTATCGCGTACTACTCCATGTAAGTAATATCAGGGTACAAAGTCGGCATTCCAGCTATGAGAAATGTATGAAAGCTTCACACTCTATCACCGAGTGCGAACTTTTAGAAATCTGCAGCTAGCCAGGATATCTACTTACACCGTTTCCTCCATCTGCGATCGTTAGACTGACCTTATCCCATAGGTACGGCCACATCCGCCAATTGGTGAGATAACCTCCCAGAGCTGTCTTTCCTACCTTCGCAGCTCAATCATTGAGCACAAACAGTCCAACTAACTCCAATCCCCAGGCCGAAGCCGAAAAGAAAGGCATCGAAGAAGCCGGCGGATCCGTGACGCTCTTCCAGTACGTCTCGTCCACATACACATGATACTGTCCGCAATTCGCCCTTCTAACCTCTTCGCAGAGTCGCAGAAACCCTCTCCGACGATGTCCTCGCCAAGATGCACGCGCCTCCCAAGCCTACAGACGTCGAAATTCTCTCCGACCCTGCGCAGCTCGAGCCCTTCGATGCTTTCCTCCTTGGTATCCCCACCCGGTACGTAACATGTTCTCTACACATTCGATTCTGAATCCACAAGCAACTGACTTTCTACTTCACGACTAGGTATGGCAACTTCCCCGCGCAGTGGAAGACTTTTTGGGACCGCTCAGGCAAACAATGGGCCCAGGGATCTTATTCTGGGAAATACGCCGGCGTTTTCGTGTCAACCGGTTCCCTCGGCGGCGGACAGGAGAGCACCGTCATTGCGAGTATGAGCACGCTCGTGCACCACGGAATCATTTTTGTGCCGTTTGGATACAAGCATGCTTTTGGTGAGTGCCTCCTTTGACTGTTTCCCCAGCTGTTTGCTCGGTAACCTGGGGTATTTGCATACTAAAGGATGGCTGACATTTCTTCTACAGCTCAGATGTCCGACCTCAGCGAGGTCCACGGCGGCTCTCCTTGGGGCGCAGGAACTTTTGCCGGCGCGGACGGATCGCGCCAGCCCTCGGCAAAGGAAATTGAGCTCGCGACCATCCAGGGACGAACGTTCTATGAGACCGTGAGCAAGTCTGTCAAATGACTATCTAGCCCCGAAGAGACGGAGAAGCAGGCCGCACTCGCGGGCACGGGTGCGAAAGTTGACGGAACGGAAGGTGGCAAGGAGAATGGAGCCGGAGTTGGAAATGGAAGTGCATCTGCGAGTGCGCCGGCTGCTGGAGCTGGGTCGCACCAAGCTGGTGTGCCTGGCCAACCGCAGGGAAGTGAGCATAAGAGTGGACCCTGTGGTTTGCCGTCGAAATGTGTTATTCTATGATCAAAGGGTACAAAAGACATAACCTTCCTTGAACTTGGGAGTTATGATGCTCAACAAGGTGCTCAGATGTGCATATGCGTCCCACGTTGTTCTGGTCTGCAAATCTTCCACTCTGATCAAATTTCACGACTGAACCCACCTAGTTGAATTCTGCAGAAGGGTCATTTCATTGTACGAAAGTCATGTAGCAACATGGAATCTACACGTGTTGAAGTCGCACCCGTGGACAAGCGAAACGCACCAGCCACGCCGCGCCACGCCACGTACCAGTAGGTTTCTGCCAGTCGACCGCGCACGTTTCACAGCGATGACGTCGCCCCAGCGTTTCCCTGGCGATCCAGCAGACCAACACACCGAGAAATTCCAATCGTGATGCAGAGGCTCGTGTCTACATTCCTTCGATAGCATCCTTATCAAGATGAAATCTCTCCGGCTATTGCCCTCCGCGCTGCTAGCGTCCCTCTCGGCAGCTTCTCCCGCCCAAGTCGTCTTAGATGCCTCATCCGGAAAAGCTGGAACCACACGTGAGGATATCGGCGTTGGTCACTTTTCGGAATGGTCGCGCGCAACCAAAAAGCAGTTTCTCGTCGACTGGCAAGCGGGGAAGCAGTCAGAATGGGTGTTTGTCATGGGCAACGAGGCTGGCGACATGGACTCCATGACTTCAGCCCTAACATGGGCATATCACCTTGAGCACTCGACGCAGAATACAAGTAACCCGACGAAAGCAATTGCATTGTTGCAGACGCAGACTGATGCTCTGGACTTGAGGCCAGAGAACAAGGTGGCGTTGAAAAACAGCAAGATGACGAGCGGTCACGATGATCTACTTACCATGGACGAGCTACCTGAGGATCCGGAGACGCTGGCACTGAAGCTGAGAGGCATTGTGCTGGTCGACCATGCGAGCCCGCTGCGGAAGTGGGAGCGGGCGAAGGTCCTTAGCATCTTCGACCACCACGTGGACAAGGGCACAGCTCCTGACGCCTCCCCCCGCGTCTTCGAGAAGGTAGCGAGCTGCACAAGTCTCGTAGCGCGCCAGATGTTTGACGAGTTCTACGCGTTACCTGAAGAATACCACCTCCCGCACGAACTGCTCGAGCTCATTCTCAGCGCCATATCAATCGACTCGGGAGGTCTCGAACAGGGCGCACAAACCGACATCGACACCGCCAAGCGCGTCTTCGAGCGCAGCCAATGGGCCGACAAAGACCTCTACGAGCAAATGGAGGCAGTCGACGAGGTCCTCAGCGACGCAAAGAAAGACCTCGACGACCTTTCCGTCCGGGACCTCCTCCGCCGCGACTGGAAAGGCGATCTCGTGGATACGCCGTCCCCGCGCACCCCCACCGTTAGCCTAGGCTTCGCATCCATCCCCTACTCGCTGGACGAGCAGATCGAGAAAACTGGCTTCGGAGAGCTGTTCCACTGGTTCGCGGTGCACGCTGCGTGGACCGCCTCTATTAATACCGACATCGATATCTGCCTCAATAAATACAAGATCAAGGATAAACACGGCAAGAAGAAGAAGATCCGCGAGATTGTGCTTACTGTGCGCGATGACGTGCGTATCGACAAAGTGCAGGCAGATGCGTTGTTCAAAGCTGTGAAGAAGGCGCTGGAGAGCGATAAGACTCTAGGGTTGGAGAAGTGGCATCGGGTGGATGAGTTGGCGCCGAGGCAGATGGTGTGGACGCATGAGTCGGGGGCGGGGAGGAAGATTATCAGGCCGATCGTGGAGGAGGCGGTGAGGACGTGGGATATGAGCGCGTAGGGCAAAGTGGATGAGTAGAATATTGAAGCTCAGCGAGTGTCAAGTTTGGAGGGTAAGGATGTGTCCTTTCACGTGAATACAGTGATTGAATGCAGTGGCAGAGTCGATGTATAGTAGGGCAACGGTATATATTGGTATGATATGTGTCCTTCATACAATAATCTATACATTAACAAGGTCCGATATACCAAATTTGAATTGAATCCGTTCTCCGACCAACTTCTTCGCAAGATTAAAAGGACAGTTGCGGTGTGGCTGATAGCTTTGCCTACGCTTAACTGGGCTTAAATTCTTCGTGTTCAGGCGGCTCCCATAGGTCATGTCACTCAGCCACACAGAGCTATCGTTTGACAACCGTTCCTTCGGCAATGGTTTGAAATGAAGCTACTGTAGAACCACTGGCAATACATTACTGTCAGAAGCCGAGGGATGCCATGCACATCGTGTTGCGACCTGGACCCCACGCTCAGTCCTCCCGCCTACCGACCTGGCGACATCCACACCTGGGCAAAAGACCTGTTCGAAACAGCATCGAACGGCTGTCCAATATGCCACTTGATCTGGGACGGTATCAGCTACTTTGTTGAAGAAAGAAAGCTCGACTCTTTGCTGAAGTACGAATACGATAACATCGATATTCAACTAGCCAGCTCAGGGATAGGATCGCCGCTGACAGTCCATGCCTGGAACGATGATGGGGTCTTGCTTGAAGTCGAATTTTTCGCGACGCCAACCAAATTTCTGGACGCGCCGTGGTCACAATTTTCACTGGCGGATCTGATCGCGCCGTCTTCTGGAGATGCTGCGTGCTTCGAGTGTATCCGCACGTGGGTGGCTGAATGTGAAGCAGACCATCCTGAGTGTGCGGACCCGCTCACTCCCCAATTGCCCACGCGGGTCATTGATATCAATCCGACCTGGAGAGGTAACAGGCCATACCTGTGGGAGACCAATGGGGCGCGTGGCAGGTACACTGCTTTGAGCTATGTCTGGGGGAGTCAGACTTCAGCGACAAAGGGATCAAATTTGACAACAACCACGGCGAATCTCGCGCGTCACAAGAAGCACCTCCCGTGGCATTCGATACCGAAAACAATACAAGATGCTATGACTACCACCTTGGCGATTGGACTACGTTACATCTGGGTGGATGCCCTAGCCATCCTACAAGACGACGTGGAGGACTGGGCCCGTGAATCTGGCCGCATGGCTGAAGTGTATGCCAACGCAACACTGACCGTTGCAGCAACAAGCACAGAACACGCGCAGGAAGGCATGTACAAGCCCCGTCAAGCAGCTTCGAAATGTATACAGGTCTGGCCCCTGGCGGCTCCCACCATCCCTTCACATTCAAGCAAAACAGTCAAGATAATGGCGCGATGCCATTTGTACGAGGGCATATACAACCTCCCGCTCCAGAAACGAGCTTGGACACTGCAGGAGCATGTACTCTCACGCCGTGTCGTCCAATACGCCTCGGGACAGCTCGTGTGGCACTGCCGATCTGCTCGCGCAATTGAATCTCGCCGTGTCTTGCAATCCTCCTTTCGATATCCCGGCACGGCATCTGAGGCGTTCAAACCCATAGTGCTCAAGTTCTCCCCGAACGACGACGCGAGCAGGACGCTAGAACAGAGAAAGGACATACTGCTCGCGCTCTGGGATGACCTCGTCCACCACTTTTCGGAACGCCGACTGACGCAGGCGCAGGATAAGTTGCCCGCCATGTCGGGTCTGGCCAAACACATCCAGACCCTCGGCAACGGCCTGCTAGGTCGGTATCTCGCCGGAATGTGGGAGACAGAACTTGTGTATGCGCTGACGTGGACAACAAAAGCTACGTTTTCGAGTATGAAAGGCAACTTTGCCCCCCATAAACCTCGTTCGTATCGCGCTCCTTCCTGGTCGTGGGCAAGTGTCGATGGACCGATTGATCCGCCTTGGAAAGACAGCCTGCTGAAAGATGCTGGTCGACGATGCCACGTCGTCGACGTCCATTGTGAAGTGAGTACGGGCGATCCGACTGGCAAGCTTCGTTCGGCGTATCTTATACTGCGAGGACGCTGTGTCGAAGGCACGCTCAGCAAACGACGATGCACCACGTTCAAGTTCGAGGACACTTCGTCCTCAATGTCGTCTGCAGACGGGGTACTCGAGCTTGACTGCATCAATGAGAAATGTAGGGACGTGTACACAGACGACCTGGACATCGAGGTCGTTCAGGAGCAGACGAGTGTTGCTGGCGGCGGGGACGCTGCAACGACGCCGTTTCCAGCTCAAACCGATTCTCAAGAGAAAAGCAGAGGCAGCCACACCGCCGCGTCGAGGATCCTACGCTGGTCTCGTTCCTTCTCTCGTGCTAAGTCACTCAGCTCCGAACATAAGCCTGCCTCTGAAGACGTCAGGACCTCTTCAGACATTGATGCAGAAACGCTCGCTTCTAAGCCTGCATTTCAACACGTCTATCCCCTCAAAGTCCGATGTTTCTTTCTCGGCATTGAGCGAGAAGCAAGGCAGAAGAACTTCGGCGAAGCCACCGCCCTCCTTCTCGTTCCTTCAACCACGGTCCCTGGAGCTTTCGAGCGTGTCGGTCTTTGCCAGGGGATGCTACTCCGATGCTTTGACGAGGTTGACGAGCAGGATGTTAAAATCGTCTGACACGAAAACGATGTTCTGGAAGAGGGGAGGATATGTTATCCAGTGTTCTGATTGAGTGCACAGCTACTCAGGCGCGTCGCAGTGCTGAACTATTGTAAGACCCCGCGAGGTATACTATCTATACTATATTCTGCATATCAATCTACATCACCTGCAAAATATGTAGTCATGTATGAAGGCTGAAACGGGTATATTTGTACTACACACCAGATATTAACCACACAGCCACCTATCCTTCTCTCACCTTTATAGACATTGATAATACCACGGCGGCGAGACACCTTTGCATGTATATGGCGACTGCGATCCTTAAGCATTAGCAAAGGCAATATTCGAGGTAGTAGTGAAAACATGGCATACTCACCTCGCACACCGTACACCCCTTCCAGTCATTCCCACCACACTGATCCCAGTGTTTCGATTTGCACCCATTCCCAGGTCCCGCCGTGCTTGTGGGCTGCGACGGTGTTGCAGTCGTCCTCGTAGGCGTTGGAGGCGTTGTTGGGCGTGGCGTTGTAGTCGGTCTTGTCGTACTCGGGCGCGTTGTAGGCTGCCTGGTCGTCGTGGGCCTGGGAGTTTGCGTCCTCGTCGGCCTTGGAGGGCTCGTGCCTCCTTTCGTCGGCGTGTCCACCTGGCTGCCGTCGCAGTATACAGCGGGGCCATCGAGCGCCATGTTCTTCAGGATGGTGCTCATGCCCATGGTGCCGGCCGCTGTGCACGAGACGCCTTTCGCTGCAGCGGTGTTGAGTGGGGTAGGATATTCGATGTGGAAGACGGGTTTGTTGGTTGCGAGGAAGGCGTTATAGCGGTCGCATTCGCTGAGCTGGGCGCATTGTTCATTTACGGCGAAGTCGACGGTGGACGTGAGGGCGTCGACGATGTCGAGAGAGTTTTTCAGACCGATTTCCATGCTATATTTTGCGGCTTCGGTGGCCATCCATTTTACGTAGTCGATTGCGTCTTGGGATTTGAGGGATAGCCCGTTATCGTTTTGCTGGAGTTATTTATTAGCCAATTTGAGCACAGTTCAGAAAGGCTTTAGGGATGTAGGCTGTTCATCGACTGGATATTGGGTACTCACGTAGCCGTCTGAAGCGTCGGTTAGCACTGTGGTTCATTCTCATCATCTCCACAATAAGGAGGCCAGGAAACGTACCTATGTTGTCCGGATCTATAGCATCGCAACCTTTGTCTCCAGCTAGCTTGATGCGCTTCGCCATGATGTCCCTGACTTTTGTGCTTCCTGTCCGTATCCACTTCTCGTTCGGCCATTCTGGCAACACCTTTCCAACATCTGCAGTCGGGAAATCTTTCGCATCTGCGCGCCAGTCTTCCACTGTTCCAGCGCTGAAGTAACATATCACAATCTTCCCCGTTGCTTTCAGTGCTGTGATCGTCGCCGTGTCGCTGTCGAACAGATCAATGTCCCATACTGGTGCATCGGTAGGCGGAAGAGGTGTTTTTGATACATCTGGCACGCCCGTAAGGATAATCTGCCACTTTTGGCCCTTCACAAACTGGCTTTGCGCCCATGAAGGGGCAATGAACAAAGTCGCCCAGAACAGTGAGGCGAGCATCTTGAAGAAAAGCTCACTCATGTGAGGAAAATGTAGAGAACAATCCGAACTTTTCGTCACGTCCCAGGAAGCAAAGGAAAACCAGGACGATTGGCAGGTACAGAAGCCATGCGGCGAAGCTCAGATGCAGCAGGTGATCTTCTAGAACCGGCATTTCGAGCATATAAAGTTGCGTGCGCTCGCCACATGGTTGGCCATCATTCTGGTTTACGTATGTCTTCGACAAAAGTGCAATGCATTCACATTAGCCGTCTGAAAATGTAGTGACCTTGGGGACACTGGCCCTTCCCCATATTTGCTTGAAAATTGCGCGTGCGTAACCGAGCCAACCATGCACGGGAGATGTAAATATAATGAACACTCGGTCACACCCGGGTCTTTAGTCGAAGCTCGAAGCCATTTTAGATTGCGCCGACAGCGTAGCCACAGCACGCCATGGACGAGATGCCTGAGTCTTGCAAGTGACCAGCACATGTGCTAGATCATTGTCTGGCGTAAAGCGGAGCGCTGAGAAAATTTCAGACATCGCGCGTTTAGATACTTAAGGTGACCGCGTCCTACGCGTGAATCTCCCGATCGACGAGTTATGCTAGCTTGCATGTTCGGTAGATGGAAGCATGCGGGGAAAAAGCTTAGCTGTGAATCTCATTGCTATGCACAAAGATCTTAGTGAGATGATCGACGGGTGCGGAGCGACAAAGGGAAATGTTCTGGACTGCGGCTAAATCGACCCACAATATACCGACCATGCATCAACGTGATGCACTGACGACGCTTTAAGGTCAGCAAGACACTTTCGCAAAGCTGTAGAATCCTAGACCGGAAATTTGAACAATTTGCTTCGCCAACAATCTGTTATTCCTTGATTAGCCCACCAATGAAAAATCACGCCCGTTTGCCAGGAAAGGAGCACACTTGCAAGGTATCCACGCTGTGCATGAAAACGTGCTCGAGAAGAGAACGATGGCGATTGTACGTGCAAAATCTGCAGCCGATGCATGGAGAGGGCATCTTGATTTGGTCCAGTCTAGGAGCCACGAATACAGGAACTCCACCAGTAGAGCATAGGCCAGTTTGATTCCGGGCTTGAGAAGCTCGACCATCCAGGTTTCGTTGCGGCTGCTATATTTTGCCCATCAATGACGGAAAATATAATCGGGTTTCCAGAGGGGTCAAAAGCATTCAGATTGCGTTTCAAAACATATGGAAAGGAGAGAACGTATCGTGAATGAATCTCACAGACTTTCGAGACAGCGTATCTCCAAGGACGGCACGCGAGGCCGTAGAGCAGACGAGCTACCGCGTTCAGGTTTAGGCGTCGTATTCATCCATCCGCAGCCGCAACCGGAAGGCGTTCCGCTGTCCGAACTGGTAAGCAGCTTCTTGTCGCCATTGGCAGGCGGTATTGGAAACTCGTGTAGCTAACGCGGGATCGGACAATCAGTGAACAACAGCCGAGCACCCAGCCAGTGCAGCGTGAGAATAAGTGTTTGCGGAGGATCGTCGCGACCTCTGGTAGGTATCGATAAGATCACGTGAATCGGACTGCGGAGATGATCCGGCCGCCGATTGGTGTGCCGACTCGCAACTTTTTAGGAGTACGTACTTCATCGTTCCGCATGTACATTCTTTAATAATACTACTACTGTTACTCAGATGGACTTCTCACTCAAGCAAGGGGAAGATCCGCAGCGACCGCATCAAGAACGCCTCTCTCCATGCTGCTTCCTTTGCGAAGCATAAGCCGTCTTCTCCGTCCTCCGCAACTTTCGCATGCGCGCTCCGTCACCACATTTCCCAAACCGATACCAACGTATTTAAAACGATGGGATCCTACAAAACACACGTATCGGGAAGACGCTCTCACAGGTTCGCGCGATGGCTCGCGCGACGAATCGCTCAAAGTTGAGCGTGCGCAGTTGCGACAGTCGCAGAGATTCGAGGTGTTTCCTAAAGGCCAGGACACGTATAACCATGAGGCGCGCGGTGATATAGCCAAACTCAACCATCTCCTGCGTCTGGCGGACACGAATTTGGATCATCCAGGACTCCGTCTGATGCTGGGTAATACCTATCGTCGGTTACGGCAGCGCTTTTCGGAAATAGTATATGCAATACCGGACAAGGCATGGGATATACTTTGGAAGATACAGGAGCGGGGGATTCCTTCACCCGGCGGCGCTTCGCATCACCTCGCTGAATTGGAGAACGATATGGCGACTTGTGGTAATTACGAGCCAGTAGAACGTCGGATAAGATATTTGGACGGCTTACATCTGAATGGACAAGAAGAGCTGGCTTTGAAAGAATGGGAAGAAGACCATGAAGGTGTCAACGGCCTTCCAAGGCACGACTACAAACCTGAACATCTCGAGCTAGGTGCCAGAATGTACGCGCTTTCCGGAAACCCTGATCGCGCACGCGAGATCATGGCAGAGCTGCTCGACCTGTATCCTTCGTGGGATCCATCTGTTATGAAGACCGTCTTTCGCGCTCACACCAGATCCTCCGAAGTCCGGCATCACGATGTGGCCAACGTAATGTACAAGCAGTTGAAGCAAAAACTAGGCGAAAGACTGATGCTCGAGGACTACGACGCTTGTTTTGTAGGCTTTTTGGAAGCTCGTCATTTGACGTACGCTAAGCTTGTCTTTCGTGACATGATTAAGGAAGGCTATCTTGCTCAATCATATTCTCCTGTGGAGGTTGATCATGTTCTTTCTAGACTGCACATGCTCTACCGACTGGGAACCGATATCTCGAAGATGACCACCATCGGCTTGCAAGCGGTCAAATCATTACCGCCAAGATATTATATGCATGTTTTTGCTCATTGGATGAAATCAGCTGTGGTATTCGATGCTCCGGAAGCTGCAGGTCAAATCCTAGATTTGATGTTCCGCCGTGGCTATCGACCCCAGACTATTCACTTCAATATGTGGCTGAAAGCACTCATGCGGACCGAGCTTGAGCAATCCGAGCACAATCCACACGTCCTGAAAGCGGAAAACATTGGTTGGCGAATGATTGCAGAGGCTCGGAAAGCCCCCGCGCAGAAGCTCCCATCCGTTTCAGCGTCCGAATTAATCTCAGAACGGATCGCTGAGAGGTTAGAACCGGCTCCAGACGATGAGGCTCTAAGGCATGTTCCTAAAGCCAACGTTACCACGTTCGCAATCATGATCAAACACCATGCAAGTAAATTGCAGTGGGAACACGTGGATTATTTGACGAGACAACTGAAGGAGAGTGGCATCCGACCTAACGCAGAGCTATTAAATATTCTCATGAACAACAAATGCCGTCAAGGGAAGTTCAGCGAAGCTTGGAAGATCTACAAATCGTTTACAGATCCACCGGCGGGCGCACCTGGTGTCTTTCCGGACGGGTCTAGTATCAGATGCTTGTGGAAGATGCTTCGCCTTGCGCTTGGAGACCAGGTTGCTCGCGCGGACCCGAACATTCCTCGACCACGTGAATTGTTGGCCGAGACCGTCCAATGGTGGGCGCGCTGTCGAGCCAGGCCTGACGCGGAGCGATTTCGAATTGGTTTAGCCGCCACGGATCATGGGGCGCTATCAAGCCTGGTAATGCACTGCTTCAGCTACACGAACGATTTGGCAGGTTCGCTTGTTGGTCTGCATATCCTGCGAAAGAACTTTGACATCTTCCCGTCCGACAAATCTGCGCAAATACTCCAGCGACATGCCGCTTGGGTCGACATGAACAACAAAACCACCATTGAACGATCGAGCATTCACCACCGTGGGGTACACAAAAAGAATCTCGAGCGGATGGGTCGGGTCTACTACATTCTCGTGGATCGCCGGTGGCAGAGAATGAATATCACTCCGGAAGATTACGCCAGATTCAAGGACGAAGAAATCGGGGAGCTTGGCCTCAACTTACTTTCAGAGTTCATCCGCGTGATTTTAAAACGCTCGCACCCTCCGGCAGCGGTAGAAGCCATGATCAGACAGGCCAAAGACGACGCCGGAGTCCCGGATATGGCGACTGGGGATTTGGATGCCTCTCAGGTAGCCTGAGGCAACACGTTGTGGGTATATGAGCCGCTCAAAATCCACCTTTCCAATGATCTAGCTTGCCTTCACTTGCATTGCTTTGGCGCACAGGTCATAAGACCAAATCTCAACCATCGGTCGGTTCATTGATTACTTTTCGAGGCGATAGACTACTTGTACAAGATTTCTGAAGATACCCAACCTTACTCCGGTACTGTATAATAAACGAAGATCCCACTTTATTCATACCTCATGACATAATTGTCTTCTCACACTTTCATAGCCCCAAAGGATTGCTTCCTGAGCCCTTCGACCCTCCAGAGATCCCAGATCGCGAACCCATGATGGCCTTTGCCCCCTGTGGCGTGCTTGACAAGCCAAGCGGGTTCTTTGATGAGCTCGCGCGAGGTCCCGATGCTCCAGTGACGTCCTTGATCGAGTTTCCGTACTCGCGAATGACGTCGCCCCAGCCGCGCGATGTGTTTGCAAGGCTATCGAAACATCAACGTCTGTATGTATGTATGTATGTATGTAAGTGATCATGAGACTTACCTCGTGCCTGCGCCCCTGCCAGCACCCGCTACACCGTTGCCAGCAGCGGACACAACAGCTCCAGTGAAGTTGCCGATGCCAGACGCGGCCTGGCTTCCCATGCGCGAGAGCCAACCCTGTTGCTGAGGCGGCTGCTTCTTAGCGGCTTGCGGGTTCGGAACATTGGACTTCGGCAGTGATTTCGTTTGCGCCTTCGGCAGTGGTTTCGTTTGCGCCTTCGGCAGCGGCTTCTTCGTTTGAGGTCCAGCCCCAGCTTTCTTGAGCGCTTGTTGTGGGGTTTTGGGAGCAGCTTTTGGGAGGGGCTTCGTTTGCGCTCTGGGTAGCGGCTTGGATACTGCCTTCGGGCCTGTCTTTGGTGCTTGTTTCGGTGGCATATTTGTGATGTATGAAGGTTACTATTCTACGTCTCCAATAACCAACTTTCTAGATGCATTCCGATGTGGCGCTATGATGTCAACGGATCCCGGTGGCTGGTGCGGAGTGAGCTACTAACCGCATAAAATAAGGTTGCATTAGCAGCGGAGAAATCCACTCCACTTCAGACGGCGAGACCCTGCATGTCTCTGCCATCCCACTACGTCTCTCACGAGTGCTGCATGGCGCATTAACGACACGTTACATGAATTTATTGCTCTGATTTAGCGTTTGCACAGCTTGCCTTCTTTCCTGTACGATAATCGCGGGCCGAGTGCAAGTGCGAAAGCGGCCACGAACGAAAGTGATAGCACGCTGATTCGGCTTCACACCGACACTGGCCAGCCAACATGAACGCCATTCACTCGAGCGCGAGCTAGACACCGCTTCACCGAGCAACCTGTAAGTTAATTCTCTGTTTACTACAAACCCCGCGCCCGCACAAAGCTCCACGATGCGATAACGACACGCGACACGTCCACCACGAATGGCTTCAATGCGCCTGAAGCGTTCAAAGACATCGATTGGCGACCTAGCCGGGCTCGATGACGACTTGCGATCTAATGCCTCGTCACCTCTGGCGCTTCTGCCCGCGGATGCGCCCGAGGGCAATCGTGGCAAGCGGGGCTTTTCGTTCACGGAGTTAACGAATCGAATAGGAATCAAGAAGACACCGCGCCGTTCGATCGATAAATCTCACATATCGAGACCAATTGCAGACGCACGATTTCCAATCGTTGTTTCCTCCCCTAGCACTCCGCTCGGAGAAGTGTCTCCACCGCCGTCCATCTGCATTCACACAACGAACTCGAGTCCAGGCAGGAGTAAGCCGAAAAGCATACAGTCTAGTCGCGCACCTAGCCGCAGACAATCCATAACAGACCTCAAGTTTGGGGGACCCCTGCCGAGCCTCGCGCCGTTGCAGATTCCAGTCACAGCAATACCTTGGGCCGCAGGCGAGCTCGTCGATAGCCCACTTCAAGACATACCCGAGTCTCCTCTCGAAGTCCAGCTTGAGAAAGCTATCAAGTTGCTACCACAGTCTCAACGGAAAGACTTTCAAGAAAAGCAAATCATGGATCCCACTCGGTTGTCGGTACAGCCGGCTGGCGCCGGCACTAAGGGCCGCGCAATTATGCAAGCGAAAGAGATGCAGAATATAGTGGCTGAGCGAGCCAAGCGTAGTGGTGACGAGCCCCCGCCATATGACTTTTATGAGTTGATCGGCAAAGGCGCATACGGGCGTGTGTTTAAGGGGTTTGTAAAATACAGATGAATTTCGTAAGCCAGTGCTGACTAGGGACAGCAAAAACCGCAACAACGATGGACTGGTTGCCATTAAGATCATTGACATTGATTCTGTCGATTATGAAGAAATGACCACAAAAAATCTCTCGGAAACACTCAAGGAAATCAACATCCTCCAGCAGCTGCGAGATAGCAAAGCACGGCCATATGTCAATATCATCGAAGAAGCTCGGTCGGTTCATAATGAACTCTGGATCGTCAGCGAGTATGCCAGTGGTGGCAGTGTCAATACTTTAATGAAGCCCACCATGAATCTTAGAGATCCAGGACCAGGACTGCCGGAGAAATTCATCATACCGATCGCGCGGGAGCTTGCTTTGGGACTGAAATATGTACACGAAGCAGGCGTGTTGCATAGAGATCTCAAGTGTAACAACATCTTGATTCTTGAGGATGGCCGGGTGCAACTGTGTGATTTTGGTGTATCTGGACAACTTGAACCTGAGAGCTCTAAACGGTCGACTATTGTTGGTACCCCTTATTGGATGGCGCCTGAACTGCAGAACGAGTGGATAAAGGACGCCCACCCGCAAAGCAGGATAAGACCGAACGACATACTCTACGGGTCCGAGGTCGACATTTGGGCGTATGGTTGTACCGTTTATGAAATGGCGACGGGATTCCCGCCATTCCACAGGACCGTTCAGTGGGATTTACCTGATACGGGAGTCCCTGTCTTGGAAGGCGAAAGGCACTCTGATACTCTTAAACAGTTCATTTCTTTCATACTACAACCGAACCCAGAGGATCGCCCTACTCCTGACAAGATTTTGGAACACCCCTTCCTTATCGATTCGACGAAGATGTTTCCCACAGTCATTCTGGTGAAACTCGTTGAAGACTACTACAAGTGGGAACTTGAAGGCGGCGCCCGAGCCTCGTTATTCTATGCGGGGGGCGCTCAGGCGCCTGACCCTCTTGCTCCAGAGGAAGACGGCGAAGACGATGACTGGACCTTTAGCACCTCTGACGAGTTCGAAAACCGTTTGTCCAGAGCATTTCCTGATCCATTCTCAGCAACACCAGGTCAAGGCTTCGTTGGGATGAACATGCCGATTGATGATGAAGATCGTTTCGCGAAGCTCCAGGCCACATTCCGTGAACAGCAGATAAAGAAAGGAGAAGAGCGACTGAACCGTTTGTTCGATATGGACAAGTCACCATACCGATACAGCGGCGTCGACTTCGCGGACAATGGTCGACCTCCATCAGATCTCGCACTTCGAGACTTTAATCCCGGTGCACCGAATCGAGAGACAATCATCGATTTGGACTTTTCTTTACCTACGGCTGCTGATGTGCCTAGTATTGATCTAGGTGAAGTGCCTACTTTGAAAGCAAATAGGATGAAGAGCCTTTTGCGTGAGATGGAACTGGAAGATGAAGAGCGAGATCGTTTTGATCAAGATGACGAACTTACCAAGCGCGCAACACGAGATTGGAAGTTTCCTACTGCGAACGAAGACTCCAATAGGCGGACTCAAGACTGGAAGTTTCCTACCGCGAATGCCGACTCTAACAGGCGGACGCAAGACTGGAAGTTCCCATCATCTGACCAACCAAATCGCCGAACGCAGGACTGGAAATTTCCTATGGCAGAAGAGCCTATGCCAGAACCGAATAGACAGACACGCGACTTCAAGTTTCCGCCGAAACCAAACCGAGCGACGAGAGAATGGACTTTCGATGCAGCCATGGCAGAGGCAAACTATCAGAATCAGCGGAACTCACGGCGAGCCACTAAAGATTGGAAGTTTCCATCGTCAAATGACCTGCCACCACTGAATAATCGCAAAACGCGGGACTTCAAATTCCCAATGGGTGGTTTGGAAGAGCGAGAGCCGGACTACCCGCAACCATTCGCATCTTCCCCAACCCTCGAGTCAAACTTCCGACCTAGTCTGAGGCACGCTACAACAGCCCCAGTAGGGACTTTTGACGAATATCCACGGGTCAGCTCTGCGCCTGAGTCACCGTTGCGCACTTCTATGATCGATCTAGACATGGCAATGGTTGATGACTACCGTCCCGGCACTGCGGGTTCAGAATCCACTACTACATATTCAGCTGCGACAGAACAGATGAACGACAATCCTTTTAATCTCGAAGACCAGGTTCAGCTCACCGAAAACAGTAACCGCACTTCGTATCATATGAAGTCACAGTCAGAGCCCAATCATGCTCTTCCTGGTCTACTTACTCCCCAGACATTAGACGAGCAAGGCCTTCCAACAAACGTTGACCCTCACGCACCACCCATGCACGCCCGCGGCGTCTCTTCCGTCTCACAAATGCAAGCCCAGCTCAAACCACCACCCCACAACGTCCCCTCAGCCTACCACCGCGCCGCCCAACGCTCCCAGCATCCCGAATTCGGCTGGTCGCACACTACAGCCTACAATCTTGGTCTCGGCAGCGACGACTCTCCCCCTCTGAGCGTCATAACCGACGAATCCGCCGACGATGAAGACGTAGACGAAGCATGGGACGCCCTCGAGAAGCTGACCCTCGCGCGCACGAAATACCCCCGAAGCTTACGCCGCAACGACAGCCGCGACGAGCAACCCATGTCCTCCGACGCAGAAGACGGATATAACACCGACGCCACATACGACGACTTGCCCCGCCCCATCCGCGTCTCGGTCGGCCCTAACGGCAAGCCCCTCGTCGACTTTCCCATCCCGCGCGGCCCGGCGCCTGAGGCGCTGCTCGGTGTGCAAGGCGATCCGCTACTCTTGCAAAATGCGCTTTGGAAGAGTAGTCTGGAGTTGAGGGATGGGTTGAGGGCGAGTAGGGATTTGTTGAAGGCGATGCGATTGGAGGATGTGAGGCCGTTGGAGGGGCTGAGTGAGGGGGAGGAAGGGGGTGCGGAGGGGATGAGCACGATTAGGGTTACCAAGGCATAAGAGAGGTGAGTACAAGTTTTCTTTTGTGCGGATCTGCCAGGTGCGTGTGTGTGTTCGGGTCGATTGGGCGTTGAGATGGAATTGGCGGAGGTTGGAGGATGGAGAATTTTGGGTACGACAAGAGGCGTTGGAGACGGCGGAAGGGCTTATATCCGGGGGATGACAAGGCGAATGGTGGACCACAAGGCGTTTTTTCTCGAGGCAGGGCGTACATGTGTGCATTGGGACAGGCGTCAGGATGCGGATCTTCTGGGCGGTATACCTCTGCGTATTGGGTTTTGGCATGGTGATGTAACAAGGCCTCTGGGCCGGTAGATGTCAGTATTATCTGCAACCTCAGGTCGGTCATTGAGGAAGCGTTGCCTCGGGTAATTGACAACTCAATTTTGTGACTTAGCGACATGCGATATACTCAGCGCTAAATCATCACAGCGCAGTGGGATAGGAACGTTTTATGACGTGATTGTATAGACTTTTTTATCCAGGTACCATATGCCGTGATATCCTCAACATACTTCGTAACCGCTGTGCAATATCGCCTTATACACTCCTGATTCATTACCATAGAAGCCAAAATGGTATAAAATGCAATACCCAATACCCGAAGCCGAGACCCAAAGTAGCGCCTCGCAATGCTAAATATACCAAAACAGAACCCAAAGCTGCACATCCCCTATGACGAGCTCGCATCGGTCCCGTCGTCGAGATCCTCCTCAGGTCCACCTCCGACAGCGGCGACGGGAAGGTCCAGCGTGCTTTCATCATCATCATCGTCATCATCGTCTACGTCGTCGTCGCTATCGTCTTCTTCCTCGTCATCATCATCGTCTCGCGGCACCTCCATGCCAGGGATGGGCTTCCACTGCACGTAGTCGTTCTCCACCCACTTCTTGCTCCGCGGCAGCACATACGGGTCGAACGGGAAGTACGCATCGAGTAAGAAACCTTCTTCGCCTTTCTTCATCGTGAGCGCCGTCTCTCGCGAGCCTACAGCTACGACGCGCGAGAGTCGTATCCGCTTGTTCGTCTCGATGAGCGAGTTGACATACATGAAGCGCAGGTGGAGTGCGATGCGCGCGAACTGCTGTACGATCGTTGGAGCGCAGATCTTGAGGGGATTGAGTTTGGAGAAGACGTTCTTATAGAGCGTCTCCTTGACGGAGCCGTACCAGGTGAAGTCGCCCTCGTGGTAGACGATGTCCTGGTCTGTGGGCGGGCGGCCGTCGGGCGTTTCGATGAGGTCGCGCCAGCGGAAGCAGAAGGCGTAGAGGAGGGCTTGCGAGATGGCGTAGTAGGTGCCGTAGCGGCGGAGATCGGGGCCTTTGCAGGTGGGTTCTTGCTGTTGGCGTAGTGTCTCGAGGTGGAAGCCAAGTAGGTCGAAGACGTCGCGGACGGTGGAGCCGGGTACGTGTGCTCCACGCGCGATAAAAGATGCTAGGTAGGCGGCTGCTGCGACACGGAGGATCTGAGGTCGGCTTTGGTCGAAAGCTAACTGGGAGCAGCAGCCAGCGAAGCGATCGATGAGGTCGGGAGACATCTGGCTGAAATGGAAGAGGAGGAATTGTGTATGTCGGGAGCGATATGTGGGTAGTATGATGCTGGAGAATTGTGAGAGGAGGCTTTGGTAGGTGACGTCGATTTCGTAAAGATCACCCTTCTCCCATACGGAGTCGTAATATTTGAAGAGGAGGAACATGATATTATCCAACTTGGTGACCGACTCTTTGATCTCTTTCACACGGCGCTCCTCTTCGTCCAGGCTTTCCTCACTCGACACGGACTCATTGTCGCTATCGTAATCGTCGTCATCGAGATCATCGCGCACCGAATCCTCGATAATCTGATCTTCCAAGTCGTCGTCAAGCTCCTCCATATCAACTTGTATTTGGACATCAATCTTCACAAGCTTGTCCATGACAAGCGATAGTATGGCTCCCTTCAGCTCAGGGCAGTATTCAGCGACTTTGAGGATATTGCTGATGTAATCTATGTGTGCTTTGGATGTATCGGTCGGGAACGGGAAAGTGGAGTTAAGGACCGGCTGGAGGTATGTGCTCGTCATCGGGTTCGCGCGTACAACGTATCGCAAAGCATCGTGGACCCGGTTTTGTAGTCGTACCCGCTGAATGGGCGGGTCGTCTTCTTGCCGCATCTTCGGTGATGGCAGCTCCACGAACAAGTTCACCAGCATGCTGAGAACGCCAGAGGTGAAGCCAGGGTCAGACTGTACTAATGACCGCAGAAAATATCGGTATGAGCGCACAAAGTTCTCGTTTCGTGCAACCCAGTGGCAGTCGAGGACGGCGTGTACCAAGCCGCGGCTGGCTTTAAGCTGGGTGACATTGTTGGTGAGGGCAATGATATATTTGTGTAGCAGTCCAGTCGAAGGTGCATCTGAAGAAGTAGGCCTTGCTGTGAACAGGCTTCGCAACACGTCGTAGCCGGTCGCGTCGCCAGCGGCATGCTTCTCCAGAGCACGACTGACCTCCTCGCCCACCAGTTCTTGACTCTTCTCATTCGGGTCTGCGAGAATATGAATGTCGACTTCAGGATCAAATGTGACTCGGCGGCGCTTCGAGAGCTGCTGCTTGCTGTCGGGGCTCGAGTTGAGTGTGCGCTTCAGGCTGCTACCGACGCTGGGGGCGATGACGCCGGGAGCTCGATTGGTAGAGGCGAGCGAAACCATGTTAAGGGTTTCAGGGTGAGAGCGTAGGTTACATTGAATCGAGGGTCGAGGTTGCGAGCTTGTAAGCAAGTGCGGAGCGGACTTTCGTGAAAAATGAAGGGTCGGTGAAAGATGCGCACACGAGCCTATCCCCGCTCGAATGCGCTATGTGGGTCTTGGCAGTACTCAGAACTCTTTTTTCAATGGGGAAGCTTGACACTGCAACACCACAACGACAATAGTCAATAGTAACACTTTTAGAGGACGAGCAAATGATGCATTGTACACTACATTTTCTCCTTAGTCTATGAGTATATATTATAATGCTAGAGGGTATTGTCGTGCTGCGTTGGGGTAGATCCTTAGCGCGTGCTTCCTACAAAGAACGAGTTCCTCGTAACTTTTCGAAGGTCCGTGCAACGGCCTCTCAGCATCACGTGCACTCGCGTCGATCTGAGCTGAGTACGCGCATAATCGAAGGAAACACTGCGACGAGGCATTAGACCCGATGATCGCTCTTTTCATTGTCCGTTAAGTAGTACCACGAGGCAATAGTCCCTTGCCATGATACCCGAATCTTCACTCCAGAGCAGGAAATTCATTCCACGAGTCTAAATTCGAACATATGTGCTACGAGCTGGTTTCATGCATAGAGATATCGTATTATTAGTACTCGTACTACTATTCCAGTCCATTTTGGAATGTGAAAAGGAGTATGTTTGGCCGTCATTTTATCCTTGTTAATCACTCAAGTATTTACGCTCTCCGTACGGACCGTGAAAAGACGGCATGCGGAATACTGCTGTTTACGTTGTTGCACCAAACCAGAGCTAGGGACAACTCGAAGTGACGAAGGTGCTCGCCTTTAGAAAGCTTACATCTCTCCACACTGCGCGATGACAACGTCCTGCAACGGTCTGTTCTCTGATTGCGTGACGCGTGTGTTTTCAATCTTAGTAACAACGTCCATGCCATCTATGACCCTGCCAAAGACAACATGCTTGCCGTTCAGGTGTGGCGTGCCGGTAGGGGAGGTAATGATGAAGAATTGGCAGCCGTTGGTGTTGGGACCAGAGTTCTGAAGTCGTCAGTATGTCCAGCGATGTTGGCACGGGAGACAACGTACAGCCATAGAGAGCAGACCAGGCCCATCGTGCTTCAGGTTGAAGTTTTCATCGGCGAACTTCTCGGTGCCATAGATTGTTCTCGATCCAGTTCCATTGCCGTTGATGAAATCCCCACCCTGGATCATGAATCCTTTGATCTATGTTGGTTAGGTTTGTTGAGCATTGCCAGTGAGAGGGTGTAGGTAGATTGTGACAATTGCCAAGAACGAAGTGCACTCGCTCGGCACGTACTTACCACGCGATGGAATTTGCACCCTTTGTAGCCCTGTGGCTGACCTCGATTGTTCTTGGTCTCTCCAGTGCAGAACTGGCGAAAGTTCTCCGCAGTCCTTGGCACTACATCTCTGAACAGTTCCATCTTGATGCGGCCCAATTTCTCACCTGTTGCCTATCTTAGCAGCCAGTCGCCAGTACCATGTCAAACGCATCGCGCGGCAACACGAAAAGAGAGATGGAAAAGCAGTGATAGGCCCGTTCTGGGATTTGCAAAGAGCTGCATACGGCATACCTCCTAGCGTGACATCGAAGAAAACGACTGGATTGGGGTCCGCGGACTCGGCCATGACTGGGGCAGTGCACGATTCTGCAGGGCTCCTGATGGTTGCAAACGGATGACGTTAGACGAGAATTGGCGAAATCGGAGTTTCGTAGAGGGGTGCAAAGTGTGCGGACTCGCTGTCGGAGGCCTGCTGTGGTGCCACAAAGCCGGTATATTCAAGTCAGCTGCTACTGCAAGGCACCTCAAGCGGGAGGGATCGTCTGTCGGGGTGAATGTCGAACTGGGGCAGCCCACACTGCGTGGTGCCAAAGCTTGGAAAAGTCAAGCGGGTGATGAACGCAACCAAGCGTGCGCTAGTCCCTGTTAGCGCATGGGGTAACAGATGATGCAGAGAGTAGCCGGAAAAGCACGCGCCGACCAGCGGCTTCGTGGGATGCCAGCGTGTGTGTGGTGTACGAAGTGGTGTTCGCATGACAGTCTAGATAAGGAGCTGGCAAAGGGAGGCATATGAGAGTCGTTGTGCGACGATGCGATAGGCTCATAATCGCGTTCGTATGTTGGTGGAAGTTATCCAAACAGGCGTCCAGGGTGCTGAGACAGGAAGGGGCGCCTCGGCGGTCGTGGCTGCCGCAACTTCAGAGTTGGCAGGTGCTGCCCGATAGCAGTGCAGGCGCGCAGTTGCAGTTGCCCTTCACCAGGTCTGGACTGTCACTACCTTCGTAGCGTTCCCGTCGCCGTCGCCACTGTTCGTTGACTTCACCACTGCGTTCGCTCGGCAAGTCGTCCGCAGTGTATGCGCGAATTGTCATTAAGAGATCACCCGAGCCGCTCCTCAATCTGGCTTGGCGCCCTGTCCGGCTCTGCGACGCCATCGCTCCCGGGAGTCCTTTGTCCTTCTCCGCTCTCCAGCCTCCGACACGACACAAGGCACGACATTGATCCCGACCGTCTGCATTGCACTCGGGGGGCATGGCAAGCGTAACGACCCGATATTATCGCTGAGTTCCATTGTCGTCGTCGACAACCCACAGCCCCGGCGCTCTCCCGCCAGAGCCCGGTCCAGCTGCTCGCCACGATACCGCTGCCCTCAGCACGCCCGTCACCCAGGCCGACCGCTGTTCGCTCGCCCGCACGTCGTCGACGTCGCTCGAGTAAACTTCGACCTCGTTGCGCAAGTAACACGTCGCGCACCCGCTTTCGACCCTACATCCGGCTCTTTGTAGGACAAAGCGACCATCCGCAACCGGTCCTTCAACGACCTATTGTGTGAACCCACGGTCTGCGTTTCGTTCTGTAAATAGCTGCCACAGCAAACGACCTGCTCACTGGCGACGTCTACTGAGCATATCGGTCGTTGTATATACATGAGACGCCGCGAGTAACAATGTCTTCAACAACAACAGCACCAGTGGCCACCCAGACGAGTGGAGGCGGAGGAGGCGGAGGCGGAGGTGGTCCGACCAGCTCGCCTTTACTGTTCTTCGTCGCACTCGGCTTCGGTGTTGTCTTCACCAACCTTTGGTATGCCTTGTCATACGTAGTTCATGGTGCGAATCGTCCGCTAACAATGTTTAGGATTATCGTAGGTGTAAAGTACTGTTTCCGTTACAACCAACGCAACCGGGCTGCTCGAGCCGCCGCAGATGGAGAGCCAATTGATCTTACCGCGATGCCACGGCCGCACAGGAGGAGAAGGGAGAAGAAGTTAATGACTATGGAAGAGGTCAACGAGCGTTTCCCGCTGCAGAAATACAAGCAATGGAAAGCCAGTCGCGAGAACGAAGGACTACCAGCATCGGGTGGCATCGCCACTGCACCCCAAAGTCGAGCGAACAGTGTCAAGGATGTTGAGGGTATCGTTGCACCCGTGCAGGAGGGTGCATCGAGCCCTATGCCTACCACAGCGCTCAGCATGGCCCAAGATGATCACGCTGCTACGGATGGGGCTTTGCAAAAGGAGGCCATGTCACCGCGCACAAGTCTCACAGCAGGAGAGAACAAGGAGACCGGACCTGAGAGTAAGGAGGTCGCCGAGAAACATGTCGTACTCGTACAGACCGAGACCGCTGCTAGTCACTACGAGCCAGGAAAACCGTCGCAGGCTCACGAGCACGATGGCGATGAGTCGGACGACGACGATCCTATTCGAACAGCGGCCGCACCGGAATTACTTGCAGAGCCTGGCGACACTTGTGCCATCTGCTTAGATAGTCTTGAGGATCTGGACGATGTGAGAGGACTAACTTGTGGTCACGCTTTCCACGCTAGCTGCGTTGATCCGTGGCTCACGAGCCGTCGTGCATGTTGCCCACTCTGCAAAGCCGACTACTATGTCCCCAAGCCTCGTCCTGAAGGCGAGACTCTGGAACAGACGTCCTCGGGCCGCCGTTCGAACGCAACTGGACTCAGGTCGCCTACATCTCCCCCGGCTGCTTGGAATGCCCGTGGCAACCCCTTCTCACGGTCCCGTATCGTAGCGATCTCCACTCCTAGTCGGCAGAATAGCAACAGCAATGCTCGGCAGGGGATAAGTTTCAGTGCTTTCAACCGGCCCAGTCGTCGGGACCGTACTGCTGCGACCGATGCCACTACTCCAGTTTCACAACCTCAACAAGCCTCGGGCTGGAGAGCACGACTTGGGAGGCCCAGTGCACCCAGTATGCCAAGTTGGTTCGGACGCAATCGTGGCGCCAATGCTGACAACAACGCGGCTGCGCAACCTACGCCTGGCCAGCTTGAAGCTGGTAATCGGTAGTCCTTCCTCGTTGGCGCGGGCCACGACGACACTTCTTCTAATATGTCTTACGCAATGACGACCTACATATTCCCCCTTTATATCGTGCTTTTCTCATACGTGCGGACAGCCGCGCTGCTCCATGGTGCACATCGACGCGAGCGACATGTTTTTAGTTGGCGTTACGATTGGATCTCCCCTGATGTTCATTGTATAGTTCGTATCTCTCTACGCTAGCTCGAGGCATATCATTGGGCGGGGTTTTGGTTTCTCCTATTAGGGAGTCTACTTCTACTCTCTGAACCGGCTTCGGCTGCATCATACCCTGATATGGCGTGACGCACATCCTGCTCGGTATCATTAGTGGTGGTGGTGGTGGTGTTGGAAGGCCGAAAGATGCAAGAGCCTTTAGGCACGTTTACTCGTCGCAATGAGTAGCGATGTCGATGTGGATATTGTACATGCTGACTCGAAATACGAATTCTGTGACGTTCATTTGGTGTCGTCTTTGAGCCCAACGTTGCTGGTGAAGTGGTGATTTGTTTGTTTTGCTCACTCACGACCTCGTCTTTCACCTCACTAGCGTGCCTTCCATATTCGATCACGCCCGCGAGGTAGATCTCATGCCCTAATCCAAACTTCGCACTTGTTGCCCACTCGCTTTCTACGACACTTTGTATCGGCCCAGAAATATGTGCGACAATCCGCCGGCCATGGCGGGCACAGATGCAGCGCACTGTCAGGCGGTTGGCGATGCTGCTCAGGGTACGCCAATCTCAAGTATTGACCAAAGTTGTTTACTGATCTGTTGTAGACGCTATCGGCAAGCCATCGACGACGACGATCCCCAAAGTCAAGCTCCTGGACAACGGCCTCCTCGATCTGAGTGAGACGCCGGCGCATCTCGTTGAGATGTATGTATACTGTACCCTGGTATACTTGGAGGTCTTTCATTTAACATCGAATAGCGTACGGCGCAATGCCACCGAGTCACCTCTCCTGAGACTTCCCGCCGAGATTAGGAACTGCATATTCAAATACGCTTTGGGCGGAGATACAATCGAGATTGACCGCAGATTCGATCACGTTTGCAACATAGATCAACGAAAAGGAGATAAGCATTGCTACTTCAGCTGTTGGGGATGCCGCACCTATCTCGAGGCGGTACCCCCATTCCCACTTGTTCAAGTGTGTAGGATGGTATATGCAGAGACTGCCATTCTAGGGTATGTCCGCCTGAGCCATTGTCGATGAAGACCATTGCCGGTACTAATCTTGATATGAATCAGCTTCGCGCTCAACACATTTTCATTCTTTGACGAGAAGACTCTACTATATGGTGTCATGGATGCAGGAATGCTCGATTGGGTACGAAGACAGCTGCCTGCACATGCCGAAGTCATAAGCAGCATCAGAATTGGGCTAATGGCATGGATCTGGGCTTATCCATTTTGTGGCAACGACCCGCGAATAGACTTTGGCTTGGTACAGCCGAGATTGAGGGATTGTTTACCAAACCTTGCTCATCTGGTTCTCGCTTCCCGCTTTTCTTTTGAGGAAGAGGTTTATGACATTCGTGAAATTTGCGACGACGATGGTTCAACAGAGTACCAAACTAAGTATGCGTTATTAGATGACGACGGGATATTGCAGGCCTTTCGGCAAAGCATAATCGACCGGGAGGGCGATATCAACGTCGAATTCGAATTTGCGGGCGATACTGAAGAGGATGAGGATCTCGAGAGCAAGGATGAGGATCTCAAGAGCAAGGATGAGGATCTCGAGAGCAAGGATAAGGATCTCGAGAGCGAGAGCGAGGAGCTTGAGGGGGAGTAGCTTGAGGGAGAGGAGCTCGAGAGTGAGCATCTTAAGGGGGAGGAGCTTTCTCAGTAGGCACATCACTGTGCTTGAAAGGTCCACGGCTATGCATGCTCAGTGCATCATAAAGTCGGCCCGCCGATGACAGGTTTTGGTAGTGCAGTTCTGCACAACTTTTCGGTACTAAGCGTACCTTTCGACGGCACCCGCAGCTGTAGAGATTTTGCCATGGCGTAAAGTAAAATGCAGCAGAATATATTTGCGATAGTTGAGTTCACATGGCTATGACGTCGCACGTGCTGCTGTTTGCGCAAGTGGTTCACTTAGGCAGGTACGGTAATACACTTTTCCTTTTCAACCTTCACCTGCCCCCGCAACCGTTATTTCCCGCACCCCGCCTTTGACTCCTCGAGTCCAATCACGCGAGCGGGCTGCTGCTGCGCAAAGAGTTTTCCAAGCGTCGACCGCAGCCGCTCTACTTTCCGCCACCCTTGAATCCAAACCCGCCTTCTGCGCCCGCTCAGAGCGCAACGTGCACCACGAGAACTACAATGGACTATGGAACGACCTCAGACCGGCAGCTCGGGAGCCGTACAAAACCAAAGCAGCAGAGTGTCCGGCTGCTGCACAACGGTCTCCTGAACCTGAGCGAGACACCGAAGCATTTGATCGAAGTGTTAGTGTTTGCTAAACTGTCGCGGACTATGGATCTAACGTTCGTCAGCGTCAAGCGCAATGCAACTGAGTCACCCCTGTTGCGCCTGCCTGCAGAGATCAGGAACCGCATCTTCAAAGTTGCTCTCAGTGGGTATGATATCCAGCTCAGCTACTGGGGTAAAGTGAGTCGAGAATATCTTCCAACACCCGTGATAGATGCTTATTTCCCAGGAATCATCGGACCGTTGCTACAAGAAGTTAAAATTGCGGATTGAGTACCAAACAGGCGATGGAAAGAAGCACATCGTCACAGGTCAAAAAGAGTCGCCATTCTACTTGAGCCAAGTGTGCCGACAGGCCTATAGCGAATCTGCGACGCTAGGGTGAGATCTGATCTAATCATATTGTATTTGAGTGTTACTGATAATCTTTCGCGCAAAGCTACGCCCTCAACAGGTTTTACATCGATAGTGTGACATGCGTTAATGTCCACGACGATGCGCGTACCTGGTGCCGATCCTTGATAACCGCGCAGGTTGATGCAATTTCGCACATCGAGGTTGACGCAAGTTTCTATCTGGATTTTCTGGCATCCCGTCTTCGCAACCTTGAACGCTGTCCCTGTCTGAGAGCCATCTTTCCGTCACTCAACCAGTTACGATTGTGCGGTTCATGGGAAGTTTTCTCCATTGCTCCCTACTGCTCCATGATAGAGCAAGGTGTAATTAGGTACTCAGACCACCCATCGGTAATCCAGGACAGATATGCCGACTGGACGCAGACGCAATTCGTTGGGCTCCTTGGGAAAATTGTACACCTGATAGAGGGGGAAGATTTGGAGGTTGCTATTGAGGAGTTTCCCTTGGATACGGACTGGTTCGATACATCTCCAGAAGTTGTTGATGACGATGATCAGTGGTGAAGCAAGCGCTGAAAGCGGTGCTTGAAATGAGCAGAAGCAAACGTACGAATTCTTGCGAAAGGTTGGGTGCTGTAATGCTTAGCTTGTGGTAACGCAGGACTCCCCTTCTCGAAAATACATGTAGAAACAGTGGCCATCGAGCTGTTCTGTATACTGTAAATTGACTTGTTCTTGGTAATATCAACCTTCACAAGCCTCGATGACGGGACAGATACCTTCCTCGCTGATCACGGATAGGCAGCGAGAAATTTCAAGATCATGTTCTTAATCAATCAATTGATTGTGTGGTGGGTATCGATCGAGGGAGGTCGTCTGGAGTCGAGATCAAGATGGATGATGACCCTGCATCCGCAGATTTCCGGTGGTGTAAGTGGTTTCTCTCCACTGAGGAAGATTTTCGTTGACCTGGGTGATTCTGTTTCCAATTTTCAAAGAGTTTAAAGATCAAACGATTATAGAAGTTAGAGAGTATAATACTGTAGCTAAGATCGGTACAGGACTAGCAAATTTGTCACTCATGTAACTGTATGTGAGCGTGTATGAATAAAACCCATGCTTCTGCGCCTCCTACATTCTGGACGCTGTAACCGAAGCCCCAAAGTAGATCCGCATCGTCGGAAATGGTACCGGCCACAAGTATCCCCATAAAGGAAGGTTGCGTAACCGCAGCTCCAGTATTGGCAACGGGTTAATGATCAATCACCTTTTCCAATTTGCGTGCTCTTTCCTTCACGCGAAGTTCCTGCTCACACTGTCGTAAGACCCTTGCGTCTTCTATATGTGTGAGATATGCTGTTCTAGCGGAGTTAATGTACTCCACCCATCGCCTCTGTCTTCAGGGCGACTAATGGGGATAGGTATACTTTCTTCGATGATGATGAATGTATGCTTCATATGATTTAAGGGGTTCATCTCTTTCGAGCCTACAGGAGGTGGTCTGAATGCATCGATGCTGGCGTCAGCAGAAGCGGCCTGTGGGATCTCTTGCTTCGTCTTCCAGCGTTCCAGACTTCTTTCGAGATGGAAGCTCATCGCGCTTCAAAATACAATCCAGGAGCTTGAGAACTCCGCCCGAAACCCGAGATGTCCTAACGTGCTCTTTTTCGACGCCCGCTCCATGCCTCCCGATGACAGCGCCAGAGTCTGAAAGTTCCACTCTCCACCTCGGCCGAGCATGCCCTCCATTCCAAACGCACGGCCTGCATCTGGGCGTCTCAACTCATGCACTGTGATGAAAACCCCCAATACCCCAGAAACCGTTCTTCGCTGCCGAAGCCTATATATGTCCACTTTCGCGGACGTAACTCGGTAGCCCCTCAGCCTTACGCTACTTAGTCACCTGCGCGACATCGTGCAGATCCCTGTTTCCGACCGCAAGCCACCAGCGCGGGGGAAGCTCGGAGGCCTGAACCCCGCAAAACACAGGCCGGAGTCCAACGTCGGGAATCGTGAACTGCATTAGCCATGTGCTGATTGGCCTCCGCTAAGCCCAGAGCGGCATCGAGCCATCGCGTAGCTCGCGTGGTGTTGTGACTTTGTGGGTGCTGAGGCGGAAAGGGGTCTACGAGATGACGCTGGATGGAGGGGAGCGGGCGCTGGGCTGGGCTGGGCTGGTGACGGACGCCGCACTGGTGCAGGTTGGTGTATAAAGACGAGTGTGTCTCTGCTGATGCCTATTGTGATGTAAGCTTGGGATAGCACAACACGTTCTCTATTCTTTTTCTGTTCCACATCTTCTTTGTCTGAAGTGTCTTGCGTCGAGGCGAGCCGGGACCAGAACCATGTTCCTCACCAACCTCTTAACACCATATACCCTCCTCCTCTTGCCTGTCATCTACTACATCCTGCCTTACCTGCGTAACTGGTCCATCCGCGCGATACCCGGCCCTCTTGCCGCCAAGTTCTCAAATCTATGGCTGTTGTACCAAGCCCGGAGAGGACGACGATACTTGGCTGTTCACAACGCTCATAAGAAGTACGGGACGCTGGTCAGGATTGCCCCGAACCATGTCAGTATCGCGGTTGCAGAGGCTATCCCTGTGATCTACGGACACGGGAACGGCTTCTTAAAGAGGTGAGCTTGCCCATTTCCCATTTGCTTTAGAAAAGAAACGAGAAGGGAATGAATAGAAAGCTGATATTCCGTAACAGCGACTACTACGACGCCTTCGTCTCCATCCGCCGCGGCCTCTTCAACACCCGCGACCGCGCCGAGCACACCCGCAAGCGCAAGACCGTCTCCCACACCTTCTCTGCGAAATCTGTCGGCCAGTTCGAGCAGTACATACACCATAACCTCGAAGAACTACAGTGCCAATGGGACCAGCGCGCGGATGCCGAGAATGGGGGGTACTACAAGATGGACGCGCTGAATTGGTTCAATTATCTCGCGTTCGATGTCATTGGGGATCTGGCTTTTGGCGCGCCGTTCGGTATGCTAGAGAAGGGCGCGGATGTCGCAGAGGTGAGGAAGAGTCCTGATGCACCACCGACGTACGCGCCTGCGATCGAGGTGTTGAACAGGAGGGGTGAAGTTTCCGGGTACGTTCACCATCCTCCTCCTATCCACACCTTCAACACCACGACTAACAAACCCAGAACCCTTGGCTGCCTCCCCCAACTCAAGCCTTACGCAAAATACCTCCCGGACCCCTTCTTCACCCAGGGCATCGCCGCCGTCGAAAACCTCGCCGGCATCGCCATCGCCCGCGTAAACGAGCGCCTGTCCAACCCCTCCGACCGGGTCGACCTCCTCGCCCGCCTCATGGAAGGCCGCGACGAAACCGGCGCAAAGCTCGGCAACCAAGAACTCACCGCCGAAGCCCTCACCCAGCTCATCGCCGGCAGCGACACCACCTCCAACACCTCCTGCGCCCTGCTCTACCACTGCCTGACCCACCCCGCCGTCGTCGCAAAGCTCCAAGCCGAGCTCGACGCCGCCCTCCCAGACATAGACCAAGTCCCCAACTTCTCCCAGGTCAGAGACCTCCCCTATCTAGACGCAGTGATAAAAGAAACAATGCGTATCCACTCCACCTCCTCCCTCGGCCTCCCCCGCGTCGTTCCCCCCGGCGCAGGGATAACTATAGCGAACGCGCACTTCCCACAGGGCACCGTGCTGTCCGTCCCCGCGTATACCATTCACCACAGCACCGCCATCTGGGGCCCAGACGCCGACGAGTTCCGCCCCGAGCGCTGGGAGAACGTCACGGAGCAGCAGAAGAATGCCTTTATACCGTTTAGCTATGGGCCGAGGGCGTGCGTGGGGAGGAACGTGGCGGAGATGGAGCTGGCGCTTATTGTGGGGACGGTATTTAGGAGATATGAGTTTGAGTTGAGGCAGGGAGAGATGGAGACGAGGGAGGGGTTTTTGAGGAAGCCGTTGGGGTTGGAGGTGGGGATGAGAAGGAGGAGGATTTAGATTTGGGGTTGGGGAGGGCTGTGATGGGAGAGTCGGTGTACATTTCAAAGAATGGTCTTAGGTTGGCATGGTCACGGGAGTTACGTAACGTTTCGTTCCGTCAGTGTAGCGAATTTCGTAAGATGATTTCAATTGGTACATTTGTTCTAAGTGAATGAACAGTTGAAAGGTTGGAGTCGTGCGCTTAAATCGCCGCTCTCACCGTGAGCGTATCATGCTCGGCAGGATCAGACTCTGCCATTGAACGGCATGCTCAGAGATTGTCGAGGAACAACCCCCTGAAATGCTCGTGCTAGTGCCAAAAAGTAAAACCATGCAGGGATATTATTGGTGTACCGGGAGTGTCGAGCAATTGGGTGCGCACTGTAACGTAATGCTGATAAAGCAATGGTCGCTATGGCTGTGCTGAAGAACAGACACACAGCAGGAACATGTGTATAAACTCGGGGTTACATGCTCACGCCGTTGCGGTTGTGTCGAATCTAGAGTCGTTAGCCGATTGCCTTGGTTCGAGTAGATTTGTTTTCTTACAAAGAGTGGAGTCTTGAGCCCTGCCCAGATTTTGCCATCCTTCGAAAAGTAACGATACTGCCTATCTTCCGTAACCGTCACATCTTTTCTGGCGTGTGTGGGTGAAACCCTGTTTCCGACGAAGCGGCCAACATCAAGCTCAGGCCAATCCCCGGCGAAGTCTATGTCTCGCGGCTCTCGTTTCTTAGCAGTCCATTTCTCCCGCTGCTCATAAAACGCCTTAGGCTTCTTGTTGCCCTGGAACATGCCTAGCAAGGGCTCGGACAAGGCGTTGGATTCCTGTTCTTGCCTCTCTTGGTAGTCGATCCAGCGTTGTAACAGAACATTTCGAATCGTTCCAAGTCTGCCAAAATCAAGTTGTTCACTGGCCACCCGAGTTAGATGAAGGACTCGGAAAATATTGCTAAATGGCTCGTCATGGTAAATATCCCAAAATTCATGCGGATAAGCGGATCTTTTTTGCTTCAGTACGAACGAGATGAACTGTTCGATCTTTCGCAACTCCTTCCTTATGAGGTCTATGTCGCTTTGTGAAACCCGCAAGGGGCTCTCAGGGGCCGGAACGAATAATTGCAGCATTGAGTTCTGCCATTCGAGCTTGTATGCTTGGTATTCGGCCTTGAAGGCATCCGCACCAGAATCGGGTCGGGCGGGATTGGATGGCAGCAATACAATATCATGAAGAGCCGGCTTTTGTACATGACTTAGAGCTTTGAAGGGCTCTGCCACTATGATCGTCATAGCCAGTACCTCATCAAAGGCTCAGTTATATTGCTCACCAAATTGAAGCAGTAAGTCGAGGCCTCGAAGTTCACGACTGCCACTATCTGCGTGCTTGGGCGCACTGTCATCCGGCCTGATAAGATCGATGAACTTCCTCAACCTCTCTCGAGTATGGAAGACATGGTAATCTTCGGGTGTGATGCATTGCCGGCCACCATAAACTGAAAATCCACGGGGAGTTTCCTGCTGACCGCCTAAACTGATTGTGATTCTGAAGTTGCGAACCCGCTTGAGCACCGGTAGCAGTTTTGTGACATTCAGATCGAAAATGGGACCTTTACTGTATCCCCCATATAGCCAGTTAATAGGGGTCTCCAAGGGCCTGCTGCAAAAGGTCGTCCAATCCTCTCTGAAATCCACTTCGAAGGGAACTTGCTCGTACGCAACTGCCAGAACCTCTCTGCTGATCTGTAGATTCACGAACAGGAGCGATAATTCATTTCCGTTCTCTCCCTCCTTTCCTTTGCGATTTGGATAAAAGACACGCTTGGCAGGTATGGTCTGCGGTAGAGCGTATCGCCAGATCATATCTCGAAGCTCCGCGGGAAGACCGAGGAGATAGCATGGAAGTGTATCAGTACCACTTGCGTGTTCGTCGCAGAAGTGGAAAGGCGGGTTAGATTCTGCAAGACGATTGCAACGTCGGCCACACCCTGCGATGGCCTGACACTTGCCTGCGGGTATCTGCGAATTCTTATGCAGGCTGCAAACTGGGAGATACTCAACTGAGAAGATTCTGGGACCGCGACGACAGCTGAGTTTGCGCGTAGTTGTGGCATTGCATTGGCTCGACAAGGCAGACTTGTGCAAGTCACAGTCGACTTCATGTTTGTCTGCGGCCAGCTTTGGCTTTTTCGATCCCGCGGAGGCTGCAGCCATGGTCGAGGGTGTCCTTCTTGCGGAGGGCGTGGTGTTGAAGTCGTAACTTTGGGGCGATTGCGAAAGGGAAGTAGAAGTGAGGGTGTGGGCGAGTCGATAACTAAGTAAAAGACGCGTCGAAGCAAACACGCGCGGCATAAGGCAGGAACGCGCAATCACGTGCCCGTGGCCGCGTCCAGGCAGGTGGGCTTTTGCGTCCTTCAGCCATGACCTCTCCTGCCGCCGGCTGGATAGTAAATCCAGGAATAGAAGCTCAAGGCTTGTACGGAAGGAGGCACCGTCTGTGTTTTATGTACAAATACACCAAGTCGAAGGAAATGACAGAAACCCAGTCATCATTCTGTCCCTTGCTTTTTCGGATCAACGGTGCAACTCGTACCCAATGATGGACCAGTCAACCACATTAGACGTACCGACTATATCCGCTCGTGCATAGAATATAGCTGGAATATATCGTTCAAGCGTAGTGACGGTGTCACACAACAAGGTCAGATGGAAACGGAAGGCGCTGCACCTGACCCCGGAACAACTTCCGCAAGAACATATCATGGGTACAATCTATCCATGATGATGTGGAGCAGAGTCGAAAAATCATCGTTGAGAAGACCGTTATTAGGAAACGCACGCTCAGATCAACCGACGACAACGTCAGAGTCAACGACAGTATTCCTGTATACAAAAGACTATGTAGCTATCATCTAGCCGTATATACAATCCCCATCCCCGCTCCCAAACCTTCTAAACGTCTCAACTAAGACTGACCAAGCACCCAAAGCTCACCATTCGACACATCACTCGTCATATACAACCTCCCGCTCTTGTCAAACTGCAAGCCCGCCGGCCTAAAGCAGCCCGAGCTAGAAGACGGCCCATTACCCGCACACTTGGTAACATCCGGGTTGCTAAAGATATCCTTCGCGGCGCTGTTACTCGTGAGCGGCTCCACGGGGACGATGGTGCCGTTGTCGCCCTTTTTGAAGTCGACGGCGACCAGCTTGAAGCCCGTGGTCGGCGAGCGGTTCCACGAGCCGTGGTACGTGATGAACATCTTGGAGTTGTCGGCGTTGAACTTGCAGTCGATGGGGGCCGAGTGCGGGAAGAGTGTCATGGCGGGTTTGGTGGCTTTCTGCTCGCACGTGTCGTCGTTCATGGATGTGCTGGGCGTTTGCACGAACCAGTCGCCGACCTTGAACTGCTTGTCGGTGAAGTCGCTGGGCTGCCACACGGTGAAGCAGGTGGGGTAGCCGTACCAGTTGTTGTTAGGCTTGGTTACGTCGCCCATGAAGTGGATCTTCTCGCCGGGGTTGTTGTTGTGCACGTCCTTGCCGTTGCGGGTGAACTGGTCACCGCTGTTTTCGACACCCCACAACCTGTGGTTGGTTAGCATGAGTTGAATTTTCTGATTGGTAACGTGTCGTACTGGTTGTTCAAATCCCAGCACATGCCGACCTCGTTGCGTTGTCCGTAACCGGCAGTGTAGCCTCCCGAGACATAGTTGTATCCTCCGCTTGGGAGTTTACTGAGATCAAAGACCTTGATGATGGCACGACCAGTAGATGGATTGGAAGTGGCAGTATCGATGTTCGCATTCGAACCGTGAGACACGACAAGAAGATTTGGCGCGTGCGGCGCGATCTCGAGCGTACGGGTCAAGTGCGAGCCACCGTTGACCATGCCAGTGATGACGGTGGCGCGCGTGCCTACTGTTGCGGCGGCGGAATCATACGGCCACGAGAAGGCCTGGGTCATGGAACTGGCATACAAGGTCTTTCCATCTACACTCAAGGTGAGGCCGTGGTTGAGACTGTTCAAAGAAACCAACATCTTTGTCGAGGTGATGCAGCCATCGGTACCAACAACGTGATATGAGATTCCTTTGCCAGCTTGCACCACCAACATGTTGCCTTTGTCATCGAACTTGATGCTGCGAGGGAGAGTCAATCCTCCAGCGACCTTGGTTGCCTTCCAGCCACTAGCGAGAGTACCCGGGTACGCAGGGTTGCCAGCACCAGAGCACGAAGCGGGAATGGCGGCGCCAGCATTGGTGGTGCCAGTCGACCTAACACTGGATGTGACGGTGTTGGCAGGGGGGATGGCGGTGGCGCTAGCTGTAGGTGTTGTCAGTAACAGATTGCTCTTCACCAACTGGTCAAAGTTGTCAATGCGAGCGGCGTTAAGATCATGGGTCCAGTGTCCAACATCGGCATGTACATTGAACGCAGAGTCATTTCGAGCCGGATTTTCCACGGCGGAGGTGCCATATGCCCACGCAAACTGGGTAGTTCCCGTGCCGTTCAGGACGAATCGGTTTTCATCGACGTCTTGCCAGCCAGTGCAGCCTTTACATAGAGCATTCACCGTCCAATGTGTGGTGTTCTTCGTGGTTCCCTTTAATAGGAAGTGCTCGGCACCATCATAGCCCTGGGGCAAGGCGATGGAGCTGTTCTCGTCAGAAAAAGTCTTTTGTGACTCGAGAGAATTGCGTACTAGGCAAAGCGTGCTGATGCAACTCCAGAGTTTCCATTTGGCCAGGCAACAGTGAGCGGGTTCCATACCATCTGTCCGCCCCAGGCGAAGCCGGCCCAGGTATGGTTTATAGGAGCTGTGACCTTGATGATGGCATCGTATGGATCGGTAACGGTTTTCGGAAGAGCAACTCCAAAGGTCAATCCGGACGCAGCGTTCGAGTACGACGAATAACAGATCTTTGTTTCCGCATCGCAGACAACTTTAGATGAGACCTCACCTTGCGCGATCACTGCCAGCGATGTCAGAACAGCGCATATGCAAAGCGGGTCTGTTTACCGTAGCTGGCAAGTGCAATGGCACTGCCGAAGAGCTTGTAGGAAGGCATATTGGTGGCAATGGAGGAAGGCGATCAGCTCATCCGAATATGTCGACTTCGGAGAGGAAGTCTTTAAGTCGCATGCGGTGGCGACCCATGAATGTGTGGAGCCACCGAGGGCCGTTACCAAGTCCTGTAGCACTTTCATATGGCCCATATCCTGTGATCTAGTTTTAATGAAGAAGATTGCGGAGAAGCTTCGTGGAAACGCAGACGACTGGCCAATCCTCGCGGATGATATTACAATATACTCCGGCAAATCCAATTGCAGTCATTATTCAACAGCATACCCAGGTCATTCTCCTGGGTATGTTTCATGCCGGGCGTGGCAATCGGAAGGGTATGGCGATTGGATCGCTTCGGCGAGGCCCGGGTGTGAAAAGGCTAATTTGACGAACCATGACCATCTTCCCTATATATTTTGATAAACTGAGCCCGCAACTGACCCGGATCTGGAAGGGAACGCCAAGTTTAGCAACTGGTGTGTTATCAAGCGTCGGTTAGGCATAGACAACGTGGGGACCAGCGCGGCAGATGTTAGCGACAAATTGTGCGCACGAAGCGTTGAGCACGATCTTGACTGGCTCGACATGACTCAATTGGTCGATTACTGCTTTCTTCTGATTTTTCTTTTGATTGAACAAATATACATGAATAGAAGCACTCGCTGTAGGGATGCATGCTTCGATGAAAAACCCGGTAATGCATCGTAGATTGCGTCGCATGGTCAGCAAGATGACGTTTGTGGGTGAACGCTTAATTTGAATCTAGAATTTTGCTCTGGAGAGAACAGAGATCTATGATAGCAGTGATGTTGTTGATATTCGATTGGCTGCTCTGCAAGCGCTCTTCGACGGACTTCAAGTTGCGTGTCTCAAGCTCGGTAACGGCCGCCCCCCAAGGCTCGATCCCTCGCGATCCGGACGGTAGGAGATGGCTTTCGTCAGCCAGTCTTGCCAGCGAATCGCCCATCTCTTCGTCCGCAGACGATATTTGATTTTGCAGGTACACGGTTTGTAACAGCATTAGGCGCTCATTAGTATGGTGCCGAGCAAGATGCGAAACATGAGGAAGGAAGCTAGCGACGAGAAGCTTGGAGCTTCCATTTGTAGTATTCTGAGCCGTGTTGTTGGTATCTTGTTTGGCCTCCTCGATCTTTCCTCCGCGTGTCGCTTGGAACTGTTGGAAAGAATGGTATCCCTCGATGGCATTTGCACGGGATGCTGTGTATATGTTATAGCAATTCCGAATTCGAGATTCCGATGACGCAAGGTTCTCGCCGCCGGAGAGGGCAACAGACCGCTTGACCGGTGAAGCATCTTCAATGAATTCAGATTCTTCCTCCATCTTGGACAACTCGACCTGTACCCATTCTACGATCTCTTCTCGTGCACGACTGAGCGCATATACCTGCACAGCCAGACTGGGTACATCCTGCGATGCGCTGTGTACTTTGCTTCGTGCAGCCTTTGCCCGGTCCATGCTCGATCTTGCCTCAAGAACCTCGTTCTTCAACTTCAGAATAGAAGAGGCGCTACTCTCACTATTTGCCAGATCCTCGAAACGTTCCGCTGGGAGATTGGGCTGTTCGCCGATCGCATCCTTGACACGATCGCGGGGATCCTTGACGCCTTCGATGGGATTCACGTTGAGTAGCTTCTCTAGAGATGCTTGAATGACCTCCATTTCTGCGCACCGGCGTCGCTGGCGAAGCAGTGTTATGTAACTTTGGACCATATCGCTATCTTGAGGAGCAATATTGACTGGAGACTCGGCGACATGGCGTTGTTGAAGTTCTTCCAATGAATCTTGGAGCCTCTCAAGTTTCGCCTGAGCTGCTTTTTTACTCCTGATTGCTTCTAGGTATGCACTGCGGGAACCTTTGAGTCCTGGGGGATCTGTGCCGACTGCACCAAGGTTGTGTGGGTTCTCGTGATTAAGGTGCTGATTCTGAGTTGCCGAATTGACTGGCCGAAGAGAAGCAGTCAGATATTTGGAAAGCGTCCGGCGCACTCTCAGTGTCTCTTCGCGTGTCTTGATATACGGGGACAATACCCGATCGATGTCCGGCACGGGACACCTCTGCATACTGGAGATTCACTAATAGGCTCGATGAGGAACAAGCAATCGAGATGCGAAAGGCCTGAGGAAGATAAATCCTCTTACTAAGGCTGCACTCAGTACGCTGTGAATTGTGAGGCAGAGCGAGCTTTCGTTTGGTGAATGACAACAAAACACCTGCGTTTAGTCGGTGGGGCCCATGCAGGAGCGCCTAGCGCGCCTTCCCGGGCCGGGCTAACACTAGACCGTAAACGCGGAATCACATGACACAACAATCACTCCAGGGCTCTGTATGCATGAACTCACGGCATGGACAAGCTGTACTACGGCACATGTTTCGCATGCGACCAATACATTGCAATGTCCGCGTTATAGAGGTGTCAGAACAACAGACAGCAAAAGTGTACACCAAGGGCACTGCAGCCATTGATAGTCACCAACGTTCATCTTAGATCAAAATTGTACCTCAGCTGTTCAAGCCAACGCCAGCGTGTTTCCCTCTTGAAAAGGAAAGCGACTCACTCATAAATTGACTATTGTGACTTTTATTCCTTCGTGTCAAGAATTGCAAATGCTGGCGCAACGAATGAGGGAGCTGGAGATGAGTGCAGCGGGCTCCTGACCAATGGCCCACTGCTACGGGATGGCGCGTTTCGCGATCAGTGGCGATTAGGTTAGTAGCGGTATCTGCTGGACTGTGATTCATGCGTGGTTCGGGCTCTTCTGTCGTCCTCCGAGAACGCGCATGCCAGTGAGGGCTGCGGAATGCGGCTCCAGGGAGGGGTGCTCAGACAGGTGCTCTCCACGCTCGAGGAGCGCTCATTACCCGGGCGCATGACGCCATCTGTGGCAGCGGCATGGTGGGGGTTGTTGATGAGCTTCTTCCTGATGACTGCGTCGCTGGCATGGCCCCGGGCGGCATGGCCACAATGAGCGCCGGTGCGGTGTGCCAGCGAGTGGTACGGGTTGACGACAGTCTCGCAACGTAACAGTAGCTGATTCGCCGAGTGTTGCGAGAACGACAACGCATCCAGGGCTCCCTGAAGCGCCGGGGGAGATGAGGCCAATAGCATGCGCGTGCAGCAACATCCATCCGAGGGCGTCGCCGAGCGCGAAGTCAGAGGCTCGGAAAGCAAGATAATGTCGAAAGCTGCGGTGAAGCAGACAGCTATGTACGAGTGCCATAGGCAATTGGGTTGCAGCTAGCGGCGCAACAAGCTCGACCTGGGCTTGGCAGTGTTTCGTGGCGTGGGCGCGCATTGGGGCCTGTGAAGTTAGTTTACAGGGCTCATTTCGCTTTTTCGCAAAGGGGCAGCGCACATCTGTCGTTCACACACACGTCTCTTCCCACAAGCTGAAGCTGTGCACTGCTAACATACCGCCGAGAAAGGCTGCCTCGAAACATCGCGACCCCTATCCGCAAACAGCACGCCCGTCGCACCGCCCACCGCCCACCGCCCTTCAGTCAGTGACCTCATCCCGCCCGCGTACCGACATTGAAACCCCTCGGTTCCGCCCCGGTCGCAACCAGCGCATGCCGCCAGGCACCACGGCGACGCCGCTGAATTGACCTACAGGATGCCCTTCTTCAAGAAGGTCTTTGGGTCCAAAGATGGATCGCGCGGTGCAAAAGCAGGCAACGCCAGCAGCCAGCCCGTGGCACCGCCGAAGCCGCGCTGGGAAGAGTCATGGACCCGCAAAGAAGTTGCGCCCGACGAGATCCAGGAGCTCATACACGTCTGCACACGAGAGATGAAGTCAAGAGGTGCGTGCAATCGCGCATTGGATCCCAGACACGGCTGACAAGTGCTAGCACTGGACATTCCCTTCATACTGCTCCCCTTCCGACCAACATCAGAACCCAGCGCCGCTCGCAACTTTGTGCGCAATTTCTTCAGAGCAAATTATGAGGGGAGCAGGCAATTTACCGGCGAGGGGTTGGCGCAGGAATTGCGCCTCGCAGAGCCATTGGTAGGGCACCTTGTCACAATGAACCCGCGGCGGCAGCAGACGGCTGACTTCGACAGACACTTTGTAGCGTAATGAAATGGTGTTGGAGCAGATTGCCCGGCGGAGTCGTCAGTTGGGACGCGTACGAGCTTTTCCGCATCGGGGAGTCGGGTAAGCTGCAGAAGCGGATGCACATGAGCACGCGTAACCGTGCTAACGCGCGCCACAGATTCCAACTTCGCTAGACACGCCTTCGATACCTTCATTCCGCTCAGCGTCGAGTCGGAAGCCCGCAAACGTGTCATCTTCGATTTCTTCGACCTGCTCGCTGCCGTAGCTGCACGGGGCAAGAGCAATGGCATGGGCGGGAGGAAGCTGTCTCGCATGGCCGGATGGTGGGCCTTCGAGTTCACAGACGATGGCAAAGGCTTTGACGGGGGCTATCGCGCATGGGAAAAGTATTGCTTCTCCATTCGCCTCAATGACCGTGTCCTGACCCGTGATTAGAGCCGCCGATGCTGCTAGCCATCTGTTCTTCGCCTACTTGCGCTCTCTATCTCCCGACGGAAATGTTATGAGCGGTATCAATGCTCTTCCCCGATCACTTCTGTCGTTGCTATCACAGACCGAATATCCCCCACAAGCACCGCAGCTCATGTATCAGACCACCACTAAGGTCATGATGATCGTGGACTCCGTGTCCCCTACGCCATTTGCCCTCTTGCGCCGGGCGAAGAATTTTGAATACCGCGACGATGACGAGGCTTTACAAGCCTTCACAGCTTATGACGATACCGTAACAGCGCTGACTGACGAATGCCGCAGAGTGCTGGAATCCATCTCTTCCGCGAATCAATCTGTGGCAGCAGTGTCAGAGGGTTCGAAGCAAGAACCATCCTGGTCCAAATTTGAAGATCTGGGGTTTTCGGGACTGCTAGATAGTTCTTCGCTGAGTACTAACGGTGCGCCAAGTGAGTCCGGTACACGCGAGTTCTCCAGCATGAGGTCAGGGGCACGCTCGCGGAACAACGACTTCGGTCGACCTACAACACCTTCCTGGGCTGATTTCCTTTCCACTGGCTTTCCAGATGAGAACAACAATACATCGACACTCCTATCACCTTCCGCAAAACTTCCACCCATTGGCGAAGCTGCTCGTGTCCAAAGCTCACAATCACACGTACGCAACTTGCGCGGCGAAGAAGATCTCGATCCTGGCGAGCTTGCGAGCATCACCCAGCTTGATCTTGACGATACATTCTGGTGGGTCTGGATGACGAGTCTGGCATCCGAGGAAACTACCGAGCGCAAAGCTGCCTTTGGGAGATGCACATTGATCGAGACGAAGATTCCAGGCGCGAAATGGCTTGTGGTCGAAGAACAAGTCAAGGGCGCCTCGCCCGGACAGGAAGAGGGAGCCTATATCGCAGAAAAGAAATCTATGTTCAGCTGGACCAAGCGGGGTCGGTTAGGACGGAGAAAATCTACGGGCAAGAAGCCAACATCACTTAAGGAGCCGTACAACCGCACAACCCAAAACACGCCAATGAGCAAGACCAGTATCGGTCCAGACCAGCACGCTCGTGTCCAAGCCGCCGCCGCCAGACTGGCCCAAGACCAGAGAAACCAACAAGCTGCGGAGCAGCTTGCCCAGCGCCGCGGTAGGAACGATGATGCACAATCGACCAAGACGAATAGTGTCCTCACACTACAGCCCCACCTACTGAGTGAGGCCGGGCCAGCCATGAAGTGGGACAAGAAGTTTGGCGAAGGTGCAAAGGATCGTGATGCACTCCGTGCTCAGTACCTCGGCGACGTGTCCGCTGGCAAAGGCTCGAAGACCAACCTTCTGTCTGCTGCGAATGGGAATGGGAGCACCGCGGCTCTGTCTCAGCGCAATCATTCAAACCGTGATCTTCCTGCGCTGCCTCAAGCTGAGGAGAACGTACCGCCATCTCCTGCACCTCAGGCTTTCCCAGAGCCGCAGCACAACGGAGCTTCGAGCTCGGCTCCACCACCTCCGGAGAAACCAGCGCTTTCGCCTGCCGTTTTCGACGATAAATCCGGTCCTGCTTTAGACCAACATCCAGCGCTCAGGAAACCAGTTCCAGTGCAGCCTGAGACACGTCCTAGTGAGGAGCATGCTCCTGTTTCAGATGTAAAGAAGTCTCCCCCTTCCAAATTGAAGAAAAACAAGAAAGAGGGCGGTGGTGGATTCCGAAAGCTTTTTGGCAAGAAGAAGGCTGAAGCACCGGCGCCAGCGACCATTGAACCTGATACCGACGCACGCCTACGTGCAATTGAGGCCGTCAGAAGCGTTTCGCGGATCGACGATCACAATGATGCTCGTGAACCCTCACCAACCCGCAGCGCTGAGAAGCCATTGCCACCACCAACGTTCCCCACTGACGGCCAGCATAGTCCAGCCTTGTCAGCGATCTCTAGGACGTACCATGAACCGGCGTTACAAGTGACGCCCACGCCGAACAGGCACCAAGACCCAGAGCCCAACGCTGCGTTCTCCACCTTCGACCAAGGACCCATGGACGACATGCCCGCCTTCGTGCCCGATGATTCCGACGACGACGACGACGCAGCCCCGAGCGTGCCCCGCCACGCCCCTCCCGCAGTGCCAGAGCAGTCCACGCCCTCACGCCGCTCCATCGACGACATCTCAGAGGAGTCAGTCGATCTTTCGGCGCAGGCACCTCAGACGCAGGATCGCTGGGCACAGATCAGGAAGAACGCCGCCGAGCGCGCTGCCCGCCTGAGCGAGGAGCAGTCTCGCCGCAGCCACAGCCAGAGCGTGCGCACGGACGAGGGAGAAACCAGCGGCGAGGAGACGATCGAGAGCCGCGTTGCGCGCATCAAGGCGAGGGTCGCGGAGTTGACAGGTAATGTTGACGGTGCGCCTGCAGCTCAGGCGGCGGGTAGGCGGTAGGAAAGGAATGAAGATGTCTGCTTGCTTTTGTGATAAGGTGAGTACGTTTTCGCGATATGGAAGATTGCATTTGCTAATAGGGAAACTAGAATCTTCCCCGCATACGCGATTTCCTGCTCTGTCAGAACTCGAGCGTACATCTGCGCTTCCCTGCTTTGTCGCACCTCGAGCGTCCTGTCTCTTGCTCTACTCTGCTCTTCTGATACCCCTTTTCTCATGCGATTCGAATAATACCCCTTCTTTGTTTCCTCACTGTCTCTCCTGCGTCCGAGATAGTAATGCCACTCCAATCATATCGGAATTCTTGCTTTACTCTCTAATACACTTGTATCAAGGTGGATTAATAGGCATGCGTTCCTTGGCGGATGGATGGGTTTTATGTAGTGTTCCGGCCCTGTGCAGAGGGCAGGTGGGATTGTGGATTTTGTGTTGTTGTGGGAGCTGGGTACGTAGATTGGACACGGGTGGGGTGTACACGCATCCATCATCCAAGTTACATCTTATTGTGAGCCATCTCACTTTCGTAGTCTGATTAGATACCTCTTGCATGCTTCGCCTACATGATATTCGCAGACTGTTGCCCAGACTTGATGCTTACAAATACAGGTCAAAGCTAATCGCAACGTCCGTATGCGCACAGACTAAAATTCCCCGACTTGGCAGGACGAAAGCAACACCAACGGTGGGGCGAAAACGCACAAGCATGAATCTCCTGTCCTGGTTAGGAGAAAGATGGTGCACAAGGGCTACCGCCCTTTCTTACACTGAATTGCGTGATCGTAGCCCGCTTACACGTACCAAACTTCAAAACTATTATCACGCCGCACCAGTCAGCATGAAGGACTTAGCAAGTATAAGACGAGGGTACATCTACGTATATCGGGTTTACAAACGTTCCAGTATACCTCATCGTGAGTTCCTTGCAAACGTACCTACTTACAGCTAAGCTTTTGTGCTTTCAAATTGCCTTCACATTTCGAAGAACTTCGTCACACAAGGACGAGCTATACAACTCCGAACTGCGCCGCAAGAGTTAGCATTGTTTGGAGGCCATACCCACACAACAGACTCCAATTTCAATCGGACTTTGGGACTGTGCAGATATCTTCGCAGATCAACATGTCGCTCCGCACTACCGCAGCTACTCGCTTCGACAGCTTCAATCTCCACACAACTTCATATAAGAAGATTGGCGACCATGAGATAGAAGTCAACGTCCTCGTGCCGAAGAAAATCACGCCAGGAAAGCGTCCAATAATGATCAAATGGCATGGTGGCGGTCTGGTAAGCAACCTAACATGAAACCTACACCCATTACACATGTACTAATGCAACCATATAGACCGCAGGCACAGCAGTCTACGCCCCCTGGTTCGCCGGCTACCTAGTCCCCTTCCTCCTACGCAACAACGCGATCGCCATCCTTCCGAACTACCGCCTAGTCCCCGAGCACACCGGTAACGACATATTAGAAGACATCCGTGATTTCCACACCTGGCTCACATCTTCCCTCCCTGCGTATCTTGCTTCCAAGGCACCCTCAATCGAGCCCGACCTCTCCCGCATCCTTGTGTCTGGAGAATCCGCAGGCGCCTGGCCCGCGCTGCAGTCCGTCCTTGAATTGCCGCGATCCACATTCAAGGCCTGCCTCCTCGGATACCCAGTGCTCAGCACGATCCCCACACATCCGGACGACCTCATCATGGGCGAATCCATTCCACCGAAAGAAGTCCTAGAAGAATTCCTCGCTGGCATCGTCCCTGGCACTGTTATCAGCGCCGCACGACCTCCCGCTCGCGACGCTGTTGCGCCCATGCTACGCGCGCACGGCCGCTGGGGCGAGTTCTTCGGCACGGGAAAACATCTTATGCCTGATACGCGGATCGAAGATGCGAAGTTCTTCGTGCCGACGTATATCCTGCATGGGAGAGATGATACGAACGTGCCAGTGGAGGAGACGGAGAGGTTTGTAAAGAGGGCGAGGGAATTGTTCCCCGAGGTGCGTTTTAAGTTGGAGACGCCGCCGGGGGATCATGGATTTGACGGGAATATATATGAGGAGGAGGAACCATGGCTTGCGGCGATGTTGAAGGGAGTTGAAGCGGATTGGTTGGCGTGATGTAGTTAGGTTCATGTATAGAACTTCGTGTGCTATGCTTAGAATCAAGCGCATTAGGAAGTGCCGTGATCCCGCGGTTATGATTTGAAGTCTCCATTGTCTTTTGGATCGTAGAGGCGAAGGGCAAACGCAATCGTGAAATATCTAATTCTTGTTGGCAGGGCGGATGTCTGTCCCTGCGTACGCGACACCCTGCGTGTGGAGACATCTTCGACAATTTTCCATATACCTCAAAATTCCCAGCTCGGGATCAAGAGCTGCTCTTAAAAAGATGTATTGCAGTGCCTAATATTATATCGTCTTTAATCCAGATATCTATATTCGATTTTCACTATACAATACCACGTTTTATTCTAAGTATATTCCTCGCTTCTTTCAGCTAACCATTTATCCCTTATTTAGGTAATTAGATCACAAGAACCTTAGATCGGTAGAGATCAATACCTAGAGAAGGTAATCCGAGGTTTCAGCATGCCTTCGCGTATTCTATACGCTACTTCCATCATTTATATCGTAATATACACAATCAGCGCGAGCAAGGGTCGATGCAGCGATCTTACTTTCCTATATATTTCTCGAACTCTGCCGTTGATTTGGAACTATTCTTTTATCCTTTCGGGCCCTCCTACGACTTTTTGATAGAGGAAACATAATCTGTAGTTGCTGTAATGCTTAGTGCACTGAGCCTAGAGCCCAGCCAGTGAAAAGATATGACCGCTGTACACACGTATTTCACTTTGAGGCTGAAGCGTCAAAGTTGTCAATAGGATCAGGTACAAAATATGTGTGAGCCGTGTGGTATTGGTTCGATGGAAGGAGCAAGTCTGAGCTACCTATGATATGTATCGAGGCGCGAGTAGACGCTGAGTCTAGAACCTTCCAGAGGGAGAAGACGTGATGAGAACCTGCGACAAAAATAAAAGGGCCACGGTTTACAAAGGAGCACGTATTTCGGAAGGTCACCACCCTCGCTAGTCCCTAAAGGTGGCCAAGCGAAAATCACTAAATACGAGCTCCTTCGTACCACCATGGCTGACAATGGTTATGTCCATTGGTTGCTTCTGCATGCCAATAGCTCAGGTGCTTATGCTCCTCGCCTAGAGGACGACCATATTGGTGAGTACCTATAGAGATTTGGGGTCGAGAATAAGCCACAAGGGGTGGGCTGGGTGCCGATAGTGGAAAAGTAATTATCAATGGTGTTCTATCCGTACCTCAATACGTCCCCAGGAATTCCCATTCAAGCACAGCTCACAACATGTCCAAAACATGTGCCTTTCATTACCTACCCAGGTAAAATCTCGACTTGCTGCATTGTTTTTCGATTATTTGAAGACGACTGAGTTCAGACTGTAATATCTGTGTCAGCTGCCGTCTTGCCTGTGCAGATCCTCTTGATAAAGAAGGGAATATTCAATACGCTACCTTATCGTCAAGCCGAACGATGTCGCCCATACTATTTGCGCTACTTGCATTACTGCCATATCTTATCGCAGCCGACGGCCCAACAGGAGGAGACCGCTTGGGAGCTGGAAGCTGTCCTGGTAGCCCTCCCAATGTCAACGAAACTAGTCGCTACGCTGCCGAAGAGATACTAGTCTACTCGCCGTTCAAGCCTTACTGGAAGTTCAATGTGCCGAACCGAACTAAGGCCGACGCTGAGAACTGCTGGGTTGTGGCAGACTGCTTATTTGAAGCTGCAGGAGAAAGTCGAAAGCAACAATTTGGTGCAACGGCTCTGGTCATGGGCCTGATTCCACCAACGATCAAGGACATTGCGTGGCCAGAAAGGAGGTTGATCTATGTGACGAAGTCTCTACCATGGCCTGTTGAGATGATGGCCCTTGCTCTAGGTCTGGTTCCACATCCGACTGGCAATAAGAGCGACACCAGGTTCAAAGGCAGCGATGGCGCTGTGGTTGCTAGATATGCCTGGTCCATGGGCAGGAGTCGCATTAGACTTTGTATCGGAGCAGCAGCGGTTGCTCTTACGGGATGTTACGCAGGACTGGCGACCATGGAAGTATTCAGTAAGCGAAGCGCTCTGGGTTGCGTGGCGCCCATTTTCGTTCTGGTCTGGCATATCATAGCACTGGTTCCAGCTGTGATACATCAAATATTCGGCAGTCTCAGACGTCAGAGATTTCAAAGAAGGCCGTTTCAGTCTTCAGGCTCGCCGCAGAGTCACCCGTACCGAAACGATGGCATCCTTCAAGAAATCTCTGGTATGGACCTGGCTGAGCGCCCTCAAGCTCTCCAACGTCAGTTGCACATCGATGGCAACGACGAACAGGATGAATACTATCAAGACCACCGGGAAGGGAAGATCGTTTCGGCGGTGCAGGGCGCAACCGAGGATTGGCCAGTACAGGTGGCATGGGGCATCTACTACATCGCGGGAACATTGGTCTTTACGAGTATCATGGCGGTTACTGTACCGGAACTCGTAGTGTGGGTACTATTGGGCCTCGCAACAGCAGGATGTAGCAAAATTCTAGCATTATTCCTGTGTCTTGTATATGAAGAGACGGGAGTAACGCCGGGGGGCACCGTTATACCTTTTCCGTCAATTGATGGCGATGGCAATGCCGGTGTAGGAATCAGTAGGTGAGGCTGGGGATAAGGCTGCGTCCATCTTTATGAGCCGGATGTTACTACCATACACAGCTCTAGCGGCAAACGAGTGAGCATACGCACCGGTTGTGCCCAAGGCGATCTTTGAGCGGTGAAAGGTCTGGAGTGACTCCAAGTGTCACGTTGGTTTTCCAGCGTGAGCTGCGATAAATTGTGGCCAAGCCGTTTTTGGCTAGCAAGGCAAATCCTCCTCCCCTGTCACTTCGAAGGCGGTGATTAGCGAGACATCTTGTTTGTAGATGATTAAAGTTGAAATGTAAGCTACAAGCCTGATTTAAGCCATCCCTTTGTTGTTCTAGCTTAGGCTCTTGTGAGCCTACTAGACAAGAATCATAGCTAATATATCTTAATCGAGATAGCGTATGACCGTTTACTCGGGTGGCTTCAGTTGTAGCACGTCACTACAACCAGACATATATACACGTGTAGTAAGATATTTTGCAGCACGCCTGTCGATATTCCCACGTGAATTACACTCGTTGACCTGCGCTGTCATAGCGATGTAGAAACCCAAAGCCTATGTCATCTTATTATCGCAAGTGCTCACCTTGGGCACCCAGGGATCACGACGACGTATCTCGAACGAGCTATCATCAAAGATGCTGAATAAAGCAGGGACGCAGCAATCGGATATGGTGGATATGGAGATTAACATTGAAAACCACAGTCAGAGGGGCCATGATGAAGTGCGTGATTGGTGTTATCATCTCCCGAGCGCTCGCCTAAATGACTTGCCATATAAACATGCACATTGAGATTAATCCGCACCGCACATCCTCATGGGAGGTGGGGCACCTCCCAACAGACAAGCCATGTCTCAGTACATGGTAACTGGTGTCAAATACTCTAAGCTTTCCCATCATAGTTCTCTTCATCAGTCACGCAGAACACACAGCAACAATGTTATCCACCATGCAGTGGCCCCTCCTGCTCCTCGCGAGCCTGGCCTCAACCCAAAGCATTCCCCCGATGATGCGCTTCGAATGCTCCCAGCTTGTGGTCGACCGCATCGACCCCCTCGTAAACCCCGGCGTAATCCCTTCGCCACACCTCCACCAAATTGTCGGTGGAAACTCCTTCAACGCAACGCTCCAACACGACCTCCCCTCCCAATCTACCTGCACGAGCTGTACCTTCTCAGAGGACTTTTCGAACTACTGGACCGCAGTGTTGTACTTCAAAGCCCGAAACGGGACATTCAAGCGCGTGCCGCAGGCCCCGAGCGAGGGGTTAAAAGGCAATGGAGGCATCACGGTATACTACATCCCAGACACGAAGAACAAGACTGCTGTTACGGCATTCAAGCCAGGCTTCAGGATGCTCGTCGGCGACGCGGCGGCCACGACGCCGCAGCCCGCCCGCAAAGTCTGCCATCGCTGTATGCCCAAGACGGGAGATAATAGTAACATTAATTGCGGGGCGCCGGACGCGCAGGAGCTACCGAAGGGAACGTGTGCCGGGGGTATCAGAACGATCATTACGTTTCCGACGTGCTGGGATGGGAAGAACCTGGATAGCCCAGATCATAAGTAAGTTGTGTCTAGATAGAGTTGGATAGCGAGTGATTGACTGTATTTTAGGAGTCATCTCGCGTATGCGACGGGGAGCCAGGCGAATGATGTAGGCCCGACCGGGACATGTCCGAAGAGTCATCCTGTGGTCATTCCGCAGGTGATGTATGAGGTTATCTGGGACGTGAGTGCATTTTTTATTTCTGAACATCTGGAAACCCTTTGGAGCAGTCAAATGGTAACCTGTTGCTGACGAGACGATGAACAGACGCGAGGCTTCAACGACAAGAGCCTGTGGCCGGCAGACGGTTCGCAGCCATTTGTGTGGAGCACTGGAGACCAGTAAGTGCAGCCACACGCTTCTGCGGTACACAGCATCGTGACTAATGCATTGCAGACATGGATATACCAACCACGGGGACTACGTCTTTGGGTGGAAAGACGATGCTCTACAACGGGCAATGGATACGAGATGCAATGGTGATGCTTGCCCAGCACTGAAGAGCCAAACTCCAGAGGAAGCAATGAAGTGCACTGTCCCGCGGACTGTGAATGAGGATGTAGATGGATGTAAGTTGGTTTAATCTGTGGGTTGTTGTACGTGACTGACATTCATAGGGTTGGAGAACCTTCCCGGAAACCGAATGGTGTTTTAGATGGCTGTCGACCTACAAAGGCACTGGCAGGAAGCAATAGTCAGGGGGATGTGGTATTGCTGTGGAACTACTAGACTATACTCACAGTTATTACGACTTGGTTCAGGTCGCAAAGTGCAAGTAAGAACTTACAGAGACTTCCATTATTCTATCTGGCCCTGATGGGAAATCCGACAGAGTCTGCCTTACAATCTCCTTCTTCCCGTGCTTGCTAAGTCGACGGTCTAGACGGAGTCTTCAAACTTTGCTGGTGCGGTATGATAGCACTGGTGTTCTATTTTTGCATGCCTTTTGCCTTCTTGAAGATAATCACAGCTTTAGTGAAGCGCTTACAGAACACCATGTCAGTGTATGTGATCTAAACAGAACATGCAGACATTAGGTAGTGTACCAGATGTGAGCATTGGACACGCGGCCCGGCTCGTGCATCTCATGAATTGTTTCTTTTTGTGTACCACTGAGCATCGTGAAGGATCCAAAGGCGGTTGTAGAGACAATGAGACTTGTCGACATGCTTCGATAGTCTAAGAATAGGTAAGCTGGGACGGTACCTGCATCTGATAGATGAGGATGGTCTCCAAGTAGGTCAACGGTCAGCCAACGGGTCGCTTCAAACCTGGTAAGTAGACGGTCGACAAGGATTGATGAAGGTTTGTGATGTGTGCATGCTGATGTTTCGTTTCATGCACGCGCGGCAGTCGCTTCGGAAGAAACATGCAATCCAAATGATGATGCTCGCTTCGGGTCCTGTGAGGTACTGTGAGCTCGTTATAGAAACGTTAAGCTTCTCACAGGGGTAGAGAAGAGGACCGTTGGCCTGGTTCACGCCCGCTCGGCTCGCTACGAAGTGTGGGAATGCGGCGTGACAGCCGGGGGAGAAGCATATCGGTAACTATTTGAAGGAGTTGTGGACAGATGTGGAGTAGCAGAAGGATGAAGGGCTGCGATAGGACCAGTTAGCGTCGAGGAGGTCGGGGACAGAGAGACGTGAATGGCTTCTCAGATATACGAGCAGGCGTCTACGCATGTGAGATTATGTCAAGGTGATAACCTGTTTGTGGGGCAAGATGCGAAAGGACAGGGCAGGCGTTCGTAGATTACAAAGGCGTAGAGATCCAGAAGTCGAGTATTGTGCGGTGGTGAGGTTGGGTCAAGCGTCATCGGGTCGCTCCTGCTGGGATATATTTAGAAGCGGATCGCCACTAATGCGGGAACCACGACCACAACTGGCGCAACCCCGGCCCTGCCACAACGTTCAACGTCCACCGGCGCCGCTTCTGCGTGTCTTCTTCTACGCCCGTGTTACTGTCAACCGTATTCGAGAGTCTTTCGTGCGCTCTTATTGGTGCGCGGGGGCTTCTATCCAACTTGATAGGCATCTTCTCAGCGCGCTTGCAGCAGAAGGCACCCGGGATCACCGTCGCGAGATAGGAACAGTATGGATGCACCGTTTCGGCATCGACACCGCACTTTGCGCGCCCAGAACACAAGCAAAGCAGACTTCGCGTGCTGGCTGGCGGCAGCCCCCCAAGGACAGCCCGTCCCGAAAAGGGTGGCCGCCGAGATTGAGCGACCTACCACGGTGGGCCATCGTGTGTTGCAGGGTGAGCATGGCTTGGCGCAAACACCGACGCACAAAGGCCACCGTGTACCGGGGAGCACAGCGCGCACAAGAGTTGTGCCTGGCTGCACCGGATTTGGCCGCCTGTCAAGCCGATTTGGGGGTCGTGTTCCTGGCAGCACGAATCTCCGGTCTACAGTCGACGCCCTCGCTGGTCGTTGATATCAGAGGGCCACGCTTAGGGGAGGCTGCAGACAGAGCTAGTTCTGCCAGTCTGATGCTTGTCGTCCGACTTGATACGCATGGAGTATGGAGACGTGTCTCCCATGCTTCCTCTCAGCCGGGGGAGAGCTTGACGAGACACACGTCTCTCATGCAGACCCTGTCGCGATGCCACCGATGCGGACCATGGCTGCTTCTTTGCAGCGGGCAGCCGTCGCACGGCACGGCATCACGCTGCAGCAGAAAGGTCCTTAAAATAACTCGTTACAGACGGGCGAACCCGTTGTGGACAATTTGCAGGCCTCTCGCTCGCAAAGGACGAATGGGAGAATAGATTGCTGCACCAATGGGCGTGTTCGCCGAGGGTGCCAAAGTCCGCTAATTAACGGCTGAAAGAAGGCACAGGCCACACTGGTCTTCTATTATTAGGACATGCCCACGTTCGAGTGATCTTCGACTCTACCCTCCAGTGTTCGACCCAAGAGCCTCACGTCGTGCGTCGCGGCCCCAGTCAAGAGCGTCGCGCAACCACCGCAGACATATATCTCGTCGCTCGGCGCCCGCAGCTTTCGTGCCGTCGCTCACAGGCCACGCCTGCCACCTACCGCGCGCCTTCCCGTCGCCGCCGACTGCACTTTCCTCTGCGCGGCGCTCTCCAGCCACACCACGCCGCCCGTAGCACCGATCAATGCGCATGCCAGTCTGATCACATCCAGTCACTATGGGTCGCAGGAAGATTGAGATCAAGGCCATCAAGGACGACCGCAACCGCTCTGTGTAAGCTGCCCGCGCTGTTGTAACCCCGTCGCGGCTGAAACTAACTCGTCGCAGGACGTTCCTGAAGCGCAAAGGCGGCCTTTTCAAGAAGGCTCACGAGCTTTCGGTTCTTTGCTCCGTCGACGTTGCAGTCATCATCTTTGGGCACAACAAGAAGTTGTACGAGTTTTCCTCTGGCGACATCAATGAAACCATCGGACGGTACCAATATGTAGGCAGCCGCGTGTCACCGCATCAATGATTTGCACTAACACACTGATAGTATGGCGGCGCACACGAGCACAAGGGGCCTGAAGACTTCATGGGCAAGAAGGACATGGATGACGAGGACGACGACGAGGAGGGCGGCATGTTGGCCGGCTCTCCCCCGCGAGACTCGCACACCCCTCCCGAACACCCCATGATGGGACACCACCACCTGCAGACCAACCCCTCCTTCCAGCACATGCGACATGCGGCCCCTTCAAATTCCCCGCCAATGCACAACGGTATCCCGTATCACGCCCGACACCCCTCTCCGCAACCCGGAAGCCTTTCTCGACCCGATTCCCGAGCTCAGATGCGTCGACCAAGCTCCAACCTGGCTCCTCCACACCATTCCTCTCAAGCGCCACAACCGCAGAACAGCTATGCCTACATGCCAAACCCGCCGTTCTACAATCCCCAAGCTGCCCAGGGTATGGCGCCTAAGCCCCCACCAGCACCAGCTCCACCCCAGTTCCAATACACCCACCCTCCTCCAGCTCATCCACAAGTCCAGTATATGCAACAGCAGGAGCCGAGGAGGCAGTCAATGCCCCCTGCTTTCCAGCAACCACAGCAGCCGCAGCAGCCACAGCCGCAACAGGAGCTTCCCCAATCGCAGCCTCAACCGCAAAGTCAACCACAGAACCAACAATTAACTGTACCGTCGCCACCGCAACCGAACCGCAATAACTTCCAGAGCCCTCCTTTACCGCAACAACCCAAACCATTACCGTCTGCTGCCAAGCATAGCATTTTTACGCCGATTGATGATAGCCAGTCTATGTTCGCTTCGTGGGGATCGAACAGTGCAGATCCGCCACGTAGCGACCCTCCAGCGATCAAGACTGAGCCTGGAGTCCGATCGCAATCGATTGATGTTGTTTCTGTTTCACGACCTCAGGCAAACGGCAACTCCCCTCCACGCCCATCCCCTCCTCACATACCAAACCACCCTCAGCGGACTCAATCTGCATCCTCGATGCCTATTTCTTCGGCATCTCGGACCAACAGTATCTCTCAAAAGCCACGTTTGATGCTGCAGATCCCCGCCGATGATGAATCGCAAAATGGAAGCCAAACAGCAGAGTCCTCACCCAGAGGCTCCGGAACAACTGGTGCAACCCCCGCAAGGACTAGCACTGACACGCACTCCTCTGGAGTCGTTCTGCCTCCACCTTCTCCCAGCGCTAATTCCATTATGAGCGCTGGAGCTACTGGACCGCCAAATCCATTCGCACGACCAGCACCTCCCACCAACAACGGATCGTATGGCAGCCGTGGCGAGATGGAGACTCCCATCTCTGCGCTTCCTAGCCGTTTCGTCGAAAATGGACTTTTGCCTTCACCGTCGAGCTTCTATCCTGAGTGGGGTTTTGGCAGAGATTCGAACATGCTGCCCAGCCCGCTTCCCTTCCAGACGCCGGTGGCCCCAAACGGCCCTAGCTTCGGTCGCGACGAGCCTGCCGATCGCAAGCGTAAACCTTCTGATGAAGGTTCCGATGCAGGCAGCCAGAAGCGAGTAAGAGCTTGATGATCGAGCCAACGCATCATGTGCTGATGCTCGTACTATACCAACCATTTACTTACGAAATCGTTTGTTCGCAATATTTCACTTCAAAAGCACGCCTATTCTTCTGTACTTTTATTGGTGCGGCGGTCTTTGCTTCTTTGTCAGCAGTTTCGAGGCACGGCCGGTGGATGAATTCAGCACGTCGATATCTTGTCACCTTCGTTCAGGGCCTTTGTACTGGTTCATGGCGTTTGCGGATACCCATGAAGAGGTGTTCTGTTATGCTTGTTTGTCTTCCTTCGCTTTCACGACAGCATTGGTATGATATGCGAGTGGGCAAAATGGCGTTTATACTACGGTTTATGAAGATAAGACTCTTGTCGTTTCGAGTGTAGATACTTGTAATCGATTCTTGACGGAATATCTGCGTCTGACTGCTATGTTCCGTGTGAAAATTGTAGGTTTCTGCAACACTAATGAACCGCGCAGAGTCAACTCTCAGGCTCACTTCTCCCTTCCGATCAACTTGTCGATCAGACCGCTTGCGAGTAGCTCATCGGACGTTTGCAAGAGTCTACAGGACTCAAGCGCTTGCAGCGAACCGACACTTTCCACAGGCCGTGGCGGGCAAGAGCCATGCTCATTCGAGGGCAGTCACCCACTAGTGTTTTACACCTTAAACCATTCAATCACCTGCTAGGCACCTTCATCATTTCGTTATTTCAACAATTCTCACGATGCAATACTTGCAACAAAGTCAGCCTAGGCTCCATTGTTATGCAAATGTCCGAAACAGGAAGCGGTTAACGACAACAAGCTGCAGTCCAGTCAGCTGCTCCTACCGGTCAACATCGCCCAGCCTCGTTCTATCGCCGCAGCCGGCCACCTACGGGGACGTCGAGCAACTCCTATGCTGTCTGAATGCCTTCCATCATCGATTAATCTTCAAGAGTGCTGAAACACGGCAAACCAAGGCAAATCGAGTCGTGCGTAGCGCCGCTTGTTCCCTTTCTGTCCTTCACGATGCAGACTGCTCATCCAGAACCATGGCAGCAGCCACCCCACCGTAAGCAGTTCACCCACCGGCCCCTGGATCACAGCAAATCCTCTATACGTCTTCTCAAGGTGCTGCCCGATCGATCGCCCGACGGCTTAATCCAATGCACCATGATTCATGCAACGACCGACGCAGAATACACTTGCTTATCCTATACATGGGGGCCGGAACTACCCACTTCTGTCGTTCTCATCAATTCTGGAGAAATACATGTACGAAGAAATCTTTTCGACTTCCTGGAGGTGGCTGGGACGCTGGAAAGCCTTCCAAGAATAAATGAGGAGAGAAGAACGCAATTGGCGATAGAATGGAAGCAGCGAGACATTCCAATCCTGTACTGGATCGATGCTCTATGCATCAATCAGCAAGACCATGCAGAGAGAATTCACCAAGTTCAACAAATGGGCGACATTTATTCGAAGGCAGCCGTAGTCGTTTCCTGGCTTGGTAAATGTGAGGACAGGCTAGCCCCACTTATCCCTATTCTCTTTGAGGACATCCGGAACTGGAGGTCTCGGAGCCTGGAATCAAATGAATCTAGCACAATCTTATGGCAACATGAAACCAAACTCATTGCGCAAGATTTCGAGGGGCACGGAGCTGAAATCATTGATTACGTATTCGGTAACCCATATTGGCGTCGGGCGTGGATCACCCAGGAGGTCAAACTTGCACGCCATCATACAGTGATTCTAGGGCCTAGACAAATATCTCTGGAAGTTTTGTTGCAGATATCTGATGCGCTTACGAGTTATGAAGTGCCATATGAATCAAGGATAAGCCTACGTCGAACGGATTGGGACCGCCCATGTGGTGGTACGGATTCACTGTTACAACTGATTAGCACTTTTAAAGAGAAAGAATGCAGCGTCCCACAAGATCGAGTGTTCTCTCTCTTATCGCTCTGCGATAAGCGTTCCAGAATCGATGTCGACTACGAATGCTCCAAGGAGGACCTTCTGTATCGAGTTCTCAGCACTCCTAAACTTTCCAACTTGTGTTTCTGTTGTGCTCTAGTCGGTGCACAAACTCTCAGGCTTGCCGACTCGATGCCATGGTCGAGCGAGGCGGCTCGTTCATTGCCGTATATTGAGATGGACCTTTACACCATTGGAAAAGTCCCTGGTGACCACCGATTTTGTTGTTCTTTCCTAATGAAAGGATACTGGAAACAGGATATGCGAGGAGCAGGTGAGAAACATCTCAGCTGGACCGTATACTACGTCTCGCTTTCGTGGATGTACACACCCATAACGATTTCCTGCGATGGATCCAAAGAAAACATGCCTGTCAGAATCTCGAGTAATTTCTTTATCATGGACGAAGTCATATGCCAGCATGGCGAAGGGATCGCATTGTTATCGCGCACGCCGGGAGGGGAAAGGACGCTTCTTCGCATCTCGTTTTGGGCATTGGGGAGAATCTGCAAAAGTATGGTTCTCAATGCAGACCGAGTGTCTCTTTGCAAAGGGCATCCCCATGAATTTTCCTGCTCTGGCGTCAGGATTGGCTACCCGGAAAGAACAGCTTGACATGTAACGCTTGTAGTGTCGTATAGTTCATTCGTATCGCAGGTGGAGTCATTGTGCCCAGTGTTGCAACAACAGACCCAGGGTAGGATACAGAGGAATTACTTCTGGAACTGGACCTCTTCTCGAGCTGCACCAACGGTCGTGCGGATAGTCTTCATACAAACGTGTGATGATGGACACAAATAACTCTTGATCCTGCAGTTCTTTCATGATTCTATCTTGTGAGTTTCGTAGATCCCGATGCCCTCAAGGCCATTGTAAAGTGTTTCCCACCACATGCGGTGTTACCTACGGATAACGAAGCAGGGCCCGCAACGTGTTTATACGGTACAGCTCGTTGACGAATACGAATACGAACGATTCAGCACAACCAGTCTGTGCAGCTTTGCCCGACTGGGTGGGGATGAAGGAGCCCAATCTGTACTGGGTAATCCAAGCCTCGCCAGTCTGGTACGGGAGAAGTCGATCGCAGGCGAATCTACGTCAAACAGCCCTCTTCCCTGCTAACATTCTCGCCTTCAATGCGATCGATGCCCATCGTTGTCCAAGTTTGCCCGACACTTGTTTCCGCATTTCCGAGCTGTCAGCAAGCTACTCGTGTCCGGACCTGAGAGCGGCCTTCGCGCAGGGCTCACCGGCAGCGTCATAGGGCCAAGCGTCCCCCGCGTGCTCTGTGCTCGCGCCGAAATCCATCAGCCGCACCCAGAGGCTGTGTGCAAGTGGAGTCACCATCTGAGCCGCCTTCGAAGCGTATCGCTGTTTGCCGTGCTATATTGCGCCCCAGCCCCTCACCGTCCTTTACTTGCTCTGTAACTCCTCTCGTTGAAGCTTGTTCTGCGCGCATACTGGACTTACCCCGCCAACATGGCATACAATTCAAAGTTCAACCCGGACAGGCTGCCTGCGCATGCGGAGCCTGAGCAGGTATGTGCTTCCATCCCACCTTTGTTCGGATGTAGAACAAAGCGAACAAAGCCAACAAAGAACAGGCCGCGGCCCTACTCTCAGGAAGCGGACGCCCACCACGGACCTCATCAGCGCGCCCAGACTACAACGATAAGCCCCTGCCCCCCTCCCGCCAGGACGACCGCTACGGGCGAGGCCACAGCAACAGCTACGGTAGCTATGACAGCAGACCTCCGCCAGGCGCATATGGTGCGCCCGATCCTCGCTACGACGACCGCCCGCGGTACGACGCGCAGCCGCGCCGTGACCAGCATCCGCCTCCCCAGCGCGACCCCCGATACGACGGCTACGGATCGCCTCCACCGCAGAACTACGGCCATGGACCAGCGCCTGCGGGATTTCACCATGGGAGACCGCCCATCCAGCAGAGACCCCCGCCTACGCCTGCCCCGCCGCGCGATGGGAACGACAGGGCCGCGCTGGAGCGGCTATTCAAGCAGGTAGACCGAGATGGCAACAAGAGCCTCACAGAGGCCGAGCTGAAAACCGCGCTGGTAAACGGCGACTGGACGCCGTTCGACCCGCACACGGTGCGCATGATGATACGGTACGCTCTCCTCCCCCGCTTCCCTCGCGGGAACCAGAAACAGCAAAGCGCTAATACGGCATTAGCATGTTCGACACCGACCGCTCCGGCTCCATAAACTTTGAGGAATTCTGGTAAGCCTCGTCTTCCCCTCTTCCCCTCCTCCGCAAACAACTAACCACACGTGCTACGAAAAGCGGCCTCTGGGGCTTCCTCTCCGCCTGGCGCGACCTCTTCGACCGCTTCGACCGCGACCGCTCCGGCAGCATCTCCTACAACGAATTCACAGACGCCCTCGTCGCCTTCGGATACCGCCTCTCCCCACAGTTCATCACCCTGCTGTACTCGACCTACGACCGCCGCGGCTCCAACGCCCTCAGCTTCGACCTCTTCGTGCAAGCGTGCATCAGTCTGAAGCGCATGACGGATGTGTTTAAGAAATATGACGATGATAGAGATGGGTATATCACGCTGAGTTTGTAAGTCCAAGTCCAGATCCAAATCCATTCCGACCAGCCCAGCCCGTGTGCTTGGGGCAGCGTAGCTGGGGAGACACAGAACGACGCTAACGCGGTTGAATTCCAACAGCGAGGAATTCCTGACAGGTGCGCAAACACTCTTCCTCTTCAACAGCATCTCGGCGGATACTGATACGGGCCTTTATTAGAAATCCTCCGCCAGAGATAGAAGATTACATGAAGATTGATTGGTCCCTTTCTGCTGGACATTTTCAAGGTCCACGTGAGGAAGGGAGGAAGGGGGTGCCAAAGCTAGGATGGATACGCACGTACGCTTGCTTACAGTGACGACGCTACGGACGTATGTACATGGGTTTACATAGAGACGGTGGGGGATAGGGTATTTGCTGCGCTGTGCAAGAAAGAGAGGGAATGGGATGGGATGGGATGATGACATGCCATATAGATACCCGACGAATGATTGCATCCTGATGATTCACTTTCACTAAGCTGGTCCTCATGTGACATCACACGTAGAACGCATAGCCACTTTCTTTTGATGTAAAATTTCATTCCATTATTTTCGTAGGTAAGCCACGAGAGGTACCTCTGATCGCGGATACCTGGTCTCCACGTATCACCATGAACTGCCCTCGTCCTAAAAGTTTACTGAGCGATATGCTCAGAGTGCAAGGCGAATGCCTCGACATATAAAAGTTACAACTCCCTTCAAAGACATACATGAAAACGTGGGCGAACCCCTTAACAAACGAATGTTGAAACCTTTGCTCCTCGCTGAAAAATCCCTAAATCGCTCGAAATGCTGACGGGGGTATCTATGACTCGCATTGCATGTATATGAAGAGAGAAATGTGAATAGTGGTGGGGAGAAAGCGAGGGGTCAATGTTATGACAATGAAAATGTGGGGATTTCGGATCAGAAATGGCTCATCAGATCGTACGACGTTTGTCAACATCCGGAGGGTGCATATGCAAAGGGTGAAGAAAAGGTGGAAACGGTGCAGCTAAATGGTAGTTAGCCAAACTGGGAGTTAACCTCTTCCGTGTAGCTAGGAAGGCAAAGAGCCCCTCCACGCTATACATGCTAGCCCCGCGAGAAGACAGACAAACGGCTCTTCTTGGGCTTACCTCGATGCACCTGCTCCGTCTGTTCCCACGGCAGGACGTCAGTCTTTCGAATACGTCCGCCCAGGCCCAGTCGTTCCCGAGAAGAGCGGTACCAGGAGGCCGACATCACCGAGAGTGTGAAAGACGTTGCAACAGAAGGGGCTGTCGAAGGTGCAATGGAAGGCGCAGAAAAGGATTCGGTGCTGTCCGTACTGCCACGAGTATCCGTTCGCCCTATTTCAGTCGTATCGGATCCGGCGTCCGTATCGTCTGTGCTGACTATAGAAGCCTCATAGAGCGTGGGTAAGGAGGGTGCGCTGAATTTATGGTGATGCGGATATGGGTTAGGTCGAGGCGGGTTTGAGAATGTTTGGTTGGGACGTGGCCGCGAAAAATTGGCCGGAGGCCTTCCAGTGGGAACATAATGTGGAACCTGTGCAGGTGGGGTCGGTTGTACGGGAGCCTGGTGGGATGAGGTCCTTGGCAGTGGCGCGTTCACGATAGGCTTCACGTCGAAGAGGAAGTCGTGCGTGTCAGGGACATCTGGATCTTCGTCTTCTACATCGACAGAGACGCGCTGGGGCTCTCCTGCTGTACCCTTCAATCGCCTGAAAATTGCATCCACCTCATCAGAGGTTACCGTGTCTGGTTCGGAAATGGAAAGCTTCTCATCAAAGTCGGTGATGAAGGCCTGAGTCGAATCCTGGTCTAGGCGAGAAGGTGAATCCCAAGGATGTTCTGCACTAGAGACTGGTGAAGCACCCAAAGAGCTCGGATCATCCGGAAAAAAAGACGTTATTTCCGGTAGCGAGGCAGATGAAGGCGAGTCTGCCCGCGGAGGACGTTTGGTTGGAGTGTACTCGCTGACGTCGATGGCTGAGTGCATTGGTGAAGCCAAAGAATTAGGAGGGCCTCGGCTGTCGTTCGTCGCGATAGAGATTGCAGAGGAGGCTATTGTAGTTCTGCGAGTCGTGTAACTTGAGGGCGAGGTTTGGGATGATGCGCTGCTCATTGTGCTCGTCCTCTTGCTAGACGTAGTGGAATTGCGCGAGGATTTCAGAGATTCCGGTACGCCATCCCACTTGGAATTAACCTTGGGAACGGTAGGTGGCAGCTTCTGCGGAGAGATACCCTGGCAGCTGACAGGTGTTGACTGGCCGCTTTTTGCTGCTGTCTGTTTCCGCTGTGCATCGGCGAATTGGTCCAGTGCCGTCTGCGACGGCTCTTTCAAGGTGAGGAAGTTGAGGACGCCATTCTTCTTTTTCTTGGTCGACGATGCCTTAGAATTGCGGGAGATAGAATCATCGGAGGACGTCAGGCTAGCGGTCATGGATGATGTTGTGCTTCTGCAGTCGTAGTCTGGCGTTGAGACTGGTGTACAAGTCGACGTAGACAGGCGCTGGTCTACAGATGTGTCGTTGGGAGGAACATCGGTAGAGGCGGACGAGGTCCGGGAAATAAGGGAAAGGTCGTCAGTGGGCAAGCGATTACGATACGTTAGTTTCGGTATCCTGGGCGGACGTGCCAGCTCTGCAGTGGGCGCCATGTTCTCGAGTCAATCCACTCAAGCAAACGGGCGACGATCGGCGTTTACGGGAAGCGGTTAGGGCGTGGGGACAGTGCAGCAGCCTGCGGTGGGCGCTACGTAGATGGCGTAGTGGGCATTTCTCGCAGTAGCACGCGAGGTGGTGCAGTGGAGATGAAGGTGAGAGTGATGCTGGAATTTGGACGAAGCGTGAGCGGCAGCCGTCGTAATAAGAGGAGAGGGACCGTCTGGCGCCTTCCACAGAGACAGGCTCCATCCACGGGAAGGCAGGCGCCATGCTCAGCGGAACCACAGAACAAGCAAACTGCAATTTGGCTGGCGAGCACGGGCTGGCGGCGGACGCCAATCGAGGAGGGCAGCTGGAGCTTCCAGTACGGGCCTCGGAGGGTTCGTGGCTTGCACATTGTAGGAACTGTCGTCCGACAGTAGCCATTGGCGAGGCAGCACCACTGGCGTCGCAGTCCGTCCCTTCTGCCGCAGATGGCAAGATGGCGGTTCCTCCCCAGAGCCAGCACACACGGGCACAAGACGCGTGGGATGGGTTGTGGCCGTGAGGAGGCCCGCAGCTGTGGTTTGATAGAGGATGACAAGCGATCCCGGCCAGGTTGCTCCTGCCCGATAAGCGAGGCTGCAGCCCGCCGAGTTTGGGGAGCTCGCGCACATGGCAGGTACAATTAATTGTCACTTCAGGACAATGCATTGTTCGGTGGCGCGACAATGGATCCCGTTTGCGTCGGTCGAGAGAGAAGGCAGGGCACTGCATGTAACTGCTGTCATAGGCCGACCCCACACCACTTCTACGCAACATGAACAGTAGAGTTTCGTGCCAGCCAAGGTGTCAAGGTACTTGTGACTTTGCGACTCTGGTCCGCTAGAGAGTTTGTCAGAAGCTAGCATGTGCGTCATGGCATCTCGCAGTGAGTAGTCGGAACGAAGCGCATGCTGCCTATACTTTGCCAGTACACCCTGGCTCTGCCGTCCTCATGCGCCTCAACGACCTCGTATCCTGCCACGGTTGGAAGCTTAACAGCCGGACGGTGTCGGCGAGGCAGCATGTGCGAGTCGTCCGCGTGCTTCGGAGCAGCGCAAGCCACAAGAGTCCAGTTCCTCGCGTGGGACTGAGTGCAACAGCTGGGCCTAGCGATGCAGCACGCGGCCGCCGCCCACCGTTCTCCAGATCTTCAGCTCTAGCCGGCGTCGTGGCCGGCGCCGTCCAGACGCCGCCACGCGTCGAAGACACCAGCAGCAAATATTCAAACCAATCACGCCGCGAGTCGCATGCGACATTTTTGCCATAGCAGTTCTTGCAGGCGTCAACCCGAGGCCAGCCGCCAAGCGCGAGATCCGGGCGGAAGCACTCAGGCCTCTCGGCGACCTCAGCCCGTTGCCCCTCCCAGCTGCCACTGGAGCGCTTCTACCCCACGGGTACCGCAGACCGCATTGCTGCGACTCTCCACCTCCGCCATGCCAGCGCTCCTGGTAGATGCTAGTACGCCGTCTACCTCGCCCAGCACCTCCTCTACGCCCTCAGACCAGCGTACCCACCGGCGCTCAGAGTCGCGCTCGCCCAACCGGCCGCCCGTGTCGCCTATCACACCGACTGTTGCCGCTGCACAACTTGCACGTCCAGAGCCGTCCGACGCGCGACCACGTGTCGCACCCCCGCAGCCCCCGCCGACTGCGACCTTCATACAGCAGCCGCCGTCTGTGCCCATATCCGAGAGCGAGAACCCAGATGCGATAGCACTACGTTCGGCCATCTCGCTGCTGCAGCTCCAGCGCGAGAAGAGCAAGCGCGACCTCAAGGCCCTCGAGGAGCTCAAGGCAGCCGCCGTCTCGGACCCTCATGGCTTCGTGCGCTCTCTGCAAGAGCAGCGCAAGGAAGCTGCGGGCAAGCCCACCGATATTCTTACTCCTACGCTGTCCGATATAGCCGAGGCTGCCGCGGCCGAGAGCGTCGAGGACATCAATGGCGAGAGCGGAGCGGTGCGAAAGGACTCAGCACCAGTAGAGGGGCCTGGCAACGAGGCCACCAAGTTCCCTGCGATACCACAACCTCAAAATATTGTGAGGTGTCCACCGGTCAACTGGGCAAAGTATCACGTTGTCGGAGAGTCGTTGGACAAGCTGCATGAAGAGCAGAAGCGGTACCCAGGCTCGAGTGAGCCTCCGAGAACGCACCAAGGCACGAGAGCGCCACCCCATCGAGTTGCTGCCCCATATTCGCCCTTCACTGACGGTATTGGCGGGCCTCCAGCAGCCGCTCAACCATGGCGAGGACCCAAGAAGTCCAAATCGCCGACTTGAATCATCCTCGCAGTCAGACCCTCAGACTATTACTATTCACACCACTCAGATCAGGTGCGACATTGCATCTCACCTCCAAAAGTACGGAGCACAGGTTGCTCCCTTTACGAGTCACGTTTTCACGGACGCTCAATGATAGACGCTTTACGATAGAAAGGACCAAGTCCTTTTAGATGCAGTGCAGAATACATACCACATTTAGCACTGCACATACTCGGGGTTGTTGCTCCATGCTCTGGCCGCTCATTGAACTCCTATGCCCATTCTCGTTTGAATGTCTGCTCTACGGTGGGTCACGTACGCGGCACCGATAAAAAGTTTTCATATGTGCGCAGTCGCGTCTGTGGCTCACCATCTGAACGCGTACGCCTCTCGATATTCTTCTGTGGCTCCATCTCTTTGGACATACGCGTAGTTGCAGAGGCTGTGCAACACCGGCCCTTCTCTCCCCAATTTTCCCAGTGTAGGCGTCGTGCATCATTTGCCAGTCGCACGTCGTTGGGTCGACCCTGCGCAAGCGAGCCGTGATCCCTGCCCTGCATGCGTACCCCGGCACTAATGACGTTCGCGTCCAAGCAAACCAGCCCTGCTCAACCAGCCATTTCCACGTCAACCAACGGCCCTATTAGCCTGTCAGGCATAAGCGCTGAAGATCGCTGGAAGATCTCGACAACAGATGGCTGTGTGTGGCGGGTGGAGACTGGGGCGCAAGCAAGTTTGTGTGTTGCGACGCTTCTTGCGCAGGACCCTTGTTTGAGTGACGTGCAAGGCTGGGCTTCTGGAATGCATGTATACTTAGATGGGACTTCCCTTTGTAGTCTTGTCTATTTGGTATCACCTTGATTACTCTTTGTCTTTCATTAGCCTTGTCCTGCTCGTTACGTTACTCACTCCACCTTCGCTGCGAAACCCATCACTCCAACACCAAACCACAGCGTAAACCAACATCAACATGCGACCAACCGCGTTGATACCAGCGCTTTTGAGCGCGGCTGCCCTCGTGCTTGCTTTCTTGTGTCTCTTTGCAGGCCACAAGAAAGACTTCATGGAAGACTACCACGTCCTCACGCTCAACACTTCGCGTCTAGGCGAGGGCGTCGTAAACGGCACCCTTGGCTCCGACGACGGCACTCTAGGCTCCCTCTGGGATCTCGTCCCCGACAACATCCAAAACGACGTCAGCGAAGCCGCCGGCGTCGTGACCGAGAAACTCGGCGTCGAAGTGCGTCCTCCCTTCCCTCACCACACCCCCAGATCATTTGACTAATGGCATGGCAAACAGGACTTCTACTCCGCGCACCTCCTCGACTACTGCTTCGGGCAATACACGCCCACCGAGATCGCAAACGCCACCGTCTCTGCGTCAGACATCCACAAGAACGTCACCGGCTGCTCCAACCAGACCGCCATGTTCTGGTTCAACCCCAACGACATCATCTCGCAGGCCCTCAACAAATCCGGCCTAGGCATCACCCTCGACGACCTAGAGTGGCCCGAAGACGTCCAAAAAGGCCTCGACGCGCTTCGCATCGTCTCCATCACCGCCTTCGTCCTATACTGCATCGCCATCGGGCTTATCTTCCTCTCCTTCATCGGCGCGCTAGTCGCAGTCTTCACGTCCGGCCGTCTCTCCGCGTGCGTCAACCTCCTCCTCGGTATCCTGTCTTTCATCGTCATCGGCCTTGCGAGCGCGTTGGTGACCGCTGTTATTGAGAAGGGCGGCGATGTGATTAACGACAAGGGCGGCGATATCGGGCTGCAGGCGAATAAGGGGAAGAAGTTTGAGGCACTGACGTGGGTTGCGACTGCACTTACTTTTGTGGCGATGGCGATGTGGGTGTTTGAGTCGTGTGTGGGGAGGAGGAGGAAGGTGGCTTACGTCCCTGCTAAGCATGGCTAAGCGCACGTCGATGAGCTGCATGGTTTTTATTTTCGATTCGGCGTTGCGTTGGTATTGGAGTTGGGCTGGGCTACTTGTGGGCACCAGATTGACTGCTCCATATCCGGTTGGTCGTGCGTTGAAGATTGGATTGACTACATCGAAGGAGGGAAGGAAGGGGTAATGCGGTGTGCGACGATCTGTTACGAACTTCATGTCTTTCCTTGATAGTTGCGCTTATACCCTGATTGCGCTGACAGGTCTGCTTTACTGCGCTGTACCATAGACATCTACGAGAATGTACTCTATAAGATTGACACTGCGCATTTGCTCAAGTGATTTTGCACGTATTCTGCACGAGTCGTATGCCTCGGCTGACATGGACTGAGTTGAGCCGCGAAGAGTGTGTTTTAGGTTGGTATGGTGAGAAAGATGAATCTTGAAGGAGAGGCGTGGGAAGACACTACCCCTAACAGCCATCATCCTATCTAAATCGAGTGTGATTGACTGGCAGGTCGAAAGGTGGGTAGCATTAGGGTAGGGGGCCAGGCATCTGTTAGCTGTTTTCTTAGGTCGGGTGTGATTCACGGCAAGTTGAGTGTGAATAAAAGCAGGTAGATTGTGTTCTAACAGTTTCAAACCCGGCGAGGAACGGATATTCCATACCGATCTCTAGCCCGGCCGTAGGGGAAATGATAACTGTATGTGAATAGGCGAGCTTTGCGCGGACTGCTAGAACCAGCCGATACCCGGTAAAGCTCATACGGGAGACTCACATAGATACTCGCAAAAGGGTCTGCGACAAGGTTTCTTGAAGTGGCCGGTACAAAGAATCTTTACTTCTCGAAAGGTTCTCCTAATCGAACGCACCCAAATCTGGTTTGGCATCCCCCTTTTAGCTGGCGGCTTAGTGCTCATTACACCTCTTGATGACCGGCTTCGGTGTCGAGAGACTGATCATTCCAAGCATTGATAACTTCCGCATTCAGAATCCCGTTCTCGAGTAATGTATCAACTACTATGGTGCCATACTGCCCATATCTAGCGTGTAAGAACATCTTAAACTTGACATCTCTAGAAACAGACTCGTGCTCCATCCCGGCAAGTTTCTGTATGAGTCCTTGGATTTTCGGTATATGGGCGAAAGACTCGCCGGGCTGTACTGGCAGTTGGAGCATATGACATAACTCAGCGACAATGTATAGAGTGTCGAGATTCAAGATAGTGTTGTATGAGTAGGCTTGTAATGCTTCTATCACGTGAGGGAACCCCCTAGAAACGGCAGTGTCGATAAATGCTGACCTCCGCACGAGAGCACGGATGACGCCGTTGTCGGCGTGTGTGATGAGGAACGCGGTGCACTTGTCGATGACGAGCAGGGACTCCCAAGGCGCCTCGTCTTCGCCGTACAACCATGAGCTCTTTTCTGCGTCCTTTTTCTTCGTATTCACAACTCTCAGGATCAGATTTTCCGTGATTTCAAACTCGCTCTTTCGGTACCGCACCAGGTTGATGAAGCTCGCATAGCCTGCGATGTCATTCGCCGATATGGCGTCTATGTCCTCTTGCCTGAAAGGGCCGCTGTTCCTTTGGAGATCTGCAATACAATCCCTCAAAATTTTACTCTGAGACAAGGCTTTCGCATGATGTTCATAATGTTCATTATTCCAGACAAAATCTTTCGCAAAATATCCATGGAAATGGAGAGCCGGTCTGAATTGAAATAAGGCAAGGATGCCTGCTGTTACTAGAGTGCGCACGGTCATCATGGCGTTGGTAAAAGCATGCCGAGAGATGTCCACGACGAGGTCGGTACGCTCAATCAATGCGATAAATATCCATCGTACCTCACTCTCATGGATCCGGAGTGGACTCATGTGGATAAGACAAATGATAGCCTCTTCCGGGATGACGAGTCCTATCTCTGCGTGCTGGACGAGGAGCCTAACAATTGCATATGTCGACTTGTTCAATATCTTCAAGGCTATCGTGAACGCAGCCGGAGTGACAACTGGAGTGTCCTTTGCGGTTTCAAGGAGCGCTAACAGGGCGTCGACATCCCACTTTGCTGCCACATTTATGGCATTAGGTGTAACGACAATGCGGTCACCAAGTGCGGTGACAAGATCTTGGACAATCAGTCCTGGGTAGCGCCTAGATACCAATGCTTCCAGGAGTTCAGGTAGGTTCTGTAACGGGTTCTCGATGCGCTTCGCAAGCTGAATGAAGAGTGTATCCGATATCTTTCTGCCAGCGGCGGCGACTAGCTCTGTTTCAGAGATGGAAATGTCGTCTTTCGCTAAGTCCACGAGAAATTGGAGATAGTTATTGTGTTGTTCGACACCGCCATACGTCTCCTCCTCTGTGGACTTGCCCGACGTTCGGTTTACGGCGAAGTCTTGTACCTCACATTGCTCGAGGGCTTGAATCATGTCCTCTCTGCTTACACCTTCTGACAATTCTTTCGCAACAAGTTCCGAAAGAACAAGCGCATTCGCTTTGCTATAAGTCTCTTCGGAGTACATCGTCCATTGCATAAAACCTTCCAGCATTACTACGTTCCCGCCACGCCCTAAAACTTTCAGAAGGGTCGTCTTAGCGCAATCCACGATGAATTCATAGCTTGATGATGCAACTTCAGATTTCACCAACAGGTCTTTCGCTTTGAGGTAATTTGCTTTCCTGATCAGCGCACTATTCAAACGATCACGACTCGCAACTGCGAGTTCAGATTTCTCGCCATGTATACTAGCGTATATATTGACCATATATGCGAGTAGACTCGAAGCGAGGTTGTAGTCCTTGTATTCGATGAACAGGACCGCCATGCCTGACAATGCTTCTGCTTGTCTTAGGGCTTGGGCTTGAACGCCATTTGTCTCGGATGATACAGGTACGTTATGACTACCTATCAGCGTCAACGAGTCTTCTTCTTCTTGTTGGTCGTGCTTTTCCCAGCTCCATACTAGTGGGAGAAAATTCACATCATGGTCCGTGCCTAGCAAGAAGGGATGCCAGGACTTCCAGTGAACGCTATCATTGTAATCGCCCACTTCGACCAGAGGGCTGTCAATTATCATGACAATCCGGAGATAGTACCTTATGGGCCTCGCAATGACAATCTTGCTCATATGAGGTATGAACAGGACATGGTCTCCTTCTAGTATTTGCTCTGCCGGTGCTCGCACCTTGATGCATACGCTCCATAGGGAAGTGTAGCTTAGCGGCGTCGTAGCCCTGAGTGAAGTGACCCTGAGCTTTAGGTTGTCCTCCCATAGTGGCCTCGCAACCATCTCCGGTATTTCCTCTACCCGTCCGAGAATGTTACCAGTGGTGCGCACAAACATGATCTGGCGGTCGAAGGACGCCGAAACGACTGAGTTCTCGCCGAATGTAAATTTTCCGAGATCTTCTAGAAGGCATTTCCAGTTTTTCTTGTAATCTGGGCGCAGATGCGTCATCATGCTACTGTCTGAACATAATCCCCAGAGTGCGTAGATCTTGTCTCGAGGATCAGAAGCGTCGTGGGCATGGAAGCGATCAATGAGTTCATTCAGAGGCTCAATGTCCAAGTGAGCTCGACCTTTCAGACTCTCGCGGAAAGTGGAAGTTTTGACCAGGAGTAGGAATGCGAGAATACGGTTGCGAAGCTCCCAATTGTCCAAATGCTTGAGAGCATCAAGACCAGCAAGAAAAGTTGCGGTCTGCATTTCTGCTTCACCGCACTTGAAGAGCATGTTTCGAGCAGCAGTGACTTCTTGTAATACCTGGTGATGCGTCAGCATATTTGATAGAGACGGTAATGTAACAAGACAGCAAGGTGTTACGCGTACCCACATACGCCGAAAGTAAGGTCGATTGAGCAATGAACGTATTGCTTGATGAGCATCCGGGCCGTCGGATGATGTATTTCCACTAGGGCGAGATCGTTCTATTACTTGGCTCGATTGTGCCAGGTTCCTCAGCCTTTCCAAAGCAAATGTACTTTGATCTGCCTCTGCACCCAACCATACGACAACACGCTTCGCGAGGCCATAGATACGGGCCATCGCAGCGACTTGCGTCGCTTTCTCTTCATCATTTTTCTGATCAATGCATATGGCATCTATCCAGAGAATTTGTTCGAAAACAGGGTCACGCAGGTGTAGCAGCGCTTCATGGAGATTTGGTGTTGCCTGAAAAGAGACGACTGCCTCTCCAGTATCAATTTGGATAAGTTTCCCGTGCTTTTCTGTGCCCCACACGTACGACAAGCACTCATAGGAATGTGCTCCGGGCCGATCGCTGTCAATCGCATAGGTGACAAGCTTGCAGAGGATTGGTGTCGAAATGTCGTCGGAAGGCTGAAGCTTGATTAGGCGAATACTAAAGTTGTCGGCGGGAAGTGGGGTATATAAGAACGACGACGCCATCGCAACGCTAAAGGTTAATCAACTGAAAATAGCTTCCAGTGAAGTAGCTGGGCTGGAATTGCAACTTGCTGGTTGATCAGCAACAGAAGTCGTACTGAGACATGTAGAGGCTTCTCATGTCCTCTCGGCTGTTAGGTAAGACGCACAGCAAGACAAGGCTGCCTCATGTGTTCCTCAGGGCCAAGTCCTGCACAACCTTGTCGGTTGCATGGGGTGGGATTGGCGCGCGGTAAAATGCGATCCCCATAGGCTCCGGTAAGACAATACGACATTTTGTGTTCTTAGAGAGATCCTCGGTCATAGAATGAATGGGTCTCGATGTATGTAAATGAAAACTGCTGCGTAATGACATTTCATCTAAGGTCCTGGCCTTCTATAAACCTAGGTGGATCAGCATATCGGATACTCCACATATCGCGATCGTTTGGGACGATGCTGCGGGTGATATGTCTGTTGAAAGAATCAGACTTTCTCAGGTGAGAAAATGGCAATTAGTCACGATGAGCGAAGAAGCTTCGTTCGAACCCTCGATAGTCGGCCGTCTTGTCTAATATGGTCCGACTCTAATAGAGTGCGATGTTCATTTAGTGCTCCGCGACTGCGCCTAATCGGTGTGTAACGATAAATTCGAGGAATCGTGGAAGGGATATTGAACCAGAGATGGCTCTGAGACACTCTGGTGGAGGAGCTCGATTAGGAAAGCGGTGTCGGGCTTAGCACCCCACAACGCCGACCCATGCTTAGATTCTGCCGCCCGCTAACATTTTTCGAGCCAAGATTTCGAGTTCACGACCGCCGCAACGCGCGCAAACGCCTCCAAAGTGCACCCACGCCTCAGACTCGCTCGAAGCTAGAAACCGGTCTTTGCGGTGGAACTCTCTAGCAACTCAGAATATTATAACATCGTCACTACCTGTGGGAGGTGGCGGGGAAGCTTGCGCAGCGGTCGACATGCCGAAGAAAGCCATGTACGGGATGCCACATACCAAAACTTATGAGGGTTGGACTGACTGGATCGCAGTGACTCGCGGATACCCGCTTTGATTCGCAATGGCGCGCAGGAAAAGAAACGAAGCTTTTTCGTCGTCGTCGGCGATCGCCAGAAAGATGTTATAGTCAACCTGTACCACATTCTGCTGAATGTAGACGTGAAGCTCAACAAGTCGGTGCTCTGGGCATACAAGAAGCAGCTTTTGGGATTTTCAAGGTTGGAATGAGCACAGCACCAAGCAACGGTAGAGGCTGACATTGATTGAATAGTCACCGCAAGAAGCGCGAGAAGAAGATCAAGAACGAAGTGAAGCGCGGTATCCGTGATATCGATACTGAAGACCCCTTCGAGCTATTCGTTTCGACGCAGAATGTCCGTTACGTATACTACAAGGAAACCGAGAAAATCCTGGGTAACACATATGGCATGTGCATATTGCAGGACTTCGAGGGTATCACGCCCAATCTCCTGGCGCGGACAATTGAGACGGTAGAAGGAGGAGGACTCGTCATTTTGTTGCTGAAGGGCATGAACAGCTTGAAGCAGTTGTATACACTATCAATGGACGTCCATTCGCGATACCGGACGGAAGCGCACAGCGACGTGGTTGCGCGTTTCAACGAGCGATTCATACTGTCACTCGGAAAGTGCGATTCGTGTTTGGTGGTGGACGATGAGCTGAATGTGCTACCTCTGTCAGGCGGTAAAAACGTCAAGCAACTGCCACCACCAGACCCGGAAGCTGAAGGCAAGACGCCAAAGGCGAAGGAGTTGGAGGAGATTAAAGATTCTTTGGCGGATACGCCGCCGGTCGGTGACCTTGTCAAACTTGCGAAGACCGTGGATCAGGCTAAAGCACTACTCACATTCGTGGATGCGATCTCGGAGAAAACACTGCAGAGCACTGTGACTCTGACTGCTGCTCGTGGTCGCGGAAAGTCTGCGGCATTGGGTGTGGCTGTCGCTGCGGCGGTTGCCCACGGCTACAGCAACATCTTCATTACCTCGCCTAGTCCGGAGAACCTGAAAACCCTTTTTGAGTTCGTTTTCAAGGGCTTCGATGCGCTTGGATACATGGATCACCAAGACTACACTATTATGCAATCGACAAATCCGGACTTCAACAAGGCTATCGTGCGCGTCAACGTGCACCGACAACACCGACAGACCATCCAATACATTCAACCCCAGGATGCATACACGCTCGGTCAGGCTGAGTTGGTTGTCATTGATGAAGCTGCGGCGATACCGTTGCCTCTGGTACGAAAATTGATGGGACCGTATCTCGTTTTCATGGCATCCACGATCAACGGTTACGAAGGCACCGGACGATCGTTATCACTGAAGCTCATTCAGCAATTGCGAGAACAGTCACGAGGTCGGGCAAATGGCGCCGACCACGTCATTGACCGTTCGACAGGCAAGGAATCGAAGGACGGCACCGAGACCTCGATGGCCGGTCGCTCCCTGCGCGAAATTACGCTCTCGGAGCCTATTCGTTATGCACAGGGCGACTCCGTAGAGCGATGGCTCAACGATGTGCTCTGTCTCGATGCCACTCTTCCACGATCAAAGATGAACACTCAAGGATGCCCGCATCCGTCTGAATGTCAGCTTCTCCATGTTAATCGCGATACCCTTTTTTCCTTCAATCCAGCAGCAGAAAAGTTTTTGCAGAAGATGATGGCTCTCTACGTCGCGAGTCATTACAAGAACTCACCTAATGACCTTCAACTCATGTCGGACGCCCCGGCACACCAGCTTTTTGTCCTCGTCCCACCAGTAACAGAAGACAACAAGCTTCCAGAGCCACTTTGCGTAGTGCAGGTGGCACTTGAGGGTCAGATCAGCAGAGAAAGCGTGCTCAGCAGCCTTAATCGAGGACAGCGCGCCGGTGGTGATCTCATACCTTGGATCGTCTCCCAGCAATTCCAAGATGAGAACTTTGCAGGGCTTTCGGGCGCACGTGTAATACGGATAGCAACAAACCCCGACTACACAAACATGGGCTACGGTTCTCGCGCACTAGAGCTCCTTGTTGACTTCTATGATGGCAAGCTTGCGAGTCTTTCAGAGACCGAACCTAAAGAACTCGAAGGGATGCGGAGAGTGACAGAGGAAGAGCTGGAAAACGCGACACTCCTGAAGGACGATGTGAAGGTTAGGGAAGCAAAGGACATGCCTCCGCTCTTTGCTCGACTACCGGAACTCAAAGCACCTCAGCTCGATTATGTTGGCGTATCATACGGTCTTACCCCTCAACTACACAAATTTTGGAAGCGAGCTTCATTCGTTCCTGTATATTTACGACAAACGCCCAACGAGCTCACCGGAGAGCACACCTGTGTCATGTTGCGTTCGCTGGAAACGACAACCTCGGACGGCAGCTGGGTAGCTGCCTTCGCTAAGGATTTCCAGAAACGCTTCCTCTCTCTCCTCTCGTACCAGTTCCGCACATTTCCTGCCGTTACCTCCTTATCAATAGACGAGTCCGCCTCAGCAGGCTCAAAACTAGACGTCGACCTTGCACCCAAGCCGATAACAAAGTCAGAACTCGACAACCTCCTCAGCGCCTACGACCTCAAGCGACTTGACTCGTACGCTAACAATATGCTCGACTACCACGTCATCCTCGACATGCTGCCCAAGATCGCAGAACTCTACTTCACCGGCAGGCTCAAAGGTCAAGTGAAGATGAGCGGTATCCAGACCGCGATCCTCCTGGCAATCGGTCTGCAGAGAAAGGAGTTCTCAGACATCGAGAAAGAACTAACTCTTAGCAACAGTCAGCTCCTAGCCATGTTCGTGAAGGTCATTCGTAAGGTAGCCACCACCTTCCGCGGCATCGTCGAAGGCGCCATCGAAGAGACAATGCCTGAAGCTATGGAGGTCGAGCATAATGGCGTTGATGGCGACGCAGAAGGTGGTGCCTCACGTTTCAAGCCACTCGAGAAGGATCTCGACGAGGAGCTGCGGGAGGGTGGTGACGAGGCTCTGCGGGAGGAGCGCGAAAGGGCAAAGGCTCTGATTGATGCCCTGCCGCTTGGAAAGTAAGTCAATATCCCGTTACGATCTATACGTCGAATCAACCTAGGCGGAACAATCCATTGAGCCGACTTCTGGTGTTTGTGTGATGCTAATGTTCGCTCCCAGGTACGAAATCGGAGCCGGAGCGGCCGACTGGGCCGACGCTGAACGCCAGGTTCGCGATGCCGCGAAGAAAGGTGGCGCTGTGAGCTCAACCGTTAGTGTCAAGACGGGCAAAGCCAGCAAGCGGAAAGCGGGTGAGGCCGTTGACGAGGCGTATAAGGAGGCAGAGAAGTTTAAGGAGGGCGGCAAGAAGAAAAAGAGCAAGTTCGCGAAGGGAAGGTAGTGCTCCCCCTTTTTCGGCGCATGAACGTGGGTGGGTTTTGTATTTTGATATCCATGAAAGCAAGATAGCGAAGATGATCATGCAATGTCACATCACAAGCATAAAAAATCAAGGTTCTTGCTACTTCACTCGGCTGATCACCACACCGAACGCCGTCAACTACCACATGCCACTTGAGCATTCAAAGCCTAGCGCCCAACCCTCTTCTGACTCCTATCCGTCTACAACGTCTCCTCATAAATTGCCACATTCTCGTGTCCACCCCTCTTCAAGAAGATCTTCGCACTCTCCAGCACCTGTGCCTTCAAATCCGGCCTCGTCACATTCTGCCCCATAAACCCACCATACGTACTTTCAAACTTGTACCCCTTAATACTCTTCCAGATTCCATGCACCTTGCTCGGCGGCAGCGGAATCATGTTCGGGTACGCCCACATGAAGGAGAAAGACGAAGTACCCGGAAGACGATCTTTATGGTAAAACCCTGATGGGACGCTCATCATTGTGTCCGCGATGAAGAGTTTGTTGTCCCAGTGGAGGAACGAGGAGCCGTCGAAGTGGCCGCCGGCTTGGATGGACGTTACGCCGGGGAGGATGGTGGTATCGCCCGAGATGAACTTTCGAACGCCGTGCGCGTCTTCACGTTGGAGCCTTCATCGCATGGTTAGCACATGATTTGAATCCAAGAGTGGAATGAGAATCACCATTCCTTATCCGCTTCCTGCAGATACACGGGACATTCAAACACTCGTGCCCACTCCAAATGCGTCGTCCAAAAGTGCGGATGGCTGATGACGATGGCTTTCAGGCCACCCTTGTTCTTGATGAAGTCAACAGTCCCGTCGTCGAGCCAGGCAACCAGATCCCACAGGACGTTGCCGGATTCGGTTTGCAGGAGGATAGCGCGCTCACCGATGCCGAGCTGTTTGGTGGACGTCGTCGAGTCGCTGAGTCCTGCGGGCATGTAAGTTGTCGAGGGTTTGAGGGGCTTGGTTGTGATGTAGTGGATGCGGGAGTCGTGTGGGTCAGTGGTGAATTCGTTTTGCTGCGAGGAGGATTCGTTGTTCAGGAATGTCCTGATATAGATTAGTATCTGGTCATCTCTTCCTAAAGTGATCGGATAGGAGGGTTGAATGGTAGTTGTCTCTATGAATGCTAGGGATTGACAGTGATGCATGGCCTAGCCACCCATTATATACCAACCACATACTGCGTTTATCACGAAGAATATGTTGTAAACTTACCATTGTTGACCAGTGGGTGGAACATATTGCCGTGGGTCGTCACAAATGGGGCAATTTGGAGGTGGAGTTGAGAGTGGTACATCGAATTGGGTGCCGCATGTGAAGCATACAGCGAGATCGCCGCTTTCGTAATGCATTTTGAAGGCCGTTGATGTCGGAATGGATGTATATTTGCTTGTCGAACGGGCGTTGTTGATATTGTTGATATATACAGTTGTTGTGATTTGACGTAATGCCTTCGAAGAGTGGGGTGAAGACTACCATGAAATAGTACACAGAGGGTTTGGCCGGCCCCTCACGGCTTAGGAATTGCTCATATGGTAACTTCAGGACACGTTGTTGCAATACGAAATACGCGATATCGCGGAATCTTCGCTTACGTATACAGGTATACTAGGAAGGTAAAAGTGTGGTATCTAAGCTCGAATCGCAAAAAACTTCAAGTGGAGTAAGCCCGCTACTCCGTTCGCACAGGTCTAGGCAGAAACAAAACTCGAATCTAGTCTATCAAGATGCCAGATCATCAAGCTAAAGAGCCCCCAATTACCCAAACTTCACCGTTGGACACTTTGTCAGCAACACTTGTAACTTCGATGTCGGCGGGCTGGATCTATTCACGTTGTCAGCAGGCTTGCCAAGCGCTCCGAGTACCGAGTCATACCTTTTTCTTCCCATCCTTTGTTTCCCACCAGACTTCGTTACCGTTCAGTGTCTTCACTTTCTTACCCTCTGCCCATGGGCTCTCGGGTACAATGTGCTTCTCCACAAATCTCCTCAGGTTCTTGTGGGCGCGATCTTCGCCGTCCTGGCCTCTATACGCCTCCGCCCCGAACGTGTCGTAGTCCTCGGCATCTTCCCATGGCTTTCTTTCCAATTTCTTCATAGCACTGTTGTCGGGCGCTAGGACGGTTGCGTTCTGCGACGCATCGTCTAATCGGCCAGACACAGGGTCGATGTCGCGTGTGAGACCTGAAAAGATGGCGATGGCTTGGGTCTTGCCGATTACATCAGATATGATAACGCCGGTGGAGACAGAGTCATCGGACGGCATGTCGGCGAGAGGGTTGGAAAGTAGAGGCAGCTGGTGGATGTCGAATGCTTTGATGATGTCGCTGAGGGGTGTGGCGGAGGCAGCGAAGATGAGGCAAATGGTGGCAGCGGGATAGGCGAAGAGCGAGGCGGGTCTCATAGTGAAGTATGTGGGTAGTACCCAGATGTAGGTGGGGTATCGATAGGTTGGTGGTGCGTTTGGAGGGGTGAAGGCCTAGACGTCATTTCCCCAGATTCGATGTTGCCAAGCCGCCCTATCTATCTCGTGATCGCGTGAATGCCAGCGCCAAAGTTTCGCGAAGTTTTGTCTCGCTCGCTGCGACACGCGTCCACCCAAAAGCACCTGCCCATTCCGCCCCAATGCTGTTCGCGTGCATTGATGGAGCTCCAGATCCCCAGTGTTTCGGTGGTAAGTGCTTTTCCTCATTTTAAGAAGGTGCTTGTGCTTACAATGCCGACAGGATGACCTCCGTCAATTCCACTCGAAACATTTCCCCAACGCATCTATCCCCAAACACCATCTTTATGGCATACACGAGGAAGGTCAGGAGCAAGCCTACGATGATGGCGGTGACGGTCTCGGCTATTACGACGACGGCGTGAAGCGCACACTCACCGACGAAGAGATCGCCATCTTCCGCCATTCTGAGATACAGCGCATCCTACTTGAACGGAGGCGGCGAAAAGAAGCTGGAGAGTCAATCTTGGGCTCTCCTACTTCGGAGGTTCCCATGGAGGGTGCATCACCGCTACTTGAGGCTGCATCCGCGCGCGCAGCTAGCCCAGCATCTGGTCAAAGCACACCTATGTCTATTAGCTCTGACGAGGAGCAGAGTCAGACTACACCAGTGGAGCAACCGCAGCAGAAGTGGGCGGTCACTAGTGAGAAGACCCGTACTAGGAACGCGAGAAATAGGAAGAAGAATAGGAAAAATCACCGGGAAAGGAAAAAAGAGGAACGCAAGAGGCAAGAAAGAGAAGCGAAGGACGCCAGACGTAGAGCAGAACGACAGGAACAGGATGACGAGAGTGACGAATGGGATCCATGGCATCAGGCGAATGGGCCGGATGCTCAAAAAGAAGATGCAGTCGATTTGGACTATTGAGCGACACTGCATAGCATGCAATTTTACTCTACAGACTCATACTCCTGAGCTCGAAAAGCTGTTGGTCCTGGTATGGCGGCTCATAATGACGGAATCCTCCAGTGTGATCTCGAAGTGCTTTAGCAAGTACCTGAATGGTCAACATACAGTATGTACTCCATCTCCTACGTCACCAATCGAGCTATCAGCAATGATGAAAACCCTTGTATCGTCATCCTTAGTCGGAGATTGAACCGGGTGAAGAGAGGATCTTTCTGCTTTGCAGGCTGGTCCTACCTTAGCCAAGGTTTTGTCAAGGTCGAGTCAAAATCTTCTCTCTGAACTGCGCACATTTCTATTATTGGATTGCATTGATTCCATATGTGTTCCGAGAGCTAACTTTCTACCGGAGTCACAGAATGCTCGGATGACGGTGTAGAGCATTGGCAGACCAGCTCTGTTTGGCAATAACTATCACCGGCAACTTTGACGGTTGATCAGGCAAGAAGATGACCGCGGAAATGGTGGAAATGGCGGCAACGGCACACCCTTCCTTCGAAGAAACATGCCGACGGCATGTTGTGTCTGCTTTTGCAACACTGAGTCTTTAAGTCCCGGCCGCGGACCTGTTGGTGTTTGAAGTCGTGGTATGGTGTAATGGGCTGAGTAATCGTCAGCAGCTGCACGGCGCTAGCGACCAGCCTACAGTATCTAGGGCTACCCGACGAGGAAAGCCAATGAACATCCAGCGGCATCTACCCGAAGCAATGCGACATAGTGCGGGTCTTGGTCAGCTTGTCCATGTACATGATTACCACCGGATGTGGAGCCAGGCATCCAAACACCATGGCTTGAGTGACGATAGGGCTTGAGCCTGGGTCTTGGTAGAAGGAGCACACATTTGGAATTGCAGAGCACGAAAAAGATATATAAGGCTCAGATACTTTCAAAGGACGATCCATCAACCAGTCTTCGAAACAGAACAGTTATCTTCCAGTTCTCTAACGTCAACAGCCCAACAGTGAACAACTTCTCTAATCACCAACATGACCCTCCTCACAACCATCACCCGCTTCCTCGCCCTTTCCACCGGGGAATCCGTATTCTACCGCGAAGCCGGCGCACCCACCTCCCCAACCATCGTCCTCCTCCATGGCTTCCCCTCCTCCTCTCACCAATTCCGCAACCTTATCCCCCTCCTCGCTCCCAAATACCGCGTCATCGCCCCCGACTTCCCCGGCTTCGGCTTCACAAACGTCTCCTCCACCTACACCTACACCTTTGACAACCTCACCTCCACAGTCGCGACCTTCCTCTCCGAGATCCACGACGCCCCCCAGAAATACGCCATCTACATCTTCGACTACGGCGCGCCCGTCGGCCTGCGTCTCGCACTCAAGCACCCCGAACGTATATCCGCCATCATCGCACAGAACGGAAACGCCTACGAAGAAGGTCTAGGCGCCTTCTGGGACCCCATCCGCCACCTCTGGGCAACCAAAAACTCGGCCTCCGCCCGCAAAGCACTCGTCCCCTTCCTGAAAACTGGCACGAAAGGCCAGTACGTAGACGGCGAACCCGACCCTGCCGCCATCGACCCCGCCTCCTGGACCCTCGACCAAGCTCTCATGGAACGCGAGGGAAACTTCGACATGCAGCTCGATCTCTTCTACGACTACCGCACGAATCTGAAACTGTATCCCAAAGTGCAGGCGTGGTTTAGGGAGAGCCAGGTTCCGCTGCTGACCGCTTGGGGGAAGAACGATGTCATTTTCCCTGCGATCGGCGCGGAGGCGTACAAGAAGGATTTACCGGCTGCGGAAGTCAATCTGTTGGATGCGGGGCATTTTGCGGTTGAGAGTCATACTGCGGCCATTGCAGGGCTTGTGTTGGACTTCTTGAATAGGAAGGGGGTGTGAGTGTGCTGGGAATGGATCAGGCAAACATTCAAGACGAAGTTCTTCTGGTTCAGGTGGTAGCAATTAGATGGTTTGAAAATAACGTGTTCATCGGGCAAACGTCTATTCCATGTCAAATGTGAACACTGTAGCTTACTGTCAAACGCACGGCCGGCTTTGTCTTAATATAGAAGCAATTTTATTATCTGTACCATTTCGATTCACTGATTCCACGACCGTACTGGATGAAAATCGCTCGCACGCTTGCTTCTAAAGAATACAACTTCCTCATGTCATGACTGCTCCAAAGTCCATCCTTCCGTCCGTTCATTTGCCACCCTTCCATCTGTTCGCGCCAAATATGTACACATGTGTATCCCACCTGCTAAGAAGCAAGCGTAATAACGAAGACCGAAGCAAGACTCAAACGAAGTCCAACGACTCCGCGGCCAAAGAAATCGAGAACGAGAGGGAAAAGAAATTTGGTGATGTCTCGAGGCTATCGCATGTGCAGGCAGAGGAATAGATGGAGGGCTCGCACACCGAATCAAGAGAAACGTTCCGAGACGAAATCAAGAGATTGCACACTAAGCGGCAGTCTCCATGGCGTCCGCTGGCTGTGCGGTCTTAGTATCACCGTTTGTCTCGGCTGCAGGTGCGACTTCCTTCGACTCCGGAGCGGACTCAGCCATCGCTACGTCCCCATCGGCATCCTTCGGCTTGGCTTCCTCAGAGGCACTGGGCGCAATCTCCTCCTTCTTTTCCGGGGCGGGCTCGTCTGCCTTCTTCTCCTCTGGCTTGACCCCGTTCGTGGCAGGTGCAGCGGTCTCCTCGGCAGCATGTTCGCCTGCAGACAGGGTACCCCACTTGTTGAGCAGGTCTTGCGAACGTGACTTAATCTTGAACTCCTCGTCTCGCGGAACCTCAGGGAGTTTCAGGATACCCTTCAGGACCTTGTGGACCTTAGTCTCTTTGATAATCTCAGGCTCAAGATTCTTGAGCTCTTCGAGCTGAGTCATGTAACCGGACATGTTCGACATGTCCTCATCCTGGGGCGGTTTGGCCCGATCAAGGAATCCCTTCTGCAGGCGGTGGCGGAGGTAGAGCACTGTTCGCGTCAATATACAGTCCTATGAAATCAACATAGACGGCATACCTGTCTTTTTACGCTTCTCGAGACGCTCTTCCTCCGTCATAGGCGGTTCCTCGGGCTGGGCTGGCTCTGAGTCCTCTTTCGCAGCCAACTTTGACTTCTTAGATTCCGCAGCTGGCTTCTTCTTGTTGGTGAGCTTCAGCGTGGTCTTCGGGGTCTTTGCAGGCTGTTAGTTGAATTAGTCGCAAGCCACCGGGTACAAGATACTAAGCTTACCTTTTCTTCATCACCCTCGCTATCAGCCTCCTTCTTTCGCTTCTTTGTAGGCTTTGCCTTCTTCGCAGAGGCAGCGGCTGTGTCGTCGGCGTCGCCCATCTCAACGTCCTCTTCTTCAGCAGCAGCAGTGCTCTTGCGCTTTGCAGCCTTCTTTGCAGCCTTCTCGGCCTTCTCTTCGCGTTTCGCTTCCTTGGCCAGTTCATCCTCCTGTACGGCTTGTTCGTGGTGGACGAGTATATCCTTGAAATAGCTCAGATCGTGACCCTCAGCCGCGATCTCGTAAGCTTCCCATAACTGCTTGTTCTTCTTCGTGGAGTTTCCAGACTCAACCTCTTTCTTGATCTCGTCCAGATGAAAAGGTATGAGGTCGGTGTTTGGTTGCCAGGCACTTCAAGGGTAGTCAGCACACATTCGAAAATGCAGCAAAGGCTTTGGGGGCGGTGGCTGAACTCACAATTCGTTTGTACCCAGGAACATCACAGGGTATTTCCGGTCTTTGGCATTCCTGCCGCCTTCCTCGAAATCTTCGCGATATGTCCCGTCAAGCCGCAAGGCGCTTACCGGGCGTTTGGCGAGGAGTGTCTCGGGCAGCATGTCCTCGTCCGCAATAATGACAGGCCACGGCTGGTATCCGCGCATGGCGACCAACCACATATCACCCGGCTTTGTGTCAAGATTCAGTTTTATCTCCTTCTTTCCCTTCTTGCCGGGAGTCTTCTTGCCCTTGTGCTCAGGAACGCCGCCGGTGGACTTGCGTCGATTGTTGTTTGCCTTCTTACCAGAGGCTGGGGTGCCATTTGTTGCCGTCAATTCTTCAGCTGCGGCGACATCTGGCCGTGTGTTAGCAATGCGAGTTACTCAAGACGGGCCTACAGTTTGACAAAGTGCCACTGTCTGGACTCACCTCCACTGCTCTCAGCCACTGCGGCGTCGGGCTTCGCATCTGCGGTATCATCTTTGCCGGCTTGGTCGTCGGTCGCGGCAGCAGCCTCAGGTGCTTGCTCTGGATTCGATTAGCTACAACCGGGTCTAACTTCGACCGACATATGTTACCTTCGACAGGCGCGTCTGCAGGTACGTCACCGCGTTCGGACGGTTTCTCCTCAGTTCCCTGTCCAGGTTCTGCGGCGTCGGCGGAACGCGTCGGCTCGTCGACAACCTTGGTAGCATCGACGGCGACAGGTGTAGCTGCCTCCTCAGCCATGGTGTCGATGGTGCTGACGGTGCGACCGTAGTGGCGACGCGTAGGTGGAGGTTGAAGAGCGCGAATTGCTCGCCGGGAACGTGAGGTGCGATAGGAATGTCCTCGGGTTGATGGCGCGCAGGCTGTGGTGATGGCACGCGATGGCGTTGGGCAAGTTGTTTGTGGGTGAGCCCTGGAGCGAGGGGAGCGTCCAGTTTCTAGAAGAACGAGCGGCGCGCAACTCCAGCCCGCCTTGGTCGGTCACGTGCCCAACGCCTCACAGCCTTGAAAACAGGCTATATTGACCCCACAGTAACCAAACGAGTTGGACCTGATTCTTAACGCGCGTCTCAAGCTCCGTGCCTTCTTTTACGATGTTGCAGCCTAGGGGTGTTTGTGTTGTTGCTGGCTTGCGTCGCAGCTTCCTTCAAAGGTTGGCTTAGTGCAAGGATCCGTGCGATGAGCTGTGCGCCTCGGCAACGCTGACGAAGAGTTGTTAAAGCTCGTAGGAGATTTTGCGCTTTACTGAGAAGCGCAGAGTAGTAACGGCAAAGCCTATGAATGGCACACCTAGAGAATGTGCAGATCTAGACTTGGCAGATTTGGTGTTGAGGTTCTTCAAATAGGACACCCAGCCGATAGCAACCGTGCAGCAGTGTGCAGTGCAGGACCGAGATGGTCATTTGCTTTCTGTAGCATTCGAATGTTTCCTTGATCCACTAATTGATCTAGGATGTCCGTTAGCTGATTGTCTTGAAGGTCTTGACTTTGATTGGTAAAGGCACCACGGCTACACATCCCGCAACAAACTTTTCCTCCAAGCAAACAAAACAGTTGCGCAGTATCATTCACATGGAGTGAGAATTGATTGTAATGATTACTAAGCATTCCAATTAGCTTGCGCATTTGAGGGATCTGGCTAAGTCGCCTCTGGGGCTGGTTGTCACTTACTTTACACTAAGGCACACCTAGAGAACTTAACGGCTACATATGTAATGTTGTCAAGTCCAGGCTCGAATGCAACGTATCTCGCAGAATGCCATGGCATCCGGCTTCTCAAGGTCTTCTAGCATTAGGGAACCAACAGAGGGAAGTCCAGTGACAATCAGGTGAGACACCGCGCCCTTCTGTTGTCCAAGTAACCGCCTCCGGAAACCGATGTTGCTTGAGATGCAGGATGAAACACCGGTCGAGTACAGATCGGCGTGGCCTTCGAGAGATGTCTGTGACGCGATCAAGCCATCAAGTCTATGCGCAACGAACTGACAAATCCCATCATTTCGAACTTGTGAGATGGAGAAAACTTGATCTCTTGTAGACGCTGAAACCTAGCTTGCAGTAGAGCGGCGCGGTTGTTTAAGCGTTGTCTTCGTCATGGCGTAGCTGCACAGCTTGTACTTCGTCGGTATTGCACGATGCAGAACCTCCTAAGTGCCTAACGCGAACGCTGAGGGGCACAGTGTGCGTGAAGAACCCTAACGGCAACGTCAGACCACGGTTGACAGTCTTCTCCCAAGAGAACAGGGGCTCATAGTGCGATGTGACTCTGCTGCGTACCATGACATGCACATTGACGTGCACATGGGGCGCTAGTCTATGATGACAGTAGCGTATTGCATGCTGGGACCTGGGCGAGCTTCAATCATAAGCCGAAATGTGACTGCTTTGCGGAAGGTCAAAGGACGCCCTGAACCGGATCCCAGCTGTGTATTCGCCCCCCAAGCGTCTGCTAAAATGCTGTTCTGCTTAACCTAGCCATCTTGCATCGCACAATGTGGCCACGTCTGCTAGACAGTGCTCGTAGTGATCATGAAGGAGCTATTCCCCCGAATATTATACCGTCTTTTGGAAGAGCTACTGGGGATGTAGGACCGTCTCTTGCGTTGCAATGCCACTCAAGGTAGATCTGTTACCTCCACATATTGCCCTGCTGCGACAGAAAGCGTGCACCTCCTCTTTTCCAGTATCGGCTTCTGCTTCTCCGATTCGATGATCCCAGATAACAACTAGCGTGCAATCATTCTGTACATATCATACATCTACCCGTGTCACGATATGGAGTGGTTCTTTGGGAGCGTGTGTTGGCGGGCGCAAGTTCGTGGGGTCGTCACCCGGTCGAGGGGTTGCGGTGCAGGGTGCAGGTCAGTGGATCGCGGCATCGTGCGGGCGGCTCCGGCACGTCGTCAGCGGCATGGCCTTCGTCGTATACGTAAACCCTCCTTTGGCTGCGCTCTGATCGTCTGTGGATATCGTCTGGTGTGGGTGGAAGGTGGACAAAGCAACGGTGTTCGATGTGGTGCTTCAAGTCGCCTGCCGCTCACTCACTAACCTTCGGTTCCAGATGCGACTTAAGAAGCAGCCAATCACGTGCCGGTAGCTCTCTTGAGGTCTACCTCGCACAATCTACAGGTGCTAAATATTCAAAGGTATTGGATCATATGCAGGCTTCAAGCATAATCTACTGTGGTTCGAAAGTCACGATAATTATCCACGAGAAGAGCGAGTTGCTGACGCTACCAGGTCCATGCATACATACTATCTAGGGTATTACAACTTGCCTTTCTCACTGCTCACTGCGGCTAGCAAAGCTTATATCTATTATCGTATGCATAACATAGAGGTGCAGAAGGCAGCAACTACAAGGTGTGGAACAGGACCAGGTGGCAAGTGCATAGCGCCGCAGTAGCACCTGTGAGTCGTGAGTCCCAAGGTCCCAGCTGAGCTTGAAAGCAAGCAAGGAACCAGGCCGTCGCGGCGGTGTCACCAAAGCTATAACAAGCGCAAACAGCAACACCCATTGCTTCAATAGTTTTAGATTGTCACTTCATTCGGTGATCTCACCTGTATTCAACTTTGAAGGCTTATCATCTTCGGTGTCCGCCTCAACCCCGCCGCATTCGTCGCCGCAGTGACCCCCTACCCCACCAAACAACGCTGAAAGCACGGCGCAAGCAACCAGAGTCTCAAAGACATTGCGCATCACTGCCCACACGTTCAAATAAGGCAGAAGTCGAAGCTGCAGTGAAGATGTTCGCATCTAAGAGACTCTCAAAGGTATGCGACTGCGTGGACTCCACAGGCTGCAACAAGTGCTCATAACTCATAACGTATCTAGGAGCTCACGAAGGTACAACATGTGCTGTTTCACGGTCGCAGATGAAGTTGCTAAGATTGCCGTGCGCATAGCTGCAGGACAAGCTCCCGCCTGGCATAACGCTCGTGAAAGCGGACGACTTCCGAGAATGGCTCATGGACATACAGGTCATGGATGATAGTAAGTCCCCTCAATAGCACCCGGCGCCTGTCAGCCAGACTAAGCGTTCCAAGATCCTATATACAAAGGACAGCTGTATAGGTTGAAGTTCTCTTTCACACAGAGCTATCCTATCGAGGCCCCCGAGGTCGTCTTCGTTCGCGACGAAACCCACCCGATACCGATCCATCCGCACATCTATTCGAATGGCATCATATGTCTCGACCTCCTCGACCGCCAAGGCTGGTCACCCGTGCATAACGTGGAGAGCGTCTGTGTCAGCTTGCAGAGCATGTTGACGAGCAATACCAAGAACGAGCGACCACCGGGCGACGAGAGTTTCGTACGGCACAATACACAGAGGCCGAGGGACATTAGCTTTGTCTTTCATGACAACGCTGTGAGTTCTGATGAAAACGAGCATGCATCTGCAAAGCTAATGGCAATTAGGTATAAACGATCGTTGTGCCCGGTGTTGGCTTCTAGAGGAGACCGGCATCCGCATGTTTCAGGGTCCATGGTTGGTGGCAATTGGCGCTATGATATTTTTCGAATGCATTTTTCAGTCGGCGGAAACTGGCGTCGGGACTTTGAGGGACTACCAAGGACATGATCATAAACAATGCAAGGCGTTATGCTTTCTCAATAGACTGTAAACCATTTTGCATGCTCGATAAATTGTCGGCTGCGGGCTATCCAGAGCATTCTACCTTATGTTCATTATGTATGCCATCAGTGTGCACGCGCCTCAGCGTGCCATAGTGGATGCGGACTCTGCTGTCTCACAGTAGCAACATTGCCGATTCAGTACGGGCTTGCAGACCAGATGAATGTGCAGGTGTAGGCGTCGCCTCGGCACGTGTTGTCGTAAGCGAACTGTGGACCAACGAAATTCTACAAACTCTTGGCTACTGCTAGCGGGCAAGTCGTTGGAAAAACTATTTTGTTCGACGTCCCGCCCACACCGACTTCCCCTCCATTCTCACCCACCCCTCTTAACATACCATAAACACATCCTCACCATGAGCGACGAAGTCTATGAGGGTGCCATTGGCATCGATCTTGGTGCGCATGCTCACAAGGCTTTTGCCCGCAGCAGATTTTGCTAACGCACACCGCCAGGCACGACCTACTCTTGTGTCGCCAACTACGAGGGCACCAATGTCGAGATCAGTACGTTTCCGCGAACGCGCCACCGAAGAGAATGGATCGTCTAACATCCGCGCAGTTGCCAACGAGCAGGGTAGCTTCACCACCCCCTCATTCGTCTCTTTCACCAGTGAGGAGCGTTTGATTGGTGAGGCAGCCAAGAACCAGGCTGCTATGAACCCGGAGAACACTGTCTTCGATGTCAAGTACGATTCGACCGCTCGAGAATTTCGGTCCACACGATACTGACTTTTTTGCAGGCGATTGATTGGTCGCCGATTCGAGGACGAGACCGTCAAGAAGGATATCCAGTCATGGCCGTTCAAGATCATTGACGCCAACGGCAGCCCCCGCGTCCAGGTCCAGTACCTCGGAGAGACCAAGGACTTCTCCCCTCAGGAGATCTCTGCCATGGTTCTCGTGAAGGTACTATCAGTCCCCGTGTAGTTTTCTGAAAAACCGCTTATACCCCGCAGATGAAGGAGATCGCTGAGACCAAGCTCGGCAAGAAGGTCGAGAAGGCCGTCATCACCGTCCCCGCCTACTTCAACGACAACCAGCGTCAGGCTACCAAGGACGCCGGTGCCATCGCTGGCCTCAACGTCCTCCGCATCATCAACGAGCCTACCGCTGCCGCTATTGCCTACGGTCTCGGTTCCGGAAAGTCGGAGAAGGAGAGGAACGTCCTCATCTACGACTTGGGTGGTGGTACTTTCGATGTTTCCCTCCTGCACATCCAGGGCGGTGTCTTCACTGTGAAGGCCACCGCTGGTGAGTAAGTACTCACGCTATACCTGTCTAAAGTAATTTTACTGACACTTTCTAGTACCCATCTCGGCGGACAGGATTTCGATACTAACCTCCTTGACCACTTCAAGAAAGAATTCCAGAAGAAGACCAAGAAGGAGTGAGTAAAGCCAGATTTCCATATTCAGGTTACCAGTCTCGATACAGCGTGTTGCCTCAGGCTACACAATACTGCGACAGACGGATCCCACGACCTGCTGCATCCACATCAATAGCACGTGCTAACTTGTCTCAGCATCTCTGGCGATGCCCGTGCCCTTCGTCGTCTCCGAACAGCCTGCGAACGTGCCAAGCGTACCCTTTCCAACGCCACCCAGACTACCGTTGAGATCGACTCGCTCTTTGATGGCGAGGACTTTAACGCCAACATTACCCGTGCTCGTTTCGAGGACTTGAACCAGAAGGCTTTCGCCGGCACTCTCCAGCCTGTTGAGCAGGTGCTGAAGGACTCTGCCATCCCCAAGGATAAGGTCGACGAGATCGTGCTTGTTGGTGGCTCTACCCGTATCCCCAAGATCCAGAAGCTCCTCAGCGACTTCTTCAACGGCAAGAAGCTCGAGAAGAGCATCAACCCCGACGAGGCTGTCGCCTACGGTGCCGCCGTTCAGGCCGGTATCCTCTCCGGCAAGGCTACGTCTGCTGACACCGCGGATCTCCTCCTCCTCGACGTTGTCCCGCTTTCTCTCGGTGTCGCTATGGAGGGCAACATCTTCGCTCCCGTCGTTCCCCGTGGCCAGACTGTCCCCACTATCAAGAAGCGAACTTTCACCACTGTTGCTGATAACCAGGTATGTTCATTCTATATATATTGGCCTGGGAACAAACGGACTCTTCAAGGGATCTGCCTTAGAGAGTTCTGAGTCCATCTTGGAACCCTTGTGGATATTTTCCAATTTCATCGCATATGTGCTAACCTATTCCAGCAAACCGTCCAGTTCCCCGTGTTCCAGGGTGAGCGTGTTAACTGCGAGGACAACACCTCCCTTGGTGAGTTCACTCTTGCACCTATCCCTCCTATGAGGGCTGGTGATGCCGTCCTTGAGGTCGTCTTCGAGGTCGATGTCAACGGTATCCTCAAGGTCACTGCTACTGAGAAGACCTCCGGTCGCAGCGCCAACATCACCATCTCCAACGCTGTCGGCAAGCTCTCATCCACTGAGATTGAGACTATGATCAACGACGCCCAGAAGTTCAAGACCAGCGACGAGGCCTTCAGCAAGAAGTTCGAGTCCAGGCAACAGCTTGAGTCCTACATCTCCCGTGTTGAGGAGATGGTCTCCGACCCCACCACCTCCATCAGGCTCAAGCGCGGCCAGAAGGAGAAGATCGAGTCTGCTCTCAGTGACGCCATGGCCCAGCTCGAGATTGATGACGCCACCGCCGAGGACCTGAAGAAGAAGGAGCTTGCCCTCAAGCGCGTCGTCACCAAGGCCTTCTCCACCCGGTAAATGTCTCAAATAGCGGTGAAAGTTTCGGAAGAGTGACCGCAGGCGCAACTTATCAGGTTGCGACTGTTGCGGCCACGGGGTCGTGCGGAATCCTCCGTGCAGCATCTTGATAGATTCGGTTTTATTCCCGTCTGGCGCTTTCCTCATGTTTTCCCTACGGTATCTTCGGCATTTGGGGATGGAAAAGTATTGCGAGCATGATCTGACGACTGCAATTGACTGGATATGACGGCCGATGCGTCTCCTTATGTCTTGCAAAATGACCAAGGTTATGGAGTTCTTTGTATTGAACTGAGGCGGTGGTGGATATGTCAATGTCAATGTCAGGTAGATAGATGTTAGGAAAGGAGAATCGTTCAATTACTTGTATGTCTGGCTTTGAGTGCTGATGCTCTTCGCATTCCAAATCAAGGCTGCTGCTGCTGTTCGCCACTTGCTTGCTCATGATAGTCGCAGATGGTTCCCTTTTAATCATACCCTCTGGTCATACTATATGTCGTATAAGACCACCCGTTGTCGGATAGTTTTGTCTATAAACACCGCCTTTCTAGATGTACACTCATCCTTGCCTCGCACTACTAACTTGCCTTGTGCACTAGAATCTGCACACATTGTTATATAGGTCTTTTCCTGGCGCTTCAAAATATAGAGATGCTTAAGGTGCATGCTGTCTCTTTCCCTGCTTGTCCTGTCTGCACAGCGAAGGGTCGAAAAAAGGAACGCGGTTAGAACACATGGCGTGCTCTGCTGCGAAGCCGTGAGAACAAAACAACGCTCCAATAGCATATATGGACCTTTCCCACCGAATTCGAACTCCTCATGGCGGTATTCCATGGCGCCCCGCGTCTGGGTTTCCTGCCTTCGACAGAAGGGAATCCGAACAACTTGAAGCGAGGTACATGACGTTATGCTGCTGTGGGGCTCTTACCATGGTAAAAGAGGCAAAAAATGAAGTCGATGTGCGGCCTTGCTCGTCGCGCCAGGATGGTCGATCTCAAATTCACCTTGACACCTTGACTTGGTGCTATGTTTGGAGACGTCTTCATAGATAGCCCGACTATCTTAAAATGTGTGCCGGTGCTTGTGTTCTTCAAAATCAAACAGAAAATATATCATGGACTTCGGTGGCTCTGAAGTACACAGCACCCGAACAGACACCATCTTCTCTTGGGGCAGAAACATCATGTGTTATTAGCTATGTACTATATAACCTCCTCTTTCAAACCCATCTAGACGACCCTGAAATTTTAAGCCTATGGCTTTTTCTCCAAGCATATAAGTACGTGGTAGTCGTAGTAGACATGTCCCTTCTGCGCTCGTTTCGTCGACAGAGCACGCCAACGACGACATCTGGAAATCTATGGCAAATGTCCAAAAGGCATTTCTAAGGGTTTATAGATCTAGTCCACCAAAATCCGAATTGTTCAACTCTATGCTTTTGCCGGCTACTCTGTGCCTCTCTAAACATACTAGAAGGTGACGCACGATCGAAATCACTTCATCGTGCATTTCATGTGTCTCATCGCCGAAGTGATTGGCTCGTCAAGCCATGACCTCTCCGCCTTTCCCTTTCCAAACAATCCAGTATATGAACAGCAACTTCGAGATACAAAGGAAGCCGGGGCCCTCCACATGGCGGAGGTGTTTCGTCGGCCGAAATAACTACCAAGTAGTGCGATGGCCTCTCCATCTCTCCTTTCACATCACTCACAGCATATAAATCGAGCAACACTGAGCTACAAAAGACGCGTGGTCAGAGACCATGGGTCTGCCGTGCTAAGGACCGCTGTCGAATTGGTTATGAGAACTGGTCTTTGCTTCTCAGGTGCAAAACCTCTAATATCATGGACTGTGGGTGTCACTCATTTCATGCTGAGGAATTAGAAAAATCATTAAGAGGATGCGATGTGTGTCCTTCTGGTCTCCTACTGGAGACTTGCGACTACAAACATCTGGAAACTCAACTTCTTGAAAGCACGCAAGGATATTCAAGCTCAATAAATTACCCCTCATGGCTTGTCTGCACGTCACTCCTACCACCTTCACATCATCTTCTGCGGAATAGCCAAATTACAAAACGCTGACATTTAACCTATACGAACTGCTAAACAGAACGCGGTGTCAAGGACTTGATGTCCTCTCTGTTCTGCTCCTCAAGAGAACATCGACTCCCTTGATGTGCTTGTGAGAGGATGGTGACTCAAAAGAGGACTGGCACGGCTTTATGTTGCGTGATAACCAAAGGGCTTGCTCGTCCACCCCATGCCTCTGGGCCGCTGTTCATATTCAAGATGCGGCGGCTAAACTCCAGGACGCTTCTATTTTGTGTTCTCGAAGAACCATCTGCATGCAGTATGTTGAAAGCTACTCAAAAGGCAATTCACTACATGTGATGTCCTTGTCTGTTCTTCATACAAAAAGCTCTAGCCAAGAGAACCATTTGTCCTCCTTTCCCCCGCTCTCAAGATTACATTGGTAGCTGAGCATGTCTGCATCCCGCGGCTGCTCCCTTGGAACACGCAATGAAGAGAATGGAATGAACTATGTGTCTCAAGGATCCCTTTGCGTTGACACCGAGGACCAAAGACTGATGAGGAATGTGACATGTGCTCTCCTCCTTTCCTGCTTTCGAAACCTGCCGCAGGTGTTGAGTCCACCACGACTGCGGTCCGCGTTTGCCCAAATCCGACACTCAAGGATCTTTACTCCTGGGTCATGTCGCTTCTAGTGTGCTTTTCTCCACATCACTCTCCCTATTCGACAAGCACTCCATTTTCAGAGCCCGAAGAGTCGGGCGGTCAGATTATATGTCCTTCCGTCTTCTTCTTCTTCTTCAACGAACGCGAACGAAATCGTGGGACAAGAGACTGGACTCTGACTATTATTATCGAAGACAATACGCAGCTGAGATCATGTGCGCAACCTGCGGCAGCTCCTCTTCAACGCCAAAGAACTCAAAACTTCCAATCATGTCGCTCCCGCGGTCCTGTTTGTGATTACGGTCATTTCGAGCTTTCTTTGCTTCTTGACAAAAGTTTGTGCCACGCATTGCTATGTTCTTCGGCCGTTGTCTGCTCCTAAAAGACGGCGACCAATGATTCAATGTTAGCGGAGCGTTGCACCCTAGTGAACAGGAACAGAAGGCAAATCCTTCCATAATATGTGTTGCTACATATCTTCTTTCGTCAAATTCAAATTAAGTCGGCACTACTCAATAATGGAATTCGTTCTGTTTTGGTCGTTTCTCCATTATAAAGAGACGACGACGAATAATAACGTCTGCAAAAGGTCCTTTACCCTCCTCCCTGGATCATGATCCCTTCTGAGACTTCCATTTCTGCCTCTCCTCGTCCGACCACGCAACATCGATCCTCTCCGGTACATCCCCTTTCAACCCTGTCTCTCCCTTCGCCTGGCCCTTCAACAACACCTTTACTAACCCAGCAGGACTCTTATCCAACATCCCAACTCCCCGTCCCGTCTTCTTGTCCATGATCCACCGTTCGGCACCAATAGAGATGTCGTAATCCCTCCGTACTGGATTCCCCATCACATTGCATATGAAGCTCGGAACGTACAGCACGTCCCGCAGTACGACTTTGGAGTTCTTGGGACCCACATTCCTCTTTGCAGCGTTGCCGATGATCCTGCGCACTTCGATCTCAACTGAGCCTATCCCTTCAACAGGAAATGTGGAGCTGCTGTGCGTGCTGCTGATTTGAGAGGCGAAGGGTATAAAGGTTGTGAACCAGTCGCGGTTGGTCGCGACATGGACATTTGAGTCGAATGACCAGATCCAGTCGATATTGTAATCTGGACCAGTAGGCGGCATCGTGCGGGTTTGTGACCTTGGACGAGCCGGAAATGGAGATATTGAAAGGTTGTCTGCACGTGAGGTTGATCAGACCTCGAATTAGCGAGCTGATTTTGCTGAGATGGGTTTAGCGCGTATGAGATGCACCAGTGTGTTGAGCACTAAAATCGCTCCTTCTCCTCTCTCACGGCCTTCTCTTCAACTTCGCAACTTCTCTTCGGTCTTGGTCTTAGTTCCTGAACAAATAACTTTGATATCTTGAGCTTTGCCGTGCTCCGCTTCTAAAACCAATGAACCTGAGATGTACATTTGCAAGGTTCTTGAAAATATGGGAGGCGTAGTTGGAGAGACCAAGACCATGGAGTATGTCGTTTTTGATTTTGGTTTCAATCTACAGCTATCGGCTCGAAGGGATGACACTAGTACCCCTTGTCATGGCAACGTTGCGTCGGCACCCCTTCCTAGTGGCTTTCCGCTGTCCGGGCGATGATCACTTCAATTTCTTCTGAAATGCCTTTTGTGTGGTCTTGAAATTGGGAGCAAGTCTCCTCCATATGTCTACTAATGGCCTTCCTCTCTATCATGTTCTACAGTCTCTTCATGTGTGCACGGAGTTCTCTACAAGGTGGAAAGCGAGCTCATTGGACAGCTATCGCGCGCGCGCTCTCTCTCTCTCTTTCTGGCCTCCACAAGCAATCAGCTTCGTCACAATGTGCAACGTCGTCCCAAAAACAGCTTGAGATGGGTTTATGTTGCTCTGCTCCTCTTTCTCCTGAAATCCAATCTAAATTCGATCTCACAGGCCTCACCTCTCTGGAATACAGCAAAGATACCCTATGAGCCATCCGCGTCTTCTTGCATTGCCACAGCTCAGCAACAATAGCACTTATGAAAGCTAATTCAAGTCCGAGGCATAGCTCTGAATCTCGACGCTCGATCCGGTGCAAACAACAACCCTGACGTAGGCGTGACCTCCACACTCCAAAAATTACCAGTGATGACCTAGATGTGCCCTATGTATCCCGAGAAGAACATCTATGATCCAAAATAATGCCCTTCAGAACACATAGGAGTAGCTACCAAAAAGTGAAATTGTCCCTGATGTTACCAGCGTCTCTATGCCGCGTGCCTCAAAGAATGAACTCTTTGAGCTCATATCGGACGGCTTTCCGCCTTTGTGCACTTTAGAACTTCAAGTGCAGCACTCGAAATGGGCCATGAATTTTAACAAAGCATAAAGTTAATTTCATGTGAAGTCTCCTACCAAACTCATATTCACCCCAATAGTTGAATCTGAAGCTTACATCAGCATCCTGCCATTCATATCAGCTCGTGCCATACAAGCCCATGTGGGCCCCGGCTCTAGTTCGAGCGCAAAATCGAGTGGAAACGAAAATAACCTCAGTCCTCGGACGTCGATCCTGGCACTCCCTCAAACGCAAAAGCGGAAGGTCATCCATCTACAGTGACAAAAAGACGCCGCGAACCCGCTCAATGACGACTACTTCAAACATCCAAACAGACAAGCTGATGTACACTTTGGCCCCTTTCATTGCCAAAATAATCGTCGGAAATCTTGTGTTCGGCAAAGCCCAGTAGTCTTCACAGTCTGCGCATGTGTATCGCGGTTCTTCGCCTTCCAAGCAAAAGACGCTAAAACGAGAGTTACAACAAGATATGAGCTCTGCTCTTCTCTCGGTCACTCAGCCCCAAGACTCGGGCGTCAAACATCATGTGACTGAAATGGCAAATGTATGACTATCATTTTGTCTCTACGCTATTTCGCCTCCCCAAGTAGGCGGAACGAGTTCCTGACCCGCAACTTCCAAAACATAGAGAAGGTTATCACATGGATCTTGCTTCTTGAACTTCGTATATCTACTTAGCTACAGATGATTATAAGAGAGTATCGATGGTGAACACATGGACCGTGTTCTCTTCCGCGACAAATTCAAGAACTGGGGGCCCGTCTCATGGGATCGAAAAGGGACGATACTGGTACACCATGTGCGCTTCACCTTTTCTTTGTAAATCAAACTTTTCCTTATCCCACTCATGTCTGGTGTCTTCAAAAAAATCATACCATACGCCATGTGAGGATCATGCCCCTCCGCTTCGACAAATACAGCTAAAACAAACCAGTTTTCGTTAGTCACTATGTGGAGTCTATGCTTCTCTTCTTCTGATGCAACCGAAAGGCGAAAACATGGTACATTACGTGGACTGCACCTTTCTGTTGTAAATCAAGATTCTCTTGTCCTACTTTATGTCCGGCAACTTTCAAATCGCTCACGATAATCTCCATGAGAATCGTGCCCCTCCGCTTCTTCAAATACGGCTTCCTGTCCTCCTCTCCCATCGCGCAGTCTGATGCCCGGCACTCTTCCCAATATGACACAACCATTGAATGTGGATCCCGGTCCTCCCTCTCACAAAACTCCCCTCACCCAAGTCTACGTCCGGTCCCTTCCAAAATAGTGCTATGCACAATGATGGGAATCGCGGCTCTGTCTCTCGACCAAAGCCCAGATTTCCGTCTGATACCATAATGTCTGGCACTTTCTAAGCCCACACATCGTACCCATGCGTGGACCGTGCCTCCTTTCCCCATCCAAAACAAAGCCAGGTACATCATATGTCCGACACCCTTCAAAATCTCAAAGTCATTGCTCACATGTGGTTCGCCTCTCCCCCCATCGAACCAAAAATCGATATTCCAGCACCGCATTTCCGGCAACTTCAAAGTCCAGACTTCATACCCACGCGTGGACCGGGCCTCAGTTCTCAATCTGACACAAAGCCAGGACACATCACACGCCTGGCAGCGTCCAAAGCCTTCACAAGATCGTTCTATGTGAACCGAAGATCTGTGCACGGAACAAAAACCCTCAATTCTACGTCATGCCGCGTTGAGACCCCTCCGTGTTGAAGGTGAAGCCTCACTCTGTTTGTTAGCTCTCTTCCCCGATCCGAAATGAACTCGAGCAAGCCTATGTCTGGCAGCGTTCCGAAGCTCCGTGGCCCGAATCTCCTGCGCCCACAAAAAGCTCATAATTTCTCGTAACATGCTGCTTTGCAATCCCTTCGTGCGTGTTGTACCTGTTCGTTTGTTGCATGGGCCACGAAATAGTGAAGTACTCGACAACTTAGAAACGCACGCCACGGGTAAGCGAGCTTGTTGAAGGTCATCATCATCGTAGAGTAATGGATATCGAATTAAAAAGGTGGGTCTAAGCATACTCACCACACCAACGCCCGTGAAATTCACTTAGAAGCTTGGTGGATTAGCCATCACTACTCACTCCTACGCATATTAAATGCTACTTCTCTTCTTGGTAAAAAGTAATACACAACCCTCGAACCTAACGACCTATCCGTCATTTCCCTACTCCTCTTGCTGAGATCTGCCCACCACCACCACCAGAAGACCGTGAACGACAAGGCACCTCTACCCTTCAAGCTTCAGCTTCTCAAACTGCTCAAGCGTCTTCTGCCAATTCGCCCCATCTACCTCCGCAGCCTTCAACTTCTCCCTCTCCGCCTCCTTCACCACATCATTCGCCTTCTCCTCCCAGTTATCCACGCCCATGATCTTCTTCTGCCGCTTGACCGTCTCGTTCGCCTTCTTGAGGCGCTCCTGCGCCTTGGCAATCTCCTTGTCGATCTCAATGCGGCCCTTGACGTCGAGGTAGACGGTGGCTGATGAGCCGACGGTGTACACGGCGCAGCCGGTGGGCGCGGCATCGGAGGGAGAGAGAACGGAGATCTGGGAGACGGTCTTGCCTGTGAGAGACCGGAGCGAGGGGAGGGATGTGGGTAGAGCAAGGACGTCGTGCGTGGCGGAGTCAAGCGGCTGTACGAAAGTTGAGCCTTCGGTCTTGATGCCGTATTCGCTGGTGAGGGAGCGGAGTCCTCCTGAGCATCCGACGAGGAGCTCGTATTCGCGGTCTGCAGCTTCATCCTCAAACTCTGGCACAAATTCGGGGTATGAGGCAACAGTGATGGAAGGCGTCTTGTCTCCTTCTCTTCGGGGTAGACGCTGCCATAACTCTTCAGTGAGGAAAGGCATATATGGGTGGATCAACAGTAGACCGCCCTCAATAGCCGTGTACAATGTCTGCTTCGCACTCTCCTTCTCCTCTTCGCTGCCCTCATCGAAGATAGCTTTGGAGTTCTCGATGTAGGTATCGCAGAGATGCTGGTAGAAGTACTTGTAGGCAACCTGTGTGGAGAGCGAAAATTCACGCTTCTCGAGATGCTCGTTGATCTTCTTCGCGCTCGTAGAGAGTTTGTGAAGTATCCATCTCTCAGGCAGTGACTCCCTGCCACCCTTGACGACCTTGGAGCGGGGTTTGAAGTCCGGAAGTCTACCGAGAACGTATTTCGTAGCTTGATATCTTTGGCATGACGTCAGCAAGTTTCCAACGTATGATTTAACAGTTTGTACATACATCTTGTTGCAGAAGCGTCTATATCCGTGGATGGTGTTGACATCGAAAGCGATGTCGCCACCGCCAGTCGTGTAGCCGATGAGCGACATTCGAAGGGCGTCAGCGCCGCATTCCGGAATGCCCTGCGGGAATGCAGTTTTTTGATACTTTTCGGCGGTCTTGAGCTCCTTGGGGTCTAGATTACCGAGACGAAGTTTTTCGTTCAATTCTTGAAGGGAGATGCCTTGCCTAGAAGCGCGGGTACGAAGTCAGTGTGTGTCAAGAAGGTGCGAATGGCATCTCGTGGCTACGCCTGAGACAAAGCCACATCGTAACTGGGAACACTCACATGATATCAATCGGATCGACCACGTTTCCAAGCGACTTGCTCTGTAATTATAGGTGAGCTGTTGTGCTTGAGGATGAAGTGCTCATACTTACCATCTTTCTGCCCTCACTGTCACGAATGAGTGAATGACAATAAACCTCATTGAAAGGAATTTTGCCGGTAAGATGGAGAGAGACTGGCGATGTGTTAGTCTTGTAACAAAAGTCCAAGTCAGGGGCAACATGAAGGGGAGCTAGAGCTTACACATGATCATCCTTGCGACCCAGAAGAAAAGAATATCCCACCCAGTCTCCAAGAGCGATGTCGGGAACAAATTTCGCATATCCAGGGTATCGTTCGGCCATCCAAGGGTGCTGAAGGGCCAAAGCCCAGAAGAAAACCAAGTGTCTAGCACATCCTCATCGCGCTCCAGAGTAAATTTCTGACCAGCGAACTTCTTCTCAGCTTTTTGTCGGGCCTCCTCCTCGGTGCGTCCAGTCACCCACAGCTCGTTATCAGTTGAGTCACCGTCTTTGCCTTCCAGACGAACGAAGTAAGCTGGAATCTGATGGCCCCACCAGAGCTGTCTCGACAAGCACCAATCGTTGATGTTGTTCAGCCAGTGCTTGTAGATCTTCTCTGAGTTTGCGGGCCGGATCTTGATGTCTCCCCGCTCCACAGCCTCCACTGCAGGCTTAGCCAGGCCGTCCATCTTCATCCACCATTGAGGCTTCATCAGCGGCTCGATGACGTCCTTTGACTTGGAGCAGAGCGGAACCTTCATGGGATTGTCCTCCTTCTTCACAAACAGACCCAGCTTTGTAAGCTCTTCAGTGACGGAATATCGCACATCGAAACGCTTCTGGCCCGCGAATGGACCCGCGTTTTGGTTCATCAATCCATCGTCCGTCAGGATGTTGATGAACTCGAGCTTGTGATCAGTACCCATTTTAAAATCGTTCGGATCGTGGGCGGGTGTGATCTTGACAGCTCCAGTACCGAAGTCCTTGTCCACATAGTCGTCTGCAAAAATGGGCAAGAGACGGTCAACAAAAGGATGCTTGGCGTGCTTTCCAACAAGGTGCTTGTAACGCTCGTCTTTGGGGTTCACGGCAATACCAGTGTCACCAAGCATCGTCTCCGGACGTGTCGTGGCAACCTCGATGAACTCGTCGGTCCCTTCGATGGGATATTTGAAGTGAGTCAAAACACCAAACTCGACTTTCCTCTCGTAGCCAGGCACATCCAGCAGTGTCCGTCCGTTTAGCTCCTTATTATCTACTTCGAGATTGGACAAAGCAGTGTTGAGACGGGTACACCAATTTACCAAACGACCGGATCGATAGATGAGACCCTCCTCATGAAGGCGAACGAAGGTCTCCGTTACCGCAGCGGACAAGTTCTTGTCCATAGTGAAAGCCTCCCTCGTCCAGTCCATTGAACCGCCCATGCGCTTCAGCACACCCGTTATCGACTGGTGGTACTCCTCCTTCCACTCGTGAGTGCGCTCGAGGAAAGCAGGCCGTCCGAGATCGTGCCTCGTTTTCTTTTCGCGCCGCCATAGCATATTCTCAACGACGCTCTGTGTGGAGATACCGGCATGGTCGCAGCCGGGAACATACGCCGTGGTGTAGCCGCGCATACGGTGCCATCGGATGAGCAAGTCTTGGAGCGAAGTCGCGAGAGCGTGTCCGCAGTGGAGCTTGCCAGTGACGTTCGGAGGAGGAATCGGAATAACGAAAGTGCCCTTTGAATTGACCTTCCCGTCTACAACGCATTAGCGCATCCACACCTCGCACACAGAAGCTGGTCTTACCGTTGTAGCCCGGCGTAGTGTACTCTGGTTTGAAGAAGCCCTCCTTCTCCCACCAGTCATACCACGCGCTCTCGACAACCTTGGGAACATAGGCCGTCCGGTGTGGGTCTTCGAGGCTGCCGAGGATCTTCTTCTCGCCGGCGGGTGTCTGTTCGACGTATTCTGGAAGTTCAGCCTTGGCTTCCTTCTTCTTCTTTTCCTTGGGCGCAGCGCCTCCTCCAGCACCCTTGCTTGCAGCCTGTGCTTTCTTTGCCTGGAATTTGGCATCCTTCTCCGCCTTCTTCCTTTCCTTCTCCAATTCCTTCGCTGTCTTCACTTTTCCCTCAACATTTTTCTCGCCGCCTTGACTTGGTTCTGCCTGCCCTGGCGCCGATTGGCCTGTCCCGTCGGCATTGGCATGAGCTAGTATAGCATTCTTACTATCATCGCTCACAGGCGGCGGAGCGGTCGTGTTGGGCGTCGTCTTCTCCCCCGTAATGTTGTGTGAGGACGCGTTGAGCGCCATGGTGGGGGTGGTGTAATGCCTGCTCTGTGAAGCAGGCTGTATTCGAAAGGGAGAGTGCAATCGCTGCAATGAATGCAAGCGAGCTCTAAGCGTGCGCGACGAGGTAGAAAAGCGTGGAGCGTTCCCTCTGAGAAGTTGTCGGTTCACAGGACAGCGCGTGGTGGGGAGTAGACCAGCGCGGGGCATGACATATATGCAGCTCGAAAAGTGTGTGAGTCGGACCTGCAGGAGCGCTCCACTCCGACTCACTGATAGACCAACGAATCAAAACGGGTCTCCCATCGCGCACACGTGACTCATACCCCGCAACACCGAAACCAGCAAGTACGACTCAAGCATCGTAATCAAATTGTACATTGAATCAGAACACGTGTAGTATCACAAGTATATGTACTATGCATTGTGCACAATCAATCTGCGAGGAGAGAAGAACTCCTGCCAGCTTTTGTAAAGCACCTTACTTCTACAACGAGAGGATCATCGGCCTCGTAGTATCCTTGACCATCCCGTCGCTTGGATCAGGCAGAACTATGGGGTTTTTAACAATGACTCCCATGAAGACTCATACATGTCAAAATCTTCACCAGTCAGTCACAAATGATTGTCCGGCCATTCAAGGTCACCAAAATCGCATGGACTGCTTTCAATTCGAGATCTGCAGAGCTGCTAACGTACTCGACGCCTCAAAAATGCAACATAGCCATACCTTCCTTGCAATAGAATTCCCTCCTATTCCATTCCCAACGCACGTACATGATGCTGTGAGGTGAGAAATGTGGATTACCAAAGCCTGATAACGTTGGAGATGGTTTTGCTATGGGCACGAGTAGCCGTGCCAACTCTATCGATGGACCCCGTCTGCATAACTCGTGATATTACTAAACTACCGAGAAATGGGTATCTTTCATGAATGTGACGAGCTCGCGCTGTGATTCTGCGCTGCGGCATTCCGGACGGGCGCAAAGTAGGCGTGAGCCATTGCCTCTTTAGCGGTAAGCCGTTCCTGCAGTTGTTAGCCTGTATCCAGTAACGTTTTGATTACGTTGCATACCTGATGATCGTATCGCAAGAGCTTGTCAAGGAAGTCAATGGCATCGTTGCTGACGAACCGTTGGTTGTCGGCATTGATGAACGAGTGCCACGGCTTCTTCGGATACCGCGATAGGATATCGTCGTATTGTGCATCTAGCTCAATATCGTACTTGTCAAGGTAGTCGAACAAATCTTCGGTTCCTAAGACCTTGGCGATCTTGACAAGCTGGTCAGAATTGCTGTTTCCGTGGAAAAATGGCTCGCGCCGGAAGATCATGGACGCGAACATGGCACCCAGCGACCACATGTCCAATGAATAGTCGTACTCCTGGTAGTCGACGAGCAGCTCGGGCCCTTTGAAGTAGCGCGAGGCAACGCGAACGTTATATTCGGTGCCGGCGTGATAGAACTCAGCAAGACCCCAGTCGATCAATCGGAGCTGTCAAAGTCAGTTGTTATTCACTTAAGCATGGATATGGGGTGCCCACCTTCCGCTTTTCGTGGTCGATCATAACGTTGTGCGGCTTCACGTCGCGATGCATGATGCCCTTGCTGTGGCAGAAATCGAGCGCCTTGAGCAGCTCGAAGATGTAGAAACGCACATCGTAGTCGGTAAATTTGGGGTATAGGCTGCGGAAGTCGGTGTTGTTAACGTATTCGAATATCAACGAAGGGGTCTTGCTCTGCAAGGACATGCCATTAGCACAAAGCCACCATGCGGGAACAGGCAGGATGGAGTACCCAATCGCCAACCCAGTCGGAGCCGTCACTAACCTGGTTGTCGCGCACCACGTCCAGCAGCGACACGATGTTGGGCCCGCCCGAGAGGTTCTGGAGGATTTTGATCTCGCGTTTTATCTTCTTCTTCTTAACAGGTTTGAGCACTTTGATAACGCATTTCTGGTAATTGACGATGTTGATCCCCTCGAAGACCTCCGAGTACTTGCCGCGGCCGATCTTGCGCACGACCTCGTAGTTCTCGAGCACGCCCCACGAGATGTTGACGCTGTCGTAGTCCCAGTAGGCGCGGGGCATGTTGGCATTGACGTCGGCGTACACGCGGGCGACCGAGGTCCCGCCGCCACTGTTGAGCGCCATTTTCGACTTCCTATGTGAGTCCCCAAATTGCTGCGATGCTACAGCGGGGTTGCTCTGGTTCGCAGCGAGGGTTGAGGTGGTGGGTGGAGGGTGTTGCGGGGTGGTGGAGCGGAGGTGTGCGGCGAGGAAGCAAACCAAGGCAAAGCTTGCAAGCCCGAAGAGGCTGAGCGCAGCTGCCTTTGGGCGAGAAACACCTGCGAGAGCTCTCGCGCGGCGGTTTCGAGCGGGGGAAGTTGCGCGTGGTGGAGGCGATTTTGATGTCGGAGGGGCCGGATTAGCTCCAGCGTGCGGGCCGTGGTGGTGCACAGTCGCTGCGATTGTGTGAGATCAGCGCCGCACGTGACCTCGAACAAGCTTTGAAGAGCTCGCATTGGCGAACTGGGGCGCGCCAAAACAACCAAACATTGGAGGACTCACTTGCGGCTCTTTTGCGCAACACTGCGCCCGCCTGGTCCACAGTCACCATGTTCCACGATCTCAGCGTCCCGTGGGGAAGTGCGAAGGAGCTGCAGCGCACGATTGCGTTTCTGGATGAATGTGGGTGGCGCCTTGAAGCCTTATGTGCTGGTGCAAAGCCGTGTTGTAGAGGTAAACTGACCAAAAGTAGTAGGATACGACGTCGTTGCTCTTACCCATTCCTACGGGGGGCGGCTGCCTCCAGACCTGGTGAGTGAATCCAACGCTTTAAAAAAACACTTCTGCTCGAATCAACAAAACTGACATCCACAGACATGTCCGGTTCCAACCCCACTTCCGTTCCCAACACCATCACGGCTGCGTATACTACGTCGCTGCAACATCTTCCTCACAGACGCAGCTTCAAACTTCCGGCTTCCGCAGCTCCAACAGCAATATGACCTAATCGCTGCACGGCCCACTGATGAAAAGACGCTTCAGCAAGCATGTCAGAGTCTAGATGTGGACATCATCTCCCTTGATTTGAGCCAAAGGTTCGAAAAGCACTTCAAATTTCCCATGCTTGGCACCGCCGTGTCACGAGGGATCAAGATTGAACTCTGCTATGGCCAAGCCACCCTCGCCAATGATTCGACCGCGAAGAGGAATGTCATCAGTAATGCTACGCAACTTATCCGTGTAACGAGAGGACGTGGCTTGATCATCAGCTCGGAAGCGAAGAGTGTGCTGGGACTGAGAGCGCCTAGCGATGTCATGAATCTGGCTTCGGTCTGGGGCCTGGGCTCGGAGAGGGGTAAAGACGCGCTCACCAAAGAGGCTCGTAGCGTCGTAGAGTTCGCGCGGCTCAAACGTCAAAGCTACAAAGGTATCGTGGATATAGTCTACGGAGGCGAGAAGCCACCTGCGGAAGAGAAGGTTGCTGAGGGCAAGACACAGAAAGGTCAGAAGAAGGATCAGAAGCGCAAGGCACAGGACAGTGTAGAGAGTACATCAGCGCAATCCGGAGAGGAAAAGATAATATCCAAGCGGCAGATGAAGAAGAACAAGAAGGCCAAACTGGATGCTGAGATGCAAAGCGGCACTCCATCGTCGGCTTGAAACACGAAACGAACTATTTTTCTCAACACTATTGGCATACTCGATTACTGCTGCCTGGTCAGTTCCGTGCTGCTGGGACAAACTAGGACGTCTGGTTCGCAATTGTGAAATTCAATTCAGGTCTACGACCAATCTGCTGGTCGATTCGCATACAATCTGTAACTACAAGAACGGCTGGTCTCCCTTCAGCGTTTGAGTGTTTATCTTCAACATATATGTGATGTCGCAAACAGCTACACATCCCGACCTCTCAGCGATCGTCCCAAGCTAAAGCGTTCTGAGGTTAGTGATGTAAGATGCCGTGGACGCTTGTCGTTTAGCTGCGTCTCGCACGGTGCTTAAGCTGAGGCACCAGCAGAACGGGCGTCAGACGTTTAGCTCGACCACACGTATATAGCTGGAGCCATGTCATCATTTAACCACTGTTTAATTGTTATTTCAAGACCTCACTGTTTCCAAGGTGCTTTTGGTTGGTTGTAGAACCGTGATTGACGAATTGTTAACATCCCCACCACACCCCCACCGGACCGCAGTAGGTAATTTACATTAGCACAGTGCTCTACTTTGAAGCCTACAGCACTGCATTACTCTAGGGTCTTGAACACAGTACACATCCATCCATCCTCCCAAACTCGTCCTGCCACGATGGCGCCCGCTCTCAACCCCTCAACAACGACATCGCTACACGGATACATCGACGCCGCAACCACAGGCCCAAACCCAACGCTACCCGGAGCCATCGTCCAAATACTCGACGCACAGGGAACCTCCCTCTTCGAGCACACCTCTCACACCCACACCCTCAAAACCCTCCTCTCAATCCACTCCTGCAGCAAACTCATCGGTGCAATCGCCTTCATGCAGCTCGTCGATCGCGGCCTCATTAGTTTAGACGACGAGAAGGCAATCGAGAACTGGCTCCCAGAACTCACCTCCAAAAGGATCCTCATCGGCTCGATGGACGGCGAAGACTTGAAGAAAGAGTACCTCTTCGAAGACCTCATACACGACATAACACCGCGGATGCTCCTCGATCACACCAATGGCACAGGAAACACCTTCTTCAATACCAATCTGAGAGATTTCCTAAGCGAAAGCGTAGCTGCTGAGCACGAAGGGAGCGAGTACTGGGAGACCTTGTTGAAGAGCCCACTGCTTTGGCAGCCTGGCACGAAGACGAATTATGGACAAGGCCTTGATTGGCTTTCTGTTCTTATTGAACGCGTGACAAATAAGTCCTTGGAAGACGTGCTGCGCGAGAACATTTTCAACCCGCTGGGCATTGGGCACTCAGGGTTTAGAGGTGAGTGGGGCGGTAGCGTGGTGGCCAGTGACCCGGGTGTGGACTTCTGGCCTGCGAGTCTGAGACTGGACACAGGGGATTTCATGAGTATACCGGGGTTCGCGGAGAAGAAGGTCGAGAGGGAAGATGCGTGGCCCGAGGGGAAGAGGCATGTGCAGAGCGTGGGGACAGGGTTGGTGAGCAGTGTGGCGGATTTGGCGAGGATTTACAGTGTTCTGCTGCCGCAGAATGAGGGCGTGGTGAGTACCCTTGGATGGAGTTCTGTACAGCGGACTTGGGGCTAATCGCGATGAAGGAGCCTGTAACCGGCAAGCGACTCCTATCTGCAGCAAGTGTAGCAGAGTTCGCGAAGGTGCTACATCCCGAGGAGATCCGGCATGACTCCCGCAATATGCCAACTGCAAACCCAGTCTTCCTTCCTTACGAAAACCAGGCCAAGCATGTGGATCCGACAGGATGTTTTGGCCTGGGAAGCGCGATACAAGGAGAGGATAGAGTACTGCAAGACGGAAGAAGAGGACGAAGTAAGGGAACGGTGTATTGGTATGGAGCAGCCAATATTGCTTACTGGATTGACGGTGAGAAGGGCATTGTTGTGGTTGCGGCGGGTAACTTCTTCCCATTCATGGATGGAAAGTGGGTGGAGTTTGTTGCGGGACTGGAAGGATTGATATACGAGGGTCTGGAGGGATGAAGTGGGACACATTGCGAGCGATAAGGCCCAACGGCAGTTGTCGTGAGCGTGAGAAGTGTCTTTGAAAACGGTGCAAACTTTGATTGATAATTAGCTCATCATAGATTATTGTTCAGCTTGACATTAGAAAGGTCTGAGATCAGGAATAGGTTACAGTTTGAGTTCCGCAGCGGCACATCTTCCTCCCACGTCACGTGGTGACTCCCACACTTATCGTCCGGTATTTCCGTGCCATCGTCGTGTGTCATTTTTACCCGCAGCCTTCTCCGCATCCTTGAAATCAAAATACTTCTCCAATTATCTCCTATACTCCCCCATCGGACCCGAAGGGATGCTCAAGCTCTCCTCTCTTGTCATCGGCGCCTCGCGTTGCACCTTATTGGCCCAGATACCCAGCATCCTTCCCAGCTCCTTCCAGGCGGCATTGATCCCATTACATAGAACCTTCATCGTCAGATGCCAGCCAAGACGGTCTCCGTGATCTTTCTTCACGGAATACTTTTCGCAATAGCCGATTTCAGCGTCGAGATCGTAGGTCGTGTCACTGCCCCAGATGATGTTGCAATTGTTTTGGATGCGTTCGCTGCGGAGGGTGGCTTCACATCCATTAGGCATTATCTCAGGTGGGAGAAGGTAGCTCGTACTGTCGACCAGAATGTTTAGAGCGACGCAGTGAGCTGGTATATGGTGCAAAAGTGTAAGTTCTAATTGCAGAACGGAAGAAATACTTGACACCAGGGCTCTTATGCTTTACCTCATGAGGAAAAACCAGCGTCATTCTGGTTCGGATTGCTCAATTGCTCTCACTCTTGCTGCAACTTCAGAATAAAGCGCCAAAGTAACCTTCAGCGTCTGATTTATGTTCGTCCGTGTTTTTTCTCTAGTCGCCCAAAGAGGACTTGCTCTCATATCCAGATTATAAACCTCATAAGACTGGTAGTGCGAGATTAGTTGACATCACTGCAGTCTTTCCCGGCCTTAGTTTAATCCAACCGAAACGGTGTTTGCCATGACAAATATCGGTTGAGCAGTTCCAAATCTGGACTTGAGAACGTAACAGAAGTTAAGACACATGCAATTTTGGGTTAGTCTTGTACGTGCTAGAAGGCGACGATTGTTGGGTGGCCGTTGTTTACCGGTTGCTCCTGGCAACGCGCTTCGCTGGCGCTGGATCCTGCATACGCGAACACCAAGTCTCACTCCAACCCACCCACCACCGCCGCATCCCTACAAAGAACAGCCGCCGGATCCCACCGCGCCTTATGTATGGAAAACTAACACCACAGCTGACATTCGCTATTTCGATCCAATCACGCGTGCGCACAGCTCCAGGTAGCCTTGAGCCCACTCTTCCACGCGACGCGCCGCCTCATCCACCATGGCCACGGCCTCGCCCACACCAATGGGCTCCTACAGCAGCCTCGGCCGCATGCGCTCTCAATCAAATATACGGCCGCGCAGAGAGTCTCCGCTCAGTGTGCTGGGTCAGAGCCAGGGCTTCGCGGCGAATGCGCCCATGATGCAAAACATCGACATTGGCGATTCATCCGATGATGAGATTCCGCAACCTATGAAGCTCAGCGCCTTAACCACTGCACTGTTAGCACAGAATGAGGCCAATTCGCCCGAGAAGACACGGAAGCCCAAATTGCGCGTCTCGCGAAGCGGGTCGGGCACGCCTGTGCACGATACGGTTACACCTGCGCCGAGCCTGCGCATCAAAAGGGTGCCCCTGCGTGGCGCGCCCATGAGGAGGGCACGACGGACACCGCAGAGCGAAGATGAGAAGCATCCGCCTTCACAAGATCAGGAAAATCTTCTCCCTATGTCTGCTGTAAAGCCAGATACCAAGGATGCCGTCGACTCGGTCATGCAGGTCCCGGACTCGATTATGAAAACAGCCGATCAAAACATGCTACCGCCGAGGGAACCTCAATCACCCATCCAAAGACAAGAAAGACCGGTTCCGCTACAGTCGATAAGCGCAAATACTCCGAGAAGACCGGCACCTCCACCACCACCGAAGATGTCCGCGCTTGAAACCGCGACTGCTACTGCCGGTGCTGCAACGACCAAGACAAGAGAGCGGAAGAAGAGAAGCATCGTGACAGTACATAACAAAAATTACCAACTCATGGATCGGATAGGCAAGGGAGGCAGTTCGGTCGTCATGCGCGTCATGGCAGAAAACTACAAGTTACTTGCATTGAAGAGAGTCAAGCTTGATGATGCGGATGAAGCTGCTGTTCTTGGGTATAAGGGAGAAATCGACCTTCTGGAGAAGCTAAAAAATGTAGAAAGAGTGGTGAAGCTGTATGATTGGGAGCTCGACAATGATCGACAGATTCTGCACGTGGTATGTTCGAATATCTTGAGAGTGCTGGAACTCTGTTTAAAGGACACTGCTAATTATTTTTAGCTTCTGGAACTCGGAGAATCCGACCTCGCTCGCATCATCCGTCTCAAGCTCGACGGCGTAGACGCCCAGCTTGACCTCAGCTTCACGCGCTACTACTGGAAAGAAATGCTTTCCTGTGTCGGTGCCGTTCACGATCACAATATCGTGCATTCTGACCTCAAACCTGCCAATTTCGTTCTTGTCCAAGGCTCCCTAAAGCTCATTGACTTCGGTATCGCAAACGCCATCGAAACGGACCACACTGTCAATGTTCATCGCGACTCCCACATCGGCACTCCGAACTACATGTCACCCGAAAGTCTTGAAGACAGCGCTGGTGGTGCAAGAGGCAAGCTTGCGAATGGCGAAGGTCCCAAGGACATGAAGCTCGGCAAGCCGAGCGATGTGTGGAGTCTTGGGTGTATCCTGTACCAAATGGTATACGGGCAACCGCCCTTCGCACACATCGCCAACCAAATGGGCCGCGTCCTCGCCATTGTGAACCGCGAATACGCAATCAAATTCCCCGACTACGGTGTCGGCGACGTACGAATCCCTCCAGGTCTCAAGCGCACGCTCCGCCAGTGTCTGAACCGCGATCCCTCTCAAAGACCGACTATCCAACAGCTTCTCGCGGGCGAGGACTCGTTCATTTACCCCGAGGCACAGGGCCTGTGTATTCCACAGGATATGCTCGCCCAGGTCATCCAGAGGGTCGCGGACCGCTGCCGCGATCCGAACAAGCCGCCCGTCACCGAGGAGGAGATACGGCAGTATCCGGCGAGTTTCTACGCGAAGATACGGGAGCTATTGGAGACTCCGTGATCCGATCCCTTTCTGACGACTTTCATGCACTTCTTCCTCTCTCGCATGCCGTGTTCGAGCGTTCAAGCGAGGGCGTTCCTTGATGCATACCCGACTTGCGATGCGGGTCGTTGCTTCTTTTTCGTACGCGCCAAAAGATTTATTAATGACTGGGTATACGGCGTTTTGTTCTTTTACTGTTGGCTTTTTGTATACCTTATTCCCCACTTCGCGAGGGCAGTGTTTGCAGCGGGCGAGCGCGGTTCAAGTTGCACGGCTGCGTTGCATTACTTGCATAGGCACTTTGGTGGGTGCGGACTTTGGGCTTGTTTGTATATACTGAGGGTTCGGAGGGGTGGTGTAGTTTTGAAAAGGAGAACGTTCATACGGCAGAACTGCTGGATGATGCTGTGTGATGGCGTCTCATAAACTAAGACATGCCGTGTGAGACCAGTGTCCACAACCATTAGTGGTAGGTAGACCACGCAACACACATAATTAGACGTAGAGCCCGTCTTAGTTAAGAACTTCACTATAGTCTCCACCTATATACTAACTATATAAGTAAGTGGAATTCTTGGCTATTAATTTTATAAATAAGTTAATATTTCTATAAATTATAATAAGAATTTTTAAGATAATCTTCTGTATAATATAGTGTAAGAATAGGGACTTAATAGAAAGTTATTATAATAAAGTAATATCTACAACACTGCTGTTATATATCTAGACGTAGTCTAACTCTATACTAACACTAGAATATATATAATATTAGGAAATATAGAGCTTATAAGAGATCTATAGTAATAAATATTAGTAATTACTTATAGCTTTTTACTAAGATACTAAAAGATAAAATCTAAATTAGATCTAATATAGACTTTAGATATTTAGAGTATAATAAGTTCTAAGAAGAATTCTTATCTACCCCTATAGTTAAATAGATGGAAGAAATTCTAATAAATAGTAGTAAGGTATCTAAGGGGACTTTAGATAATAATTAGTAAATAAAGGTATTATAAGGGGGTTTCTATATACCTAACCTAGGCCGGCCTTATAAGTATTATTTAGTAGGGGAATAGAGTAGATAATATAGAGAGAATATATTCTAACCTTACTATAAGTAGTAAAGTAATAATTATATAAGAAGACTAATAGATCTTAGTATAGAAGATATACTTTAATTTTAACTATAGAAGTTAACTATAAAGAATAGAAAATACTTAGGAACTATTCTAGACTATATACTATTTTTTTTAGTTCTTATAATCTCTTACTATCCTTTACTCCTAAGAAGTATAGTTCTAATATAAAAGTAAAAAAGCTACTTTTACTAAGTTTTCTTACTTTTAGAATTCTACTATTTTAGTAAAATTATAGTTATATACTTACTAATCTAACTCTTCTAGTTCCTTAGTATCTAATAATATATTAGCCTCTAGCTTTATTAGTTTTACTCTACTAGGTATCTTTATCTTTCTACTATTATTCTATAAGATTATAATATTATCTCCCTCCTTAAAATTATTATTCTAATATCTAGTAGTAATTCTATAATCTCTAGTAGTATAGTTATAGAGTATAAAGATAGGTATCTCTCTTAGTACTTCTATTATATTATAACCTTTCCCTAGCTTCCCTAACTATACCTAAGGTACTAAAATAATTATTAACTAAATAATACTATACTTATACTAATAAGGTATACTTATATAGCCTAGAGATACTAGTAAAATATAAGTATTATATAAAGAAGAAGGTTCTAAAGTATTTTATAAATACCTTAATAGGGGAGTATATTATATATATTACTATTTATATAAAGTATAGTCTTTAGGTTCCTAAAAAAAAGTAGAAGTATATTTAGTCTATAAAGTACTAGAAGAAGCTTATACTTCTTTTTATAGAGGCTAAAGTTACTTATCTTTATTTTAAAATTACTTAGGTAGAGGAAAAGAAGTAAGCTTTTACTATATATAATACTTATATAGCTAATATAATAGAGAGTCTTAAAAGGAAGACCCTAAAGAGTAAAGTTACTAATACTTTATTTACTCTACTATTATTTTTACCTTTAACTAACCTAGGCTAGTTATAGGCTAATTCTTCCTTTTTTAACCTCTCTAGTTTTTTATCTAATTTTTCTCTACTAGATTTTAATATTTATTTTTCTAGTAGTCCTAGAAGTTCCTTAGTAATTTCTTATAGTTTATAAGGTTTCTTATTAGTTCTTATATATTATACTATTCTAGCTATCCTTTCTATTTAACTAGGTATTTTTACTAACCTTTAATTATTTTTAGGTTTTTAATAATCTTAACTTTATATTTATTATTTTTTAGTTCTAGTTAGGTCTTAATTAGAGTATCTAGTAGTACTAGTTCTAGGAGGTTTTTATAGAAAATATTATATACTTTAGTACTTATAGGTAGAAGTAATTTATTTATAACTAGTCCTTTAACTTCTTAAACTTTAAAAGGGTCTACCTATAGGTAATCTAGTTTTTTACTTTACTATTTAGTTTTTAAATTTTTTTATAATAGAAAAACTTTATCCCCCTTCTTAAAAGTTAGTCCCTTAATTCTTTACTTATTTATATTTTTAGATACTAAGAGGAATTTTTATATAATTCTTTTATATAGAATTTTATAAAGTTCCTTTATTTTCTAAGCTTTATTATAAGCTCCTATAAAGAGGCTTTCTATATTCCTTAAATTTTAATAAATAACTAGTTTATATCTATAATTAGTATAGTATAGGGAGTACTTTATTATACCTAACCTAGAGCTATTATATACTAATTATACTATAAGTAAGAGTTCTACCTAGTTATTCTATTATTTATTTATATAGAATTATAGATACTATTCTAGTATCTAATTTATATATTCTATTTATCTATCTATTTATAGGTAAAAACTTATTAAGAGCTTTCTATTTATCCCTAGTATTATAGTAAATATATTCTAATACTTAAATATAAAGAGTTTATTATAATTAGTAATAAATTTCTCTAGTAGACTATATTCTATAAATAGTATATTATCTATCTTATATACTAGTTCTTCTACTAATATAGACTCTTCTATTAGTCTAAACTTAGTAACTTTTATAAGTTAATTTACTATAACTATAATAGTATTATATATATATTTTATTTTTAGTTATAGTAATCTTAGAAGCTTTACTATAAAGTCTATTATTATATTTTACTATAGCCTTTCTATAAATAGTAGTAGTTATAGAAGTCTATAAGGCTTATATCTCTTAGGCTTATTTTTATAATATACTAAATAGTTACTTATTTTCTTTATAATTTTTTACTTAAGTTTTAGAATAGTATATTTATTTATAATATAATATATTATTTCTTTAATACTAGGGTATCTCTATTTTCTAAACTTATATAGCTTCTTAATTAAAATAGGTATATATTAGTCTTTTACTAGTATTCTTTATTTATAATCTCTTTAGATTTTATTAAAACTATTTTAGAATAGATTATACTTCTCTCTTTATTTCTTAGAGAGTTAGAAGTAGTCCTAAAAGTTATATATCTTAGATTCTATATAGTAAAATAAGGCTACTTAAGCTTTAATTTTTAGTTAGTTATATTTTAATATTCTATTCTTATATACTTATAGTATAGTATTATAAAGGTTAGCCTTATTCTCTATTAGGTCTAATTTTCTACTTAGAATATTTACTATACTATTAAGTATTCCTAGTTAATAGTATATAGTAAAATTAAAGTTTACTAAAAATTCTATCTACTATACCTATTACTAATTAAGCTTCTTAGTTAATATAAAGCTAATAAGATTTTAGTAGTCTATCTATACCTTAGTTTTAAAGTATACTCCTATAAGTTAAGCTTTCTATTATTTAAAGATATCTACTACTACTAGTAGTTTCTTATTATAAATATTATAGTTAAGTTCTACCTCTAAGAACTTCTATAAATAGTAGAATACTAGTCTTTATTTCTTATTTTTATCTAGTTATAAAAGAATTACTTTTATTATATAATCTAATATATCTATTTCTACCTTTATAGGTTTTTTTAGGTTAAATATCTAAAGTAGAGGTATTATAAGAAATATTTTCTTTAACCTTTTAAATAACTTAAAGGGTTTACTAGTTATTAGCTAACTAACTTTATTATTCTTTTTCTTTATAAAATCTATTAATAGTACTATTATCTTAGAATAATTCTTAATAAACTTTTAATAGAAGTTAGTAAACTCTAGAAAGAACTAGATATTCTTTACTAACTTAGAAACTAGCTATTTTTATACTATAGCTATCTTCTTTAGGTCTATAGATACTTCTTCCCTTAAGATAATAAATTCTAGGTACTTTATTTTTATAATATAAAACTTATATTTATTTAGGTATAGAAATAGCTTATACTTTTTTATTTTCTTAAGTACCTTTTTTATATATTCTATATACTCTTCTAGTATTCTACTAGAATAGATAAGTATATTATTAAGATAGGCTATATAAAATATATCTAAGTACTTATATAATATCTTATTTACTATAGTCTAAAATATTATAGGTATATTTATTAGTCTAAAGGGTATAACTATATATTTATAGAGACTAAACTAGATTCTAAATATAGTCTTCTATTTATAGCCCTTAGCTATCTATATATAATAGTACCTATTATATATATTAAATTTAGTAAACTACTTAGTTTCTTAAAGTCTATCTATTAGCTCTATTATTAATAGTAAAGAGTACTAATTCTTAATTATAGTATTATTTAGCTATCTATAATTTATATAGAGTTATAATTTACTATTTTTCTTAGATACCTATAAAATAGAAAATACTATAGGGCTCTAACTATTTTAGATATAGCCTCTTACTAGGTTTTTTCTTAAATATTCCCTTAGTTTCTACTTTTAATTTACTAATATTAGTTTTAGCTATTTTAGTTATAGTTTTATATCTTTCTCTAAAAGTATTTTATAATTTTATTTCTAGTACTTAGGGAGTTCTTCTTTCTTAATTTCTTTAAAGAGGTTTATATACTTTTTATATTCTAGTAGAATTATTATCTTCTTTATTTCTTTTTAGAGGTCTAAGTATTATACCTAGATTATTCTAGCTTATTTTAGATTTTCCCTTAGAATCTTAGCTATCTAGACTATAGAAATCCCTCTAGTTTTTCTTTTAACCTACTTATTTAGAGCTTCTAGGGTTATAGATTATACCTACTTAGAGTATTAGATACTAGTAACCTTTAAGGTTATACTTTAGTTTTTTATTATTTATTTTACCTAATCTATATTAGAGTTATATATAACTAGCTAGTTATATTCTATAATAGCTTTTAAGTTTTCTAAATCTATAATAGTAAAACTATATTAGCTTTTAAATTCCTTAATTTTAATAGGTAATAGTATTATTTCTAGGTATAACTAGTTTCTACTATATTCTTATAAGAGTGTACTATTAGCTATTTCTAACTAGACTAGTACCTCTTTATTCTAGTATAGTAAGTTATACCTTTCTACTATTTCTAGTAATATTAAATATTCTATTATACCTAGATCTATTAAAGCTTTTACTTAGAAACCCCTAATTATAATTTACTTTATTATTTATAGCTTTATAGTACTATTAGTCTTTACCTTATAAGCCTTTAGAATATTCTTACTAGCTTAGCTCTATATCTAGTAGTATACTAGTTTTTTAACTATTTTTATTTCTTATTATATATACCTTTATAATAGTATTATTTATATAATAGATAATTAGTTCTTAGCTATCTTAGTACTATTTTAAAAGGTTTATATACCTTTTTTTTTTTTAATATATTATACTTTTAACCTTACTTTAGATATATCTCTTAGGTATTTTATAATTACCTTTCTCTAATATTTTTCTACTATAAGGATATATAGGTATTTAACTTCTTTATCTATATTCTAGTAGTATTAATATTCTATTATTATATATTCCTAATATAGAATAAACTTATAGTTAGGGTCTAGTAGGTTGCCTACTATAGATTCCTTTTTACTAAGGTACCCTAGGTATTCTATTCTTCTATAGTCTATTTACTTTTATTTCTTTATATAGTTTATATCTTTCTAGCTTAGGTAAGTATCTCTATACTTATATTTTAGTATATTATTATACTTCTCTAGACTCTATAGCTAGTTCCTAGTTAGGTACTTTTATTTCTAGTAGATAGGGTAACTATCTATATAATATTTTTCCTATAATAGTAGTCTATAATTTTTTTTCTAGTTATTAAACTAGTACTTATAGTAATCCCTATTTTTATATTTATTCTAGTCTAGTTTATAGTAGTTTTTATTACTAGGTGTCTTCTATACCCTATCCCTCTAGTCCTTATAGTAGAAATAGTTTATAGTATAATATTACTAGAACTTAGTCTATATATATCTATCTTTAATCTAAAGTTACTAGTCTAGGCTTTAGACTTTCCCTTACTAGGTAACTACCTATTTATATATTTAGTATATATCTAGTCCTATAATTTAGATTTTTTTAATATAATTCTATAACTAGTGTATAGGTTATCTATAGACCTAGTACTACTTTAAAGATACCTAGTATACTACTATTTTCTCTAGAATTATATAGTAGTCTTCTTTATTTACCTTAGTAGGGTTAAAGAGTTCCTCCTTCTATACCTCTTTCTTAGAATCTAATATAGTATTATTATTAGGAATTTTACCTACTTTTAGTATCTTAGGCTATAGTATTACTATAGCTATTCTAATTATATTAGCTTACTTACCTTATTTCTTATAGTCTAAGTATTTATCTTTAAAATATTTTTATTTTTTATAGCTAAGGTAGGCTTTATCTCTAAAGTACTATTAATAGACTTTATTCTACTTTTTTTATTAAGGAGTTCTCTTCTTCTTAGATTAGGCTTTATTTTTTATTATTATATTACTATTCTAATTTCTATACTTTTATTATAGCTTCTAGGTATTAATTTTTTATAGCTAAGGTAGGCTTTATCTCTAAAGTACTATTAATAGACTTTATTCTACTTTTTTTATTAAGGAGTTCTCTTCTTCTTAGATTAGGCTTTATTTTTTATTATTATATTACTATTCTAATTTCTATACTTTTATTATAGCTTCTAGGTATTAATTTTTTATCTAGTAAAAGGTTTTTCTAAATTTTTTTTCTTTAGGTACCTTTTATAGAGTCTTCTATCTACCCTTACTATTAATTCTATTAAATTCTCTAGGCTTTTAGCCTTACTATAGTATACTAGTTTATCTTTTATAGATTTTTTAAGTCTATTATAGAAGGCTACTTATAGGGGAGTATTATTCTATATAATCTTAGACTATAGTTTATAGAACTTAGTAGTATACTTACTAGCTAAGCTTTTCTATTTTAGATATTAAATCTATCTTTCTACCTACTATTCTTTATCTATATTACTAAATATAACCTTAATTTATATCTTAAACCCTTTCTATAATATAAAAACCTTAGTTATTTCCTCTTTCTATTTATTAGATCTAGTTTTAAATACTAAGAAATTATCTATTAGTAGTATTAGCTAATATACTACTTTATCTATTATATATATTTCTACTACTAGTATCTTAGCCTAATCTATACTAAAGATATCTAAGTTATATTAGTAGTATAATTCTATATTAGTAAAAAAGGTCTTAAGGTCCACCTTTTTACTATTATAGTATTTAGATACCTTAAAAGATACTTTAACTATTCTTACTAAAGTACTTTATTAGGTAATTAAGGCCTCTATTTAGTTTTAGAGTTACTATATCTTCTTTACCTAAGCAGCTAGAAGTACTACTAAATTAGTTACTAGTCTAGAAATTATACTTTCTATTAGGGCCCTTAACCTAGTTAAGCTTATAGATATTACTATAATATTTCTATTATTAGGTAGTTAAAGTATTATAAGGGGGTTTCTATATACCTAATCTTAGCTAGCCTTATAGGTATTATTTAGTAGAAGAATAAAGTAGATAATATAGAGAGAATATATTCTAACCTTACTATAAGTAGTAAGGTAATAATTATATAAGAAGACTAATAGATCTTAGTATAGAAAATATATTTTAATTTTAACTATAAAAGTTAACTATAAAGAATAGGAAATACTTAAAAACTATTTTAGACTATATACTATTCTTTCTAGTTTTTATAATCTCTTACTACCCTTTACTCCTAAGAAGTATAGTTCTAATATAAAAGTAAAAAAGCTACTTTTACTAAGTTTTCTTACTTTTAGAATTCTACTATTTTAGTAAAATTATAGTTATATACTTACTAATCTAACTCTTCTAGTTCCTTAGTATCTAATAATATATTAGCCTCTAGCTTTATTAGTTTTACTCTACTAGGTATCTTTATCTTTCTACTATTATTCTATAAGATTATAATAAAAGATATATAGTTCTTCTTAGTTACTAAGGTAGATTTAGTAGTTTTAATTATTCTTTATACTAGGCCTATAGGTAGTAATTTATCTAGGATTTCTTTTAAGAATACGTACTCCTATATACCTCTAATCTTATTTAGACTTTATATAGATAGTTATTCTATCTAAGCTAATATAGTTATTTAAATTAGAAAAAGTAAAAGGTCTATACTACTCTAAAAGGGTTTTAGAGATAAAAGGTAGTAGGAAAAAGGTAAATATTACTACTACTAGATATAAGATAATAAGTTATTATATATATAAAATAGATTTTAATACTAGCTATAGTTCTATTTATTCTTATTCTTTAATTATTCTTTAAAGCTCGCTTAGACTATTCTAACTATATAATAATTTTTAGTAAGGAATATAGGGATAGTTTAAAAGATATTTAGAGGAAAATAAAATAAGAAAATATAGAGTTATAGTATAAAGATTAATAGAGGAAACTAGATAAAGCTAATTATAAGGGCTCTATAGGGTATTACGAGTGAGATGGGATAATAGGGCTAGTTAGGATCTAAATATAAGATAGTTACGATAGAGGGCTCTAACTAAGGTGGCTAGGTGCCTCTATAGAGGTACACAGCCGCCAAGCCTCTAGCGTAATACTAGGGAGATACTAAGGCCTAAGAATTAGCTAAGAATCTTAGAGATCTACCTCCACCCGGTAATACTAATAGACCTATAAGAAAGCCTAATTATAAGGGTAACTAGATAGATAGAGATACTTAATTATATAAGTAACTTACTAAATAGAGGTGCCTAATTATAAGGGTAACTTAAAAGATTTTATTAGAATCTAGAATCTAATATGCTCTATAGAATTATCTTATACTTAACTAGTTATAAAATATATAATAGATAGTACTATTTTACTAGAAAACCTAGTACTTATAGTAGATTATATAACTACTTACCTATAAGTACTTTCTAATAAGTACTCTCTAGTAAGTACTCTAGGGTAAGTATACTACTTACTAGTAAGTAGAAATCTCTTAGTATATAGGAACACAAATATAGTCTTTCTATACTTATATTTAACCTAAGTTTTAATCTATTATTTAGATTTACTTAGGGCTTCTTATTAACTTATTATACTTTATAAAATACTTTTATATTAATAAGAACCTCTTTTTTTCTTCCCTTAGTAAGCCCTTTTATATTTATTAAGAAAAAGGATAGATTAGATTAACTATATATTAATTATTAAGTACTTAATAATATAATAATTAAGAATAGATACCTATTACTAAATATCTTAGAGCTTAGAGACTAACTCTTATAGGCTAAAGTCTTTATAATAATAGACTTATAAGATAGATACTACCTTATTAGAATAAAGAAAGGTAAAGAATAGAAAATAGTATTTAGATTATACTATAGACTCTTTAAGTACCTAGTAATACCTTTTAGACTTACTAATATACCTATAACTTTCTAAGTACTTATTAATAATATACTTTATAAATATCTAGATATATTTATTATTATATATATAGATAATATTCTTATCTTCTCTAAAAATAAATCTAATAATACTAGGTATATATAGATAGTACTTAAGGCACTAAATAAGGCATATTTATAGGTTAAGTTTAAGAAATATTAATTTAATATTAAATAACTTAAATTTCTAGGATATATTATTACTACTAAAGGAATTAAGATAGTACTAAGTAAAGTAGAAAGTATTAAGAACTAGCTAATACTAAAGATAGCTAAGAATATCTAAGAATTCTTAGAATTCTATAGATTTAATTACTAATTTATTAAGAACTATATAAAGATTATACTACCCCTAATAAATCTTACTTAAAAAGATATATCTTTTAAATAGATAAATAAGTATAGAATATTATTCTAACTTCTTAGAATAGTATATATTATAGAACTAGTCCTTGTTTACTTTAAAAGTAATAAACTACTATAATTTAAAACTAATATAAGTAATCTTATATTATAAGTATATATAAAATAAGAATAAAATAGTAAATAGTACCTAATTACTAACTATTTATATAAGTTTAATAATATAAAAATATAATATAATATATATAATAAAGAACTTTATACTATTATTAAAGCCTTAAAACACTAGAGAATCTACACTCTTAGTTATTTAATACTAGAAATCTATATAGATTATAAGAACCTACTAAGGTTTATAATAATAAAAGAATTAATACTATAATACTATAATAATAGAGATAGTTATAGACTACTAGATAATATAAATTTAAAATTATCTATATAGTAGAAAAGAAAAATAGATAAGTAGATATACTTAGTAAATAAAGTAATCTAGTAGAAGGAAAAGTTAAAACCTTTTTAGTAATTCTTTATAAAACTAAGAATAGATCTTTTAAACTAATAATAGAACTTAATTAACTCCTAGTTATTAACTAAGAGGTACTAAAGTAGTTATAAACTAAAATTATTAAGTAATACTATAATAACCCTATGTATAGACACCTAGGTATTAAGAAAATAATAGAACTTATCTAGTAAAATTATACCTTTAAAGAAATTAAGAAAGCTATAACTATATCTATAAATATATAGAATACTAAAAAAATAAATATAGTATATATCTTAAGTATAGGGAGATATAAGCTATATATTATAATTATAGTAGAACTAAGTAGGGTAAGTAGAGAGAATTATACTTAAGACATTAGTAATAAAGGTAAGCTAGATTAAGCTCTATAGGCTAGCTAATTAAGTAGCTTATATTATTTATTATATAATAAGGTCTAGTATAAGTAGGAGATTCTAGGGATCTTAGAGACCCTAGGAACCTTAGTAGGTCCTAGAACTTTAAAGTCTAGGTAGGACCTCCTAGATAGTAAAGAATAGTATATAGTCTAAAGGGACTTTAGTATCTTTTCTATTCTTTATAGTTAACTTTCTATAGTTAAAATTAAAGTATATCTTCTATATTAAGATCTATTAGTCTTCTTATATAATTATTACCTTACCTTCTATAGCAAGGTTAGAATATTCCCTTACCCCTTCTATTATCTATTTACCCTTATCTACTAAATACCTATAAGGCTAGACCTAGATTAGGTATATAGAAACCCCTTATAATACTTTAACTATCTAAAGGTATAAAGATATAATAGTAATACTAACTAGCTTATAAGTATTAAAAGTAGTAATAGGAAGCTCTACTTCTAGGCCTATAACTAGTATAGCTATAATTATAACTAACTAGGCTAATTAGATCTAATAACTCTAGAAATAACTAGTCTAGGTTATAGGATAACTCTAAGAGTAGGTAATAGTTACTATTCTAGCTAAGGGAATGTTTAAGGTCCCTAAACTCTTTAATAGGGACTAGGAGAAGTTAAAACCCTTCTTTATAAATATAAAGCTATATAATTACTTTTATAAAGCTAATCTACCTAAAAAATAAAACTATATATTAGCTATAGGGATATATATAGTAGGCTAGGCTACTAGATAGATATAACCCTTAGTAGATAATTACTTAAAGAATAAAGATAATATTAAGAAGTATTATAAGAATACTAAGCTAGTCTTTAAAAATTAGAAATTATTCTAGAAATAAATAACTATTATATTTAGAGAAGTTAATAAGGTAAAGTAGGCTAAATAATATATCTAAAGGCTAAAGTAAACTATATTAGTAGGTAAGTATACCTTATTATTTAAATAACTATAAGCTAAAATAGACTAAAATAATATACTACTCTAGTTAGTATTTTATAATAGCTTAAAGAAATTAGTAAAAGATAGACTAGTATACTATATAAAATCTAAAGATCTAGAGATACTAATAGAATTAGTTATATAAGTAGATAACTACCTCTATAAAAGAAATTAGAAGAAAAAAGAGATAACTAAGACTATATATTACTAAAAGCCTAATACTTAGAAGAAATATAATAATAAAGATAAATAGGATAAGAATAGTAATATAATTATAGAAGATAAAGCCTAGATAAGAAAGAAGTAAACTCTATAGTAAAAGAAGTAGGATAAGATCTACTAATAGTACTTTAAAAATAAGGCTTACCTAAGCTATAGAAAATAAGGATATTTTAAAGCTAATTATCTAGACTACTAGGAATAAAGTAAATAAGCTAATATAATTAGGGTAGCTATAGTAATACTATAATCTAAGATACTAGAATTAGGTAAGGTTTCTAATAATATTATAATACTAAACTCTAAGAAAGAACCTTAAGAAACCTAATAGGCTAACCTAAATAAGTATATAGATAAGAAAGGCTATTAGATTACTTAAGAGGGTATAGTAGTAAGCTAAGTAGCTAAAAGGTAATACTAAGTATATAGTAAAACTATACACTAGGCTTAGAATTACTATAGAAAAATCTAGATTATTAGTCTAGATATATACTAGATATATAAGTAAGTAGTAGCCTAATAAGGGAAGATATAAAACCTAACTTAGTAACTTAGAATAGAGAATAACTATATATAAATAGAATTTTAGTAATACTATATAATAGATTACTCCTATTACTAGGACTAGAGAATTCTAGTATAAAAGAACTAAGAAGATAGAGAATACTATTAGCTAGCTAAGAATAAGTACCTAGACTAAAGCTATTATATATATAGATTTAATATCTAAATAAGAGATTATAGACCCTTATTATAGAATATATACTTTATAGATAGGTACCCTATCTATTAGAGGTAAAAGTATCTAATAGGAAATTAGCTATAAGGACTAGAATAATATAATAAGACCCTATAATATAAGTATATAAATATATATCTTATAAAAAAGAATATAGACTATATAGAAACCTAAAAATAGATAGACTATAAAAGATAAGAATACCTAGGGTATTTTAATAAAAAAGAGTCTATAGTAGTAGATCTATTAGACCTAAACTATAAATTTATATTATATTAGAAATATATAATAATAGGCTATAAGTACTATAAGAAAGAGAATAAAGAATTAGAATATATCTAAATATTTACTATAGAAAGGCACTAGAGAAGAGTATTAGTATAATACTCTTATAGCACCTTAGAAGCTAGGTTAAAAAACTAATACCTATAAAGAAAGAAAAAGCTATATAATCTCTTTAGAATAGTGTTAGAATAACCTAGAATAGACTATTCTCTTTATAAATAATACTACTATAAAGGTACCTATAACAAAATATAAAAGTAATTAAAAAACTAGAATACTACTAGGTAAAGAGCTAAACTAGTAAGGGCATTCTAAAGACTTATAAGATAGAAACTAAAGGTACTATAAAACTATAAATAATAAAGTAGATTATAATTAGAGAATTCTAAGTAGAAGCTTTAATAGACCCTAGCGTAATAGAATGTCTAATATTACTAGAAATAGTAGAAAAATATAATCTCCTATATAGAAATAAAAAGATACTAGCCTAGTTAGAAATAGTAGATAGTATACTCTCCTAAGAATATAGTAGGGGCTAGTTATACCTAGAAATAATACTACTATCTATTAGAATTAAGGGATTTAAAAGCTAGTATAACTTTACTATAATAGATTTAGGAAGCTTAAAAGCTATTATAGAATATAACTAGCTAATTAAATATAACCCTAATATAAATTAGGTAAAATAAACTATAAGAAGTTAAGGTATAACCTTAAGGATTACTAGTACTTAATATACTAAATAGGTATAATCTATAACTCTAAAGGCTCTAAATAAGTAGATTAAAAAATAAACTAAGAGAATCTTAGCTATCTAAATAGCTAAGATTCTAAAGGAGAACTTAGAATAAGCTAAAATTATCTAGATATAATAATTAGACCTTTAAGAAGAAATAATAAAGGCTATAATTCTACTAGAATATAAGAAGTATATAAAACTTTTTAAAGAAATTAAGAAAGAAGAGCTTCTTAACTACTAAAAATAAAATTATAAGATATCTCTAAAAGAAAATATAAAGCTATAACTAGAGTAATTAAGGCTAATATCTATTAATTAGAAATAGAAACTAAGGGAGTACTTAAGAAAGAATCTAGTAAAAAATTATATCTAAAATAGTTAAAGCTCTATAATATTCTCTATTCTATAAATACTTAAGAAAAATAGTAAGCTATAACTCTATATAAATTATAGATAGCTAAATAATACTACTATTAAGAACTAGTACCTACTACTACTAATAATAAAACTAATAGATAGGCTCTATAGAACTAAGTAGTTTACTAAATTTAATATATATAATAGATATTATTATATATAAATAGTTAAGGGCTATAAGTAGAAGACTATATTTAGAACCTAGTTTAGTCTCTATAAGTATATAGTTATACCTTTTAGACTAATAAATATACCTATAATATTTTAGACTATAGTAAATAAGATACTATATAAATATCTAGATATATTCTATATAGTCTATTTTAATAATATACTTATCTATTCTAGTAGAATACTAGAGAAATATATAGAATATATAAAAAAGATACTTAAGAAAATAAAAAAGTATAAGTTACTTCTATATCTAGATAAATATAAGTTCTATATTATAAAAATAGAGTACCTAGGATTTATTATCTTAAGAGAAGAAGTATTAATAAACCTAAAAAAAATAGTTATTATAGTAGTATAATTATACACTAAGAGGTTATTAGGTAAAGATTCTAAATTACATTACTATATAGGGTTCTATTTTTACTATATTAATTTCTATTATTTTCTTTCTCTACTCTTTATAAACCCCTAAGAGCTTATTAGTCTCTTATTCTACTACTCTACTCTATGTAATTCCCTATTAGAATAGATATTTACTTTACCTAATATACTCTATTATATACCTCTCTACCTTTATAAGTATTAGTCTCTTTATACTTAATACTAGTCCCTATAACCTTCTTAGATACCCTTCTACCTTTTAAAAATAAAAGTAAATTAGGCCTCTTACCCTACTTAGTAATATAAATAAAACTAAGAGCTATTACTAGCTATACTTTCTTTTCTTACCTATATAATACTATTAAATATAGCCCTATTACCTATATATATCTTACCCTTAATAGCTTTCCTTTTCTCCTTTATATAATCTTCTCTATTCTCTATTATCTTCTTATCTAAACCTATTCTCTAATATCTTCTTAATACCTTTAAAGATACTATATATTAATTTTACTTCTAGTAGTACTACTATAGAAGTAGTAGACTCTAGTAGTAGTAGTAGACCTCCTTACTAAGGCAGTAATAAGAAGAGAGACTCCTAAGGTTATAATTACTTTTTAGCTACCTTTTTCTAGTCTATATTTAATAGCCTAATATAATTTCTTATTTAGAGTAGAGTCCTCTCTTACTCTCTAATACCCTCTTACTAATATACTCTAGTTACTATCTACCTAATGTTAAAATTAATTTATAATCTTATCTATATTATACTTAAAAGCCTTTACTAGCTACTCTATTATAGTAGCTCCTTTAGAGCCTAGATTTAGGTCTTTACTAGTAGTAGTAAGAATATAAGTATAGCCCCTATAGTAGAGAATAACGTATATATTCTTAAAGATACTCTCTTTTAGTTTCTATATTATAGCTTAGAAGCTTCTTAGTAGATAACTTTAGTAGTCTAATAAGCTTACTACTAGAACTAGCTAAAGAAACTCTCTAGTACTAAAGGCCTATACCCTATCTATCTTTCTTTACTATTTATTATAGTAGTTACTAGATATTATAACTTTAGATATAATATTCCTATTAATACTAATAATAGTACTTATAATAAGTACTATAGCTATAATAGATTCTATTTCTAAGTTATTAATAACTCTAACTCTCTACTTTTCTATAGCCTTTATATTACCTACTTTATATATAATTATACCTCCTACTTTTTTACTACTAGTAAGATCTAATACCCTTTTACTATTCTTTACTTACTAACTTTTAAGTAAATTACTAACTAAGCTCCTCTTAACTAGCCTTAATACCTTCTTAGTTACTTACCTAGTTATTTTCTATCTCTATTTCTCTTCCTACTAGCTTTTTATTTAGTAGTAACTCTCTTTCTAATAAGAATTCTATTTAGAGTTTCTTAGTTAATTTCTTTTAAACTACTATTAAGAGCCCCTATCTTTTAGCTCTTAACTAGTATATATATATAATACTCTCTCCTTATAATAGCACTATTTCTTTTTCTAGACTTAATAGAGATAATAATTCTAACTTTCTACTTAGTAGAAGGTTACCTAGTACCTATTCTATAGCTAGTATTTCTTAGATTAGCCCTTCTATTTTACTAGCTATAACCTACTTATCTCTTAGGCTAAATACTAGCCTTTTAGCCTACTTATAGCCACCTAGATAGAAAAGCCTATATAATTTATTTATAGGTACCTACTACCCTCTACTTTTAGTAGCCAGCTCTAAGATAACTATAACCTCTTTTTTTATAACTACTAAGCTCTTAGAAGCTCTTTACTATACTATAATCTTTAGTAACCTTAACTTTACTATTTAGACTACTTTTTAGTCTCTAGCTATAGTAACTTATAATTATTTTAACTAGTAAAGTTAGGTAAGCTATAATTATAGGCGTAGTAGCTATAAATATAGTAGTAATAACTTTTAGAGTTCTTCTTTTTAGACTCTCTTCTAACCTTCTTCTTTTATTTCCCTTTTTTATTTAGAATTACTATTAGTAATTCTATTTAAGACTCTCTTAGAGTCTATTCTCTTCTTTTTCTTTAATATATCTTATCTAGATAATTTATATTTACTTACTACTTTAGAAACTTTTTATATATATACCTAATATCTATATAGCTCTTAGCCCTTAGCTATTCTACCTTTATCTCCTACCTAATATATTTAGGTTTTTACTATATTTCTATAGAGCCTTAACTATTTTACTTCTCTTATAGCTAAAAGAGCTATAGCTTCTATTCTTATTAAATACTTTATTTTTATTAGTAACTACCCTACTTTTTCTCTTATATATTAACCTCTACTACCTATTTAACTATTTAGTACTATATATTACTAGTCCCTATAACTAATTCTTTCTTAGCCTTTAGCTCTACTATTAGAGATAACTTTTTTACTTACTATATTTTAAAAGCTATCTCTCTACCTTTAGCTTTCTTTCTCTTTATTCTTTAGCTTTAGTAGCTTTTACCTTTTCTACTTTTCCCTATTTATTCTCTATTAGCCCTTATTCTATTCCTATCTCTTCTCTATCTACTACTAATTATCTCTCCTTATAAAAATCTTACTTTTTATTAACTTTACTCTAGGTAATATTACTACTAGTAGTACTAATAGTAATAATAATAATTATAGTAGTAGTAAGAGTTTTACTAATTTACTTTATAATTCTAAATAATTTAGGGTTAATATAGTTACTACTATTGTACCGTGGGTGGGCGCCACCTATATAATAATCTAAAGTACACCTAATTAGTTAGGTGCTTAGCCTCTTAGGTATATAGCTTTGTATATAATAGGGGGACAACATTACTTTACTCTAGTAGTAGATAGTTTTACTTCTAGAATTATATTATCTTTGTACTATACCTACTTATCCCTATGCTCCCTACTCCGCACTATAGCCCTGCCTTATAATAGGTTTCTGATTCCCTGGAGAGAAGAAAGAGATAGTATAGGTAAATACTATACGCTTTACTATAGGTACCTTTCTTAAGAAGTATAAGTTTTTTCTTTTTCTTTTACTTTTTCTCTTTTAGATATATTTAATTTACTCTTAGGCTAACTTATACTTTTAGTTTAAACCCTTATTTATTTTCCTACTTCTATTAGTACTATATAATATATTCTTTAAATTCTCTAAGAGCTCTATAATACTAGCTTATACTTTACTAGTAACCTTAGTTCTTTTACTAAGAGTTTTAATACCTTTTCTATTAAAAAAAAGCTTTCTAATAATAAGATTCTTACCTATAACTAGAGTAGGCTAATACTACTTTTCTATTAGCTTTTCTATAAGCTAGCTACTTAAGCTATAGCTAGGACTTAGGCTAATTAAGATAAGTATTTTACTAACTATATAAAAAATATATACTTAAAAATTTACTACTAATATCTTACTAGCTTTTTCTATACTACTTATTAAGGGTAAATTAACTATAAAGGTAATTTAAATACTAGTAATAACTATACCTATAGTGTCTACTAGTCTAATTAGCCTTACTTTTAATTTATTAATAATTAGAATAAGTTACTACTTAATAGCTCTTATATTCCCTACTAGATTACTAGTAACTATAATTATTACTCCTTTTAGTATAGTAAAGATATATACTCTAATATACTCTTATTTCTTTCTTTTTCTTTTTCTATTTACTAATTTCTTATAGCTCTATCTTCTTCTATTAGCTATTTTAACTAAGACTATATAGAAGTCTACTAGTATATTATTAAGTAGTAATAACTTAATAGCCTTATTACTAATACTTTTAGAGGGCTTAAGATTATAACTTTAATACCTTACTATTATAATACTACTTACCTTAATACTACTACTTTAGCTACCTCTTTAAATTATTCTTAAAATAGCCCTACTACCTCTATAGCTTTTACTAGTTATTCTACCTATAGTAGCCTAATAGATATAGACTCTCTTTTTAATCTAGATATACCTTTTACTTACTTTACTTAGCACTAGTAAGTTAGTTATATTATTAGCTCTTCTTTTTCTTTTAATATACCTATAAGGTTCTCTTCTCTACCTCTCTTTATAGGTAGCTCCTCCCCTTCTTTAGAATTACTATAATATCTAACTATAAGCCTATTTACTAACCCTATCTATTTCTCTTTTAGACCTTATTCTCTTAGGCCTATCTCTCCTCTTTTTAGTTCTCTACTTTTTTTACTAATAACTTCTTTTAATAGTAACTAGCTTATAAGCTAAATTATAGATAATATAGAGAATTACTTACCTACTTATAATACTAATTTTTATATTTCTTTACCTTCTACTAAGTATTATTATCTTACCTCTACTACTAGTATATTAAGGTAAACTTCTATTACTAATCTAGCTAGCCCTACTAGCTCTAATATATATTCTAGCCTAGAGAATAGTCTATTAGCTTCTTATACTTATTCTAGTAGGTAAACTTATTCTAGTTTCTACTATTTATCTTATAAATAGGGTTATAGTCTACCTTACTATAGTAGTTCTTATAGTAGTAGTAGTAGTTAGACTACCTAAGAGCTAGTAGTCTATAATTATTTAGCAGTCTTTTCTTATTTTTCTTTTTATTTATTTCTAGTTTAGATTTTCTATTCTTCTTTCTTTTCTTTTTTTCTATTACTAGTATCTACTAGCTTTTTAGGCTTTTTACCTAGGTAATTTATAAGTTTATAGATAAAAGTATATTCTTATTATTCTAGGTTTTCTACTACTATGCCTTCCCTTTCTACTTTTATAATAAAGAGTTATCCCTTAACTTCTAGCTCTATTATCTAAGGCTTTCTTAGTTAAAGTACTAGTATTTATTATAATTAAATAAGTCTAGAGGTTATAGAATCTATACTATTAGCTATTTATAAGGTATATTTTACCTATAGATTTTATATAGATATTATAACCTATACTAAAAGATAGTATTAGTAAATTTCTATACTTCTATTACTTTACCTTTATCTTTATCTATACTATCCTATATTATATTAGTAGATAGGTCTAATATTCTCTTAGGGCTATCCTCTATATATGTGATGGACACCAGGCATAGGTATGGTAGACAGAGGCCTCTGCCAAGGTATTGCCAAGGCGCTACCTAGGTTAGGCTAGTGCTCCTGCTAGTGCGTCTTAGCATATATATATATCTTGCGTAGAGTCTCCCTATAAGCACTCTACGCAATATCTTATATAGTTAATTTAATATGTTTTATTAACTACCTTAACGTCTCTTACACTATATTGCGTCCCTTATAAAAGGTAAATCCTTTATACCTTATAACTTACTAGGCTTAATAGCCTATAGTAGTTATAAGTAATAACTAAGGATTTTACTATATCTATCTACTAGCTGCAGATTCTGCTGTAGTGTACTACTAACCCTGCACATATATACACCTATTGCTAGGTATAATAACCCTTAGCTAATAAGAGCTTGTCTATAAGGAAGCCTATTAGACGCAGACCTAGGCTAGGTTAACTATATATTATAGTTAACCCGGAGGCTCGCGTTACATTAGTAGAAGGACGTTTGCTAGATCCTACCTTATAGTACTAGTTTTACCTTAAAGAATCCAGAACCCCGCAATAGACGCAGAAAGGTAATAGTAAAAAATTAAAACTGCTCTTACTATTTATAATCTAGCTTACTATACCTGCTACTTTTATAAGTAGACGATACACAAACACTGTCTATAGAGAGTTAGACTAGTAGTAGCTAACCTATAGAGTCTGGTATCCCTAGCTAGCGTAAGGTCTCTAACTAACCTAGTCTGTTTTAAGCAGTAGTTAAGAAATCCTTAGCTCCTAATAGTAATTTTAATAAGGCTAACGCCCTAATTTAAGACTATATTAACCTAGATCTCTCTAGTGCGCAGTTTAAAACTATCTATATATAAAATACGCGCCTAAAGTTTTACCTTACTTTCCCTTATAATAAAGTTAATAGTTATGTATAGATAAAGTTAAATAAGTTAGATAATATAAATATTGCCTTTAGCTACACTATATAGCTTAGTTAAGATTACCCTAAGAATAATAATATATTACCCTAAAAATATAATACCTACTTAGGTAAGCTTATAGTAGGCAGCTCTAATAGCGCTGCTCTTATATAATAAGTTAGTACTAACCTATAAGATTAGATATATAATATTATTTATATATTCTAGGCACTATATAATACTACAGCCGCTATAGTAAATAACTTAAAGTTAGGCCTATTATAAGTGCTCTCCTAGCTTACTAGCTAACCTAAGCTGCTTACTAAACTAACTTCTGCAAAGTCTAAAGCTAAGAAGTATAAGTAACTTTATAAGAAGGCTGCCTCTAAAGGTAATAATACCTAAGAGATTAAGGAGCTTAATCTAGATATTAAGTATTAGTAAAAGCTTTCTAACAATTAGACCCTTAAACTTAGTAAGCTATAAGAGGTTAATAATAACCTTACCTAAGAAAGCGCTGCTGCTTATTATAAGTATAAGAAAGCTAATTATTGCATTAAAGCTCTAAACGCTGACGTCGCGGCTCTATATACTAATATAAAGACTATCTGTTAGAAGGCAGCAACTAAGAAGAATAATATAGATTACTACTACTATGTTTTTAAAAAATAGAAAGAGAAAGCATAACTTCTATAAGGTAAACATAATACTGTAGATTATAATTATAATAAAGCCTAATATACGCTCTAGCGTCTGCGTATAAATTATAATAATAAAATTAATAAGTTAATTTGGCGTCTTTAGCGCTATAAGCTCTCGTACTTACACTATAATAGTATTTTAAATTAAGGTACTTATACTAACAACTAACTCTATAAGTATAGTCCCTCTTACTACTCTTTATATAACTAGGAGCGTAGCGTACTAGTAGCGTATTTTACCTACTATTCTTATAATCTAATAGGGCCCCGCCTATTTATACGCCGCGATAAGTATAATTACCCTTATTAAAATAGTTAATCTTACGACCCTTAAGGTTCACAGAATAACTATAACCTATATAATAGCTAGAACCCTTAGTATAAACATATAGACCCTTATATTCTATATATAGTAACTTCTGCTCTTTCTATAAGTTGTATAACTAGAGGCATACTAAAGCTGCCTAATATTAATATATTTAAGAGTAAGGAGGTAGATCTAAATAAATATAAGAAGTGGCACAGTATAGTAATTAAGAAAGTTAATTTATTATTTAATAAAGATTAAGCTTACATTGCCTACTTAGAAATAAAGATCTAGGGTAAAGCTTAGATGCTTATTAAGGATATTAAGTCTAAGACCTATATAGACTGGATTCTTAAATTAGATAACTTTTATAGCCATACCTCTATTAATAAGGTTAAGAATGCTATAAAGCAGATTACTAACTCTACTAAGCTACTAAAGTAGAAAGCTAGTAAAACTTTTGTATAATAAAAGGTGTAATTTTTATCTATCCGCTCTTAGTTAAAGGCTTATAATAATAACTTAATATATTATTATATTAAGGAGCTAGTTAACCCTACTATTATTAATACTATAAATATATATTGTTGCAAAGGTAACTCCCTTAACTAATATCTTAAAGATTGTATGGAGATTAATAGGGATCGTGTTAAGCCTAATTCTAATAAATATAATAAGAAGAGTATATGTAACACTACCTCTAGTTTAAAGCGTATGGGATTCAACTCTACTATAAAGTCTAATAAAGGCACTAATAGCAATAATAGCAAAATTACTTATAACTGTTCCCTATAAAAGTAGAAAGTTTTAAGTAGCCTAGGCCTCTGCTTTAAATATAGAAAGGTAGGTTATTAACAGTACAACACTAACGCACCTTATTATAGAAAACCTTATACTACTTCTAACTAGATCCCTACACTAGCTACAGCCTTAAGCGCCCTAGCTGTTAATAATAAAGATAATAAGCTCTTTAAAGACTAATAGGACCCTTATAATAAACTTATTAATAATAATAGCTTTATTAATAAGAATTTTTAAGGGCTCCTGTAGAAAACTATATATAAAAGCTAGACTAGCGTAAAGCAAAATATACTCTAGATTATATCTAACTTAGTTATAAGACTGCCTAGTATAAAACTGCTACTACCCTCTATACTCTACTCTAGACTATCTATTATAGTAGCTACTATGTATCTGCTACTTTGCTTAATGCCGAATCTAAACTTAATTCTTATAGGCAGTTAACTTTTTAAAAGAAGGTTCTTACACTAAGTAAATAGTATTAATAGACTACTCTAGTAGATACTAGAGCTAGCGCGTGCTTTATTAGCCGCTAATAGGTCTTATAGCAAGGATTTTAAGTAATGTGAACAATATGGCTAATATAACTTTTACTAGCTAATAGAGGTAATAAAGGGGAACTTACTAAATGCGTAGAAATGCCTATTTTATATAGTATCTATATATTAAGCGTTCTCTGCTACGTTACTAATATTAGTAAGTATAATATTATTCTAGGAATAAACTGGGCAGATCACCACTCTATCTAAGTTATATATAGTAATAAGCGGTTAATTAAGTTTCTATTTAACTACTATAGGCTTAACTATCTCTGAGATAAATAACCTAAAATAATATATAATTAAAAACTGCCTCTTAGCAAGACACACAAGACTTTGCTAGTTAGAGATATCTATTTAGTATCTGTATATATTACTAGTAGTATAGTAGCTAAGAATATAGGCACTATTATATAGGTAGAACTGCATAATTAGAATTAGCTTAAACGCCTATCTAATAAAGACACTGCTGCTAACAGCTTTATATATTTATTTAATCTGGCTGCCTCTTATACCCAGAAAGACTTCTAGAAATATATAAATAAAATATCTACTTACTACTCTAATAAGGAGCTACGTTGTCTATTGCCAAGTTAAATTTATAATAAATAGAAGGACCTCTTTAATAAGATAGAAGCTAATAAGCTGCTACTATACTATAATAGTGTTAACTACCTAATTAACCTTACTAAAGACGCAAAGACACCCTATCCAAAGATTTATAGCCTAATATATATAGAAACTAAAGCAGTTAAGAAATATATTAATAATATATTAGCTAAAGAATTTATTTATTCTAGTAACTTACTATATACTGCACCAGTGCTAGTTGTATGTAAACTAGGTAGAGAACTCTAAATCTGCGTTAATTATTACGCGCTTAACACTATAATAAAGAAGAATAGAAATGCCCCTTCTATTATTAAGGACACTTTGGCATGTATAAATAAAGTAGTTATAATAATATATATTAATATTATTGCAGCATTTAACACCGTCTGAATTTAAAAAGGTTATAAAGAATAAACTATATTTATAACCTACTATAGTTTATATAAGTACCTTATAATGCCCTTTAGCCTCTGTAACGCGCCAGGGACCTTCTAGAACTTTATTAATAATACTATTTAGAAGTACCTTAACAACTTTGCTACTGTATACTTAGATAATATACTTATCTATAGTAATAATAAGAATAATTATAATAACTATATTAATAAGATACTATCTAAGCTGTAAGCTATAAATTTATTTCTTAATTCTACTAAGTGTAGCTAGAGTATACAGAGAGTTAAATACCTTAGCCTTATACTTACTACAGACGGTATTAAGATAGACCCTACTAAAGTTATAACTATATAGAACTAGCCTATCTCTAAGTATATAAAAGATGTCTAAGCCTTTCTTAGATTTACAAACTTTTATAGGCATTTTATTTGTGGCTTCTTATATATTGCTAAGGCCCTTACTAAACTTACTAAGGACAGTGTATATAAGTAATTTCTACTACTGCTAGACTTAGTAGAATAAGGCACCTTTAACCTACTTAAGGCTGCCTTCTTAGATACTAAGAAATAGTTCTTATCCTACTTTAACCCTAACCTTAAAATATAGTTAGAGATAGACACCTCTAACTTTATCTACGCTGCTATTCTATTCTAGATACACTCTAATAGTGTCTTACGCCCTGTCGCCTTTATATTATATAAAATAAAGCCAGCGGAGTGTAATTATAAGATCTATAATAAGGAGTTACTTATTATTATTAAAGCCTTTAAGAAATAGCACTTTAAGCTGTTAGGTATAAAGAAGCCTATAAAGATACTATCTAACTACTAAGCTCTCTAGTAGTTTATAATAAGTAAACACCTTAATAGGTAATAGGTGTATTAGGCTAAGTTTCTGTCTAAATTTAATTTTAAGATTACCTACTAGCCTAGTATATAAGATACTAAACTAGATGCCCTTATACACTATTTAGATAACCTGCCCTAAGGTATAGATAATAAGCGCCAATAATACTAGTATTAGACTGTTATTAAGCAATACTATATTAACTTAGCTTTATAGATTATAGTAATAATAACTGTCTAAGACGCTGGAGTATAATAAGCTGTTTACCTAGTAACTATAGCTAAGCTATATAGTATAACTAATATCTTATAGCTAATTAAAACGGCGTATAATAATATAGAAATAGATAATATTATAAAGTTATATATACTTTACTCTTTAGAGCTCTGCGCGCTTAGGGGGGAGATTAGTAGCTATAATAATAATTCTAATACTGCTATAACTGCTGTAATACCTACGCGAAGGTCCTAGAGACTTAAAGATAAATAGGACAAATAGGGTATAACTAATAACTCTAACTCTAACTTCGACCTAAGTAGTAACACGAAGTTTAATAACAGCCCTATTACAATACTAAACGAAATAATAAGCCCGCCGAATAAAACTAACTCTAATTAACTAACTAAAGGAGCATCTAAAGAGTTTACTATAGCCGCACCTTCTGTAAATAATAAGCCGCCTGTTAATAATACTAATAAGATAAGCCCTGCGGACTTAATGGTAGAAGCTAGAAGATTGCTAGATAAAGACTTAGACACTGTAATAATTATAAGAGCAGTACTTAAAGGTAAACAGCAGCTACTATATAATATACTAAAGAAAGGTATTAGAATTTAACTAGGTAACTATAAGGTCTATAATAGACTACTCTATGTTAAAAACAAAGTCTATATTTCTAATATAGACAATCTAAGAATGCGTGTTATTAAACACATGCATAATTCTACCTATAGAGATTATAGTAGTAAGCACAAGAGTTTTGCTAAACTAGTATACTAGTACTACTAGCCTAGTATAACTATAGATATTACCTAGTATATTAAGGCCTGTTTACTATGTAAATAAATAAAACTATATAGAAAAGGTAAATACAGCTTACTTTAACTACTACTAATTTCTAATTACTACTAGTTATTAATTTTTATTAATTATATTACAGCTCTCTCTCCCTGCCTAGAGAACGGCCGTATATACCTCTATATTCTTATTATAGTTAACAGACTAAGTAAGAAAAAGAAGTTTATTTCTATTACTAATTTTAAAATAGATACTCTTATTTATTCTTTTATTAAGTTTGTCTGGCGCGAGGAGGGCTACTCTAAAATAATAGTATCTAATTAAGGCAGCTAGTTTACCTCCTACTTTTAAAAACGCCTATATAACTATATTAGTACTAGGCCTTAGTTCTCTACTGCCTATCACCCAGAAATAGATAGCTAGATAGAGAACACTAATACTTAGCTTAAGCAGTATTTATACGCATACGTTAATTATAACTAAGATAACTAGGTAACCTTTCTACTAATTACTAAATTTATTACTAACTCTGCAGTTAATATAAGCACAGGTATATTAGCTTTTAAAGCTACTAAAGGTTACCTGCCTTAATTAGGGTTAGAACTGCTATAAGCTATTAACACTAAATTAACTATATCTATAAGGTCTAATTAACTCTGTGTAGACAGGTTCGCAGAATATCTTAATAACCTATAATAGAGCTTAAAGGACACCTTAGTATAGGCTTAGGTGAAGTAAAAGTAGTATATAGATAATAGGTAACTTCTAGCGCCTAAGTTTTATATAGGTAACTAGATTATAGTTAATTTCTATAATATATATACTAAGAGGCCGAATTAATCCTTAGATTATAAGAACTATGGTCCCTTTCTTATTACTAAAGTAATTAAAGGAGACGTCGCGTATAAGGTAGACTTACTACTAGAGATATATATATATAACGTATTCTATCTATGGCTACTTTACCTCTATAAGCTGGATAAGACACTACTAGAATAATGCTCTATACCTAATAAGCTAATATCTATTGCTAATTTAGATACTAAAGATAAAGCAAACTATAATATAGAATCTATTCTAGACTACTATATAAACCGCTACTAGAGAGATTCTAATTTATATAATTAGAAAGGGCTCCTGCAGTACTGCGTTATATAGAAGAACTACCTATAAGGTCTGGATAACCTATCTTAGAAATTATATAAGAACCTACTAGGTTGTTCTAACCTAGTTTACGACTAGTATGAGTAATACCCTATAATACCTATTTATAAGAAGTTTTCTACACTAACAGGCAAATAGTATATATTATTAATAAAGTTGTATAAGCTTCTAATGTAGCAGACTAATTACGCTATATAAATAGATACCTAGTAAGTTTTTATATTCTCTCTTGCTGCGTAAGACAAAGCAAGTAAGAAGGTTACCTCTACTAAGGTATTCTAATAGTAATAGTAATAGGTCTATACTGCGCTTAGAAGATTACGCACTTTATAATATACTATAGTAAGTATAGCTATTACTACCTTTAGGCTTTGTAAAGATTAATTAGCCCTAGGTATACTCTTAAAAGGTTATATCTATAAAAGCAATTGCGCTTATCTTAACCTATAAGAATTATAGAAGTAGGGACTAAGTAGTAAGGCCTGGCAGCCCTAATTATGTAGACTAGAGATAGTAATATCTATACTGTCTACTCTATGCTGTAAGGAATTAATTGTACTTTTTAGATTATTATATAATAAACAATATAATGTTTAAACTCCTATTTAACCTTTTATAACCTTACGCCGGCCTTCTTTATTAACTAATGCCTTTATACTAAAGCTTTTAATACTAATTACAACAATGCTTAATGCCTTCTAACTAATGCCCCTATAGTAAGACGAACTAATACTAAGCAATAGAACCTACTCTACTTAAGGGGGAGGGTAGTGTAATAGACACTAGGCATAGGTATAGTAGATAGAGGCCTTTGCTAAGGTATTACTAAGGTGCTATCTAGGTTAGGCTAGTGCTCTTACTAGTGCGTCTTAGTGTATACGCATATCTTGCGTAGAGTCTCCCTATAAGCACTCTACGCAATATCTTATATAGTTAATTTAATACGTTCTATTAACCACCTTAACGTCTCTTATAATATATTAGTCTAGAATTTTCTATAAATCTAATTCTACCTATTAATAGAATTTTACTATTCTATCTCCTAGTATCTATGTATAAAAAGGCGTATTATTTAAGTTCTCTAACTAATACTACCTAGAGCTATTAGGCACTATTATATAAATTTAAAATAGACCTTTATATTATAGTATAAGCTTAATTTTTATACTTATATTACTAGCTTAAAATATATCCTATACTAAAATAAAGTTATCTACCTATAGTTCTTCTATTCTAAGAGTATATTAGGCATTAAACCATTTCTTATTTACCTCTTATAGCTAAACTATCTAATTAATTAATTTCTATAGCCTCTTATTCTATTTTTTAAACTATTTTACTCTTACTATAAAGAGTTCCTCTATTATATAAACTTAGCCCTATATAATAGTCTACTAGGTTAGAATACTAAGTTTAATAGATAGAATATAATCTCTTCTATAGACAAGAAAAGCTAGTGTTTTACTAGTAGATTACTTAACTATAACTCTATTAGCCTATAGTACTAAATATAGGTTTTTTATCTAGTTACTTTTTATTTTTCTTAATACCCTAATAAGCTCTTTATACCTATATTTAATTAGGCCTTACCCTTATAGGTAGTATATACTAGAGATAACTTACTCTACTCTATACTATTCTACTAGCACCTTAACTAATCCTTTATTTTCTAGTTCTCTATTAATAGAAAGCTAAAATAGTAGACCCTATTTTAAGAAGATAAACTCTTTTAGAAAGTATACTATAAACTCTAAGTTATTCTTAGTAAGTACTTTTACTTCTAACTAACCTAAAGTATAATTATAGGAAACTATAAGGAACTATTTACTATATAGGCCCTTAGGTATATATACTATATTAATAGTAACCTATTTAAAAATTAAGTCTATTCCCTATATAGAGTATAGTTTCTTATATACCTACTATATAGTATAGAGCTAATATTCTATATAGCTACTAATATATTATTTAACTAATTTATATATATTCTACTAGTAATACTATGTAGTAACCTTATACTATATTCCTTTATAACCTTAATACCCTAATTTATTATATAATACTTTTAAGATATCTAATTATTTCTTAGAGTTATCTATAACTCTTTATAGTAGCCTATTACCTAATAAATAATACTATAGTACTTTATAAATAACTTAGAACTTCTTTAAGGCCTAGTAAATCTAGTAATACTCTACCTATAATATACCTAAGGGAAGCTAAAGTATAGAAAGCTATTAGGTAATATCTTAGAATTCTTTAGTTATAAGTATCTCTAAGATATTATTAGCTACTATTAATATTTCTTAGATATAGATAAGTTATATCTACTATAGTAACTCTATAGTAGAATATATACTTAGTTAAAAGTTTCTAAGTAGCTAGTTAACTAGTATATTTATATTATTCTTAGATTCTTTAAAAGGTATCTAATTTAGAGCCTTAGGGCGCCTTAAGAGTATATTAGCTATAATATTCTTTTACCTAGGTATATAGTAAATATTAAATTTCTATAAGTTTAGAAGGGCTAGCTATTATATAATTAGTACTTCTAGTAGGTCTATTATACTCTAATTTAGCTATATAATTAGTATCTTTAAGTCTATTTCTACTATAAAGTATACCCTATAGATCTAGGGCTAAAACTTCTTTAGTACTAGTAGGAGCCCTTTATACTTATATTTTTTAGAGTTCTAGTTTTTCTTACTAACTAACTATACTCTAGATTTAAACTATATAAGGTAGACTAGGCTATTCTTTCTAAGCTACTAAAAGACTACCCCCTATCTCTTCTTATTACTATTAATTATAATAGTAATATCTTAGATTAGCTCTAAATAGTTAATAAAGATTAGTACTAGGGCTTCTATAATCTTCCTCTTTAGTACTACTTATATAGCTATAGCCTTAAATATCTATTTAAATATAATTTCTTTCTTAAGTAGCTTAAATATTAGGGTAGTAATCTTAGTAAAGTTCTAGACCTAGATTTAGTAGTATATATATACTCTAAGGAATATTTAGATATCTTTAGTATAGTTTAGGGCTAGCTATTTAATAATCTTTTCTATCTTCTTTTCTATAGGGTACTAACCTTCCTTATTAATTATATATCTAATAATACCTATTAATATATAACACTAGTCTAATTTCTTTATAGAGACTATAATACCTACTAATTCTATATCTACTAGAATATAATTAAGGTTAATAATATACTCTACTATATACTAATAAATACTAGGCTTAATAGCCTCTCTATTATAGTTAGTCTTTAGATCTTTAACTATAATATTATCTATATATAGTATATAGTATAGGGGGATCTAGTTATAAAGAATCTTAGTAACTATTCTAATAAACTCTATAATAAAATTAGTTATTCCTATAAATAGGGTATACTATTCTACTAGTCCTAAGGGTATAGTAAATACTATAATAGCTATAGAGTTCTTATATAGTAGAATCTAGTTATATCCTAAGAAGAAGTTAATAAGAGAGATAATATAATACCCTATAAACTTCTCTAAGAACTTATTAGGGTTAAGTAGTAGGTTTATATTATATATAGTAACTCTATTAATCTTTTATATATTATTAATTAGCTAGTAGTTAATATCCTTCTTTTTAACTAGAAACTAAGGGTTATAATATAGACTTTAGCTATACCTAAGAGTACTTTAGTCTAGTTACTATTATATTATTTTAATAATAATATCTTATAATATATAAGAGATAGGAAACTAGGGTTCCTTCTATACTTTATATAGTACTATATATATCTTAGCTAGTAGTACTATATCTATATAAACCTAGCTACTCTTAAAGAAATTAAAAAATAAAATAGGCTTCTTTTAATATAGTATCTCCTCTAGCATCTTACGTTCCTAAGACTATAGATCTAGTCCTATTTTTATTTTAGCTAAGTATTTTTATATTAACTAATACCCTCTTAGCTAAGTTACCTATTATAGTTAAAAGTAGCTATTAAATACTTATTTATTATAATTAGTTACCTACTAAGATATCTTTACCTATTTCTTCTAGTTACTATAGCCCTCTACCTCTTAAGGTCTTATAGTAAAATTATATATAGGATTAATCTTTTTATCCTTAAACTTATATATAGTTAAAACTTTAAAGCTAATAGGTTCTTACTCTACCTATTTAGCTTATTTTCTCTAGAATACCTTTACCTTTCTTACTATCTATTCTTTAAACTTTATCTATATAGTAAAAAAGTATAGAATTTTATCTACTTCTTTATTATATCCTAGTACTTTTAGAACTATAAGACTATTATTATCTTAAATAACTATTTTACTATTTATACTTTATCTAATAGTCTTTTAGTAGCTATAATAGATAAAGTTTTTAGTAGTAGAGATTAGTAATTAGTTCTTGTCTATATCTTTTATAAGTTATTCTAAAGTTAAAAGAGATTCTTAGACTAAAGAGAAATATTCTTTCTTTAGCCTTACCTTTTATATATGTAGTCTAATATCTTCTTAGTACTTATTTTTAACTTAAATAGCTTAGGAAGTCTAGACTCTAAATAGTACTAAAAGACTATTAGGGATATATTCTAAGTCTTCTTTTATAGAGGCGTAGTGCTTAGCTTCTATACCTCTACTCTATTTTCTAATTAATATAATACTCCCCTTAGGTTTATAAGGTCTAAATATATTATAATAAAGTAGATACTATAGTCCCTATTCTCTAAGTATAGCTTATAGTATATCTACCTATTATTATTATATATAAACTCTACTTTTATATCTATAAGAAATAGGTTACTAAGAATAACTAGGCTAGATAGTAACTTTATAATAAAGAGTATTATCTTTATTATAATTTCCCCTACTACTACTAGGACGCAAAAGATAATTCCCTAGAATTCTTTATAATCTCTATTTATAGTTATTAACTTTATATTCTATAAAGCCTAGGGTATTAATATAATCTATAGTCTAGTACTTTTAGCTATTATTATTTAGATAGTATTAAGCTCTATACTAGTATTAAGAAGTATATTAATTCTTATAGTTTAAATATAATAAAGTACTTTTAGGTAATCTCTTTTTATATATTCTACCCTAGATTTATTATTAAGAGCCTATTAGTCTACTATTATCCCTATCTAGTATTAGTAGCTAAATTATACCTTAGCTACTATAGCTAAGTCTAAGAAATAAGCTAGAGGAGGTACCTAAGAGGAATATAGGTTATATAGGCTATATTATAGTAACTACCTACTACTAAATTTAACTACTATAAATAATAGAACTCCTATATCTTCTACCTAAGAGACCTATAGGTATATAGTTTATTCCTTACTATTATTAACTTTCTCTATATATATATATATTCCTTATAGGTCTAGTTACTTAGTCTATTCTTCTATAAGGCTATCTTTAAATAGTACCTTCTTAAGTAATAGTATATTACTAAAAATATCTTATATACTAACCTATATATATATATCTAGAAGCTATTTAATTATATAGTCTATATCTCTAATAAAACTATCTATTAGCTTTAGCTATCTAGCCTTCTTCTTTAGCACTATAAATTCCTACCTAAGTTTTATATTATCTAGTTTATCTATATCTTCTATCTCTATATTATTAAAATTAATACACTTACCTATAGTATATAATACCTAGATAGTATCTTTATTATTTTTATATATTTTTATTTTAGGTTTTCCTATTACTAATACTATAGTTACTATCTATTATTCTCTTAGGCCTCTTTTCTATTTATAGTATATAGCTATTAAGCTAATACTAGTAACCTACCCTATTTACTTCTAAGAGTTTATTAGAATATATAGTTCCCTCTATTCTTATTTAAATTTATTTTTATTAATAAAGCCTAATACTCTACTTTTATTAATTATAATTATTATACTATTAATACCTAATAAGCCTATCTAGTATATTACTACTAATATATAGACTCTATTCTTAATTTCTTTCTATATCTATAGCACTTTAGTCTTAAGTAGGTCCTATTAAAATTATTATTACACTAGATTCTAAAGATATTTATTTTAGTAGAAATATAGGCCTATCTAGCTTATATCTCTATCCCCCTAAGACTAGCTTAGGCCTATACCCTATTAAAGTTATTTTATATTAGTATTATACTAGAACTATCTATTATTAATTATATATTATTATTCTAGGTATACTCTAACTCTATCTCTATAATCTCTACTATATCTAAAGTAGCTATTATCTATTACCTCTCCTAGGCCTACTACTATAGCTAATATTATATATATAGGTATAGCTCTATAACCTACTTAAAAGTCTATTAGCCTTTAGTACTACTAATGTTACGGCTGCTACGCCGCAACGGAATTACGGGAATTACATCAATAACAGCAGTAACTAATTAGATTATATAGGGGAAGAATATAATTGCAGGTTAGACGCAGAGTATAATATAAACACGTAAGGAGTTATATAATTAGATCTGTAAATCTATTAGGCAGAGCCACAGAGCCTAAATCTATAGAATCTATAGGCGGGGCCTATAGAGCTATTATTAGATAGTAGTATATAGAGATAATAGATTACTACAGAGTAAGCCTTTATTATTAATCTATAATATAGTTCTCTGCATTTAGTTTTCTTATAGAAGATTACTATTAAGTCTTTAGTAATATATTCTTATAGTAGTAATTAATTAACATTTATACTATATATAATTAGTATAGCCCTGCATGCTACTTATCTCTTACTAGAACCCTAATAGGGCTATAGCTAGTAACAGAGTTCTAGAGGCCCTATTATACTTTAATAATTATATCTTAAGAGTCTCTACAGGTACGTACTAAGATTACTAGTATTAATAATAACTTCTACTAAAAACTAACTAACTTTGTTAGACCTAACAGACTTAGTCTAGATAAAGAAATAACTTAACTACCTAAATATAGAGAATGCTGCTGCAAAAGAAGCTTATAAATAATTAGTAGAGTAAGTTTAGGCTATATTAGAAGAAAAAGAAGAAGGAGCTAATAAAGAAATAAAGAAGTAAATTTAGTAAATAGAACTTTAAATAAGAAGTAGACCTCTAAAGCTTATAAACCTAGAGAAGTTTAATAGGACTTAAACTAAACTTAGGGGGTTCTTAGCCTTAATAACTCTCTACTTAGACCTAAACTAAGAATACCTTAGAGATAAAGATTAGAAGGTGGCTTATATAGCTACCTACTTTACTAAAAAGGTAATAGACTAGTTTAACAGCTACCTTATAGACTAGAGGGCAAATAAGGCTAATAATAGAAAAATAGAAACTAACCTTATCTTTGTAAGTTATACTTATTTTAAGCAAAAACTCTAACTAACCTTTAGTAATATTAATGCAGAATAAATAGCTAAACAAAAACTTTTAAAACTCTAGTAAACTAAGACAGTAGCAGCTTATATATTAGTATTTAAACAGCTAGCTAATAAGGTCTTAGACTATAGAGAAAGAGCTCTAATATAAAGGTTCTATAAAGGACTAAAATTAGATATTAGATATAAAATAATTAGGATAGAGAAACTAATAACTCTACCTATAATAATTAAATAAGCTGTTTAAGTAGATAACAAGTTATTTCTATAGAAATAAAATAATAAAAGAGGAAGCGGATACAGCGCAAATAGCTAAAACTATAAAATTTATAATAAAGGGGACCTAATAGTCTTAGACGCTAATAAAGAAAAGGGATTAAGTTAGAATATAATAAAGAAGAAGTAATATAAGAAAGGCGCCTACTTTAGCTATAGTAAGAAGGGTTATATAGCTAGAAATTACCTAAATAAAAGCTAGGAAAAGTCTGTAAAGGGTACTAAAGAGGAACTAAAGAAGGTAGAAACCTTAAGAGATACTAAGAAGAAACTAGCTAGTAGTAAGAAATATAAAACTACCTATTAAGCTAAGTATTTCTAGGATATGTGCATATTATATATAAAGATAAAAAAAAATACAGGATACTAGCTAATAGGCAAAAAGCTAGTAGTAACCTAAAAAGAACTAATAATTTTATAGATTAAAAAGTAGAATGCCTAAGTCCTAGAATTCTTTAATATAAGCGACTTAAATAGTAAGTTAGACAACAAGAAATAGGAGAGTAGTTTAGATAAATTAATTAATACCCTATTCTAGTTAACCCTCTAAGGGGATGAACTCTTCTTCTTATTACCTATATAAGAGGCACCTATGTCTCCCGGAAAAAATATCTATATTAGAGGAACTAAGTACTTCTAGCTAGAAGAACTAGCTCTTAAGGTAGCTAAAATAACTAGATTAGCTAGCCTTAGACAGTAAGTTAAGGGAATGCGTTTTTACTACTAGAACTTATATAGAGAAATAATTTACAAAGTTTATAAGAACTAGAAGATCTAGTTTCTAAGAAATACTAAGTTTACTAGCTTTAATAAGTAGATTAAAAGAAATATAATCCTAGCAGCAGAAATACTAGATAGCTAAACCTAGGCTTAAATAGCTAATAAAATTAGGTAGATAGACAAAGCACACACACCTTAAGTTATAATAAAATACTAGATTCTAATTAGAGAGGAATGTTTAGAGGACAAAGTTAAACCTATAAAAGGAGATAACCTCTAAATACTAACTAAATATCTAGCGTATTATAAACTCTTATAAATATTATATATAATAGATAACTATTTAATATACCTAGTATCTAAGAAGAAACACCGCGCCTTTCTAATCTAAATTATAGATAATTCTTATAATAATCTTATTTTAAGAGATAAAGTGCACAGATAGCACCTAGAAAAGAAGATTAATAGGTACCTAGTATTAGTACTAGAACCCCTTCTACCACACAAGTATATTAAGAAATAACTATAGTACAAATACCTAGAAAATAAATGCCTAAAATATATAATAATAAAGATTTAAACTAAGCATTAGCTAAAAGGTAAGAAAGCCCTTAGAGAAATGCTTAGACCACATATAATACTTAATAGAGAATACTAAGGAAGACCTATTTAAGCTATAATTAATAGTAGAGTAACTAGAAACTTTATTTTAAAGAATTTTATAGAAGAGAAAGGACTTTACTATATAAATAAGAAAGAATAATAGACTCTATATAATATTAAGGGACTACTATTCTAGGAATAGATTAATATAGAGACTACGCTAAGTACCTTTCTATTAAATAGACTAGTAATTAACAACTTTACTATAGATTTAGCTAAAATAGATAACTAGCAGGACGTAATTCTTAGGATGCTATAGTTAAAGTAAGTTAACCTAACTATTTATTAGGGAACTAAAAGAATTAAGTACCCCTACTAGCTAGCTGCTAGTAAGGAACGAATTCTAGGTATCCTAGAATAATATTAAAAATTCGCAGATATCTTTAATAAACCTAAAGGCTATCTACTAGAATATGCAGATTAGAATTACAAAATTAAGTTAAAAGAGAAAAAGTAACCTATATAGGGACTAGTCTATAAAATAATAGAAAAGAAATTTAAGGTTACTAAATAGTATATTAAAAATAACTTTAAATAAGGGTATATTTAACCTTCCAAATCCTCTACAGCTTATAGAGTTACGTTTACAGAAAAGAAGGATAATCCTAAACTATAATTTTACATAGATTTTAGAAAAACAAACACTATAATAAAGAAGGACTAATACCTATTACTACTAATCTTAGACCTATAGAATTAACTATAAGATGTAAAAATCTTTATATACTTAGATATTAAGAATATATATTACTAAATTAGAATAAAGAAAGGCGAAGAATAGAAAATAGCCTTCTAGATAAAGCTAGGACTTTTTAAATATAAGGTTATACCCTTTAGGCTTACTAATGCCCTAGTAGTATTCTAATAATAAATTAATACTGTCTTAAGGGGATGCCTAGGCAAATATGTAATAGTATACCTAGATAATATACTAATCTATTTAATAGATAAATAGCAACACAAGAAGTATATTAAAGAAGTACTTAAATAGATAAGTAAGGCTAAGTTATACCTTAAGCTTAAGAAATATAAGTTCTATATAACCTAAACTATCTTTCTAGGGTTTGTAGTCGAACCAGGGAAACTTAAAATTAAATAGACTAAACTATAGGAGGTCTCTAAGTAGGGAACCCCTAAATATATTAAGGATGTATAATTCTTTCTAGAGTTCTATAATTATTATAGGAAATTTATCCCGGGATGGACGAAGATTACAGAACTACTTATACAGTTAATAAAAAAGAAAATTTCTTTTAAATAGATAGATAAATATTAATAAGCAATAAATTAACTAAAGAAAGAATTTATAAAGGAACTAGTCTTATAAATCTTTAATTTACGCTACCTAGTAATACTTAAAACTAATATATTAAATTTTGCTATAGGAGTATGCTTGCTCCAGTAAGACCTAAAGATAAATAAAAAGCACCTATATAGCTATTACTTCTAGAAAATAAAGGCTGTAGAACTTAACTACAATATTTATAATAAGGAAATATTAGTAATAGTTAAAGTATTTAAGAAATAGAGAACTTACCTTTAAGGAGTAAAGTACTAAACACCTATATTTTTAGATTATAAAAATTTAATAGGATTTATAATTAATAAGGCTCTTACCCCTTAACAGGTAAGATAGGCACAGACCTTATTAATATATAATTTTAAAATTATATATACCTAAGAAATAGAAAATCTTAGAGCGGATGCCCTAAGTAGATAACTAGACCTCTAAGAAAAGATAAGAAGTATTAGGGGCCTTACTTAAGTTTAACGCTAACAGAACTATTATATATAATATACCTAAGCTTATAGTAATAGTAGAAACATAAGCTAGTGTGTAGCTTAATTAAATTAAAAAAGAAACTATAATTAATAAGGAGAGTATAAGCTACTTACTAGCAGGAATAAGATATAAAAATAATATATATAAGGTCTTTAACAGGATCTTTATTCTAGCAAAAATCTAGAGAGAATTTATATAATAATTCTATAAAGCACTAGTACATAGTTACTAGAGAATAAAATAAATACTAAAATAATTAATATAGAATTATTATTTCCTGTAAGCCTAACAAATAGTTACAGAAGTTCTAAAGAACTGCGCGGACTGCTATAGAAATAAACTAAATAGGTATATACCTTATAAATAACTATAACCCGTAGAAGTACCTAATAGACTATAGGGAGTAGTTATAATAGACTTTATTACAGGCTTACTAAAGTTAAGAGACCTAGATAACAAAGTTAAATATAATAGTATAATAGTAGTTATTAATAAAATAACTAAATACGCATACTTCTTACTACACAAGAAAGTTAATAAGGTAGAATATATAGTATTTTAATTTACCTCTATAGTAATTGCATAGCACAGTGCCCCAGATAAGATTATTATAGACTAAGATATACATTTTATATTAAAATTCTAGTAGATAGTATTTACCCTTATAGGTATTAAGTATAGCATGTCTATAGCTTACTATTTATAAATAGACAGTTAAACTAAGAGAATAAATTAAATAGTAGAATAATTTCTTAGGTACTACCTAAACTACTATTAGAATAACTAGATAGGGTTACTCCCTATAGTATAACTAGCCTATAACAGCTTATAATATAGTACTACTAGAGTCTTACTATTCTTTGTAAATTATAGATTTAACCTAGCAGTATACTAAGTACCTAAAATAATAAGGTCTTAGAGTATAAATAGAGAGGATTAGGTAAAAGAAATTATATAAATCTATACCTAACTCTAGTAAGATGCTATATTTCTATAGAGGAAAATAGGTAAATACTATAATCTTAAGTATAAGCCTATGCCTACACTAAAAAAGGGAGAGAAAGTCTAGCTACTATAAAAAAATATTACTAGTAAATAACTATTAAATAAACTAGACTACCTAAAAATTAGACTATACAAGATCCTTAAGTAGATTACCCTAGTTTTATTTAAACTATAACTTCTAAATAATATAAAGATACACCCAGTATTCTATATAGCCTTACTAGAGAAGGCACTATAAGATACAGAACCTATAGTTTATAAAGTAGATATATATAAAGAATAATAAGAAGAATAGGAAGTGGTAAGTATAAATAAACACTAACTAGTAAATAGTTAAAACTACTATAAAGTTAAATAGCTAGAACGCGACAAGAAGGGAAACCTATAAAATAATACCTAGAAACTAAAAAGTAATCTTAACTACTCTAAGAAGTTAGAGAAATTTTAGTTAAACTAATCTCTTAAAGAAAGCCTAGAGATATTAGACTAAAAGTTAGACTACCTTATAGTAAATTACAAAGACTACTATTATTAAAAAAGGTATAAGTAATATCTTAAAAGACTGCTTTATTCTTCTCTAGACTATTTTATAGACTAGCAGCTTTTAGCTCTGCTTCTTCTAGATTTAGCTTAGCCTCTAGAAATGCTAACTAATAATTCTTCTACTTATTAAGAAGCTTCTTCTATTTCTATAATATAATACCTTTACCTAAGTAATAGTAAGAGTATTTAGAATTTCTTTCTAAGCTTTTTTAGCCTTAATAAGTTTAGCTTAAATTTTAGCTTAGAAATAACCAGTGCTGTGCACTATAAATAATTAATATAGATAGAACTATAATAGTAGATAATATATTCTTAGCTACTAAAATACTATTAATATTATAAGAGCCACAGATATTTAAATATATATAAGCTTTATAAGCGGAACGCCTAGGTATATTATATAGAGAAAGTTTATATAGAATCTTTAACTAATTATAGTAAGAATAAGGTATAGCAAGAAATCTATAATAACTAATTTTATTAGTAAGTGTAAGTTATTTGTTAGTTTTATAAGAAGGTATAAAGGGCAATAATAACCTAACTTATAATAGGGCTTACCCTGCTAATATAGCACTACCCCTATAACAGATTAACCTTTAGGCCGAAAACTTAGAAGGGGGAGATAGTGTTACAGCTGCTATACTATAATAGAATTACGGGAATTACATTAATAACAGTAGTGACTAATTAGATTATATAGAGAAAGAATATAATTATAGGTTAGATATAAAGCACAATATAAATATATAAGAAGTTATATAATTAGATCTGTAGATTTATTAGGCAGAGCCATAGAGCCTAAATCTATAAAATCTATAGATAGGGCCTATAGAGCCATTATTAAATAGCAGTATATAGAGATAATAGATTACTATAGGGTAAGCCTTTATTATTAATCTATAATATAGTTCTCTGTATCTAGTTTTCTTACAGAAGATTACTATTAAGTCTTTAGCAATATATTCTTATAGTAGTAATTAATTAATATTTATACTACATATAATTAGTATAGCCCTATACGCTACTTATCTCTTACCAGAACCCTAACAGGGCCACGGCTAGTAACAGAGTTCTAGAGGCCCTGTTACAACTAAGCTTATACCCCTACTAGTAGCTACTAGCCTTAATTATAGTATTCTACCTACTAATTCTATAGCTAGTAGGCTTATATTCTTATTCTAGTCTACCTATATTTTTTCTATAATAGCTAAGAGCTACTTAGGTATATTATCTTTATATTTACTAGCCCTCTTCCTACTTTCTACTCTACTTTATATTAGATAATAGAGTTACTAAGAAGTTTATTTTCTTATAGGTTCTAGTACTAGATTATTACCCTATTTAGTATTATATTTTAAAGCCTATCTACTAGGTTATTAATCTTACTTTATATAGGCTTAGAACCTAAAGGTACTTATACTTCTAGGGTTCTATAGAGGTAAGATAGTATATTCTTAGGTTACTAGAATCTAAACGTGTTATCTTTATAGTTTTCTATCCCTTCTAGTCTCTAAGAAGTTATTAGCTTTAGGAATAATAGTTTTTTAGGCTATAGTAGGCACTTTTAATAGTATTTCTATATCTTTAAGTTTAAGAATTTTATAATTATATTATAATCTATACCTTCTTACTAGTCTACTAACTAGTTATTTTTAGTTAGAATCTTAACTACTAGCTTTAGCTAGAGGCCTTTTAGAATATAGAATACTTTATTTTCTTAGTATATACTTACTACTTTAATATAGTATCTAAACTTAACTAAGAAGTAATTAAGGTACTTTTATATATCTAGTTAATCTATTTACTAGTACTTATAGAGCTACTATATAAGTACTACTTTATTTTCTTTAAGTTAGACTTAGTCTCTAGATCTCTAGTATACTCTTATATTCTTATATATATATAACTAATTCTTATTTATAATTATATTAGTATATCTAATAATACTTAAGTACTTAATAACCTTTTAGACTTCTACTATATAATAGCCTCTAAGGTACTCTACTATTTTCTTTAGTAAATAGCTATAGTAGCTAGCTCTTTTCTTATATTTATATAGAAAATAGATAATATTATCCCTATTAAATATAAGGGGTAGCTAAGAGGCCTATAAGTTAGGTTCTACTACCCTATACTAGAGTAGGTTCTAGGTAGTTACTTTTATACTTATTACTTATATTACTTTTATAATTTCTATAACTATATTCTTAAGGCTCTAGGCCTAGTCTAGTAGGTTCTTAGGTAGTAGGGTATCTATATACTTAGAGGGTATTATAATAGGCAATAGCCTAGAAGTATTAGAAGGTTTAATATAGTTAGTTATAGCTTATTAATATACTAGCTAAGGCTAGCTAAGGCTAAGAGGTTATTAGTATTCTTAGTATCTATCTTTATTATATCTAGGGGGTTTTAATCTTATCTCTTCTTTTATATTTTTCTATAAGTCTATTTTAATCTATAAGATCTATTAGTTCTATTTTTTCTACTTTATCTTACCTAGATTCTATCTTTAGGTAGTATACTATCTATTACTTTAACTTCTATAGATTTCTCTTCTCTAAATTTAGTTTAGGTTATAGTCTAAAAGGCTCTTAGCCCCTCTTAATATTACTATATACTATATATAGTTCTTTTTATACTATAATATTAGAGTATACTATATTTCTACTTTAGGAGTACCTTAGTCTTCTCTACTATTCTAAATAGATACTAGACACTAGACTAGATATTAGACTTAGATTACTAGAAAGTACCCTAGCTATACTATAGTAGGTTTCTAAACTTCTTAGCTATACTAGCTAAATACTAAATACTAAGACTAGCTTAGGTACTAGACTAGATACTAGACTAGATATTAAACTAAATACTAGACTAGATACTAAACTAGATACTAGACTAAATACTAGTTACTAGGAAGCACCCTAGCTACACTATAGTAGGTTTATAAACCTCTTAGCTATACTAACTAGATACTAGAACTAGCTAAATACTAGACTAGTTACTAGAAAGTATTCTAGTTATACTATAGTAGGTTTATAAACCTTCTTACTATACTAACTAGATACTAGGACTAACTAGATACTAGAAAGTATATACTTATATTCTAATAGGCTCTTAGGCTACTTAGTTATTATTTAGTAGATACTAGTAGTTTATAATTTATTAAATTAGGTTTTTTAGTATATAACTTTACTAAGATTTAGGGAGTACTCTAAGTAGACTATAAACTTATATTTAGTTACTAATATCTTATTTTCTATAGAGGGTAAGTACTTACTTTTAGAGTCTACTTATTTCCCTCCCTTTTATATTTTTACTAATTAAATCTTTAGCTCTTTTTTATAACTTCCTTCTCTTTAGTTTTTATTATCTAATAATATATAGTATTATAGTTTAGGTATAGCCTTCCTAAGGCCTAAGGTTAGTTATTTAAGTTAGGAAGTAGGTTACTATTTTATAGTAGTGTAATTATATACTAAGAGGTTATTAGGCAAAGGTTCTAAATTATATTACTATATAGGGTTTTATTTTTACTATATTAATTTCTATTATTTTCTTTCTCTACCCTCTATAAACCCCTAAGAGCTTATTAGCCTCTTATTCTACCACTCTACTCCACGTAATTCCCTATTAGAATAGATATTTACTTTACCCAATATACTCCACTATATTATTATATAGAAATAGCTAGTTTCTAAGTTAATAAAGAATATTTAGTCCTTTCTAGAGTTTACTAACTTCTATTAGAAGTTTATTAAGAATTATTCTAAGATAATAATACTATTAATAGATCTTATAAAGAAAAAGAATAATAAAGTTAGTTAGCTAATAACTAGTAAACCCTTTAAGTTATTTAAAAGATTAAAGGAAATATTCCTTATAGTACCTCTACTATAAATATTTAACCTAAAAAAATCTATAAGGATAGAAATAAATATATTAAATTATATAGTAGAAGTAATTCTTTTATAACTAGATAAAGATAAGAAATAGAAACTAGTGTTCTACTATTTATAAAAGTTTTTAGGAGTAGAACTTAACTATAATATTTATAATAAGAAACTACTAGTAGTAGTAGATACCTTTAAATAATAGAAAGCCTAACTTACTAGAGTATACTTTAAAACTAAGGTATAGATAGACTACTAGAATCTTACTAGCTTTATATTAACTAAGAAGCTTAATTAATAATAGATATAATAGGTAGAGTTCTTAGTAAATTTTAACTTTACTATATACTATTAACTTAGAATACTTAATAGTATAGTAGACACCTTAAGTAGGAGATTAGACCTAATAGAAGATAAGGCTAACCTCTATAATACTATATTATAAGTATATAAAGATAGAATATTAGAATATAACTAACTAAAAATTAAAGTTTAAATAGCCTTATTCTAATATATAGGACTAGAGGTATATAACTTTTAAGACTACTTCTAGCTCTCTAAGAAATAAAAAGAGGAGTATAATTTATTTTAAAATAGTTTTAATAAAACCTAGAGAGATTATAAATAAAGGATACTAGTAAAAGACTAATATATACCTATTTTAATTAGAAAGCTATATAAGTTCTAGAAATAAAGATACCCTAGTATTAAAGAAATAACGTGTTATATTATAAATAAATATATTATTCTAAAACTTAAGTAAAAAGTTATAAAAGAAATAAGTAACTATTTAGTATATTATAAAAATAAGCCTAAGAGATATAAGTCTTATAGACTCTTATAACTATTACTATTAGTAGAAAGGCTATAGTAAAGTATAATAATAGACTTTATAGTAAAGCTTCTAAGTTTACTATAACCTAGAATAAAATATATATATAATACTATTATAGTTATAATAGATTAACTTATAAAGACTACTAAGTTTAGACTAATAGAAGAATCTATATTAGTAAAAGAACTAGTATATAAGGTAGATAACACCTTATTTATAAAATATAACCTACTAAAAGAATTTATTATAGATTATAATAAACTCTTTATATCTAAATACTAAGATATATTTACTATAATATTAAGGATATATAAAAAACTCTTAATAAGTTTTTACCCTTAGATAGATAGATAAATAGAATAAACTAACTAGATACTAGAGTAGTATCTATAGTTCTATATTAATAAATAATAAGATAACTAGGTAAAACTCTTACCTATAGTATAATTAGTATATAATAGCTCTAAGTTAGGCATAATAGGGTACTCCCTATACTACACTAACTATAAATATAAACTAGTTATTTATTAAAATCTAAGAGATATAGAAAGTCTTTCTATAGGAGCCTATAATAAAGTTTAGAAAATAAAAGAACTCTATAAGACCCTATATAAAAGAATTATATAAAAATTTCTTTTAGTATCTAAAAATATAAATAAGTAAAGAATTAAGAGACTAATTTTTAAAAGAGAGAATAAAGTTTTCCTATTATAAAAAAATTTAAAAACTAAAAGATAGAGTAAAAAACTAGATTACCTATAGATAGGCCCCTTTAAAGTATAAAAAGCTAAAGAACTAGTTATAAATAAATTACTTCTACCTATAGATACTAAGGTATATAATACCTTTTATAAAAACCTCCTAGAACTAGTACTACTAAATACTCTAATTAAGACCTAACTAGAGCTAGAGAATAATAAGTATAAAGTTAAAGCTATTAAGAACCTAAGAAAAATTAATAGTTAGCTTAAGTATCTAATATTATAGAAAGGATAGCTAGAGTAGTATAATATATAAGAACTAAAGGAAAACCTTATAAACTATAAGAAATTACTAAAGGATTTCTATTATAAATATATAGAGGTATATTTCTAGAGAAATATAATCTAGAACCTAAAACTAAAAAAACTAGGTTAAGATTATAGAGGAAATTAGAAAGATTAAAGAAGGAAGAATTAGCCTATAGCTAGGTAAGATTAGTAAGTAAAGGTAAAAATAGTAATAGTGTATAAGTGCTACTAGAAGCCCTACTCTTTACTAAGCTCTTTTTTTATAACTAATCTATTATATTAGTAACCTAAAAGTTATAATAAGTAAAGAAGTATTTCTTTATCTTAACCTTAGCTAACTTAAGTTTAAGGTAGGTAGTTTTAGTATATATTTAAAAAAGAGCTAACTACTTCTACTCTTTCTCTTTATAAACTAAAGTCTAGTTATTCTTAGAAACCTATAAGCTATAATTAGTATATACTAAGATATAACTAGTATATTAACCTAAGGTTATATCTATAAAATAGTAAAGTTTTAACTTTTAATAATACTTATAACTAAGTAATATCTTAAAACTTTAGGACTTAACTTTTAGTATATAAGTATAATATTTCTAAATAAATAAGTAGAGAGCTTTTAGTATATTTAGAATATAAAGGAAAATCTAGGTTAGAATATAACCTAAGTAGGTAGGAGGGCTAGTATACCTTTATTAAAGCGTGTAGTATTCACCTATACTATCTCTTTCTTCTCTCCAGGGAATCGGAAACCCATTATAAGGTAGGGCTATAGTGCGGAGTAGGGAGCATAGGGATAAGTAGGTATAGTACAAAGATAATATAATTTTTAAAGTAAAGCTATCTACTGCTAGAGTGAAGTAATAATGTCGCCCTATTATATATAAAACTATATATCTAAGAGGCTAAGCACCTGACTAATTAGGTGTACTCTAGATTATTATGTGGGTGGCGCCCACTTACGGTACATTATATATCTAATAGGCGCTAATAGACTAGCTATACTATAAAAAGCTAGACTAGAATATTAGAATAATACTTCTAAAAAGAGGGATAATATTATAATTATAATAGAACTAAGTAGAGTAAGTAGAGAGAATTATACTTAAAATATTAGTAATAAAGGTAAGCTAGATTAAGCCCTATAGACTAGCTAATTAAGTAGCTTATATTATCTATTATATAATAAGGTCTAGTATAAGTAGGAGATTCTAGGGATCTTAGAGACCTTAGAAACCTTAGTAGGTTCTAGAACTTTAAAGTCTAGGTAGAACCTTCTAAATAGTAAAGAATAGTATATAGTTTAAAGGGACTTTAGTATCTTTTCTATTCTTTATAGTTAACTTTTTATAGTTAAAATTAAAGCATATCTTTTATATTAAGATCTATTAGTTTTTTTATATAATTATTACCTTATCTTTTATAGCAAGGTTAGAATATTCCCTTACCCCTTCTATTATCTATTTACCCTTATCTACTAAATACCTATAAGACTAGACCTAGATTAGGTATATAGAAACCCCTTATAATACTATAGAAATACTAATAGTACTATAGAAAGACATTACTATAGATTTTATTATAGAAATTTTAAAATCTAAGAACCTAATAATAGGAATTAAGTATAATACTATATTAGTAATAGTCTGTTAACTAACTAAATATATTAAACTAATTCTATATATAAAATTAATAATAGTAAAGAAACTAGTATTCCTTATACTAAATAAACTTATTAGATACTATAGAAATCTTATAATGGGGCCTCTAGGACTCTATTACTAGCTATGGCCCTATTAGGTTTCTAGTAAGAGATAAGTAGTATATAGGGTTATACTTAGTTACGTGTAGTATAAATATTAATTAATTACTACTATAAAAATATATTACTAAGACTTAATAGTAATCTTCTATAAGAAAACTAGATATAGAGAACTATATTATAGATTAATAATAAAGGCTTATCTAGTAGTAATCTGTTATCTCTATATACTACTATCTAATAATAGCTCTATCTATAGATCCTATAAATCTAGATTCTATAGCTCTACTTTATAGATCTATAGATCTAATTATATAACTCCTTATATATCTATATTATACTTAGTATTTAACCTATAATTATATTCTTCCCCTATATAATCTAATTAGTTACTACTATTATTAATATAATTCCCGTAATTCCGTTACGGCGTAGTAGCCGTAACAATATTACTAGGTATTACTATATACTTTAGACTATATAGATATAAATATATAGTTATATACTAATTTATATATAGTTTTTTTCTATATATATTTGTATATATTTATATATATTTAAGCTAAGTTAAGACGAAAACTTTTTGTAATACTATAGACTACTAAGTGCTACATAGGCAGCAGTAATATATGCCTTTGTACGGTTATTACCAAGACCGACCATCTCCATCTTATTCATTACATACGCAATCGTTACTCGCCGATCCAAATCCATAACAACAAAAGAGCCGCCCCATCCTCCCCAAAAGCAGATCCTTCCTTCTGGTAGCCAATCTGTATCCATCCCTATTGTATTGAGCCCATAACCTATGCCAAAACTAAGATTCTCCCCGACAACTAGGTCTTTCCCTCGTGACTGTTCTTCGAATATCAGATCAACCGTTTCAGGTGTCAATATTTGTTGTTGGTCTAAGTACCCGCCGCAGGAGATGGCTGATAGGATGCGGACAATACCCCTCGCATTTCCATGTCCGTTGGCCGCACCGAGCTTTGCTCGTTTCCACTCTGCAGTACTTGCAATTTTGGCATCGACAGAGGGATTTGCCATGGATATTGCAGGAATGGAGTCAGATGGCATCGACGCACGACCACCCGGATTCGGTGGAGCAACGAGATCCGCGATGCGTGACCAATCCTTCCTTTCAGCGCCAAGTCGAAAGTCTGCGCCCATTGGCGCTGCGATATCTTCTGTGATGAAGTCCTCCAGTGTTTTGCCCGACGTGCGAAGCACTAATTCTCCGATCAGATGGCCGAAAGTAAGGGAATGATAGCCAGATGCAGTACCAGGCTTCCAGAATGGCCTCTGCTGCGCTAAAAGAGCAGTCGCTGTAGGTACATTACATATGTCTTTGACAGTCATCTTCTTCTCCCAACCAGATACGCCCGATGTGTGGGACAAGATGTGCCGGACTTCGATATCTTGTTTGCCATTTGCTCCAAATTCTGGCCAATATGTAGATACCTTTTCAGTTGGAGAAAGCGAGCCGCGTGAAATGAGCTTCAAAGCAGCGAAACTCGTGATAGATTTGGTTGTTGACCAGACGTTCGTAATAGTGTTCTTCTCCCACATTCGCGTACGCTCTGCATCCGCGTGCCCACCCCAGATATCAACAACATCCTTTCCATCGACATTAATGACAATAGATGCCCCAAGCTCTTCGCCTGAATCAAGGAAGGATTGCAGCAGGCTCTTGACGCCCTCGAACCGACGCTCACATACTCCTTCAATTTGTGTCCTTGCTGAGACGGCGTCCATGTTGGGTTTCAACCTTGATGCATATGCAGATAGATAGGCAGCTGAACATTGACCGGAGGAATCCCGTGCTCTGGCAATGTATGTGCTATCAAATATCGCAAATAGCACCCGTGCTCTTACGATCTATGACTGGATTTGCACATGACTAATCCCGGACTTTAAGGTTTAGGGTTTACTAGATTGTAGAGCTGGAAAGTGCGGAATACAGATTGAACAATTCGTCAGCTTATTATTATTGGCATAATGTATCATGCCGATATCGGTCCATCGTCGGGACTTTGACGTGCGCCAATGATCAATCGTCGGATAAGTTCTCCATGAAATATCCGAAGTGATCGGCATTTACACTAGATTAGCGCATCGTGCCAGGATTTGTCTACCGATCCGAACGGGTCCCCTCTATCGGAAGCTGAGGGAGTCACAATGTTACGTCTCAGACTGGACACTGAGTGGTCTCGGCGTTCAAGCGCCGCCGCAATCAAGTTGTCTAAATGACTGCCAAAATCCATTGCCAACTCCCCACCACCCTATCAAGATGACCAAAACGCTCGATTATGGATTTACACTTCCTAACGGCGTTCACATTATTCATGGTGATGGCGCCCTTGGTAAAGATGCGTTCCTTCCAGAAGTCGGAATTCCAGGACGACTGTTCGAGTTCAGCCCCGGGCACGCATCCGATAATAGGACGCCATCCTTTCGCGGAGCACAAGGTTACTTCGAATTCACCGTTGACATCAGAATGCCTCGGCATGTCCATTTCCAGCGTGCAGAAGCAGGAAAACAGCGCTGCGTGGTGGAAAAAATTTTCGTCCCATACGGAGTCGGCCTTGCTGAATTTGGGGGTGAACTATTCGTCATCCCTCCTAGGACATTGATCTTGATCGCAGCAGGTGTACCACACACCTGGACGGCTTGCCCTCCTGGTCTGAATGTGACCAAGGCCCTAGGTTTGCATGGACTGGACGAAGACATCATTTCTGACGGACGGTTCATGGCCGTATACGAGTATGAAGAGCCAACTGCATTCTTTCCAACCGCACAAACGCACACACTACGTGATTCCAGCGATTATGTGCGTTGCGACGATCTCCACAGTATTAGGATTCCGAAGCTGAAGGTCGAACAAGTCCTGGAGAGAGCTTCATTTGTTTGGGGTCGAAGCGTAAGGAAGCCAGCAGTCGCTACCGCGAAAGGGCAAATGAGTACGGAAACATGTACGTAGCGCAAAAAAAAACTGGAGATGAGAAGTGCGATCCATATTTTCCATTGAGCATCATGATGAATATTTACATTCTGATGGATGGGAGCTGTTCGCTAAACATTAGCGATGCGTGAGGTTTCTAGGGATGTGCTACAGGAAATTCAATATCAAGCAGACTCCTTCATACTCAACATTAAGGTCATTCGAACTGTGTCCATTTGGGCAGATTTAAGCCAATACTATCAGCACACTGTGCATGTGCTTTAATCCTGTGCCCGCTTCGACCTTATTTTAGCGTGATAGCGCCTGAGCCGATGCCGCTAAAAGCATTGCGGCTAGATCATGCTGACATACATCGGCTGCATCAGCAGATGCCCATTTCGCTCATCGGATATGGGAAGAGCGTATTGTCAAGTCACAATTCTATAGCGCGTAACGTTAAATACATTGCAGCACTCACGTGTTTTGGAGATTTATAATCAACCATGGTTAAGCTGTGCTCCACAATGTCCGCACGCGGCGCTAGCGTAATAGACTACGGACCCTGTTCTTGCCACGTATATTGACCTTTGTCCATTAATCTACCACTTATTCTTCTGCCTCGCTCTAACTTGAAAATATATTTCGAGTGTTCAAACATCCTTTTCCTTCAACTACATCTGAAAGCAAAGGAAATACATTTTCCATACTCGATTTATCTGCGAACCACGTATCGAAAAACCAACCGTAGCCCGCTGTTCTTCTCAAATCCAATTTCTCCACGGCAGTCATTCAAAAACGATGTCTGCTAAACACATCTTCCTTCTGGGCCCGGGCTACATTGGGGCCGAGATCTTGTCTCTCCTTGTGCAAGAAAAAATCTACGATATCATTACGATGGTTCGTCGTCCTGCTGCTGCTACTGAGTTCGAGGAACTGGGCATCAAGGTCGTTCTAGGGACGTTGGACGATCGCCACATCATAGTCGAACAAGCGACCCACGCCGATATCATTGTGCATACCGCCACAGCTGACCATCTTCCTTCTGTCGAAAGTATCATTCAGGGTATCGAGATTCGAGCGAAAGCTGGCAAGAGCACGGTGTACATTCACACCAGTGGAGCAAGCCTCCTCGGTGATCAATCTGCTGGAGAGTATCTTACTGATAAGATATTCTACGATGATAAGCCCGCAGACATCGATGCACTGCCAGATACTGCCCCCCACCGTATGGTTGATCTCGCCATCGTCCATGCTAGGCAACGGCTGGGCAAAGCTGCTAAGCTTGCAATCATGATACCACCTGTCATATATGGCGTCTCCTCAACAGGACGGCTGTCCATCCAACTACCCACAATGGCTCGTTACTCGATCAAGCACGGCTACGCTGGCCATATCGGCAAAGGACTTTCTGTCTGGTCTCAAGTCCATGTCAAGGATCTTGCGCGAGCGTACGTCCTATTACTCCATTGGCTGAATGGAAGTGACAGCAGCGATATTTACCAGAATCCCTATTTCTTCTGCGAAAACGGATCCGAGCTTTCTTGGGGCGAATGCGCAGCCGAAATCGGTCGTTCCTTGTATAAGCGCGGGCTATTTGAGTCATCGGAGACCAGAACCATCCCCAGAAACTTGTATGACGATATTTTTGGGTCTGAGTACACAGATGTTGTTCTAGGGTCAAACTCGAGGAATAGGGCACACCGCCTGAGGAAACTTGGTTGGGAGCCATGTGAGAAGGAAACGCTGGATTCTCTACGTGAAGAAGATCTGCCTTTGATAATAAGCGATAATAAGCCATTCTCTGGATATAGTAAGGCTGTTGCCTCTTAGTTTTTAGCTGGCATATATGCCGTAAACGAATACGGTGTATTTGTTCGCTTTGCCCATACAAATCTAGTCTTATTTGAAGGCCCATTTCGCCCTTAAGGTTAGGTGGAGGCTTAGCGAACCTTCAAATTTTTTCATTATAGATTAGGGCGCGCATAGGGGCAAGGTAAGTGTATAATTCTAATGCCGCCCTTCGCTAAGGTATAGGAGCAATAGTAGTAGAGTTATTACTATTTAAAAGTAGTAGTATTAGTGTTAAATCCAAAAAGGGTAGCTAGTCCTAAATAGGTTAAGGTTAGTTCTTAGGTAGAACTTACTAAGGGGAGAAGGAAGGGGTTCTTATTAATATAGAAGTATTTTATAAAGTATAATAAGTTAATAAGGAGGCCTAAGTAAATCTAAATAATAGATTTAAACTTAGGTTAAATATAAGTATAGAGAGGCTATATTTATATTTCTATATACTAAGAAAATTTCTACTTACTAGTAAGTAGTATACTTACCTTAGAGTGCTTACTAGAGAGTACTTACTAAAGAGTACTTATAAGTAAGTAGTTATATAATCTACTATAAGTACTAGGTTCTTTTAATAAAATAGTATTATTTATTACGTATTCTATAAATAGTTAAGTATAAGATAATTCTATAAAGTATATTAGATTTTAGATTCTAATATTACCCTTCTTCTTTAAATACGTTTTATTCTTAAAATATATATTCTTACCTTACTAAGCCTTTTATATAAGCTACTACTTACTCTATCTAATTTCTATTAGTTAGTATTATACCCTCTAAATCTACTATCTAAAAATATTATCTTTATTAAGAAATTCTTATAGCTAATATAATTATAGAAGATTCTTACGCTAACTATAGTCTTAAAAACTATTATTATTATATTATACCTAATTCTAACCTAAAGTATACTAAATATGTTTATATAGGTTATTTTTATATAAATATAAGTTAGTCTAATTTAGATAAAACTTATAAAGAATATAAGAAGAAAGTTAAAAAGAATAAGAAGATTCTAGCCTAGACTAAGAAGTATACTTATAAAAAGGTTATATACCTTACTATAGAGATAGCTATAGATAGAGAGAATATAAATACTAATATTATAGATTATTCTACTACTAATACTCTTATTAGGTACTTAGCTATAATATAGTCTACTATAGACTTACTTAATAGTATAGTATTAGTCCCTTAACTATCTTTCTAGGTATATTATATCCTCTATTATATCTATACCTATTATAATCTTCTATTAAAGTTATTAACTAATTCTTAATAGTTTTCTAGATAGCTTTCTAGTTTCTATATATTTTTACTATATAGGTATTCTTTCTATTTAATAAGGTACTTAGCTTATTCTAAGTTATTACTTATTTATTTATTAAGAATTTTTTTAACTTTAAATTCTTATTCTTCCTCTAACTAGTAGTAGAAGATAGTTTCTACTAGTATTTTAGAGTCTACTAGTTCTAATAGTAATATATAGAATACTAGGTATACTTTTATATCTAGTAGTAATTCTAACTTATAATTTACTAGTAATATTTACTTAAAAATATAAAATAGTCTAACTTTAATATAATCTAGTTTCCTATACTTTTTCTTCTAGGTTTAAAAATTCTTTATAAGTAGATATACTTTATCCCTCTTTTTTAGCAAAAGTACTATTTTTTATTTTTAGTTTAAGTATAAAATTACTTACTATTAAGCTTTTTTAAGGTTTTCTTAGAGTTCTTTATATATTTTCTTTATTTTTTCTACTATATCTATAGCTTCTTTTACATTAATTATTATATAGAATATTTAAGTAAAGAGATATAGGTATTTTCTATAGTTTATATAGAATAGTATAAATTCTAATACTACTAATAATTTATTATTATAGGCTAACTATACTATTAGTAGTAAAGAAACTTAGTTATTCTTCTAACTATTATAGTAAATACATAAGTATATTTCTATTATCTAGTTTATATATTCTATTTATCTATCTATTTATAGATAATAAGCTGTTAAAAGCTTCCTTTTTATTCTAATAAGTATTATAAGTATTATTTAGTAGTTTAATATAAAGAGCTTATTTCTATTACTAATAATTATTTTTAGAATTCTATAGTATCTAATAAGTTTATCTAGTATAAAAAATGCTAATTTCTTTACTATTATTAACTTTAAACATAAAATTAGTTTAATATACTTAGTTAGTTAGTTAACAGACTATTACTAATATAGTGTTATACTTAATTCCTATAGTTAGATTCTTAGATTTTAGAATTTCTATAATAAAGTCTATAGTAATATCTTTCTATAGTACTATTAGTATTTCTATAGTTTATACTTCTCTATACTTAAGGTGTATACTATATTTATTTCTTTAGTATTCTATATATTTATAGATATAGTTAGTTATAGCTTTTTTAATTCCTTTAAAGGTATAATCCTATTAGATAAGTTCTATTATTTTCTTAATACCTAGGTGTCTATATACAGAGTTATTATAGTATTATTTAATAATCTTAGTTTATAGTCTCTTTAGAACTTCTTAGTTTATAACTAGAAGTTAATTAAGTTCTACTATTAGTTTAAGAAATCTATCTTTAATTTTATAAAAAATTATAAAGAAGGTTTTAATCTTTTCTTCTACTAAATTACTTTATCTACTAAGTATATCTACTTATTTATTTTTCTTTTTAGCTATATAAATAATTTTAAACTTATATTATCCTATAGTCTATAACTATCTTTATTATTATAGTATTAGTTTCTTTATTATTATAAACCTTAGTAGGTTTTTATAATCTATATAGATTTCTAGTATTAAATAGCTAAGAGTGTAGATTCTCTAGTATTTTAAGGCTTTAATAATAGTATAGAGTTCTTTATTATATATATTATATTATATTTCTATATTATTAAATTTATATAAATAATAGATAATTAGATACTATTTATTATTCTATTCTTATTTTATATATACTTCTAGTATAAGGTTACTTATATTAGTTTTAAATTATAGTAGTTTATTACTTCTAAAGTAAATAAGAACTAGTTCTATAATATATACTATTTTAAGAAGTTAGAATAATATTCTATACTTATCTATCTATCTAAAAGGTATATCTTTTCAGGTAAGATTTATTAAGGGTAGTATAATTTATATATAATTCTTAATAAATTAGTAATTAAATCTATAGAATTCTAAGAATTCTTAGATATTCTTTATAGTTTTTAGTATTAGCTAGTTTTTAATACTTTCTACTTTACTTAGTGCTATTTTAATTTCTTTAGTAGTAATAATATATCTTAGAAATTTAAGTTATTTAATATTAAATTAATAATTCTTAAGTTTAATTTATAGGTAGGCCTTATTTAGAGCTATAAGTATAATCTATATATACTTAGTATAGTTAGATTTATTTTTAGAGAAGATAAGAATATTATCTATATATATAATAATAAATATATTTAAGTATCTATATAGTATATTATTAATAAGTACTTAGAAGGTTACTAGTATATTAGTAAGTCTAAAAGATATTACTAAGTATTTAAAAAGTCTATAGTATAATTAAAATACTATCTTTTACTTTTTACCTTCTTTTATTTTAATTAGGTAGTATCTATCTCTTAAGTCTATTATTATAAAGACTTTAGCTTATAAGAGTTAGTCTCTAATTTCTAAGATATTTAGTAATAGATATCTATTCTTAATTATTATATTATTAAGTACCCTATAGTTAATATATAGTCTATTTAATTTATTCTTTTTCTTAATAAATATAAAAGGGCTTACTACTAGTAATTTTAATAGTCTAATATATTCTTTTACTAAGTTTATTTTAATAAATTTATATTCTTTCTAGAGTTCTTCTCCTATTTTACTAAATAGTAGTCTAAAGGGTAGCGTCTTCCCTTCTTCTAAGTTAATTATATAATTCTATAAGTAATATTTTAGTAGATTTACCTTTTCTTTCTTTTCTATAAATATATATATCTATACTTTATACTCTCTTAGTATTTCTAAAAGTATACTATTATTCTTCTTTTTATACTTTATAGCTTAGTAGTTCCTATTAGGGTCTACTAAGGTTAATTTCTATTTTTTAACTCTCTATTATAAGTCTATATTATTAATAGTGCTCTTATCTACTATTAATCTTTATTATTATATAGGCTTAGCTTATAATATATATTTACAGTATTCTAAGAATAGTATTCTTAAACTCTAATTAATATATAGGTTATACTTTCTTAACTAAGGTAATTCTAATATAATATTATACCTAGACCCGTCTAGTATATTAAGTATAATTATTTCCTTATATTTATAGACCTAAAGTATAGTAGTAACTTTATATATAATATATAGTGTGTTTAGTATTTAGCTTTTATTTATAATATAGATAGAATTAGCTTTATTCTTATAAGAAAGTCTTATAAACGTAGGTAGGTAGCCTTAGTAATAAGACTTTCTCGCTAGTAATAAAAGAACCTAGGCACCTTTATATACTAGGCTTAAATAGAAAGGTAATAATATATAAATATATCTTTTATTAAAAGATATAAATAGAAGTATAACTTATAACTAACTATAAGTTAAAAGGTCGATATTATTTACTAGGTATAGAACTAAAAAGTAGAGAAACAATGCCTATATTATACTATAGGTAGGTACTACCTATATAATAGTCTAGAGAGTACCTAACTAGTTAGGTAATTAGCTCCTTAGATATATAGTCTTATATATAATAGGGAGAGAACTTTACTTTATTCTAGTAGTAGATAGTTTTACTTCTAGAATTATATTATCTTTATACTATACCTACTTATCCCTATACTCCCTACTCTATATAATAGCCCTACCTTATAATAGATTTCTAATTCCCTAGAGAGAAGAAAGAGATAGTATAGATAAATACTATATATTTTAAAATAGTAACTATACTAAGAGAAAATAATATATAAAGCTAGGCCTTAAGTAAGAGTATAGAGAAAGAATATAGGGATAGATTTAATCTTAAGTATATTTAAGAGATATCTAGCTCCTATAGAAAGAGCACTAATATAGGCCTAAGTATAAAAAGATTTATATAAAATTATAATAATAGTAGTAAATACTAATAGTAGTAGGCCTATCTACCTAATTAGAGTAAGTAAAAAAAGACTAAAGAATTAGTTATAATAAATAGAGAACTACTATTATAAGAACTAACCTTTTTATTAACTACCTAGGTGTTAAAGATAAGAAAGAATAGTATTAGACTAGTATACTATATAAGGCTATATATTATCTTAAATAGAGGTTTACTAAGATAATTAATATAATAGAGTCTAGTAAGGCTATTATAGAAAGAAGTACTAGATATAGTAGATAAAGAACTACTACTATTAGTAATAGAAATTAGGCCTATATAAAAGTAGAAGAAGAAGTAACCTAAAAAGAGAAATTAGAATATTACCTATTACTAGATTATTTTATATTTTTTTTAGAAATTTTTGAAATTTTCTATCTTTTAGTAAAGTATATAGACTATTTATTTTAGTAGAAGTAGCTCTTAAGTATATACTACACCTAAATTCTATAAAAATAGTAACTATTCTTTATACTTATATTTATTATTACATAGCTATTATCTATTATTTTTTTTATTTATTTTTCCTATATACCTATTAATTAGATAAATTACTACTATAGCTAAGTACTACTTATTCACCCTAAATAATATACTATTAATAGAATTCTAAGATACTACCTCTATAATACCTATAGCTTTATTTCTATTACTATACTAAGTCTAACTATATCTTCTACTATAATTACCTACTAATATACCTTACTTTATAAAGGGAAATATAATAGAGTTTCTAGAGGATTATAATTAAATTATAGATAACTACTAAGTAGAGTTAGATATATAACTAAATATACTTCCTAACTATTATAACTATAGAATTTATTATATTATTAAGTTTTTAAAAGAGTTTAAGATAAAGGACTAGGAAAGACTATAGATAGCTATAAAGAAATATCAAAAGCACTATAACCTATTCTAGAAAGCTACTAGTTATTTATTTCTAGAGTAGTACTACTAGAATATATTAATAAATATATTCTTAAGTATTACTTAGTATTATATAGAGTTTCTAGTTTACTCTAAGGCCTATATCTAGAAAAGTTAAATTTAGAAGTTAGAGTATAGCTTTTTCTTTTTCTAAGAACTATATAAAGAAGATAAAGAATATATACTTCTATATATAGGAGATAAGTAGCTAATAGCTAATAACTTTATAATATATAATATAGAGGTAATTTATACCTATATATATTCCCTTATAATATAGAGGTAGAAACTAATAAGTTTTAATATTAAGTTTATATATAAGGACGTAGTATAAATGTGTGTACTTATTTAGGCCTAAAATAAAACTATAAAAGCTAGGTAACCTATTACCTTAATATCTATAAATCTATTAAAAGAGTTAATATATTATACTTAAGTAGAAAAAGTAATAATAACTAAACTACTATAGCTAATACTAAAGAATAATAAGAAGATATAATAGCTATATATAGAACTAGAAGGTATATCTTTAGATACTAAGAATATAGTAATAATAGTAGAATATACTAAGTATAGATACCTATAGTAGATATTAAATAGAAGCTATAACTTATAGTTTCTATAGTACTTTCTAAATTATATATTAATAGTAGATAATTATTAGGCGTAATCTACTTAATCTTAGTAGAAATAGTTATTAGAACCTATAACTAGGTAGAGCTAGTATTATTATTATAAACTCTTATAATAATAGAATAATAACCTAGGGTAATAGTAGGGGGAGTAGAGAGATAGCTTCTAGTAGCTAACTACTTAGAATACTAGTGCGTGTGTAGTTAAATATTATAGATATAGTAGTAAAGACTACATAGTCTAATACTACCCTTAGATAAGGTCTTTATATAATAATTATTAGGTCTATTAATTCTTTAACCTAGCTACTAATACCACATACTTCTAATTTAGATAGGCAAACTATATACTAGGCCGAATTACTAAGAAGCCTTTATACTTCTACTAGTATTAATAGTTACTATATAAGATCTAGAAATAATTTAGTATCTCTAAATAAGATATTCTTACTTAATAATACTCTACTATTTATTTAGAGCTATAGAAGAATATATTAGGTAATATACTAATAGATACCTAGGTATAAGAAAATATAATTACCTAGATTATTATTAGAGCGCCTTTAGTAGTAGCTAGATAATAAGACCTAGAAAGAAGTACTAAAGTATATAAGATATAGTTTAAGTACTAGAAAGAGAATCTATATAATATAATAAATATAATTAATAAGTATTTTCTTCTTATAGAGTAAGATAAAGTTCTAGTAATAATAAGGTTATAAAAATAGTATAGCACTTCTAGAAGTAGAAGCCTAATAATTAGCCTATTAGTATCTAGTTAGGGATATATAACTTAGCCTAGGATAGGGAGTAGATTAGGAAAAAGACTAGTAATAAGAGACTAGGTAATTCTAGAGAAGAAATATAAGTAGTTATAAAGTAATAGATTATAGAGGGAGCCGTGTAGAGTAGAGCTTAAAAATAAGAATATAATAAATATAGTCTATCTTTTAGTAGAACTCTAAGAATAAGAATAGGCCCTCTTTATACTAGCTAGTATTAATTAGTTATCTCTAGGGCTATAGAGTACCTAGAGCTTAGTAGATCTACTATAAGAATCTCTCTAAGGTACCCTAGCATAGAATACTCTAACTAGAATTCTTAAGTAACTATTAGACTAATTAAAAGATACCTTATAACTACTAAAGGGAAGTAATAATAATATATTAAAATAGATATTAGGGTAGGAAGTAAGGCGCCTAACTATAAAAGATTTACTCTAATACTTAACCTTTTAATAGCTACTCTAATAAATAATTAATAAGATTAAAGAAATAGAGTATATAACTACTATATAATTAGTATAGTTTAGTAAGGCAGCTAAGAGAGCTTAGATAAATATAGTTTTCCTATATAATAATAAGCTTAGTAACGCTGGATTCGGACCTAATTTTTTACTAGGGCTAACTAATTAGGTAGTAGATAGGTTACCTATCTACTATATAATTAGCTAAACTAATACACTAAGCTTAGCGCTAAGCCTTAATATCTAGGCTTAGTATTTATTACTAACAGACTATCTCTACCACTTTCTAGGGGTTATAAACTACCTAAGAAACTATAGAATTATAGTTAACTATACTATTAGGCCTAAGTAGAGAGAAAATTACTATTAGAATTCTTACTAGCTAAGTAGGGTTAATATTATAGGCTATAGTATTATAACTATAGAGACTAATAGGCTATTATATTCTAATAATATAGAGAAAACCTAGTATAATATTATAGGGTAATATAATACCTAGAATAAAATAGCTAATAATAATAATAGTTAAGTTCTATAGAATTATAAGTAAGGGGTGTAGCTGGTAATTACCTTATAAGAACTTTCTACCTACTAGGCTAAGTTTAATAGTAACTATAGGGCTAATTATCTTATTAATACTAGCTTATAGATTAACCTTATAAGATTAAATACTACTAGGTCTTTAAAAATTATATATAAGGAAGAGAGCCCTGGTACTAGTAGAGGTATAATAGCTACTAATAGTAGTAAGACACTATTTCTTAGTACTACCTATAATATTCTAGTTTAAATTAACCTTATAGAAACTATTATATACTTTTAAATAGTACTAGACCTTATCTAATTAGTAATACTAGGTGCCTTATAGTATACTACTATAATATTAATTATATATTTTATAGTTTATAGGTAAACTTACTATTAGATCTCCTTAGTAGATAGTACTAGGAATATAACCTTTATTATATTAGATTCTATAAAAGGAAGCCCTAGATATATTACCCTATATAAATAAGGGGAAGTAAATATAATTATAGTAACTCTAACTATTTATAAATAGATATATAATAATAGTTTTAATAAAAGGTCTCTTTCTAAGTTTAGGAGGCTAGAGAAGTTAAAAGAAGTAGTAGAAGTTAGCTATATATAAGCTAAAATACCTATAGAAAAGAAACTTTAGTATAGAGAATATAAGTTCTTATTCTTAGAGACTAACTATAAGCAAGCTTATTAGTAGAATACTAAAGTAAACTAACTAATAGTAAATAGAGATATTTATAGAACTACTTACTAAGAAATAAGATAATACTAAAATAGAATATAAGAAAGTATATACTACTCTCTATCTATAGAAGTTTAGATATAAGAGTAGATCCTATAGAAAAATAGATAGAGCTAGTAACTAAAATAGGTTAATATAATATATAAATAAGTTATAGATAAAGTATACCTAGTAAATATTCTATATAACTATTATAATACTATAGATCTAGGAGATCTATATTAGTAGGAGTACTAGATTTAAGAGTAGTAATAGCTATATCTAATAAGCCCTTTTAACTCTAGACTATATAATTATCTATTTAAATAATACTATATAATATTTATAAGAGAAATATATTTAACTCTAGTATAGCTAGTAGCTTTATATTTTAGACCCTAGTTATTAGTATAGGAGGTAGAGCTTATAAAGAAGATAATATTTAATTAAGAAGCTATAATTGTGTTTAACTCAGTATTGCAAAAAAAATAGTATTACTATATAATTAGTAACTAAGTAATTAGTATTACTATTTTTCCAAATAGTAATAGTAATAGTAATTAGTAACTGAGATTTTTTCAAATAGTAATAGTAATAGTAATTAGTAACTGAGATAGTAATACTAAGTAATTACTTAGTTACTATTTTTAGTAACTGAAATTAAAATATAAGATTATTAGTCTAAAAATAGATATATAGCTTTTAGTACTAGTAATAATATAGTTATAGCTCTTATATTAGTAGAATTATATATTTAAAGTGTATTTTTAGTAGTTTATAAATTTTACTACTAATAAAAGTAGATATTATATTATTTTATAACTTTAATATATATATTTTACTTAAATTAGCTAGCTTATAGTAACTAAAAGTAACTTATTATAACTTATAATAACTTATAGTAACTTATAGTAATTATAGTATCTTATAGTAATTATAGTATCTTATAGTACCTTATAAGTATTTATATACTAACTTATAAGAACTTATAGTATCTTATAGTATCTTATAAGTACTTATATAGTATATACTAACTTATTAGAACTTATACTACCTTATAGTACCTTATAAGTACTTATATACTAACTTATTAGAACTTATACTACCTTATAGTACCTTATAAGTACTTATATACTAACTTATAAGAACTTATAAGAACTTATAAGGTCTAAGTCTTTATAAAGTTAAGCCTAAGTTAGGTTTTTAAAAAAAATTATAACTTTTTATTTAATTACGTAAGCCTAACTTTTTAAATATAGAATAGTGTATTCTTTATAATTTATTTCTATTCTATTATTTAGATTTCCTATAGTACTACTATTATATAAGATAAGTTACTATTTTCAATTTCTTAAAATTTCTACTTATAAGAACTTTATAGATTTAAGTTTAAAAGCTTATTATAAGATCTTACTTATTTTTATAGTTAAATATATAATATTATATTATAAAATATATAACTTAGTACCTTATATATATTATTTTATTTCTACTAATTAGAATTATTATAACTTTATTATTAGATAAGATATATTATTATTTTTACTTTTTAGTAAAAACTTAGTATAGAATTTCACGTTTCTTATAAAATAGATATATAGAAAAAAAAAAAATTTATATAGTAGAACTTTAGTCTACTTCCATTTCTAAAGAATCCTCCCTATTAACCTCTTTATTCTCCTTATTAACCCCTTTATTCTCCTCTACCCTATTACTAGGCTTACTAGGTAGGGTTTTATTAATATTACTATTTCTAGTAATAGGAGCTTTTTTAGCTAGTTCCTTATTACTACTAATTTCTTCTAAAGAATAGTATTCTTTATTAAGAAAATTAATAGATTTAAGAAAATAAAGATCTTCTTTATTAGAAATTTACCCTTTTATAAGTATAATTTCTTTATTAAAAGTAATATTTCTAGCTCTAAAGCTAGAAACTAGGTCTATAAAAAGTTAGTAAAAGTTTCTAAAAAGATATAAAATTAGTACTTACTATAGTCTTTAAATAGAATACTTATCTTTATAAGATAGGTATTTAGCCTTTTTAAAAAAACTCTTTCATTAATATTAGAAGAATATAATAGATCTTTATAATCTAGATCTATTTTATCCTCTCTAATAATATCTAAATAATAAGTTAGTAAATAGAATATTTTAGAAAGTTAAAAAAGGGAAATACTTACTAAGAGTAGTTTGAAATTTACTATAATTATAGTATTTTAGGTAACGTAGATAGTAAACTATTCTTAGAATATTTAAATATTCTAGTATAGAATTACTAGTATTGTTTTGTTGTCTAAAGCTATTAATAATAGCTTTTATAGTAGAATCTAATCTAGTAGATTTAACTACTATGCTTCTATTAATAGAAGCTTTAATAAAATTATAAGTAGTAATAAGGGTAGATATTATAGGTAGGTAGGTAGGTAGTAGGTAGGTAGGTAGGTAGGTAGGTAGATAGTAGGTAAGTAGGTAGGTAGTAGGTAGGTAGGTAGGTAGATAGTAGATTTCGATCAACGAAAGTAGCTTATTTAGAATAAAAAAGTAGAATTCTAGCTCTCTATATATATAATCTATCTACTATAAAATATTATTAATAGTATATAGAAACTAGTATTTAAACTTAGTTTTAGAATCTAAAATAAGTTACTAAAGCTGTTAGAAACTAGTGTTTTAAGCTAGGTTTTAGAATTAAAACACTAGTTTCTAACTACTAGTGTTCAAATTTAGTTTTAGAATCTAAAATAAGTTACTAAAGCTATTAGAAACTAGTGTTTTAAGCTAAGTTTTAAGTAAGTTTTAAATTTAAAGCTAGTGTTTTAAGTAAGTTTTAAACTTAAAACTACTGTTTTAAGTTAGTTTTAAATTTAAAACTACTTATTTGTTTTATATAAGTTTTATATTTAAATAGAACTAGTGTTTTAAATAGGTTTTATATAGGTTTCATAGGTTTTATATAGGTTTTATAAGTTTTATATAGGTTTTATAGGTTTTATATAGGTTTTATAGGTTTTATATAGGTTTTATATTAGTTTTATAGGTTTTATATAGGTTTTATATAGGTTTTAGTATTAATTATAGTACTTATTATAATTATTACTATTATAATAAGTTATATAATATAATAGATTAGATAATATAGTTTTTAGATATATAGATAAGGTCTTTTCTACTTATTTTCTTTAGACAAACAACTTCTTTTTTACTTTTACTAAGATAACTACTTCTTTTACCTTCTATTATATCGAAATTCTACTTTACTAAGCAGGATCTAATAAATCCTAACTTAGAATTACCTAGTATATTAAAACTAGCTAGTATTTTTAGTCCTAGAAAGTTTAAATTAGAAATTCTACCTTATAAAGAAGGTGAAATTTGAAAGTTTAAAGCTACTTATACTATTTATAGTTATAATAGTATTAGTAGCTGGCCTTTTAATACTAGTAATTTAAATAGTCACTTTAAAAATAGACACTTTACTTATTTAAATCCTAATTTAGAAGATAATTCTAATTCTAATATAGAAAGAGAAAGTAGTAGTAGTTTTAATACTATTACTAATTATTTAGATAATTCTAGTAGTAGTAATTTAGTTAGAAAAAGGCCTAGCTTTATTTTATTTAATAAAGAGGAGTATAAAAACTTCTTACTAAAGTTTATTATTAATAATAATTTACCTTTTAGTATAGTAGATAGTAATAGTTTTAAAGACTTATTAAAGTATTTAAAAGATAATTTACCTAGTATTAGTAGAGAAACTATAAGAAATAAATTATCTATTCTATATAAATTAGAAACTAATAGATTAAAAGAGGAAATTAATAATACTAATAGTAAAGTTTCTATTACGTTAGATAAGTGGAAATCTAGTAATAATTTAGACTTTTTAGCTATTACTATACACTTTTATAATAACAAATTTCAATTAGAAAGTTATTTAATAGGATTTAAAGATTTAAATAATTTAGATACTTATAGTAGTAATAATATTTCTCCTATTATAGAAAAGGTTCTAGAAGAATATAATATTAGTAATAAACTATTAGGTATAACTAGAGATAATGCTACTAGTATTAATAGTACTATTAATATAATTAGAAATAATTTAAAATTTAAATACAATTATAATATTATAGATATAAAGTATTTTGTATATATTTTAAACTTAGTTAGTAATAGTTTCTTAGACTATACTTTTTTTAATATTAATAATACTAATAAGTTTAGTTCTAGTATTAATAGTATTATAGATAACTATAGTTTTAGAAGTAATATAGATATTAATAGTATATTAGAAGATAGTAAAACTTTACCTACTATAACTAGAAATTATATTAGTAGATTTAAAAATAACTACTTTCTTAAAAATAACTTTAAAAGAGTAGTAAAACAAAAAAATAATACTAGTTCTAATAGAATAGAAAATTTAATTAAAGATAATACTACTAGGTGGTTATCTACCTATAATATAATTAAGAGGTTTATATATTTTAAAAACGAAATTAATATAGTTATTAATAAAGTTAATAGTTTAGATAAAACTAAGCGAAGAGGTATTAATTTAGAAACTAAATTAAAATCTAAAGATTAGGATAATTTAAAGGCTATAGTATCTATTTTAGAAGTATTTAGAAAACCTACTATAAAATTATAAACTACTAATTATTCTAATAACTATTATACTATAGTATATATAACCTAATTATATAATAATTTAGATAATTTAAGTAATAATGACTATAAGAATCCTTTTCTTAATAGTGGTTTAAATAAAGCTAAAAAGAAACTACTAGAATATTACCCTATTTTAGATACTAATATAGATAAACTAAAAGACTTATATCTAATTACTATTTTAAATCCACGCTAGAAATTAGAAATTCTAAAAAGCTTAGATTTTAGTTCTATAATAATAAAAAAAGTAGAGGACTATTTTAGAGAAGTATATAATAATTATAAAGAAACTTATAGTATAAGTAATCCTAATAGTAATATAGATCTAGATCTAGATTTAGATATTAATATTAGTAATAGTGATGACGATTTATATATTAGTAATAATAATATTAATAGTTTAGTAATAGAAAATAAACTAGAACTTTATTTAAAAGAACCTAGAGTATCTAGAGGAACTAATATAGAAGAATACTATAATTCTAATAAAACTAGATTTCCTATTATTTATAAAATAGCTAAAGACTATTTAGCTATTTTATCTACTTCTAATACTAGCGAATCTACTTTTTCTAAAGTAGGAGATATAGTTACTAAAAAAAGAAATAGGTTATTACCTAGTACTATAAAGAAACTAATAATATTAAAAGAATAAAAACTAGTAGGTGATGAAGAAGAAGAAATTAATGATAATAAGCTATTACGTAATATTAATAAGAGATCTAGAAGAAATAAAGGTAAAGAACCTATTAGAGAAAATATAATAAATATAGAAGAAGAACTAGAAGATAGATCTACTACTAGTGTTACTAGTTATAATAGTAGTTCTAGTAATAGTAGCTCTAACTAATAGAACTATACTATAGTAAGTAGTCTTATACTATAATAAGTATTATAATACTATAATAAGTAGTCTTATAATAAAGACATAGATTAAGAATTTTTAATAAAAAGTAAAAATAATACTATATCTTATTTAATAATAAAGTTATAATAATTCTATTTAGTAGAACTAAAATAATATATATAAGGTCCTAAGTTACGTATTTTATAATATAAAGTTATATATTAAACTATAGAAATAAGTAAGATCTTATAATAAGCTTTTAAACTTAGACCTATAAAGTTCTTATAAGTAAAAATTTTAAGAAATTAAAAATAGTAACTTATCTTATGTAATAGTGGTATTATAGAAAATCGAAATAGTAGGATAGAAATAAACTATAAAGACTACACTATTCTATATTTAAAAAGTTAGGCTTACGTAATAAAATAAAAAGTTATAATTTTTTTTAAAAACCTAACTTAGGCTTAATTCTATAAAGACCTAGACTCTATAAGTTCTTATAAGTTCTAGAAAACTATTATATATTATAATAATAAGCTATAAAACTTCTTATAAGTTACTATAAAATAATATAGATCTATAATAAAGTTCGTTATAGATTTTAAATATTAGATTTCTATTGTAGCTTATTTTAATTAAATAATACTAGTTTTTATAAAACTATAGTATATAGTATAGACTATACTAGCCTAATCTATATAAATATCTCTAAAATATAGACTTTTTAAAACTCAGTTACTAAAATAGTAACTAAGTAATTACTTAGTATTACTATTTTTCTAAATAGTAATAGTAATTAGTAATTAGTAACTAAGTAATTACTAAATAGTTTAGTAACTAAGTAATTGATGACTAATACTAAATAGTAATACTAATTACTATTTAGTAATACTAATTACTAAAAGTTTGCAACACTAATCTAAAGGAATGTAGTATATAAATAGTATTTAGAAAAGAAAATTAGTAAATACCTTATATTAGCTCTAAGACCTTTTCTATTATATAAATATATTAAAAAGTAATTATAGTATAAGTATCTAGAAAATAAATATCTAAAGTATATAGTAATAAAAATCTAGACTAAGTATTAGCTGAAGGGTAAGAAAGCCTTTAAGGAGATACTTAGACTATATATAATACTTAATAGAGAGTACTAAGGGAGACCTATCTAAGCTATAATTAATAATAGGGCTATTAAAAACTTTATATTAAAGAACTTTATAGAAGAAGAAGAACTCTATTATATAAATAAAAAAGAGTAATAGACCCTATATAATATTAAGGGGCTACTATTCTAAAAATAAATTAATATAGAAACTATACTAGGTATCTTTCTATTAGATAGACTAGTAATTAATAACTTTATTATAGATTTAGCTAAGATAGATAACTAGTAGAATATAATTTTTAGAATACTATAGCTAAAATAAGTTAACCTAACTATCTACTAGGGGACTAAAAGAATTAAGTACCCCTATTAGCTAGTTACTAGTAGGGAATAAATTCTAGGAGTTCTAGAATAATACTAGGAGTTTATAGATATTTTTAATAAACTAAAGGATTACCTACTAGAGTATATAAATTAGAATTATAAAATTAAACTAGAAGAAAAAAAATAACCTATATAGGAATTAGTTTATAAAACTATAGAAAAGAAATTTAAGGTTACTAAATAGTATATTAAAAATAATCTTAAATAAGAGTATATTTAACTCTCTAAATCTTCTATAGCCTATAGAGTTATATTTATAGAGAAGAAGAATAACCCTAAACTATAATTTTATATAGACTTCTAGAAAATAAATACTATAACTAAAAAGGACTAATACCTACTACTATTAATATTTAATTTATAAGACTAATTATAAGATATAAAAATCTTTATATATTTAGATATTAAAAATATATACTATTAAATTAGAATAAAGAAAGGTAAGAAATAGAAAATAGCCTTCTAAACTAAGTTTTTTTTTTTTTTTTTTTGGAGTAAAGCTGTAATTATAACTACCTAATAGTAAAGAAATAGCTAGCTAGAACTATATAGATCTATAAATAGCTCTTTATTATATTTTATATATAATAAGATAAGAAAGGTATACTTTATAAGGTTTAGGCTTACTAAGGCAGGTTACTAAGGTTTACTATAAAGTTATTCTACTACTAGAAGATCTAACTAAGTTATAGCTCTATTTCTATAGGAAAACTATAGTAGTATAGTATACTTCTTATTTTAACTAATTCTAAGTATATATTTAAATAGAGGTCTTATAATATTAAGATTAGTAAAAGAAAATAATAGAGAGGCTCCTATATCTATTAAGTGCCTTAATAGTAGTAAACTCTAGTTACTAGAAAGTAACTTATAAGATAACTAAGTAGAAAAGGTATAAAATACTTTAAGTAGAGATATATATCCTATTCTATTACTCTAAATATAAATATAAATATAAATATAAATATAAATATAAACTTAAATATAAATATAAGCCTATAGCCTATATTACCTAACGCCCAGAAGAATCTAATATATATAAGCACTAAATTTATTACCTATATAAATATTACTCTAGACCTAGATAAATATAAGAAGCTTAAGTATCTTATATAAAAGATAAAGCTATAAAAAAGATTTAAATTACTTATTAAATAGGTAGTTAAACTTATAATACTAGAGACTATATTTCTAGAGTTTACTAGTATATCTCCTCTAACCTAAAGGTGTTACTAATAGAGGTGTTACTAATAGAGGTATTACTAATAGAAATATTACTAATAGAGATATTACTAACTAGTATAGACCTATTAATATTATCTTAGAATATAAATACTAACCTAAATACTATAGAGTAGTATAAGATCTTACTATAGGTATTTCTAGATAGTAGCTTTCTAGATAGTAATATATATAGTAAGACTATAAGTAGAGGAGATAACTTTATTAGGGAGGTAGAAGCTTATATAGTAGTAAAGCTAGTATAGCTATAAAATATTAAGGCTCTATTAACTTAGTTACTATTATAGGAATTCTAAATATATAAGAGTAAAAGAGCTAGAGTATATTAGTTAAATTATAAAGTATTAGTAGGTATAGGTAGGTAAGAGTAGAAGGTACTAGAGATAAGGGTAGTTCCCTAGATAAAATTAGATTACTATTAAAAAGTACTAGGTATACTATAAGGTTATTAAGAAGGTGTGTTAGTATTTAATTTACTATTAGTTAGTGCTATATTAGTAAAGAAAAGGTATAAAAAGAAATAGAAAAGCTTCTTTCTTATTATGTTTTTTCTATATATTACTATAGGCCTAGATCTAGGTCCAGACCCGCTAAACTAAGTTAGGGCTTTTTAAATATAAGGTTATACCCTTTAGGCTTACTAATACCTTAGTAGTCTTCTAATAATAAATTAATACTATTCTTAAATAATATCTTAGAGAATATATAATAGTATATCTAGATAATATACTAATTTACTTAGTAGATAAATAGTAATATAAAAGGTATATAAAAGAAGTACTTAAATAAATAAGTAAGGCTAAGCTATATCTTAAACTTAAGAAATATAAGTTCTATATAACCTAAACTATCTTTCTAAAGTTTATAGTTAAACTAGGGAAGCTTAAGATTAAATAGACTAAACTATAGGAAATTTTTAAATAGGGGACCCCTAAAAATATTATAGATATATAATTCTTTCTTAAGTTCTATAATTATTATAGAAAGTTTATTCTAGAATAGATAAATATTAATAAGTAATAGACTTACTAAAAAAAGAATTTATAAAGAAACTAGTCTTATAAATCTTTAATTCTTACTACTTAGTAATATTTAAAATAGATATATTAAACTTTACTATAGAAGCTTACTTACTCTAATAAAATCTAGAAATAAATAAAAAATATTTTTATAGCTATTACTTAAGAAAAATAAGTTATATAGAACTAAATTATAATATCTATAATAAGAAAATATTAGTAATAGTAGAAGTATTTAAAGAATAGAGAATCTATTTCTAAAAAGTATAGTACTAAACATCTATATTCTTAAACTATAAGAATCTAATAGGGTTTATAATAAATAAAACCCTAATAGATTAATAAGTAAGGTAGGCCTAAACTCTAGTAACCTATAACTTTAAGATTATATATACTAAGGGAATAGATAATCTTAAGATAGATACCTTAAATAAGAAATCTAATTTTTAAAGAAAGATAGAGGTCTTTAGAGTATTATTATATTTTAATATAGATAGAACTATTATCTATAATATACTAAGATTAGTAGTAATAGTAGAAATATAGACTAGTATATAGCTTAATTAGATTAAAAAAGAAACTATAATTAATAAGGAAAGTATAAGCTATTTACTAATAGAAATAAAGTATAAAGATAATATATATAAGATTTTTACTAGAATTTTTATTCTAGTAAAGATCTAGAGAGAATTTATAAAATAATTCTATAAAGTACTAGTATATAGTTACTAGGGAATAGAATAAATACTAAAAAGACTAATATAGAATTATTACTTTCTATAAGTCTAATAAATAGTTATAGAAGTCCTAAGGGACTATATAGACTACTATAGAAATAAACTAAATAAATATACGCCCTATAAATAACTATAACCTATAGAAGTATCTAATAAACTATAGGGGGTTATTATAATAGACTTTATTATAGGGCTACTAAAGTATAGAGATCTAGATAATAAGATTAAATATAATAGTATAATAGTAGTTATTAATAAAATAACTAAATATATATACTTCCTACTATATAAGAAAGTTAGTAAAATAGAATATATAGTATTTTAATTTATCTTTATAGTAATTATATAATATAGTACCCTAGATAAAATTATTATAGACTAAAATATATATTTTATATTAAAATTCTAGTAAATAGTATTTACTCTTATAGGTATTAAGTATAGTATATCTATAGCCTACTATCTATAAATAGATAGCTAAACTAAAAGAATAAATTAAATAGTAAAATAATTTCTTAGATACTATCTAAACTACTAATAGAATAACTAAGTAGAGTTACTCTCTATAGTATAACTAGCCTATAATAGCTTATAATATAGCACTACTAGAGTCTTACTATTTTTTATAAATTATAAATTTAATCTAGTAGTATACTAAGTACTTAGAATAATAATATTTTAGAGTATAGATAAAGAAGATTAGGTAAAGAAAATTATATAAATTTATACCTAACTTTAATAAGATACTATATTCCTATAGAGAAAAATAGATAAATATTATAATTTTAAGTATAAGCCTATATCTATACTAGAAAAGAGAGAGAAAGTCTAGCTACTATAAAAAATATTACTAGTAAATAATTATTAAATAAACTAGACTACCTAAAATTAGACTATATAAAATTCTTAAATAAGTTACCCTAGTTTTATTTAAACTATAACTTCTAAATAATATAAAAATATACTTAGTATTCTATATAGCCTTACTAGAGAAGATACTATAGAATATAAAACCTATAGTTTATAAAGTAGATATATATAGAGAATAATAAGAAGAATAGAAAGTAGTAAGTATTAATAGATACTAACTAATAAATAGTTAAAGTTACTATAGAGTTAAATAGTTAGAATATAATAAGAAGAAAAACCTATAAAATAATATATAAGAGCTAAAAAGTAATCTTAACTACTCTAAAAAGTTAGAAAAATTTTAGTTAAACTAATTTCTTAAAGAAAACCTAAAGATATTAGACTAAGAATTAGACTATTTTATAGTAAATTATAAAGATTACTACTATTAGAGAAGATATAAGTAGTATTTTAAAAGACTACTTTACTCTTTTCTAGACTATTTTATATACTAGTAGCTTTTAATTCTACTTCTTTCTAATCTAGCTTAGCCTCTAGAAATACTAACTAATAATTCTTCTACTTATTAAGAAGCTCTTTCTATTTCTATAACTATAATATCTTTACTTAAATAATAGTAAGAGTATTTAGAATTTCTTTCTAAGTCTTTTTAGCCTTAATAAGTTTAGCTTAAATTTTAGCTTAGGAATAACTAGTACTATATACTAAGAATAGTTAATATAGATAGAATTATAGTAGTAGATAATATACTTTTAGCTACTAAAATACTATTAATATTATAAGAACTATAGATATTTAAATAAATATAAGCCTTATAAGTAGAGTATCTAGGTATATTATATAAAGAAAGCTTATATAAAAATTTTAATTAATTATAGTAAGAGTAAGGTATAGTAAGAAATCTATAGTAACTAATTTTATTAGTAAGTATAAGTTATTTATTAGTTTTATAAAAAGGTATAAAGAGTAATAATAACCTAACTTATAATAGGGCTTACTCTACTAATATAGTACTACCTCTATAATAAATTAATCTTTAGACTAAAGACTTAAAAGGGGGAGATAGTATTATAGCTACTATACTATAATAGAATTATAGAAATTATATTAATAATAGTAGTAACTAATTAGATTATATAGAGAAAGAATATAATTATGGGTTAAATACTAAGTATAATATAAATATATAAAAAGTTATATAATTAGATCTATAAATCTATAGAATAGAGCTATAGAGCCTAGATCTATAGAATTTATAGGTAGAGCCTATAGAGCTATTATTAGATAGTAGTATATAGAGATAACAGATTACTACTAAGTAAGCCTTTATTATTAATTTATAATATAATTCTCTATATCTAGTTTTCTTATAGAAGATTATTATTAAGTCTTTAGTAATATATTTTTATAGTAGTAATTAATTAATATTTATACTACACATAACTAGTATAACCGGGTCTAGACCTAGATCTAGGCCTATAGTAATATATAGGAAAAATATAATAAGAGAGAACCTTTTCTATTTCTTTTTATACCTTTTCTTTACTAATATAGTACTAACTAATAGTAAATTAAATACTAATATACCTCTTTAATAACCTTATAGTATACCTAGTACTTTTTAATAGCAATCTAATTTTATTTAGGAGACTACTCTTATCTCTAGTACCTTCTACTCTTACCTACCTACACCTACTAATACTTTATAATTTAACTAATATACTCTAGCTTACTTCTATATATTTAGAATTTTTATAATAGTAACTAAGTTAATAGAGTCTTAGTATTTTATAGCTATACTAGCTTTGCTACTATAAATAGATAAGCTTCTAACTCTCTAATAAAGTTATCTTCCCTACTTATAGTCTTACTATATATATTACTATCTAGATAGCTATTATCTAGAAATATCTATAGTAATATCTTATACTATCCTATAGTACTTATATTAGTATTTATATTCTAAGGTAGAATTAATAGTCCTATACTAGTTAGTAACGCCTCTATTAGTAATACCTTTAGGTTAAAGGAAATATACTAGTAAACTCTAGGAATATAGTCTCTAGTATTATAAGTTTAACTATCTATTTAGTAGGTAAATTAGATTTTCTTTATAGCTTTATTTTTTATATATAGTGCTTAAGCTTCTTATAATTATCTAGATCTAAAGTAATATTTATATAGATAATAAATTTAGTACTTATATATATTAGATTCTTCTAGGCGTTAGGTAATATAGGCTATAGATTTATATTTATATTTAAGTTTATATTTATATTTATAGTAATAGAATAGAATATTTATCTCTACTTAAAGTATTTTATATCTTTTCTATTTAATTATCTTATAAGTTACTTTCTAGTAACTAGAGTTTACTACTATTAAAGTACTTAATAGATATAAGAGCCTCTCTATTATCTTCTTTTACTAATCTTAGTATTATAAGACCTCTATTTAAATATATATTTAGTATTAGTTTAAATAAGAAGTATACTACCTTATAATAGTATAACTTAGTTAAACCTTTTAGTAGTAGGAAAGCTTTATAGTAAGCCTTAGTATAGGTTAGCTTTAGTAACTTATCTACCTTAGTAAGCCAGTACCTTATAAAGTATACCTTTCTTATCTTCTTTCTTATCTTATTATATATAGAATATAATAAAGAGCTATTTATAGATCTATATAGTTCTAGCTAGCTATTTCTTTACTATTAGGTAGTTATAATTACAGCTTTACTCTAAAAAAAAAAAAAAAAAACTAGTATAACCCTATATGCTACTTATCTCTTACTAGAACCTAATAGGGCCACGACTAGTAATAGAGTCCTAGAGGCCCCATTATAAGTAAGGTTTTTATTAAGACTACTAGTAGCTAGTAGGGACTATAGCCTAGAGAGAAAAGTTCTATAATAGGTAAATTATAATTTTTAGTATAGTATTATATCTTTCTTAAGCTAAGACCCTAGAGGTACTAGCTTTATAGCTAAGTAAGTTATATAAAACCTATATAGTATATATACTTTAGAGAGAATAAGTATTATTTAATTAATATATCTAAGTTATTCTTTTACTATAGTACCTAGTGTAAAGTAAGTACTATTATCTATAACTAGACCTTACAACTATAGTATACTAAAATCCCTAATTAGATATAGGCTAGCTACTAGTACCTACTAGTACTAAACTTAAAAATAGAAGGCCGTAAACTTAAAATGGGAGGCTGGGAATATATACTAGGAGGCCGAGAATCCTTCACCTTTTGGATATCTACGATCGAGTAAAGAAGGCGCCAAACAGTGGAGACAAGTCGCAAGGAGACTGTGGAAAGAATTTCTTCGACTATTGGGTAAGCGGTCGCCTTTCCTCGATCTTCTTAAGTCGAAAGACTTGTGTTACCCGTACTACTAGATGGATATTTACTTTCCGGATGAAGATGGCGAGGAGTGTGCTACCTTCAAAAGCGACAGCGCTGGCAAACAGTTCAGGCTCTATGAAGCTAGCGACGGCACGCTGGGCTTCGTCGACCCGGGCTGAATGTACCGGTAGTTCATTGGTCAATTAGGCGAACCCGGCTCTGTGGATCGATCCCGCGTACATCACATCGAACAAGCGTCAACGATCGATGACACGGCATTAATGCTCATCACAAGCTCAGTCAGCTTGAGCTACCAGTAGTCGTCATGACCAAACGACTCCTTGCCCTCGACCTCCGCGTCGTTCTATTGCTATATTCCTCGCCGGTGTACCAAACCGGCTAAATCCCTACGATGCCACGCGACGAACGCACGCCTCTTCTGCAGCGTTGGAGCGACGATGAAGACACACGACTGGTATTTATGTCTTTTTCATGTGAGGCCCGAGAGCTGTTTCTGATGCTCTGTAGACACTCAAACTCTCAGATCATCCTGAAGAGGATCCACGAGCATGGCCGCGATGGAGGAAGCTCGCAAACGTGGGCGTGATAGCCACTATGTCGAGTATGTATCGCGAATGCGCCGGTCGTCTCTAAGATGTCTAACAATCACACAGTTGTCAGTCCGCTTGTGAGCTCCATGTTCACACCCGGTATCGTCGAGATCGCTGAAGACCTCAACACATCCCCGACGGCCGTCATCGCTACAACTACTGGTTTCTTGATCATGCTGGGCATCGGCCCTCTCCTCCTCGCACCGCTGTCCGAGACATTCGGTCGCAGAAACCTCTACCTGATCTGCTTCGCCGTTTTCGCTCTCCTACAAATACCTGCCGCTCTGGCGCCAAACATTGCATTCCTCATTGCCGTACGTAGCGTGTCAGGCTTTTTCGGCAGTGTTGGTATCGCGAATGGTGGAGGCACAATCAGCGACATGTTTATACCAAGTGAAAGAGCCGGAGTATTTGGCTGGTATTTGCTCGGGCCACTATTGGGCCCAACACTAGGCCCGCTGTTCGGCGGATTCATCGTACAGCGTCTCGGTTGGCGGTGGATATTCTGGGTGATGACAATCGTATGCTCGGTCAACACGTTAGCAGGCTACTTCTTCCTCCGCGAAACCTACGCACCTGTCATACTCGCACGTTTGAAACAAAAATTCGAGGGCAGCAATCGCGCATATGACGCAACGAATTACCAATTTGAAGGCGAAGATCTGCGCCCGCTGCGAGAAAAACTTGCGCACTCACTCTCTCGCCCTCCGCGCATATTCATGCAGCCTATCGTCGCCGTCATGAGCGTTTACCAGGCGCTTATCTTCGGAACGACATATAGCATCTACACTAATATGCAGGATATCTACTCAGGCACGTATGGCTTCTCTACAGAGAAAGTCGGGTTGCTGTACCTCGGTCCGGGGAGCGGATTCCTGTTCGCTGTATGGTTCCTCGTTCCACGGATCGACGACGTATACAAGAAACTCACGGCCAAGCACAACGAGAAAGCGCAGCCGGAATTCCGTTTACCGCTTGCAAACATCGGGGCCGTCTTCATCCCGTTGTCGTTATTCTGGTTCGCTTGGTCAGTGCAGAAAAAAGTACATTGGTTTGCGTCGATCGTGCCGACTTTCTTCTATGGCATTGGGCAAGTGATGATCCTGAATACCACACAGAACTACTACATCGACTCGTTCGAAGCGTATGCTGCGTCAGCCATCGCAGCGGGCACCGTATTTCGATCGCTCATTGGAGGGATAGTGCCTCTCATTGCGCCAAGTTTGTTTGACAAGTTAGGCTATGGCTGGGGCATTAGTGTGTTTGGGTTCGTGAGTCTGGCGCTGGCACCCGCGCCCGTACTGTTCTACATGTTCGGCGAGAGGATCCGAAAACGGTTCACTATAAAACTATAGACGAATAAAATAGGACGAAGTTAATGCGTGTGTTCATCAGCAACTTGAACTTGCTTGTGTTCGCATTGCCCTAGTTCACACACACCGCTTATCTCCAGGCCCACACACATCCCCACAACATGTGCAATACTCTGCCAAAAACATACAACAGCGGGTATTCGCTGCTGGTCACCCACGCAACTACTAATCCGCCGGTACACTGCTTATATATGGCTGAGCGGACGGGAAGCCTAGTTTTCAGTGTCCTATGGTCGTATGTGATAAGTCTACCAAATTGCAGGTCCTATATTCAAGGGCAATACATGACCATAAGCCCTTCACTCGGCGATATAGAACTACTCACCGGAACTTTCCAAGTATACGTACGCGGTCGAAGAAATCAGCAAGAAATTCTAAACAAAGCGCTGGGGATATCATGTGTACAGAACCAAAATCGTCGCGATGCAAGCCGGGATCACCATCGCCATGCCCCAACATCGACTAAAAGATGGGCGAAAATTATACCCTTTCTCCCTCTTGAATCTCTATTTCCAGGTTGCGGTCTCCTTCGCCTCCACCACCACTGACCTGCTCCCTCCCCTTGGCAGTCCATTCACCCGCGGTGGAGTCCATTCTTCTCATTTCCACCTCCTGGTCTTTGCCCTTTCTATAAAACTCTTCTTCTTTCATGCTCGCACAACCTCTCGGCGTCCTACATACATTCCTCGCTTCCTCGTCTGCCGTCTTCCATAGGACCTCTCGTACTTCCTTGCCGACTTTCTCGATGGCGTCCATCGCCCATATGACATCGAGGTGCTCATACCCCTCAATAATCTTCGAATGCACAAGATCGACGTGCGGTTCTCGCCCGCGTTCGAAGCGGCGCAGAAGCCGTCGTCCGTCCACAAGGGCATCGTTTCCACAGACCCAGAATGCGAAGGGCGGTGTATGAGGTCCATACCATGCGTACTTTGCGCGATTGGCGTCACGTCTTCGTAGTTGGATGGTATCTGCACCGGCACCAGGCTCGTCGTCTTCATCGTCCGACGACGAATCGTCAGAGCGCTTATGTTCTTCATCTTCTTGCGCGTCCTCACGATCTTCGATGTTCTTTTCCTCTCTGGTAGCCAGGATACACTTCTGCTTCGCGAAGCATTCTCTTCCGAGCCACCAGCGCATGCTCTCAGCGCTGACATAAACGGGCGCAAATTGAAACATGCGATCTCTTAGATCTTGCTCCCAACGGTCGTCCGTCCAATTGAATAGGAAGCTGAAGACACGGTAACCCATTGCCCCGTAGAACCGCGGTGGGAGCAGTGAATGCATGGTCATCATGAAGGGAATGAAAGCGTGGATGCCAAAAACAGCGCGGAACATGCCTGGACTGATGATGCGCATGAATTTGAAGTACATTTTGCCTATCAGTGGGCCGGCATAAGCAGCTGGAGCGAGGGCGCAAAAAACCGATATCTTCTCGCCAATCTCGGGTCGCTGTTCCTTGGCGAGGGCAACGAGCGTTTGTGTTGTTCCTTGGCTATGTGCGATGAGTCCAAGTTTTGAGAATCCTGTTTCGGAAAGCACGCGGGAGATGAGCGCAGGTAGGTCCATGACGCCCATCTGCCGGATGTTCCACGCCCACATGCGCGGGTCCGAGTAGGAGAGCAAATTATGGCGGGGCTTGAAGCCACACCTGTTGTTTCCTAGCCAGACGTCGTAGCCAGATTTGGCGAGGAAGAAGGCGAGGCTGTCATCATCGTTGGTGCAGTAGGCGCCTGCGGATTGTAATAAACCGTGGATCATGAGAACGGGATACTTCTTCTTACCGGGCCTGTACTGGTAGCCTGATACACCATCGGTGGATCTATCATTGCGGAAGACATCCGGGCCATTGGGCGTGCGTTGAGACGGGTCGCTTCGTTGGTAATCTCGAGGGTTATAAATATGCCAAAGTTCGATGATGAAACCGTCCTCGGTCTGCACGTCGAAGATCTCGCAGTCGAGGCCTACGCGGCGCGCGTAGTAGCGGACATCGCAAGGGATTTTATCTGGACCACCTTCGAGGGGTACGAACTCGTCTGCATCATGCGCATCGGCTCTCGTCTGAGATTGACTTCGCTGTTCCCATGCCTTCTCAGCCATTCGGCGTGCTTTCTTCCTCTTGTCCTCCTCTTGAAAGAACGGCCGGCTTTTGTTAGGATCTTGGAGAGTGAGGCGCATCCACTGCCTCTTCGCGACATCTGGTATGCTTGTGAACAGGGCGCCGAGAATAATGACCAGAAGAAAACATAACGAAAGAACGGCTGATGTGCATCTGAACAACCAAACGTGGATTCTCCGGAGCGTTGTGGGAGGCCCATACATGGGCAGGGGTGGAAAAAGTGGGTTCGTCCTTGATGGCGGTGTCTGACTCTGGAGTGGAGCATCGGTCTGACCGTCGTTGCCAGCCTGCGAAGTAGAGCCCTCGGGTGCTGGACTCGCGCCGTGTATCGTACCATCCTTCGCTTCGCGTGCCTCTCCCTTGACCGGTGGGCTCTTAGACGGATCCCTCTCGTCGACCTCGTCCCTCAACTGATTAAGCTTCTTCGCCTCCTCAATAGGCACTGCTGGCAAGCGCCCACCATCTGCGGTCACGATGACGGGATCCTGTGCGGTGATAAACTTTGCCTCTACAGCTTGTGTCGAGCCCGTAGCGTCATCTTCTTGGTCAGGGGCAAGGTGCGCTAATCGTTCTGCTTGGTGAGCGAAATCGATGGCAGCTTTTGTTTTTGACTTTGTCTTGTTCTGCGCGTGCGCGACATGTTCCTGGACCATGGTGGCGGTTGCCATTGTTTACCGTCACGAAGCCTATAGTAAAACGACGGTCGACTTGGTGCCGTGGGGAAGCGCCATGTGCAAGTGGAGAAACTGGGACACGGAAGTATGGTTGCTGCACCGACCAGAAAGAGATGTATCGATCTATATGCAAACGTTGGTAAAGAGGTTGAGCCTGCACAAGAGATCTGCGACAAGGTGCAGTGAATTATATTTCCCAGGTTATCTATGTGGCTGAGAGATCAACCGTTTGTTGATACGGCACGAAGCTTCGATGATGTCACAAGAACCAAGGCAATGCTGCTCCTGCACGTTTTCAAGGCCGCGGGCCCACACCCACAATCGCCGCCCACCGCCAAGCGGCTGAAATGGAACTGGTAGGCGAACGTGTTGGAGCGCGACATGGCGATCGCCTGCAGGGTGGTTGGCGCGCAAGTGGTGGCAGGGTATGGTATGGGTGAGCAGACACGCGATCCGGAGCCGCCTGAGACGGGCTCTAGTTGGCGCCTGTCACCGCACGGGAATAGCAGTCTTCCAAGGTTCTGCTTTGCATGTGATGATGCGCTTTGCTCTCCGCATCGGAGCTGCCGATTGAAGCTTTGCTGAGCAGCCCGAGCCGAGTAGCCATAGCTGTTTCGTTAGGAACCAAAGCAAGGCCATATAAGCAATACCTAAATCTGCTGTATTATGTGCATCGTTCCCGACCGTATGCCGTTCTGCCGAGGTCCATGGACTGTCTTGGCATCAACCCGCACTCAACGCGAAGCGGAGCGCGACTGTCTGGATACGACGCACATTTGTGTGAGACATTGTTGATCACATCTACAAGATGGAGGTGCAGAATGGCACTGTCCATCCGCGCAAGAGGCGGCGGAGAAGACGCCTCGACCGGCCTGCCATTTCGGCGCGGCTGCTGCTGGACGACCGCATGAAGGGCGAGGCGGGCATCCTCTCAGCGGACCTGTTCGACGACCTATTTCCCTGGGCGCAGGGCATTGGTATGCAGCTCTGCCTCTCACAGTAACTGGTCCTCTGACACCCTTCCTTCTAAGCAGACGGTGACCGCTACGTTGCCATCACGCCGTGGCTGCCGAGCTCCATCGCCGCTTCCCCAAACATTCCTTGGACCATCCTGCCTGTGCGGCGCCCCTCCAGCGAGACGACAACCACCTCGCGACCGCATTCGTCTCTGCAAGTTCCGTCGTCGTTGCTTGCGCTGCAATCCTTCTCTCACGCACTCCACGGCGTTTCGCCCAACAAGACACAGAGAAGAGACACGCCCATTGAGATTCGCATACACGACGTCGTTCCTGTGGGGCTGGATACAGTGTACGTGAACCTGGACACAGAGGCGCTGAGGAAGCTGGACGAAGTGCATGCAAAATTCGGCGGTGGCTTTGGCGGGACGAGGGCGAACGGCGCTGCAAAGGGGCCAAAGGATCGTTTTCTGAAGGCCAATGGGATTCCTGGAAAACATCCGAACGGCATTGACTATGCTGCACAAGAGAACGTGTGGCGGAATGCTGTGCGAGGAGCGCTGCAGTCACCGGCTCTGGTGCACAGCGGAGACTTCCTTCCACTGCCACTTCCTGCACACCCCATCACACACGTCCCGCCACCTCCGGCAAAGATAACAGCTTGCGAGCCTGTAGCCCAAGGCCTCCTGCTACCCACCACAAGGATTGTTGTTCTCCAATCGCATCGTGGCTCCAAACCTGCCCCGGTTCTTGCGCCCGCACGGCCTGCGCCTGTCGAGCACGGCTTCGATGACTCCGAAGACACTTCGAACGAGACCTTTTACTCCGCTGCTGAAGACCGCTCGCCGTCCCAAAACAACAGTCCTCCTACAGAATCATCGACGGACAATTTCGAGTCCGAATTATCTGGCTCCGATGTCGGAGATCTCTCTGATGACCCCGACGACATCATATCGCTGAATGCGCCCATGTTACCGCCGCAGTCGTCTGGGGTGCTATCTGCGTTCTCATCGGCTACCCCGAGGCCTCTGAATCATCACACAAACGGAATCGCAACTCCTGGCTCGGTGTTTTCGAGCTTCACTGCAACTACCGCACGAGGACCATCATCTAGAAGTAAGCTGTTCAAAGCGAACGGCCTGCTACAGCCAATACCAGATGAGCTGGTATACCCCAAGCCTGGTAGCGAAGATGATGAAGAAGCGCGTGTTTTTGTAGACACCAGTACATTGGTCAAAGTTGGCTGCTTCTCCGGCGACTGGGTCAAAATTGAGGTTGCACCCGAGCCTTCACAGCATCCTTTGTTCGGACTAGGTGCGTTTGGTGGTGAGCATGAAGATGATGCCGACTGGCGCCCCGTTCGAATATACGGGATCCCTGAGGCCATGATCAAGAAAGTTACGCCGTACCGCGTCAACAAATCGGATGATCTCGACCGTAGGTCCAGCTTTTCAGGCTTCGCACCAGCAAACAGTTCACTGCAAGCTTACATCTCCCCTGTTCTGCTGGCAAACATGGACAGCCCGTCTCATTTACGTATCGCTCCGTTAGCCCCCTCTCATCTTTCGCATGGTCCTAGATCCGCCATACAAAAACCACGACTAAGCGGTTCCTCCTCACCCCCATGCGCAAAAGAAGTCACACTGTTGAAACTTTCAACGCCACTCTCTTCAGAACGCCTTCTGCAGCCTAGCTTGTTTGCATCTCTGAAAGACCATTTCGAACAGAAACGCCGGTTAGTTAAAAGTGGCGACCTTATTGGTGTCGCGATAGATGATTCTCTAGGACGTGCAGTTTTCCAAGCGAGCGCGAACGAAGAAGACGTTGGCAGTGACGAACTTCTATCAAGGCCCCGAGAAAGCTCCAACGAGGAATTTACAAATGTGCATGACCGGAAACCCAAAGTAGTGGCCTGGTTCAAAATTGGAAATGTTACCGCCTCATCAAACGAGCTTAAAGATGGTGAAGAGCCAGATCCATGGGGTGGTGTTGTAGCTGTGGACGCCGCGAGCACGAAGATGGAGATGAATGGAAGTGAGCAGGGCAAAACCCCATCGCCTATCAACAGTGCTTGGCAATACTACCTTGGCGCGAAGAGGTCCCCCACTGGCGCAAATCAAAAAATCATGACGATTGAAGACGTGCCCAAGACTTATATCTCATCCCTACGACGCCGCCTCCGAGAGTTGATTTCTGCCGCCACTAGCCCAAGAGCGATTCATTTGGGTCTGCCACCAATCGCCGTGCTGCTCACGTCGACGCAGCGCGGCATCGGGAAGGCCACAGTAGCGGCTAAAGCATGCGAAGATCTTGGACTGCATACCTTCTCCATAGATGCATTCGATATCTTGAGCGAGGGAGGTGCAGGCGGTGGTGACGTGAAGACTGAAGGCTTCTTGAAAGCAAGGGCAGAACGGGCGCTTACCTGTGGTGCTCAATATACGGCATTGTTGGTCAAGCACATCGATGCCCTCAACGCTGATCGCATGAATACTGCACTCAAAGAAATTCTCGCTGACTCACGTGTGCTCGTTGCGACCACGACTGAAATTGACAAGGTACCAGAAGGCATTCGTGGTCTATTTACCCACGAGATCGAGATGTCGGCACCCGATGAGGGCGAAAGAGCAGGTATTTTGCGTGATATCATCGACAATGCGGGCATACGATTATCACCAGACGTCGATCTTAGCAATGTTGCCGTCAAGACTGCTGCTCTAGTTGCGGGTGATCTGGTAGACGTAGTCGACCGTGCTCTAGTAGCAAAGCGAAATCGCATTGAAGCTCTCGCAGTATCTGCATCGAAAGACCTCCCTGCCAGTGCTCCAGTCACTTTGAGAGACATAGAGCTTGCGGGAGGACATTTCAGCAACAGTCTGACGAAAGCTGATCTGGACGGGGCCGTGGACGCCGCCCGCAAGAATTTCGCGGATGCCATCGGCGCACCCAAAATCCCCAACGTCAGCTGGTCCGACGTTGGTGGTCTATCTCACGTCAAGGACGCCGTCATGGAGACCATTCAACTTCCTCTTGCACGCCCGGAACTGTTCGCCAAAGGCATGAAGAAACGCAGTGGTATTTTGTTTTACGGCCCACCAGGAACAGGGAAGACCTTGCTGGCCAAGGCCATTGCAACAGAGTTCTCCCTCAACTTTTTCAGCGTCAAGGGTCCAGAATTACTCAATATGTACATTGGTGAATCAGAAGCCAACGTGCGGCGCGTTTTCCAACGCGCGCGGGACGCCCGGCCTTGCGTCGTCTTCTTTGACGAACTGGATTCCGTCGCGCCTAAGCGTGGCAATCAAGGTGACAGCGGCGGTGTCATGGACCGTATCGTTAGTCAATTACTCGCCGAACTAGACGGAATGAGCGACGGCGGTGAAGGTGTTTTCGTCATCGGTGCGACAAACAGACCTGACTTGCTTGACCAAGCGTTGCTCCGTCCTGGACGTTTTGATAAGATGTTATATCTGGGTGTATCTGACACGCACGAGAAGCAGCAGACCATTCTCGAAGCGCTATCCAGGAAGTATGTACCCTAACCTATCCCGCCACCTCATGTTTTATCTATCTGCTAATAAGTCTGTCGTAGATTCACGCTCCACCCAGCTCTGTCGTTCGCCCGCATTGCCTCCACACTCCCTTTCACTTACACAGGCGCAGACATGTACGCCCTTTGTTCAGATGCCATGCTCAAAGCGATCACACGACAAGCGCGCGCCGTAGACGAAAAAGTCGCTGCCATCACCACCACCCGTGGCACGCCTATAACTACAGCGTATTTCTTCGATCATCTCGCAACGGAAGAAGACACAGCTGTCATGGTCATGGAAGAAGACTTCATCGAGGCGCACAAGGAGTTAGTGCCCAGTGTCAGTGCAGATGAACTTAACCACTACGAGCGTGTAAGGAAGGCATTTGAGGGGACAGGGAAGAAGGATGAGAGTGGTAAACCATCACAGAACGGTATTGCGCTGCCCACGACATCCCATAAGGGTAAAGGGAAGGCTGCTGCACCACCAGATGATGGAAGTCTTGTCATCCACACTGAAAACATCGACATCAATGGGGCAGCCGCTAGTGGTAGTGGAAGTGGTGCAAGTGTAAAAGGAAAGGGCAAAGGCAAAGGCAAGGCGCCTGCTATGAGTCACGCCAGCAAGAACAGCCTCGATATTGCGGAGGGAGGGTTTGGGAGCGCAGCCGATGGGGACGAAGAGCTATATTCTTGAGCGGGTGCGGGATATGGTGACAAGCTGATGTGGCATGTATTGACGTCGCCATGGGCCCCGCCTGATCATTGGAAGGACACGTGTATAGTATTCAAAGTTTCGAAAAAGCAGAGCGTGCATTAGTAGCGACAAGATGCATTTTTTCGTTCGAAGACCTGCTGATCTGTTGCTGTTTTAGCGCCTGGAAAAGTATGCTTTGCATCTGCAGGATGTTTAATAATCGGGCTTGCTGTTACTAATCTCTAGGGGATAGCCGACGCTATTTCGATGAGCCGCAGTGTGATCAACAATCAGCTGGTTTGAAGATGACAATTCACAGCAACGTATATTGAACTCTTGCCATGGGACATAGCGATAGCAGCTTGAGATAACATGTCACCAGACATTACGATACCTAAACAGAAATCCGAGCACCTTCTTCCTCAATCAGTGACATTTTCGGCGTCATCCTTGACACACCGGTCGAAACACAAGCTGCACTTCAATGGCACCAGATCGTCATGAGCTCTTTCAAGAACCCGAGTGTGCTTCCTAACGGTTTACTCTCTCTTGAACATACACCTGCTTACCTTGTTCCCATGTAAGTCTATTGGGGAACCTTTAGTGGAAGGTTTGCTAGACAAGAGTGTAGTGTCCAACGAAATGCGCACTCTTTGCTCCTACGGCTTCCTCCTGAGATTCGCAACAACATATTTCAACTCGCACTTGCTGGTCTGAAGGTCGAGGTCCGCGCGTTCATGGCTGCGCCAAGGCTGTACAGAATTAGTCATTCGAACAAAAGCAGGTCGCCAAAGACGAATGTTGCACTACTGCAAGTATCGCGTCAAATATATAATGAGGTGGCCTTGCTCGTTTGCAGTGGCGATACTGATTTTGTCACAACCACTTTCAGCGACCTGACAATGCTCCACAACAAATTGAACGTGGCTCAACGGGAGGCCTTGGCTTGTCTTCGGCTCTCAACACCTTGCATGATTCAGGTTGACGCTCTCAAGATACCGCTTAAAGAGATGTTCAGAGGACTTAGACGGATCGAGTTGTGCTACTGGGAAGGGATGGCAGGATTAGCAGAACGCATAAAATACGAACAGCAAAGCCCAGGGCTGACTATCACCATGTTGTCTGGCTGAACATGGTCAGCAATTTATCAGCGACATCAGAACCTAGCATGGTGTTTCCGGCTTGCGCATTTCCAGGTGATCTCGCGTTGGTACCATGATGGCGAAGCCAGCAAGGTACCCGCAGGCATACACAGAGGTACTCAAATATGTCCTGACTAAGCAGTAGGTAACGACCACTTTCATTTCGACCATGGTTGAAGTATTCACACATCCTGCCAAAGATATCGACTGAACGTGCGGTCGTAGATCGACTTTGGCTTGAACGATAATTCAATACCTTATCTATACCTTCCCGCCTACCTATGCACATCCACGATGTCCTCATTATTGGTGCAGGTCCTTGTGGCCTTGCAGTGGCAGCGAGGCTCCGCGAACACACACCGTCGGCAACTTTCACTGACGATGAGCATCAGCGCTATCACTGGATTCGCAAGCATGGCCACAAGATGAATATCAAGAACTATCGCACCAATACCGATTCTGTTTCCTCAACTTCCTCAGGCGGCGAACGTGACGAGAAGCTTGACATGCTAGTGCTCGATGCCGAAGGCGCATCCTGGATGAGCAAGTGGAACCGACTCTTCAAGACGTTTGACATTGAATACCTCAGAAGTCCGATGTTCTTTCACGTCGACCCTGCAGATCGAGACGCACTTCTTGGCTACGCCTATGAGCACAATAGAGAGAAAGAGTTGCAGTCGTTGCCAGGATGCGCTGGGAAGGAAGTTAGCAAGCATAGGAAGAAGAAAATACTGAATCGGGGCAGAGTTTCGCAGAGTGGCCCGGATGTCGATGAGAGGGATCGCAAAGATTACTTCACTCCTTCAAGCAAGTTGTTTCGAGCTCACTGCGATGAAGTCACTACTCGATATGGCCTTGGAGATGATGTGATTCAGCAAGAGACTGCTGTAGATATTCAATTCGGCGAAATATCGGCATGGGAAGGCGGAGCACACGATAATGTTATTTCTGATGATGATTCGATCAATGGTCAGGCACTCTTCCGCGTCTCTACTGATAGGGGCGTGCGATACGCGCGCGTTGTAGTCTTAGCTATTGGCCCTGGGAATGCGCCTGTCCTACCACGCATAGCCGGGATTGCGCCACAAACACCGCACGAAGGTTGTTGTCATGCTATGCTGATCAAGCGATATCCTCCAGCTCACGTCGCAGTGAGAGTTGAGCGATGCCTACCTACCAATATGTTGATTGTTGGTGGTGGATTGACAAGCATTCAGCTTGCAGACCTCGCAATTAAAAAAGGCGTAAACAAGGTCTGGCTACTTATGCGCGGTGGCGTCAAAGTCAAATACTTCGATGTGGATCTAGACTGGGTTGGAAAGTTTCGAAACTTCAATCAGGCAGCCTTTTGGTCGGCTGATACCGACGAGGGTAAGTAGTAGTACTCCCGACCGCCATGAGTCATCCCTGTACTAATGGCTCACAGAGCGATTCGAGATGATGGCGGAAGCTCGAAACGGTGGCAGCATGACCCCAAGATACCGCAAAATCCTCGATGCTCACGTCGCAAGCGGCAAAATCTCACTCCACTCCCATACAACCCTGGAGTACGTTAAGTGGGATACAGATCTGTGCCAATGGACATCGGTTGTCACATCTCCTGCGCTTGCACTACCACCGATCGACTACATCGTTTTCGCGACTGGCATACAAACTGATGTCGAACACCTCCCACTCCTCAAAAACATACGAGAGGCCTACCAGATTGAATATGTTGGTGGGCTACCATGTCTAAACGACGATCTAATGTGGGCTGACGGTGTCCCTCTGTTCGTCACTGGTCGGCTTGCAGGACTCCGAATTGGTCCGGGGGCGCCTAATCTAGTGGGTGCCCGAGTGGGTGCCGAGAGGATTGCTTGGAACATTCAAGATGTTCTCAGGAAGTCGAACCGTAATCACGGTACAGAAAGCAGTGACAGCTCGCTTGAAGACAGCGATGTGGACAAGATAGCTGCTTATGCGGCTGGGAGACGGAATCGGTTCGATAGCTTAGTTGGCATTGATAAAAATTAAGGTGTAGTAGATTTGACATGCACTTGCGGGCCAATCTTCGGATTCTGTGTTTGCAGCTCTTCCAGACCGATATCCTTTGTTACAAGCTCCGTCGTTGATATACTCAGTGGATGATGTGGCCTCTTGCCTGGTTTGTTGCCTCCAGAACTTCGCGACCAGCTCTTGTTTGAGGTACTGGCACTAACATGACGCTGGAAGTGGAATCTATAGAATGAGGAGAGCAACGGCAAGCAGCCTGCCATGATGGCCACTGTCGTCTCAGCAGTACTAGCCAAAATCAACCGAAGTGTCTATGATAGTTGTTGACCACTTACGCTAGCATAATAACGGTCATATTGTAAACGGTAGGATTAGTGTTCTTGGTGAGGGACTGCCAGATCAGTCGAGCAAGACTAAATGCGATACCACTTATTGGTCAGCTAGCATCCTCAACGCACTGTATTGAATGCATACTTACGCTGATCCAAAACTAAGAACAACTACACAGGCCACCTTTTTACCGATCGGCATGCGGAGTCCCCACACCGCGACAATTGCAACTATGAGGATCGCAAACTCAGTGATTACGTTAATTGCGGAGGCTGTGATAAGGAGTAGCTGTAGAAGAGACGACCGGTCAGCAATGTTTCGACTATGAGGTTACGCAGACGTACATGCTGATCAAGGCAACTGCCATTGGCCTGCGGAATCTTGTGCCCGACGCATTGTAACTGAATGAGCAGAATGAGCACCAGACAGTATACGACGTTGAAGGCCACCATGAACCATATCCAAAACCACATCTGGCGGGATCCGGTCTGGTGAGGCACGAATATCCGTAGGTAGAGTAGCAGGATGGCGATTTTGGCTAGGGTGATGTCGACGCGGGCCATGATCATAATGTCGTTCCAGTACTAGCCACACTGATTAGCAGCGGTCCACGTTACCTCGGGTGATGTATACCTTGATGAAGTGCGTGTACTCAGATTTTGATACATTCCAGATGTCTACACCTCCACCGTTCTCCACAGCGCCGAACGTAACTCCCAGCAGTACAATGAAGAAAACCTAGCGAAGTTACTCCTGATCGACCTTTAGACACCGATGATGACTTAGCTTACCCAAGCCAACAAGCTTGTCCCTAGAGGATGCTCAGCCAGAACCATGTGAGTGACATGTGGGAAGAAAGCGAAGTTTTTACTGAGAGTATCGACTCACAGTCATCCCACCAAAGTGACTTGGTGATTCGAGCCCGAGTGTAGATACGGATGGCGACTAGCAACGTGACTAAGCCAAGACAAACACTCATGACAATGTAGACGGTCTGGGCCTTTGAAGGGGGGTCTTTAAAATTGGACGTTGTCCCATGAGGAGGCGCAGCGGCTGGCGTGACAGCCATGACCTCTGACCGTTTGAGACGCAAAGTGGAGAAGATGACGGGAAGACATGCGCAAGCGACGAAGAAACGCTTATATTGCGCGGCGCTCCAGGGGAAGTTTTTTCAATCGCAAGCTGACCGGTTTTGATCCCCGCTGTGGTGTAACTCAATTACCTAGTTCTCGAATGAATGGATTGGGCTAGATTGGGCGGACAGCTGGAGAGCCACGACCAGACACACATGGTGTATGCCCCATGGAGGAAGATCCAGACGATACGCATGTGGTACAGGGGTCACCAATGGCTGTCCAGGCCATTGCGATATCGTGTTCCCTAGCGCGCGGGACGTTATGAGTGGCTCGTTTGCACGCTCCCCAGCAATGCTACTAAATTTGGGAGAAGCTTCGCTGGCAGCTGAGGTTGATACGAAAGAAGGTAAACGATAGCGAACACATTCCTCGTCCTCGCTCGTGTGCGTGCGGGGTAAGCGTCCTGGCAGCGCCACCCAAGCAACTGTCAGCGGGCCTTCCCTTTCGCCAATGATAGCTTTGTACCTTAAATCGACCCCAAGTGCCATTCATCTTCAGCCTGGCTACCTACCACTTATCCGGATCTTGTCGTACATTGCATCAGGGACAATATGGTCGCCCTCGCCGGCACGACGCGAACTCCTTTCTGTCATGTGGTCGTCTTCCTCTTTCAACTCATGTTCTTGACTACGGTGGCCCAGAACACGACACACCTGAACATCACGGCAATTGGTGCAGCTGACGGAAGATCGACAATCGAGTGCTGGCAGATCACCCGGCCATTCGATATATCTGCAGACCCCGGAACTGCAGGGACCAAAGCGCAGCAGCTAGGCGACACAACCAACCTCACGTTCACCATCCTGCCCCCAAAGTTCGACGGTGGTATACACAACGCTCCGGCCGTTCAGTAAGTCACGTGATGGGCGCTTTGCTTAACCTGCCTACAGTATCCCGCCAGCCGCTGATGCACTGCTAGATATGTCGCCTTCACTTCCGGTCTTGCTGTCGTCACACTACCGGATGCTGATGATCAGGCTATTATTCACGGTGGCAAGTATGGACTGATCATTGCGGCCGACATTGCTTCAGTGAGCACAAAAGGCCATACCACGCGGTACCCAAGCGGCAGCACGACTACTGCGTTGCAGATACGGATGAAGGATAACATCCCGCCTGCGCATAGCATACTTCATAGAGGGGCCTGCCGGCAGGACGAGCTTGCCGGGCTCTGATAGGTCAGCGGTTCAGCCCGTCATATTGCATACTGGATCATTTCAGCTTTAAATGTTGTCGGAAGGGGGATGCATCGAGAACCGTATAAGGCGATAAATGCTCCTGGAGGAACCCAGTTATTACTATCTCAGGATGTGCTCGTTTGCATCCTTTTAATGCTACTCCAGTGTCCTCCGACACTCTTCCCTCGCTTCATGCCAACCTTGGATCAGCCCGAGGCAACACAACCTCAGCTCATACGTCATCATGAATTTGTCTGATGTGCTGACCTGATTGGGCCCATTAGCATCGAAATCCTTGTCGGACACTCCGACTATTCCATATCCTTTCGGGCTGCTTTGGGAATATGCCATGCTGATTTCCCAATGTAGTACCATGTACTAACGAGAATACCTTGCTAGTTTAAGGCCGCTAGTATAAACAGAGTACGCGAACCAACAAAACTAATTTCCGACAAACGTTCTCTCGCACGGTATGGCAGCCGTAGAAATGTATAAATTGACATCAAGTAAAATATTAGACTACCCGCGCAGTGCGATTCATTGGCAAATTTTTTACAGGATCCCTTCACTACTATGCTTTGGTTCACCACTCTCAGTAAGAAGCCAAACAGTCAAGAAAAACGACGCAAGGTGGGCATGCTAATGGACTGCGTAGTCGCCGCTAGTGGCCTTGCGGCTGTATCCGCCGACACTCCATACCGGCCTGGTTCCCCCCCTTCCCCGTTTCCTTCCAAGGCTGCGGCTGCTCGCCTTCACATCAATCCCGACACAGCTTGCGAGCAAGCTGATAATGCCACGGAGTCACGCCAGGTGCAGCTTGCGGCCTGGATCGAGTGTCAGATTCTAGGTGAGTGTAGCAGACTGTGTTGCACCGCTCCGCTCTCAGTAGCTAATAATGCACCGTAGCATTCTATCCTTATCCCCGAACAGACACTGCAGAAGATACCGACTGGGTAGAAGGTTACACCAAAGCATTCCATCCCGACGGACGATTCGGATACAACAACACCAGGTACAACTACGATGGCTTCTTGCAAATTTACAAAGGCTTCAGTAGTGCCATCGGGAAGAGCTACGGAACAGGGTGGCAACAATGGCGTGATTACTACGTGGCGTCGCCGGACACATGGGACCCTCAGGGCAAGGGTGGAGTAGTTACTGCTCAGGGTTTCAACGGTGGAGTACTCAGGAATCAGTCCGTGGCAAACAATTATCCAAATGCTGCGTACATTATAGTTAAGGAGATTGAAGGGAGACGCTGGATCTGGGAGCTGAGGGAGCACGGTACGTCACCTAGTGCTCAAACATTGCCAGAGGTAGGTCAGAAATGGCCGTGCGATGCTGTGTATGAGGTCTGCGCATAATTCGGGGCAGATTAGCAGATGGGGACGGGTAGAGAGAGACTTTTGCCAATCTACGAATCTTGAGTGATTCGATGTTACCAGCACTATGGTCGCCACCGTAGCCGGCTCCCAAGTCCATGTTGGTCATGTTCAATTTCTTTTCAAAATGAGGTTACTAGAAGCAATGGCTCATAGTCCAGTTTGGAAGCTTTAAAGTGATCGTAAGTAACTCGAAGGCACTTTACCCTGCCATTGAATATGTGGTCTCATGTCACGCCTTCGCACCATGCTAACACCTTTGGTCTCACGGTTGGTCCCTTAAACATAGCCGATAATCTCGTACTTCAAGACCCACTCCCCTTTATCTTGGCCGTTTCGTGACATGGTGTTTGTGTTAATCCTACGATCTGACAACGCCGTCTTGTTGAATATTGGAGTCCCAGCGACCAGGCGATCACCCATCAAGCATATTATCGTTTTCATAAGTTTTGTGCCCACGTCCCATAGGAACAAAGTGGAGATTTTTAACTAGTTTATGTGTCTAGTAGATTCTAATTACTATATAATAGGCCCTATTAGCTGCCTAATATTAGTTAACCTATATCTAGTCCTATATTACCTTTCCTATTCCTATATTACCTCTACTAATGTTATACAGCTAATAGAGCCTATTATATAGGAATTAGAATCGACTAGATATGTAAACTAGTTAAAAATCTTCACTTTGTTCCCATGGGACGTGGGCACAAAACTTATGGAAAGCACCGATAAGAGAGACAATGATGCACACTACTTAGACTAGCATGATAGAGGTCTCTCGCGCGCGATGATTGGGTGAAGCTAGGAAGGCCATTATTAGGAAATAAGCCTGGCACAAACACATGCCTCGTTATTCTGCAAAGGATCAGAAAGACCAGAAACAAGAAAGTTCACCAGACTAGCATAGTTTTCTCGGACAATCCAGTAAGGTTTTCGCGACAAAAATTCCTTTTTTTGTATATGAATCTGTCCGAGTCGTTCGTGTTGAACCTCAATGTTATTCCGACGAGGCAGACAGAAGGGACCCAATGCATAGCGAGGGCAGCCTCTGGTGACTTTTCTAGGTTCTCTTCGCCATCAATAGATTCTCCCTTTGCTTCCCTCTCGGTAAACCTAGCGAGGAACTTTGTAGTGGGTATTGTTTTTGAGGTGGCTAGTCAAAGTGCATATTATATCCAATGAATGTTGTTATACCTGTTTGTTCGGCAACCCACGACATTCTCGATCAGGCAAGGTCGTAACAATGAAGAGCACAAAGTTGCTTAGACTTGATGAACAAACATCAAGGGGGCGAGGTCGGCTACAAGCTGATCTGGGCGTAATGGATCGAACAAGGGACAGATAGCAAATAGAGTACAACACCCAAGAGATCATGATATCTAGACAAGCTGATCGATCTGTGCAACGCAAGCGCCCCAATTACCAGTGCGAACATCAAGAGTATCTCCTGCCTTCTCATGCCAAGCCTGTGATAGTTTCGAAGTCGTCGAGGTTCTAATGTCTGACTGCTCCTGCTCCAAGGCTTAATTCTATGGTCAGAAAGCAGGAGATTCTAGGAGCGTACTCATCGGCTTTGTAGTGGCGGGAGAATGCGAACATGAGTGTAACCGGCGGGGAAGCGAGCAGTAACACGAGGCGTGTTCACTTCGTGGCATCCTCCCTCTCATTACGTGGTTCGTTGGGCATCGCATTTGACGTAAGTCGGCGAGTGGACCCCGTGGATCAAGAGATAGCATTATACATAGGAGTAATGTATGGTAGATGCCAATGCGAAAGGACGTGGCAGCATCCGGGCTGGGGCCCACGGGCTTCACACGATCACGTGCACTAGCGCTTTCCAAGGGTGCTGACCTTTTGAATCAAGAACGTGCATACAGCACGTTCTCCGAGTCACCTAACGCACCGAAGCCAGTACATATCACTTCCCACTCGTGCTAGACCACAACCTTGTTTTCGTAACAGTATTGCATTTATACAACATCATTGCTGAACAGTAGTCGCTCAGAGGTATCATTCCACCCGTGCAAGCCGAAGCGCTAAACCACAACCGAAACCTGTCGTACCCACTAGTGGACATAGAAAAAGCCGATACCCATTCCCCCCAGGGTATATGCAGTAGTGGGAGATTTGCCGCCTGCTAGAACGCCAGAAAAGATAAAATGAGGGTGAAGATAACGCTGACCCAAAGCTCAAGCCGGTGAAATCAGCACCGGTCATACAACACACATTGAAAGAGCTCAGGGTCAACGACCGAAGAGCCCGTTACCGCTTCCTACGCTGACTGCACCAAGAGCACTTCTCTGCGTCAGTGAGACCCTCGCTGAATCTGGCCGCCCTGGTATTGATGCACCGGGGCGCATGCCACCCCACCGCGGTGGTTGGTCGTCTGACGGCGCGTCCATGTGCGCTCCAGCAGGACTTGACATGCTGTAAGGTTCTCGTCCCAAGCCTACTATGTTACGAGGTATCGATCCTGGTGTTTCCGCGTACATTTGATGCTCTCCGGGATGTCGTTTCATTTGCAGGACAGGGGACTCCGACTGTCCGATGCGGCCATGGTTATTCTGGAGGCCGCTTGAGGGCGGATTTGAGTGCGCTTCGATGGTGGAGGCTGATCCATTTGGTGCTTCCGTCCGCCTTTGGCCTATAGGGGTGTGATAGCTGGACACTCTTGGTACACCAGAAGCAGCTCCGTAGTGTGATTGTTGATGCGACTGCTGATGTGCTGGATGCTGCGGGTTCGCCCATGGAGTTCGTTCGATGAATTGTTCTTCCGCGGCTGCCTCATCGGCGGTCGAAGTTCTCCCGTAACTTGGGCGCACATATGCGGGAGCTGAGGCTGCTGCAGGTGCTACCGTGGGACGAGTCACTATCTGAGAGATCGTTAGCTCAGGAGTGCGTGGTAACCGGCTGATTGACTTACCTTCATGGCTCGCAAATCATCTTCAATCTCAGATGCTCGTGCGGGTCTGATCTCAGGCGCGGCGGGGAAGCCGACATACTTGGCAATACCAGAGAGGATAGAGACTTCCAAGTTGTAAGCGGTCTGATGTCGGATTTGATCCGACCGCTTCTCGGGTAACTTCATCGTGTATTCGACTTCATCGACTCCCAGCTGTCGACGTCCTCGCTGCAGCTCGTAGATTTTCTGGTTACACAGAGAGAGTATGTCCTCCCGCTTGTCTCGGACGGTTTGGAAGTATTGACTATGCAGCTGGTGTCGCTCCGCCGTTGTTATGATCTCAAGGTTTTTTTGCTTGTATTGCAACAGTTGTCTTTCGTATGCGATCTTATCAGCTCGCCGGTCATCGACAGCCTTTATCATAGCGAGGTATTCGGGGTGCTCGCAATTAGGCTGCTTGAGCATCTCCAGCTCCAGTTCGCATTGGGCTATCTGTTCGTCGCATAATCTGTTCGCAGTGAGCAGATTGTTCCTCATCAGTGCACAAGGACGCTCACTTTTCACGGAAGATCTTGAACTTCTTCTGGATCCTGCCGAGTTCTTCGATCGCATGCTTCTTCTTGGCCACTGGACGTACGTTAGTCAGTGTTTAACTGGTACGGTGGGGCCACCTACCCTCTTCGTCCACAACTCCGCTGTCGTCTTCCTCATCGTCACCATCGCCTTCGCCTTCTGGACCCTCGATGCTGGCCAATGCCTCTTGCGTATGCGATATATCCTCCAGCTTTCGCTTTCCTCTCCTGCCACCTTTCCGTGGTTTGGTGTGTTTCGCGACTGTAGCTAGTTCTGTGACGGCCTCCGTTGCAATATCAGCCTGCCGTTCTTCAAGCTCGATCTCTTCCTGCGCTAGTTGCGAGATGCGCTCTTCCGCAGTTTCTAACTCTTCCTCCGCATCTACTTGCTCTGAGCTGTCGACTACGTCACCGCGGCTCTCATGCTGCACGGAGTCTTTGGCAGTTCCGCTTCGCTTTCTAGCAGGCTCGTCGACCTGCTCCTCTGGAGTGCTTGCCTCTTCGCTCGAACGCTTTCTTTTCTTCCCCATGCCCTCTGTGAAGCTGGCCGCTTCCGATGAAGCCGCGAGAGAAAGAGCATGGAGCGCCGCATTGCCGTCGGTTGGCTTGCCAAGCCTCGTATCATCAGTCCCGTCAAAGTGTGTGTTTTCATTCTGGTCGACCGTTTTCGAGTGCGCGAGCTTGCTCGGTGATTTTTGGTATGTGAATTCGGAATCTGTGGCCGCGCGCGTTGTCTTTTGGGGCGTGTTATCCAAGCGCTCCGTTTCCGCTTCCGAGTCGTTCTCTCCAATGTCCAAAGCTGCAGCCGGTCGCGACGTGGGCTCATCCTGATCGTCTGAAGCGTCCCCGAGCTCGCTCAAGCTGCTAGACCGGTCATCGCCGTGGTTGTCATAGGGGACGTTGCTCGACTCTACCGCCTGAGGCTCGGAAGACCCAAATCCCGGTGCAGCTAGTGTGGACAGCATCGCTGCAGCGTCGATCTCGCGTTCAGTTGTGTCCAGCGCAGGTTGCGGTTGCGCGGGTAGATGAGAGAGAGATTGACTGGAGGGATCGCGACGACTGTTGTTGGAAGTAGGAATCGTTTCTGCGAAGTAACACATTGCAGTCAGCTATACATCCTGCTGGTAGTGTATTGAGGAGTATATAGCAAGCACGTTATCTTTTGCTTTTCGGCGCTCTCCCTCGATGCATTGGGCTTCGGTACAGCTCGCACGACAGCCAGGGACCTCGATGAGGCCCGGAGCCGACCGACAGAACACAACATGAAGCCTACCGATAAGAACTGCGGGACATACCTTGTGCTTCGGCGACGTCAGTACTGAATTCCGGGGCCGTTTTGGAAGCGCTGCTCCTCGCTCGCTGGTGCGCGCTCATGGTGCGCCCAGCGGGAAGCTGCGTCACCTCTGCTCCAATATGGTGTATATGTGTTCTGGAGCGGATATAAGAATTCGCAAACACCAGAAGCTCGTGGGAAAGAGGATAGCGGTAGTCGCGGTGGGCGAGCGAAAAGGCTTCTGCAGCTGGGAATGACGCGGGTGCCGAGGTGCGGGCGGGGACAATTCAGGGCAAAGCAGCCTTCGCAAGGCTCTCAGAGACGTGGGCGAGTGCTGGCGCAAGCGGCGATCGCTGTGCAGCATCAGAGGGCGTGGGGAGGAGACAACGGCGAGCGGGCGGAGCAATGGTGGAAACGGGCCTGTCGCTCGCTCACTCAAGTCACAGGCCATTCACGCGTGGTATTGGTCACGTGCCGGCGCACTAGCGGGGATGGCACCGTGCGCTAACCGAAACTTTTGCTGTGCTTGCTCTTTGGCCAGCAAACAAATCGCAATTGCCAGCACACCTCAGGGAATATGGGTAGGCCAAAGAAGAGCAGCAGCGCGCTTGCTGCCGCCGACCAAAAGTCGTTTGATCCAAACCTTACATCGCTATTCGCAAGCAGTGTACGTTTTTGCGCCTGCGGCAAGTTCCGCAGGGCGTCACTACACTGTAGAGGCATAATACTAACATACTGCACAGTTGGGACCAGTCAAACTCCCACCAAAATCGCGATACCAGGAGCTTGTCAAACAACGCACAGCCGAGGTTTCTAGCGAAGATCAGGAAGACAATGATGCTACATTGTCTTCCATTAGCGAGGACATCGACGACTCTGATGATGATTCAGACGCAGCCTCGGACGACTCCGATGACGCAGCTGAAGTACCTTTAGATGAGGAAGAGGAAGAGTCCGAGAGCGAGGCTGCAGTGGCTCAAATAAATGGACCCGCAGTGACTCGCGCGCAAGAGCTGTCGAACAAGAAGCGAAAGCGGGGCGGAAAAGACGAGGATGTGGAGGATGTATACATGCAGAAAATTGCGCGAGAGGAGGCTAAGGAAGAAGAGGAGCGCAAGAAGAAGCGCAAAATCAAGGATGCAGACGTTGAAGACGAGGAGGTTGGCGTAGCGGCAGAGTCCGAGGAAGAGTCGTTCACGATACCGAAGCACGAGACATTGGCCGGAGCGGACGGCAAAAGCGACGAGGTTGAGAAGGCTGCCCGAACTGTCTTCCTCGGAAACGTCTCCAGCGATGCCATTACTTCGAAATCAGCAGAGAAGCAATTAAAACAGCATCTCTCGTCGTTCATAGCAGACCTAGCGGACAATAAGCCGCCTCACAAGGTCGAATCCATCCGCTTTCGATCTACCGCATTTGCTGGTGCGTTGCCGAAGCGAGCTGCATTCGCAAAGAAGGAAATCATGGATTCCACCACCAAGTCCACAAATGCATACGTTGTGTATTCGACCAAAACCGCAGCACGAGAAGCCGCAAAACGCCTCAACGGGACGGTCGTACTCGGTCGACATCTGCGCGTAGACTCTATCGCGCATCCCGCCAAGGTTGATCACCGCCGCTGCGTCTTTGTAGGCAACCTAGGCTTCGTTGACGATGAAAGCAAATTGCCTATTGATGATGATAAAGAAAAGAAGAAGAAGAACAAGCCCCCGGGTGATGTCGAAGAAGGTCTCTGGATTCAATTCTCCAAAGCTGGCAAAGTGGAGAGCGTGCGCGTACCCCGCGACGCGAAAACCCGCGTCAGCAAAGGTTTCGCTTACGTGCAATTTGAAGATGAGAACGCTGTGGAGGCAGCGCTGCAGTTCAATGATCAAAAATATCCTCCCCTCCTGCCCCGAAAGCTGCGTGTCTCCAGGGCAAGGGCGGAGAAGAAGAAGAAAGACAAAAAGCCTGCGGGTCCTCCGCCCCCAAAAACCGACGAGGCGAAACCGAAGGGTGCATATAACGCCAAGATCTCTGCGGAGGAGAAGTCACAGCGTGGACGAGCTGGAGCCATGCTGAACAAGGCTGCGAAATTCAAGACTGCGGAGTCATTTGTGTTTGAGGGCCATAGGGCGAGTAGTAAGCAAGGTACTACCGGGTTGAAGCTGGGCGGGAAGACGAAGAAAGGACCAAATGGACGCAAATCAAGGAGCAAGGCGTGGAAAGCTAGCGGTGGAAAGAAATAGGCCACCTTCCTTCTTTACTCTGACTCCAGAGTAATTCAATTGTCATGACGAGGGCCTCAATTATTTAGCGGATTGGCTCATGCATTACAAAAATTACATGCATCTCCTCCCCATCGCCTCAGAATCGATCTCGATATCCTGCATCACCTCAGATCCACCCTTTTCAAACAACTTCGACGACGACGGGCGCGCACCTACACACGATGCGGCGCTTGCTTCGTCGGCTATGAATTTGTTATATTCCGCGGGCTACACCCCTGACCCACGTTTTGGGTACTCAACGTCTACAAAAGTCCCTCTTCGATCTAAGTTCTATCAGCTTGCTCCTCACCGCTCGCACGGTCCTGAAAGCTTACGAAGATTTTATGTAGATCCTGTCCAGAAGTCATCGTTGCCCTAAATAGCTATTGGAGATTAGTGCCCGACCGAACATCTATGCCGAGAAGGCAGGGCTCTTCATATTCGTCAGAAATTTCCTCGTCTTATCCAATAGCTTCTTTTCGGTTGCAGACAGAGGAGGGCGATTTACGTGACCTTGTTCACTATACGTCCTTATATAGCGGTGATGTTGTAACAAGGGGGTGAGGATCATCACTATCGCGTTCTCAACGGCCTTATAGGATTTTGTTCCGTTGTTGTCGACGAGGCTTGTGTGGATAGTGGCGAGAACGTTAAGAGTATCTGAGTGGGAGACGTTGCGCATCATACCTTGCTACATAGGTTTGTCTGCTTAGCTGCCGATGATATATCGCACATCGCGGGAATGTCGGCCAGGATGATATCTACTATATAAGCAAGAAGTTTGTCCGAATTGCCTCTGCCCGAATTAGATGAGAGAATGTTACGAGTCATGTAGGTAAGATCTATGATGGCTTATACGTGTTCACTTGCACGTGTACTGGGTTATGGAGGTGGGGGCGGCATCACCGTCGGCAAAAATCCTGCATCGGATTCGTAACGCTGTGCCCCAGTATACGGCGTATCGAGACTTCGTCCCCTCTGACGTACGTAACAGTCGCTGCTGTAAGTGGCCATGTGTTACGTTGTCTACTCTGATCTTCGGGCAAAAGATCTGACCGGAAAGCCAATTTTGGTTCATGAAGACCACCAGAACAAGTGCTTTGTGCACAGTCTTCATGACAGTACGACCGGCACTAGGTATTCCCTAGTAGACTGGACTTGTCATTTACTAGTTGTGCCGCAAGATTGACAATTGTCTGAGTTGCCGCCGACTGCGGGTCCACGATCAACGAATGTGGCCAGCCTGTTTTCTTAGAACCAAGAAATGGGGCAAGACACATCATTTTGATTCAGAGAGCTCGATGCATCGTCGATCTTTACACGAAACGCCATGGGAAAGGCCACGTAAAACGTACGCTTTCTTCTGAACTGTGCCTCACATGCCTTTCGAGTATAAGGTAGCTGTTACAAAGCGTACATTATGCATTCTACATAACCCTCGATCAAAGGCCATTGTTTCGGAACCACAATGTTTGTTGCACAGTTTCTCTTCGGCGTTCTTTTTGCCACTGTTAGTGTGGCTTCACCCAACCTACAATGGAATTCCGCTCGTTCGTTGACCTCCACTCCCCCTAATGGTCACCCGATTTACTCGAATGGAAGTCAACTTGGACAGGGAACAAGGACACCTTCGTACCACCTCACTGTTGAACGCTCCATTCGTGTATCGAACAGCACTAGGATTTACCAGCCACCCGTATCATTCCGCCTGCAGCTTTTCAACATCACAGGTAGCGCACCTGCGTTATTACACGACTCTGGCCCTGGCGGTCTCTATCCGATTGTCCCAAAATCCATTCCAGACTGTCTCAACACGTGTTCCTTTCCCATATTGCCCCGAAACGAATCATTACTAGGTGATACAAGGCTCGCGATAGATCAAAGCGCAATGGGGACACCAAATGCGAAGACAATGATGAGCCTGAAACTTAATGGGAACGAGACAGAAGTTCCCTTTGAGAAAATAGATGCAGGGGCTACCAAGCTACCCAGATGCTGGTTTGATGACGGTGGCAGGTGGACAGACCAGGACGGTTGCAAGGTGAGTTGGCCGGTTTTTGTTTTTACTCGAATGCTGACTGTTGTAGACGAGTTCCGCACACTGTCTTTGGGCTGCATCTGTTTAGCACACAGTATAAAGTCTTTTCAGGCCCGATGGTTGCATGATTCGGGTATGGCTGGGTTTTGCTCGTAAAGTCATACCTCTCCTGATACTGAGGAGCTTTCTTATTTGACTTGACATTCCTACCGATGGTATTTGGCTCTGTGCAGAGGAGAAGGTGATGATGATTTTGTCTGTTTGCTCTTTGTTTAGCATGTTGTGTCAATGAAACGAACAGGGTTATTGGATCTAATAAAAATTGGACTGGGGAGGAAGGAGATGCGAGAAAGCAGTCACTACCACAGGCAAACCATGATGTTACGTCTCCGTTTTGTGCATTAATCCTTGCAGAAACATCGGATTTGGTGCTTATTCATGTGCACTCTTAAAGGCATTTCTCTCTTGCTTGCTGTTGTTCCAATTCCAATCAAGGCCCGCTCATGGATCAAGGACGCATGTCCGGTTGAGACCAAAGCCACGATATCGAACCATGGGTCGGAGTTCGGCACTATGGTCACAGTGCATGGTGCGCTATAACACTGGTATAACATCACGTTGCCTGACTTGAGATTCGCGCTGATTTGTTGCAGCAATTGGCCCTAGCACTGGGATTTTCCTTTTAGTTGCAATGGTGGGGATTTATCAGAGGCCGAAGAAGCTGAGGCTCGATGTATACGGGTTTACTTGTCTCGGAAGATCACTCACTCGATCGCCCTGCGGGGAGTACGAAGAGGAGCACAGTAAGAATTATTGCGCCAGCGGAGATCAATTTCAAAAAGCTTGCTCGATGAAGTGAAGCAGAGAATCTTTTTCAGCCCGTGTGGGGGAGGCCACTATCGGATCTCAGCTTCAAAAATCACATTCCAGCTCGGTGACTGGACACCACCGTATGACGATCTCCTCTTTTCCCCACCCTGAATGAGCACGGACAAGTCGACATCTCATGTCCAAGAGAAGATAGGCCTTAAAGGGAGAAACAATGCAAGATAATTCGGCTACAAGGGTACTGGCCACTGGAAATCGAACGAAGGGGAAGGGAGCTACTGGAGACTACCCGAAAATGGATTGTACATACGGGAAGACTGGGAACGGTCGAACGACTGTGCTCCTCGTTCTTCTGAATCCAGCTCGTGCGGTGTGCTGTCTTCTAGTCTCCAGCTGAAATTTCAATTTTCTCGTTCAAAGAACTCCACCACACACTGGTTCATGCCTAGCGCTGTCGCATCACTTTGGCATTACAACATCTCTGAGGCCACTGATCCTTCTACATGTGTATTAGTGCTTTGAATCGGGTGAGTATGAACACTTGTCGATCTAAAACTTTGGCTATTATAGGCCCAGTGTCTATGGAAGACATGACCTAAGAGATATCCTCATACTAGATCCACCGAATGAGTACATGCCCTAGAGTTTGGATGTGCTCTTATCCAAATTTACCGTCTCTGCGATGTGGTAATTGGGGTGAATGGGCAGATCGCCATGGCCCTTGGTTGCAAGATCGCGGATCCAGTCGATGCCATAGTCCCACCATAAGTGGCGCTCAGGCACCAGCGCCTCGGTCTCAAGGTAACGCCGTTCCACCGAACCCAGTGTGATGTCCAGCATATTTGGGAACTTGGATGAAAATTCAGCTGGATAAACAGCTGTGTAGGCAAGGTTTGTGCCACACCGGGAGCAGAACCAGCGCCAACGCTCATGTGATGATTCGTACCACTTTAGGAAATGGTCTTCGTAAGTCGACTTGGGGGTGAAAACATCCGATGCTGGCACGAAAGAAGTGCGATGCTCGTCTGACTGATCCTTGTGTTCAGTTGTATTCTGTCCGAGTGTGGCTGGACTGGCTTGAATGAGAGACACAGAGACCATTTCTACAGGCGCGCATAGCCACGCCGGTAACAGAGAACCGGTCGCGCGCCGACAGTCATTACAGTGGTCTAACACGAGGAACGGCAACGACACAGGCTGATCAGGTGAAGCCATCGGATGTAGTGGTCGATCTGATACACGTGGGATGGAGAGACGATAACAAACGGCGCCGCAGTTGCAGCCACCCTGGATCCTGAGAGCTTCGTCCGGCAATGGCATTCTTGTGCAGTGACAAGACAGTAGAGTAAAAGTTCCGTTGTCTTCCGACTTGATATGGGAGACTGGTCTTATTGTGATGACTGGATGGCTTTATATGGGTGCAGCTCGGAGTGCGGGGTCGGAGACGTCAGCTGTTACGATCGGTGATTTAAGAGATGATCTATGAGCACTCAGATGAGCCAAGTGCCTCGATGCTGTGTGCGTATAGGGTTGTGGTTCAGGGCATGGTGGAGTAACCAATATTTCTGGAAAACCTGTTTTTTCACTTCGCAAATGTTGGGGTGTCGCTGGACGAAGTTGTGTTTCGGTCTTCGTGTGATGAGCTTACGGCGAAATTAGTCACGCCGCCAGGCTGCATTCCAGCATGGGGGCCATACTAGGCTCCTGTGGAGTGCCGGCGGCGCTCTTTCATTCTTGTTATGTCCTCGCTCCATGTGGATAGGCGTTGTCGTCTCTGTTGCTCGAATGACCAGAGCCGAATAAGCCCAACTTGCGGCGTGTGGAACAATTCATTTGGTCATTACCGCATTAGCTGCGGTATCCCACAATTCGCTTATCATGATACGAGGTTCCGTGAAGTCGTCGTGGCACATGTTCAAACCCACTCTGATAAACAATGTGGCTTCATGGTGTACGGATGCACCAACGGCGACGAAGAAGCCTGGAAGCGTATCATGGCGAATAAACAATTAAGCACAACAAAGCCGCCCATCGGCAAATGCAAAGGTTCTCTTTCCTCCCAGTACCGAGCAAATTGATCCCTGACTTGGAACTACGCCGGTACTGTATTAGTCAAGCAGGATACTCGAGATCCTATATTTTCCATGATTCCCGATTTCCTCGGTCTGTCGAGGCCGACGCTGTCAGACTGTTCTGCGATTCGGATAGAGATACATACCCCAATGGAGACGATGACGGAGGACCGCGGTCATGAGCGAGCATCATGATTGACGGAACAAGCATTCATGGTTTAGTAGGCGGATTCGCGCGACTGAAGGATAGAACCGATCATTAGAGGTCGACTTGGGTGCGTAAGATATCCAGCGACGTTGTCGAACCTGCTGTGAGGTTCGGCGTTGCCTTCCTGGTTCCTCGAGTTGGCAGTGCCTCAACGGGAGAAGTTGGGATGTCATCGCGACGAAGGGGATGCCGATATCGTTCCATTACCGTGATCATTGATAGTAGCACAGTGGCCGAAGGTATGGCTTGGACGTCCTGGCAGTGGTAGTCTTCTGTAATCGTCCGCACTACTATATTATATACAAATCTACATACTTGCTATAGATTGAGTTACCCTAGGGTGTATTAACCATGGTACTATCAGTAACCTTTATATGTCTTCTCAGGAGCGAACCTTGATCCTTGCGAGAGAGCGTCTGCTAAAAGTGTGAGTCTTTCACTCGGCTCAAAACCTATATATGCTTGAGTCAGTAAGTGGCCACAAAAAGCGAGTGCAGTGAGGAAACTGATTAGCTTTGGCGCCGGGTCGAAGGATTATCACGTAGGTAGGCCCTCAGCCACACATCGAACACCGGGACATTAGCCGTCACTCAGATGGACCGCTTCATAGTAACCGACATGCCTCGCGCTGCTGCCTTCGCGGCCCCGGCTCGTACATCCAAGACTGTGAGATGCCCCTCGCTGTCCCGCTGCCGCAGATTTTTCTAATCCGCAATGAGCACCACAGTGCCGGTGACTACGGCCAATGCCTCAAATCAATCACCGTTAACTCAGCCCACATCCACTACAGGACAGCCAGGTCCTGTGCTAGTCGCTCGTACTGACGTTCCGTCCACGCCATCTTGAAGACCGAGCCTATCATGGCAGTCACTTCGCTCATTCCCTTCACTATCAGAGAAGGCGTCGGCCTAACTAGGCTGGGCAATTGCACTTCCTAGCGTAGTATTCACCATAGCCGCGCTATCCCCTACTTTCGCATCACAAGCGATGTCAGAGAAGTCGCTGCAGCTAGCAGAATGTACGGCTTTGAAAGACTATATCGAAGAGTTCAGGGAATGATTGACTCCTGGAATGCAGAGCCAAGCATGCGTGAAGGCTACGAAGGCATAGCTATCGCCTCCGCCTTATGTGAAGGTTGACATACTGGACAAGAGGAAGAGGGATGTGCTGTACGATCGGTTTGAGCTGCATGGATCGGGTTTTTAACTGCATGATGAAAAGTCACACATTAGTTTGCCAGGAGTGTCGCATTGGGCCATCTAGTTCGCGGTACTCTTTGTCATCGGCTACTCCATACCAGTGTACGCGTACAGCTCGCGTTTGGGTCGACGCCCAGCACTCATACGTCGATTGTCCATTAATGAACAAAAGAACAGCTCATCCTGGGTAGGTTGCCTCGCAGTGGGCACTTTGTACAGATCATCTCCGGTATTGACGATCGTGCGCTGATGCAGAGGGAGTGAATTGGTAGAATACATGATTCGGTGAGTGTTGGTGAAACGGAGACCTTCGCGGTGACGACGTCAGGAACGTTAGGGTCCGCTTTGGTCGGAAACGGAAACGGCACGACCCTGGTAGCACGGCCACTGCCACATGTCGCCTCACCTCAGACATTCCCACGCGACTCAACTTTTACTTCCATCGTTGACACACTCTCCAGTAGACACACACTTTGCAGCCCATCGCTCAAAGCCACTGCGAAGATATTCCGCCGCACGCCGCCGCGTCACGTTGCCCGTTTCGAGCGCGCCAAGGCTCCGCTGCCGCCTTCAGCTACTGTAGATACGAATACGACACGAGGCTGTGGTTTGCAACCAGACAGCTGTCCCTAAAACAGCGCCCTCTCTCCTCGATCGCCTGCGCACCCCATTCCTCTATGCGTCATGAAACTCCTTAAGGGCATATGGCTGCCCGCCCTCGCGGCGCTCGCGCCGTTCGCTGCGGCGAAGAAAGATGAGCCGCTTGTCGAGAAGACCGACTTTGCCAGCGAGCTCCTCAACATCTTCTACTTCGACGATTCCAATGTCGCCATGCTTGTCGAGCTCGATTCGGAGAAGGTGTTCCGCTCTACGGACGCTGGAAAGTCGTGGGCAAAGGTCAAGGACGATGGCAAGGACATGCGGACAATCGGCATAGTCAGGAACCCGTTTGATAAGAATGTCGCCGTTGTGCTCGGAGAGACGGAACATTACATCACCTACGACCAGGGCGAGAAGTGGAAGAAATTCAAGACGGACGAAACTCCCTCGCTGGGCAATCCTCTGAGCTTCCATGCATCAGACAACAAGAAGATACTGTTCCATGGTGGAGACGATTGTCCCTTTTTCGGGGCATGCCTTGGAAAGGTCAGCCGCAGCTTGTTTGCACAGAGCTACTGAAGCTAACTCGTGCCTAGACGTTCGTTACGAAGGACGGCTTCGAATCGCTCAAAGTTGCCCGTGAGAGCCGGAAGATGTGCCTGTGGGCGAAAAGCACCGAGAACTTTGCCATAGACGACAATTCGCTCGACGACCGAATACTGTGTATAGTGGCAGGGAAATACTCCCAACGGTCCAAGGATTACAGAATCATGATATCTGACGACTACTTCAAGAGCGAGGATGAACCCGTCATGTCCTCTGGTCGCACTGTGCAAGGTATGACTAATATGGCTGCCGTGAAAGGGTATTTCGTCGCGGCAGCCAAGGCCGAACACTCCAACGAACTGTCCATGTACGTCACCGACGATACGAAGACATGGCACCACGCCGAGTTTGGAGGAGGCAAGATCGAGGAGGATGCGTACACTATGCTCGAATCCACGAACTACAGCATTCAGGTCGATGTGGTGACGAACCCATTTGCCTACATGGGATCGCTGTACACCAGCAATTCCAATGGAACATACTTCACGAAGAATGTCGACCACACGAACCGCAACGAGATGGGTTATGTAGACTTCGAAAAGGTGTCCAATATTCAAGGCATAGTGCTCGTCAATATTGTCGACAACGCGGATGATACGAACCCAATGGCGCTCAAGAAGATCAAGTCGCAAATCAGCTTTGACGACGGAAGAACCTTTGACGATTTGAAAGTTAAGGACAAGGACGAAAAGCTGCACTTGCATTCGGTTACCAATCTGCATAACAGTGGGCGCGTCTTCTCTAGCCCAGCTCCTGGTATCGTTATGGGAGTTGGCAACACTGGTAAATATCTAGGCAGGTATACCGATGGCGACTTGTATGTCTCGGACGATGCAGGACTTACGTGGGAGCGGGCCCTAGAAGATGCTCACAAGTACGAATTCGGTGGACAAGGTGCTGTGCTAGTCGCTGTCAACGACGAAGGTGACACCGACAAGATCATGTATTCGCTCAAGCATGGTCGCAAGGATACCTGGAAGGAGTTCAAGCTCGATTACAAGTTCCGTGCTCGAGAGCTTACGACCGTTTCCGATTCGACAAGCTTAAAGTTCATCCTCTATGTCTCTAGAATCGAGGAGGGCGAAGGCAGGAAACAGACCATCATCCACCTCGACTTCGCCGAATTGCACGAGCGAGAGTGTGGAGACGATGATTTGGAAGACTGGTCCGCTCTCAAAGACGAGAAGGGTGACGCCATGTGCGTTATGGGTCACAAACAGACCTTCAAACGTCGCAAGTGGGATGCCGAATGCTTCCTCAAGGAGGATTTCAAGGAAGCCAAACCAGATTTCAAACCATGCAAGTGCGACGAGGTCAGAGATTACGAATGTGATTACAACTTTGTGCCCGAAGGCAAAGGGAAGGACAAAAAGTGCAATCCTGCAGGCTCTCTGAAGCTACCCGAAGGTGCTTGCCAAGGCGATGCCAAAACGTACAAGGGTAGCTCCGGGTGGAGAAAGATTCCTGGAAATCAGTGCGAGGGCACTACCGATCGGGAGAAGGAGGTCGAGCGCGATTGTGACGCCGCTTCGGCGCCTCCAGCTAGCGGAGACATCAAGAACGAGATCACACCGTTTCCAGGGTCCAAATTCAAGGAATACTATTACCTTGAACGTCCTACGCAGGGCCGTGAAGAGAGTAAGGATAAGGATGAAACTGTCGTCATGCTTACAGACGAACAAGAGGCTTACATCTCGCACGACCATGGCAAGAAATGGAAGAAGGCAGTAGACGACAACATCGTTGCTATCTATCCCCATCAATACAACAACGACCACGTCTTCTTCCTTACCGCAACGAAAAAGTTCTATTACTCGTTAGATCGTGGTCTAAGGAACAGCATCCACTCCTCGGAAGCCCCACAGATGCCGACTTTGGAGGCTCAAATTATGCAATTCCATCCCGGCGAGTCTGATTGGCTCATTTGGGTCGGCGGTGAGCACTGCGAGAAATCAACCAACTCGGAATGCCACACTGTTGCCTCAGTGTCTCAGAAGAATGGTGCAAAGGACACTTGGGAGACTCTCTTGCCTTATGTGAAGAAGTGCGCGTTCGTCTGGCGTGAAGCCGGTCGCAAAGTTGACAAGAAAGAGGTCTTCTGTGAGCAGCATACAAACGAAGAAATGGGTGCCCCTATCGAGCTCATTTCCAGCGAAGACTGGTTCAAGACCAAGGACGTGAAGTTCAAGTCGGTGGTAGAATTTGCTACGATGTCCGAATTCATCATTGTCGCGACCAAGGGTGATGACGGCAAATCCCTTAAGCTGGACGCCAGTCTCGACGCAAAGACATTTGCTGAGGCGAAATTTCCACCGAAGTTCGAAGTTGACCACCAGACGGCATACACTGTCCTTGATAGCTCTACGCATTCAGTGTTCCTTCATGTGACTGTGAACAGTCGTCTCGACCAGGAATATGGCTCTATTATCAAGAGCAACAGCAATGGAACCTCATATGTCATGAGCCTCAACGGTGTGAATAGGAACACACAAGGTTACGTTGACTTTGAGAAGATGCAGGGCATTGAGGGTGTGGCGGTCGCTAATATCGTGGTCAATGCTGACAAGGTTGACCAAGGCGAAAAGAAGAAGAAGCAGACACGGATCACGCACAATGATGGTGCTGATTGGCAGCCACTTACACCCCCTGAAAAGGACTCAGACGACAAAAAATACAAGTGCAATGGGGAGGGCATTAACAAATGCGCGTTGCATCTGCATGGGTACACAGAACGCCCTGACCCTCGAGAGTCATATTCTTCTCCTACCGCTGTTGGTATCATGATGGGTGTCGGAAATGTTGGAGAGCAACTCACCACCGTTGGCGAAGCGAACACTTTCTTGACCACAGACGCTGGTCTTACCTGGAAAGAAGTCAAGAAGGGCAACTACGCGTGGGAGTTTGGCGACCAGGGCTCCGTCATTGTCATTGTTCGCAGAAACGAAGACACCAACCATCTATACTATTCCCTGGACAATGGCGAGACCCCTTTCAAGGAGCACAAATTCTCCGAAAATAAACACAGGATCGATGCTATTACGACGGTACCGAGCGACACTTCGCTGAATTTCTTGCTTTGGGGCAAAGATGGGAGGAAGTTGGTTGCGATCAATGTGGATTTCAGTGGTCTATTCTCCAAAAAGTGCGAGCTATCCGAGAACGACCCGACCCAAGGCGACTATGAGCTGTGGGAGCCACAGCACCCGATGCAAGGAGGAGACGATGACGCCTGCCTCTTCGGACATGTAGCTCAATATCACCGTAAGAAGCGCGGTGTCAACTGCTACAACGGTGAGCGCATCGACCATCTACACAACATCGCCCGGAATTGCTCCTGCACCCGGCACGACTTTGAATGGTAAGTCTGCCCAACGTGCTCCTCTCTCGATGGAACTAACGCTGGCAGTGATTATAACTACGAACGTAAGCCCGGTGGCGAATGCAAACTGATCGAAGGTCTCGAAAAACCAAACCCGCTAGCTGTGTGTGAAAAGGGAGCAGTAGAATACTGGGACCCCACAGGTTATCGCAAGGTTCCTGTATCAACATGTGAAGGTGGCAACGAGATGGCGCGTACCGGCCAGGTGCACCCTTGCCCTGGCCACGAAGAGGAGTACGAGCGCAGACACGGCGTGTCTGGCTTTGTCATCTTCCTCGCTGTCGTCATACCTTTTGCGGCTGCCGGTGGTATTGGGTACTATGTCTGGCGCAACTGGGACGGCAAGTTCGGACGGATCAGACTGGGTGAGGGTGCAAGTGGCTTCGACAGTGATAGTCCGTGGGTCCAATGGCCTGTTGCGGCAATCTCTGGGTTGGTGGCCGTCGTGGCTGCGATACCCTTACTCGTGGGTGCTGCTTGGAGAGCGGTGTCGAGTAGGTTCGGTGGCTATGGCGGACGCACGTACACGAGTCGCAGCTCCTTTGCTAGAGGGAGAGGAGATTATGCGGTTGTGGACGAAGACGAAGGGGAGCTGTTGGGAGAGGACAGCGACGAGGACGTGTAAGCTATTCGCTCGTGTAAGATTTGGGGCAAAGAACGATATAGATAGCATGGGGGAGTTTGTCTTTCGCTTTGGCTTTCTTTGCGTGGCATGAGCGACTTGGATGTTGTAGTTTGCATGTAGGGAACCTGTACATTCTCAATGATTCGCGCGGCGATGTGATACCGCGAGTGCACGTGTTCCGTGTAATTGGACCGTAAGAACGAAACAAAGCGCCTCCAAATCGGCGTGAGGCTACCGTGGAGTTACTGCACAAGCGGCCTTATACTCGCACTTCTTCTCCCACCGGTACCAGATACTCCAGATGTCTTGATTAGGTAACTCTGCCTCGCCCCCACTCCATCGGATGGTACGCTTCATCGCGCCGCAGTATCACTATCAGCCACCTCTACCTTCGGACATTCCTCCCTCGTCCAGCTCACCTAACGCTGACCTGCATCACCACCCCTCCCTCCCCCATTTACCTTATCATTTTCCAAGCCTCATCCCATCCATCCCCTGCAATTCCCCCTGACGACCTCTTCTCCCCCATTGAACACTCCCAAACGCGCGCTCTGCCGACTCCCGACGACCACGGCGTCCAACGTTCCAGAACCCGCGCCCGCGCGGCGTGGACCCAAAGAACCAAGCACGTAGTGGGTCCACATGGCTCGAAGGAACCGCACCCGAGGGCCAAGGGCGAGTGGGGCATGCAGGTCCCAGGAACAGAGCTTGCACCGTTGAGAGGGAAGGTTTGAACTTTGACATGAGAGGCTCGCTCGCCAGCTCACGCTTACGCAAGCGAAGGCGACGCAAATTTCCGCGTCGTCAGTCATCGTCGTGCGTACGTCGTCGCCGAGAAGGGGAGCGTAAGATCGGCGGCTGGGATGCGCGTCGCCTCGGCAGATGGCAGAGGGACGCATGTCATGGAACATTGTTCTTCTCCCTGCTGCCATACCATCGACAAAATGGCCGTCCTCGACAAGGAAAGATCGAAGACATGACGGGGGAATCGAAGACCATTTTGCACGTCACTGAACATATGTTGTATCCAGATTTGCAATTGCATCTACTGCATTATCGTCTGTCGTGTCTCCACCGCCTTAAAGATCGCCCGCCGCTCATGCGCTAACTTCGTGGCCCATAACCAAACTCAACAACCTCTTATGCACATCAATGCAGCTAGAAAAGTATCCACACAGAAAATTAATCTCCCACTGCACCTCGCAGTCCCAACAGTTTCCAGACCGGCAAAAGAAGAATGAGACAGAGAACAGACAAAGCAGATGCCAGAAATGCACTATTAGGTGGTCTATGTCAACCGAAGTCTCTGGGTAAGCAAGAGAGATCGTAATGCGAGATTGAACATGTATGAAATGAGATGGTTGGGCATGTACAATGCGTCTGAATTTTTTGGTTTCCTTCCAACGTGCCAACGTGGACGTATTGTGCACAACAGTTGCGGGGTATCAACCCAACTCGTTGCACAACATCTAGCTGCCAATGCCGATCGTAATCTTCCTCTAGAACCGGAGCGGTGAGTCGTCCGAGGTGACGACCCAGCGGGTCTTGAGGTCATTGTCGACGAGTTTCTTGGCCCACGAGGCCGGGCTGCCGGTCACGGAGCGCTTCTTTGAGACGGCACCGTTGACACCGTTGCTGAGGAGCAGATTGGCGCTGCCACCGAGAGAGCCGCTGATGACGTCCTGGCGAGCCATGCTAAGAAGCTGGGCCTTGAGAGCCTTGGGGTTCTGGCCGAACTCGGTAGGGTTTTGGGCCATGAGGTAGGCCATGACACCAGAGTTCTGGGGTGTGGCCATGGAGGTGCCGGAGAGAAAGTTGATGACGTTGTCGCCGGTGCTCCAGGCGCTAAGGATCTGCTCACCGGGCGCGTAGATGTCGACGCACTTGCCAATGTTGGAAAAGGATGAAACCTCGTTGTCGATGTTGACGGAGCCGACGGTAACAACGTCAGAGTTGGAACCACCAAGATGGGCAGGGGTCGTGCCGCAAGCATCAGTACCATCGTTACCGGCAGCAACGGAGACGTGGATGCCCGCGTCGATAGCGGACGTGATAGCCTGGTCGACGGAGTCGGCAGTGCCCTGGAGACCCCAAGACATGCTCATGATGGAACCGACGAAGCCGTCCTGGGTCTTGCGCTTCTCGTGGTTGTTGAGGACCCAGTTCATACCGGCAATGGTGCTCGAGGAGGAACCAGAGCCGTCGTCACCGAGAACCTTGACGGCGATGATGTTGGCGTTCTGGGCGACACCAAACTTTGCACCAGCAGCGGAACCAGCAACGTGAGTGCCGTGGCCATCACCGTCAGCAGCAGTGGAAGTGAAGGAGAAACCCTCCGTGGCGCGTCCTCCGAAGACAGCGTGGGTAACACGAACACCAGTGTCAACGACGTAGACGTCAACACCAGCACCAAGGTTGGTGTCCTCGAAGGAGTAGGTGAAGTCCTGGCCAGATGGGTCACCGGAGGCACCGGCGTCGTTTGAGATGCGCTGGAGGCCCCATGGTGCGCCAGTCTTTTGAGTAACAAACGACTTGACCTCAGCGGTCTCATCCACCATCTTCACTTCAGCAAGGTCGTCAAGGTAGCTAATGCACTTGGAGGTAGCGTTCATGACGATGGCACTCCACTGGGAGTTGTCCATGATATCAAAGACACCATCGTTGTCAGCTTGCCTTCCAAGCTTGTCAAGCAACGACTTGGCCTCGGGGATCTGGTCCTTGTCAAGCATGACGATGACCTCCTTTGAGTTGTTGGGGTCGTGAGCACAGGTAGAGTTCTTGGACAGACCGATCAGACCATCAACCGTCTCCTCGGGGGTGGCAAGGGCCTCGACGTCCTGGGGAGCAGGAGCAGCAATGGCATTGGCGTAGGTGGCCGCAAGGGCGGCAACAGCAAAAGAAGTCCTCATGTTGGATTAGGTAAAAGAGAGACCGGGTCCGCAGGATAGGTGTGTCGAAAGTAAAGATGGGAAGGGAACGTGTGGCTGTCTTGATAACAACACAGGCAGAAGAAAAGGGCGACTAGCGCTGCAAGAAGTTAACAAATGTTGGTACCACGAGGGTATCGTGGCGAGAGATGGGGAAGGCAATGTGGCGGGGAATATAGGGAAGCTTTAAGGAAGGAATACACGAAGACAATGAATGAATGAGGAGAAACAATGTGAGACGGTGGATGGACGTGTACACGACGCCGCGAAGGGCATTCGGCATGGCCTGGGGAGGTACGAGGCATAGTGGATACACCATGGCTAAGGCCGGAAGTTGTGAGACACCAAGACTTACAAAGCACGCAGCTGTCAAGGTGCGGCGAAACTGAGGCAGAAGGGCTGTCGGCCAAGACGTGCCAGCACGCAAACGGGACTAAGGATGCGGCCCGGGGGGTGAAGGGTAAGAAAGTGAGTGTGGGAAAGAGGGAAAACGTGAATGAACGAACGTCTTCCGGGGGCGAGGCAAGCACTCTAAAAGAATGTGAGTGAAGGAGGAAGCGAAGGAAGGCGCGGTGGGAGAGAGACAGTCGGGCCAGAGCTCTGGGGAAGGAGCATGGGGGGGAGGGAAGGAGTGGCTCATGTACTCGCAGGCGTGGAAAGGCCGAGCGCTGGTGGCTCCATGGGCCAGCGAGCAAGCTCAGCGAAGCGTCGTGTGCATTTGAAACTGCTTGGCTTCCGGCAGCCTCCCGCCGCGCGCTTTGCCCAGTTGACGGCCTGGTCCGGGGCCGGTCGTCTGCTTCGACGGCGGGCGGGACGGTGGCTTGGTCGCTGGGCCTGGAGCAGAGGGACGTCTGGCTGGCTGGCCGGCGGCTGCACGCGGCGCAGGCACCATGTGTGCTGGCTGCGCTGGACGACGCGTCTTGCAGCATGTGGCACCGTTGGGGCAGATGGTTTTTCGCTGGAGCACGTCGCGCGGAGGTTTAGCGACGACGGCGTGCGTAGGGCAGCGGGAGCCGCATGGAGAGCGCCCAGGAGTCCGGGGGCTGGCCGCCATTGGCCGCTGTCCCTCTGAAACTCGCGGCTGCGACACGCCAAAACGGCGCATGGATGCACGGATGCCGCGTCCCCACGCACGCACGCTCCAGGGGCTCTTCGTCCCGTCCATTCGCTCTGCCGAGCGCTCGTTTCGACCTGTCGACCGCCGCTGCGAAACGCAAAACAAGACGCTCTAGCCGGCCGCCAATGGCGCCTTGCTACCGTGGGAGCATTCCAGCGTCGCCGTTTCGGACTTGATGAAGGGCCCTCGCGCGAATGGACCCAGGCGCCGTCTCGCGGACTTGGGTCATCCAGGAAGGAAGGAACCTCCGACCGCCTTCACCCAGCTCCCAGGCCCAGAACAGAACACCTCACCAGCCACAGTGCCCGTTCGTCGTGTTGCGGACATTTCACCTCCCCAGAAGCGCTGACGGTATATTAGAGAGCCCCGGGCCCCGCGCTGCTGTTTGCAGACTGCTGGTATCTTTAGTCGCTGGACTCCAAGATAGCTCGCTTGTGCAGCATGACATTGCGAACACCTGGTGACGACTTCGACGACATTGATTGCTCGGTGCATGACGAGGCATGAGAAACACTCCGGCGACAGCCCGTCACCGTGCTACCCGCCAAAACACGCTGCGCCCAACTGAGCTGCGGCATAATCCACATGTTTTGCAACCTCTCTTTCTTCTGCAAACATGTATTCAACTAGCTTCTGCGCCACGCCGCGTGCATGGCTCCATAGCGAGGCGCAATGAACATGTGTATGCGCATAAACAGCACAGAACCCGCAATCTATTTGCTTGACGTTTCGACCTTGGCCTCATTTGTCCCCACCCGCCAATGACACCCTAGAACCGCTGCTGAAACCCAACGAAACGCCCTTCATCTTAGAAAACACCTCGGCCAATCCCGCCCTTGCACGCGGCAGGCACACAGAACACCTCGCCCATCTTCATTCCAAACAATGAATGGGGGCTGAGATTTACCCTTCACCTCAAACAACCTAGACGATAAGTGATGATCATATTTGACCCCTACATCTCCACTCACAACAATCATCAACCAGCGCATTACACGCACATTACCCGTGTGAAGAAGATTCCATACGTATGCAATGAAGTCTTCCTCCGCGCACGAGCCCGACTCACGACAACGCAAGGCAAGACCGAAAGAGTAATCCGATCCTGGCTCGTGCGTTGTCTTGATCTTCGTCGTCGATGGTCTGACAAAAACGTCCATGCCATGGCCACTGCCAATGTTTTAAACAACCCCGCCTCTTGCACGACGTCAATGTTGAGACTGGAGTCCAAATTCTCCAGAGGCAAAAACACTTACGCATCCCATGATGCCCAAGTGTAATGCTTTTAGTAGATAGTCATGTGTCCCACAACAGGACATATCTTGTGGGTTGTCGAATTTTTAATGTCCAGATCCTTTATGAAGGCGTGAATCTGCTCTCTTGGAGATGCGCAGGGCTTTATACCTTGGCCTCGACCGAAGGCAAAAGAGATGATGGAAGACCCAAAAGCCTGCCAGCACCGACGATGGGCAGGCACTACACTAGATCGTTCTTCAAAACCATGTAATTGGGTTTAGTTGGAATACAAGCACCGCCTTGAACGTCCGTTACAGCGCTCGTGACCCTAAAGATAACTTTGATAGCAAAGAAAAAAGGCTTTAAGAACATGGTAGTTCAGAGACATGCTTTTGCTCTCAAGATCACCAGAATCCTCACTCTATCCTACCTGGACGCTCTCTTCATAACCTTCAGCTATACACCTGCTTTCGTAAGGACACCAAAGACACACTCGTTCATAACAAGTCAAAACCACCTATACCGCACACATGCGCACCATGCGTAGAAACAGCAGTAGTCCAGAGTGTCTTTCGAATTTCATGTGTTGATGTCTAAAGTCTTCTTCCCCGCAAGATGAAGGGTAGATTAGGTAGATAGGAATCTGCTCTTCCATGGTCAGGAACTTGGCTTTTACAACCCAGTAGGACAAAAACCGTGTCAAAATCCTATGTCTAGATATTCGAGTCTCCCATATCTTCACCCACCGTCTAGCTCCAACCCATACCACCACGCTGTACTCCCACGTAGCACCACACATCCAGCGCCAAGCCCATGTCAGCAGCAGCAGTGAAGACACTCCAAGACATACATACATAGGCTTCCCCGAGCGTACATACCCTCCTTGAACTAAATTATCTCACAATCCCCAAAGCAACCTAACAATACACCTACAAGCCTTGCACAAAACCCATATAGTATTCGAAACAAGTGACCAAAGCATGTCGCACAACTTCTACAACCAAGCCTACGGAGGCCGCGGTAACGGCGCCGGCCGCGACGGCAAGTATAACGAACAAGGCTACTCACTTCCCCGTGCAGATATCGTGCCTAATTGGCCGTGCTGGTGGTGGCAATGCCATAAGTGTAAGTAGTCCTTCATAGCGGCCATGAACAGGAAAAGACGGTTGATACAAGCAGGCGGGCGGTCCAAAACTGTCGCCAGAGACGGCAGGGTGTGCAGGGCGCATAGGCCGAATCATACACAGTGTCCCGAGTGCCCACGGGGATGAAATGTGTGTAAGGAATAGGAAGTGTGATAACCAGTGGTTTGACTTGGCGCATGATGTATCTGCTAAGTGCTGTCCTCAATCCATTGTGCTTAGCACGAGGTATGATACGTGAATGAATAACACATCTTATCTACGCAACCCGCCTTGGGTACCAAGCTAAACCTCCTCCTTAGGTGCCACCTCATTGTGCTCAAGTTCGTGCGTTCCCCTTACTCTAAACCCGACTCCAGGAATCTTACTCCTCAACAGCAAGCTGCTACAAACCACACTCACGCTGCTCAAAGCCATGGCTAAACTCGCCCACACCGGATCCAATCTCACATGCTTGACGCCCGTGTCTCCCATACCCATACCAGCCTCCATACCAATGCCGTTGTGATGCATGTCCATCGACTTAGTCCCCGTGGTGACTGGGTAGAGAACGCCGGCGGCGATAGGCATGGCGATGATGTTGTAGACGAGTGCCCAGCCGAAGTTCAAGTAGACGCGGCGGAAGACTACGCGGGAGAGGTCGAGCAGGATGAGTACTGATGCTAGGTGTGAGTTGATCAGGATGAAGGACGAAGAGGAGAGCGCGACGTCGGAGCCGGAGCCGATGGCGATGGAGAGATCAGCTGTAGAGAGCGCGGGAGCGTCGTTGATACCGTCGCCTACCATGGCGACGGTGGCGCGCTTTGGTTTTGAGCTGCTGAAGATAGACAGACAGGAAAGGGCAGATTTATGAGTCTTGGTAAGCGTCTTCTGTAGGTAAGTAATCTTCTCTGCCTTTTGCTCTGGTAGAACGCCTGCGATGATGTTGGAGGCTGGGATCCCGACCTGTGAGCCCACAGCATTGGCCGTGGTTTGATTGTCACCGGATAGCATCCAAACATCGATGCCTCGCTTTTTCAACTCGCTGATGACGCCAACAGCTTCCGGTCGTAGTGGGTCGGCGATGGCGAAAGCGCAAGCGAGGTTCCAGTGTTCTTCCGCGGGTGTAGTGTCGTCCTTGGTCGCACCTGAGAGCAATGCCACCAATGCAACAGACTCTCCACGTCCTTTCCAGGTCTGCAACACTGACGCTTGAGCATCCGGGATCGATACAAAGTGGTCGGTCATGAACGCTTCGTTACCGGCGATCACAGTAATCTTTCGGTTGTCTAGCATCAAGGTACCCTTGAGCCCCTTGCCAGGGATTTCATCCACGGTGATTATTTCCAAGGTGTTGTCAGACCTGGTCTTACTAAATCTCACAAGAGCTTTCGCAATGGGGTGGTTGCTGTTCTCTTCCAGAGCTTTGACGAGATCAAATACAATGGCGGGACCTTCGCTGCACTCCACATTGAAGCTGTGATCGGTCACAGCAGGATCGCCACCTTCAGTCAACGTTCCTGTCTTGTCAAATACGATGCAGTCGAGTGTGCTCGCCTCTTGAAATGCTTCTCCACCCCCTTTGACCAGTATGCCATGTTGCGCAGCAAGACCTCCACCCACGAAGAGTGCAGTCGGTGCTGCTAACCCAATGCCACAAGGGCACGCAATAACGAACACAGCGATGGCGAAGCGTAAAGACCAGAGAGCCCATCCACCGGAGCCTTCGTTCATCCAGTCCTGGGGAATACCTCCAGTAGTGCCAAGGATAAGCCATATGAGCCATGTGGACACTGCAACGAGCACAACAAACGGGACGAAGTGGCTTGTTATGGTGTCCGCAACTCGCTCTACAGGCGCTCGGTGTGTCTGACCTTCACGAACAGCGTTGATTATCTGATCGAGCATGGACGTGCCTGCGATTGTGGTGACCTTGATTCTCACCGGGGAACCTTTGTTGACGGTACCAGAGTAGACCGTATCGCCTGACTCCTTTTTGACAGGGCGCGACTCGCCAGTAAGGCTGGATTCGTCGAACGTAGTGGTGCCGTCAATGATCGTACCGTCAAAAGGTGGCGAGGTTCCGTGATGGACACGAACTATGTCACCGACTTCGAGAAGATCTGTTGCAATCTTCATATCTCCCTTCTCGGAGTCTACTAGTATAGCCCCTTCGGGTCTAAGCTTGCCCAACGATGTGACAGCGTCGCCCGTCTTCGCCTTGCTATAAGCTTCAAGGAATCGTCCGACCAAAATAAACATAGTTAGGAAGACAACGGCATCGAAATATGTGTCATTCATCGACCCTGAGGACCTTTTCGTCGCAGCCAGGGCCAATTCAACCACCGACGCGAAGTATGCGATGCTCGTGCCTAGTGACATGAGCATATTCATGCTTCCGAATCGAATGAATCGATGGAGGAATGGTGTGCGGCTTCCCGGTCGCCACATGGCTTTGACCTCTTTGATGGCTCGGCGATGGAACGTGTCGGCGGCGAGGAAGTACACGGGCGTCGCCAAGATCAAGAGTGCCCAGCTCAGCCGGGTGGCGTTGCCTGCCCACATCGGTTGCATGACGTAGCGACGGATCGGATGAGTTTCTTTCACCAAGCTCATAAAAACAATTCCGAAGATGAACGTAGGTATCGCGATGGTGACCGAGAGTAGCAGTCGGAATAGCACTCTTCTCCGTTCCCGCGCATGCATTTCCCGCGCACGGTCTTCGATCGTGGGTGGGTGATATACACTAGGCTTGAAGTTCGGGTTTAGGTTCTCGATCGACCTGAAGATATCTCGTATGGTAAAGGCAGGTGGGTCGGGTTTATACTTGATGTTGAGTATTGGAGAGTGCTCTGAGAAGGTCTGTTTCTCAAACTCAATCCCATGCTGCACTCCGTAATCCTCGCTAAGGATCCTCATTACGTCAAGTGGACAGTGGTGGCAGAACATGCCCTCGATGCGAATACCCATGGTTCTGTCGCTGGACTCCGGTTTCGATGCGTTGCTCGACTCGATCTTGTCAAGCGTGGCATCGTAGCCTACATCCTCAATCGTCTCTGTAACTTGTGGCAGATGGTCTTTTCCAGAAAACACAACGGTGGCGCTATTTGTGACCAGATTGACGTCGACCTTGTCCACCCAGCTATGCATCTCCAAGGCTCGCGATATGTTTCCAACACAGGCGCTACAAGTCATACCGCCGATAGCATATGTGGCTTTCCAGGTATCGAAGACTTCCACATTCTCTACGTTGGCATCAAACCCCGCATCTTCAATAGCCTCCACAACCAGCTTTAGCTTTTCTTTTCCTTCAAAAATGATAGTCCCGCTGTTGGTGAGAAGATTGACATTGACCGACCGCACGAACGGGAGCTCTTCCACGACGTGTGTAATGCTGCTCACGCAAGAGCTGCACGTCATACCGGATATCGCCACTGTCGCCCTGCAAACCGAAGGGACTGACGAGGTGCCGACGACTACGCTTTCAAGACTTCGAGACGTCGTCCCATGGGATTTGTTTGCAGCGAAGCCAAGCTCCTGCGATGTCACGACGGTTTGCGGTTTGCTGGGCCATGAGTACTCTTCGTTGTCGATGCTCAGCTGCACGCCACCCGCCTCGGCTTTGCACTGTTCACACTGCTCCGCATGTTTCTCCCGCTTGTGCATGTTTTCTCTCGAATCGTCTGGGGCTCCTTTCTGGAACCACCTCGCCACTGCGTGCTCCAAACTGGACTCCCACTCTGTGCTGCGATCGTCGAACCGATAGACCTCAACAGGAGCAAAGACGGTCTTGTTGTCCTGGAATATGCTGTGTAGCTCGAACCCGGCAGCTTCTAGAGTGGCAGCGATATCCCGTGCAGTAAGGGATGTCGTGTGGCGCAGGACAACGGAATGAGAAATTATCGAGTAAGAAATGAATTCGGGCGCTGGAGTAAACCCTTGCAGGGAGTCCTGAATGACCTCTATACATGATGGGCAGTGCAAGTTGGTAATAAACAGTGTCGTCGTCACCAGATCTTGCGCTGACTGTTGCCGTGGTTGGCCAGGGCTGATTCTTGGATATGCGGAAGACATAGTGATCGGATAGGCAGAGTAATATGCGTGTGCCGGATAGCCTGAGTATGTACCGATCCGGGGAGTCTGTGGTAGTTAATATGTGGGGATGATAACAACCGACGGTAAAGCAGGGGTTGTTCAATCTGAAGTTGGAGGAAGCGAGCAAGCGGCAGAGCTTAGGACGGGCTGTATCGAGCTTATGTTGCTTTAGAAGTGAGCAAGAGGGAGGAAGACATAGCCATCATGCGAACGTTCTGGCAAGTTGGCTGTGAGCCGCACAAAAGGCGCGTTAGTGGAAACCGCACAAAACGCGCAGATGTTGGTGTGGCGTCATTGTTGTCGCGAAAACCACGCTGACTTGCCATGCATCATGAACCAACCACGGCAGGAGCGCCTCGCTCAACCGCCACCGATGACTCTTCGTTTGCACGGTATTGCGAAAGCGTCATGCACAGGTTATAGAAGCGACGAGCGTGCACCTCAACTTGAGTGACCTGGCGATGAATAGGTAAAAAGCGTGACACGTGGATACCCGTGGACCAGACTCGATGAGTTGCGGCACTACTATCGCACCCATTTCCGGTTAAGCGCAGTCTTTATTCCCGCCTCTTGTGTCCTGCGAGCACCGCCATATTGACTGCACCATATCAACATTGAATGCTGGGCGCATTACGCCACGTGCGCGCTGTTGAGTGTAATAAGTACGCACATTACGAAAACGCCTTATGGCACTGTCCATGCCGGTTGGCAGCAATGGTCTGCCAGAAGCGAAAGCACACAACGTCGATGAAGACCTAAGGTCATGTGGAATCTCTCGCGACAAGCGGATGAGGCTGTTTAATCATGTTATAGTGGTATCATATGTTGCGCTGGAATTGATGAAAGATTTCGAAGCGAGTCTCAATCCGACTGCTGTCCATGCTCCAAGGTCCACTGCAAGTGGCTGACCTTGGCTTTTTCGGCCTCCAGCTCGGCTTCAAGCGTGCTCACGCGATACGTTAGCTCAGTGACCTTCGCAGTCTTGGCAGTTATCGAGGCTCTAGCAACGTCACGCCCCTTCTTCACGCCTTCGGCGATGGTTGCATGTCTCGAAAGTACGGCAGTCAGATTCTTCCTTGTCTGCTCGCTCATCTGAACGTTCGCATCACGCAGCACTCCGAAGGCGTCTCGAACAATGTCTTGCTCTGACACGTTCTTGAAGCGAGCCGGCGTTGGTGTCTCGTTCGGAGAGGAGCTGGGCGTCATGGTTCCAGTGTCTTCGGGCACTCGATATCGGGAAGGAGTGAGCATAGAGCTGCCTGGGGCACTGAACCGCGTGGGAAAGAGCTCATTCGAGGTTCGCAGTTCCGTTTGCGGGGTCGGTAGTGCGTTGGGTTGGGCATCTTCATCGGTCTGCCATGGAAGTCTGCGCCTTGCTGGACGAGAAGGAGTTGCAAATGCATCAAGTTTGGGCCTCTTGCTCGGCGTTTCTGCGGCGGCCATGACCTGATCAAGTTCGTCTTGGAAAGCCTCATTCCCTTCACCGAAGTCGAACTCATCTTCTTCTTCCTGGATTGTCGCTCGGCCACGCTTTCTGCTATTATCCGAAGGTCCAACTTCTGAGGTGTATGGTGGTGGAGGTGACGCAACACGTCGAGCTCGGGGTGTAGTGGTGGTAGGACGGCCTGGCTCAGTGCGCGAGTTGTTCGCAAGGGCTGCAGCCTCACGAGGATGCGCCTCCGAGTCCCAAAGGAAGAATTTGCAGCGCTCCCCTTGTGGTTTCTGACAAGTTCGAACTGCAGATGTGTTTAGAAGCGCACGAGTGACCACTTCACTGATACCGGATACTCACACCATCGGCCGTGATTTGGACCTTCCTTCTTTACTTCGAAGTGGACTGCAGGCAGCGGAGGGTCACAGTCACCTTGGCGTTTGTCAGAACTAAAAGGTCTACGTAGTATCTCGCATCAACCTACAGTGCCAGACGCCATTGAGAAAGGTCCCTCGGGGAGCGCTGGATCCACCCCGCCATGCGCCTCCTCCGCCTCTGCGTGCGGAATTCCCTCTGCCTCGATAATTCGACATCTTGCTATATCAAAGCGTCCGATACAGAGTAGAGCGATAGTCGAGGGAGTCACCAAATGATCCGGCACGTCAACGGGGAGGTTGGTCACGGCCGGGGCTGGGTTAGCGTCAAACGCTCCACAGTTGCGGCACCGTGGGACAGCTCCCGCGCATCCAGGAACAAACAGCTTGGCACGAACAGTGGAGCGCAACTTGGGATGCTAACAGCACGACTACATCCTTCACTTATCATGTGCCCTCTATCTTCGTTTTTACGTCGCTTTCCACGCGGAAAAGGCGACCGCGGCCTGATCTAGATGATCCCGAGCCGACTGATGGTCTCGAACGCGGAGTAGGCGCCGCCAACGATAATAGCTCTCAGCCCTCACATACTTGGCATTCCAGGGCGACAGTCGCGATGGCCGCCCTGGCTCAGCTCCCCGCGCTGTGTGATAGATCAGAAGTTCATTCAGTCTCAAGATGTTGGTGCGGTCGCTGAAGATACCGCCCACCCTTCTTCTCTTTCTGGTCTTCTGCGGATTCCTCGGATGGCACTTCAGTCAGTCGCCGCTTCCCCATCTCGCGCCGGCCCCGCGACCACGGCCGCCATCGCCAGCTGAGCGCATACCAGCAACAGCCATCGAGAAGAAGCCTTCCACAGCCGCGGTAGAGCAGAAGCCTGCGCCGGTGTCCCCAAAGAAGCCTCTTCGTGTAGCTTTGGTAACTTTTGTGACGGAGGAGCGGTCATACCTTCACATCTCACTCAAGTCCAAGGACCGTATGTGGCTAGAACCAATCCTCAGGACAGATTTCACTGACTGACGTTCTGTCAGACTACGTCCGCCGCCATGGCTACGACCTCATCGTCGATTACGAAGCGCATACAAAGGGCAAAGGCACCGTGTGGTGGAAGTTCGACATGATCAGGCGGCTGATCAAGAAGGACAAATGGGACTGGATATGGTGGCTCGATTTCGACACCTTGATTACGAACACCGACATTAAGGTGGCAGACATCATAGAGGAGACGTTGAAGAACGCCACGAACCCGGCCGAACTCGATTATCTCTTCTCCAATGACTGCAACAACTTGAATCTTGGCTCGTTCATCGTTCGTTCTCATGAGCGCTCACTGAAGTTTTTGGACGATGTGTATGCTGTCGAAGCTGCAGTGAAGAAGGCAGACCCGGAAGCGCAGCTGAGCGAGCAAGATGCGATTACGAAGCACATGGAGCAGGATCCAGCTTCCAAAAAGAGAAGTGCTGTCATTCCCCAATGGATGATCAACTCATTCCCGGACGAGATTCCGTGCTACGAGGAGCCGGCGCGCCCTTGGGAGAAAGGCCACTTCTTGGTGCACTTCGCTGGCGCATGGGCGCACGTAAAAGGCACGGATCCGACAGGGCAGCTGATGAACAAGTACAAGCACGAAATCATCTGGGGAGATTGGAAAGACTTCTACTAAGTTTACGATCAGTTAGTGACAGCTTAGGCTTGATTATGTCGTTTCTAGCTGTCAATCCTTATCCAGCTCACCTCGTGACTTTTGCGCGTTTACTTCTTGTATGTCGTCGCTTCAGCGCTAGTAGCACTCAGCATCACATCGAGCCTGCAGAAGCTACGAAGCTCAACGTTATCGTCTCCCACGTCGTGTTGGCGCACGTAACGTAGACGACTCCCCTTCCGTTCGCATTAGAACATGATAGAGAAGGGATGAACGAAGGTATAACGAACTCACCATGCTATACAACCCGCCACCTCTATATCGGCACTTGCTCGGCCTCGGTCCACAAATCCCATATCCTTATAGGACGGCAACAAGTAATTATGAGCGATGCTGATAATGTTCTTCGCGTACGCAATCTCCTTTCTCACGTACTCGATATATACGCTGAGCAGAGTGCGTCCCAACTTCGTACGCCGAGAAGCTGCAACACTCGTGAAGCGACTCTGTTGGAGTGTCGCTTCTCACATGCACTAGCCCCTCTAGTTTTAGCCAGACCCTCTTTTCAATCACGACCACTGAAACGGGATCTTGTTACACAGCACGTACACATCACAAGCATTTTTATTGCTGCACCGAAACCCCTTCGGCCTTATCACACTGCTGCGACGAAGACCTTAAAGTCTTGACCTATACTACCGCAGAAAAGCCCTATCGAGAGGCAAGCAGCACATACTACCTGGGGGACCTGCATCCAATTTGATCGTCTATCCTAGCACGATATACAGCTACGCCAGAGCTATGACACAAGACGATCATGGATACTATATCAAAAACTCTACTATTGGTGGCCAAGCCGCAGGCAAAGGTTTCTTCAGCAGTAAGGAAGTCACAAGCGGAGAGCCTATCGTTATGATACGTCGTCCACTTATGGCGTCACTAGAGTCTGAAAGGTTGAAGGACACGTGCGCAAATTGCTATACTTGGACCGAAGGCTCATCAATTGGATCGAGACTCTATGTGAAGGAAGGGACTACCGTTTCAACGTGTGCGGGATGCAAGCGTTTCCGGTACTGCAGCAAAGTACATTGCACGATCCAATGCAGGAATACGATCTTACTGACAGCAACACTAGGCATGTCAGAAAGAAGCATGGAACCGCGGCCATAAGCACGAGTGCAAGAACCTAAAACCAGTTGCCGATAGAGAGCTACCCAAAGCCGTACTAGGCTGTATGGAGATCTTAGTCCGAAGGAGACATGGCCTCATAGACGATCAGACCTGGCAACTACTATGCCACCTAGACTCTCACGTCGATGACTTCAAGAACAACGGCAACTACGGAGGAATCGAGCTGATGGCCATGGGAACCAGCCAGTTTTCCGCCACGCAAGAGATCTTCAACACAAACTTCGTCGCTGCTATGTACGCGAGAATACTATCCAACTCGATGACCCTCATGACACCGACCTTTGATCCTCTTGGAATTGTCATCGATGCACTGTTATGCCATCTCAACCACTCGTGCGACCCGAATACGTTCATTGTCATGGACGGTCCGCAAATGCAGCTGCGAGCGCTCAAAGACATCAAAGAGGACGAAGAGCTGTTCATCTCATATGTTGACCCTACAATGCCCTACGCGCGACGGCAGACCGAACTTCAAGAACGTTGGTTCTTCGAGTGTAGATGTACCAAGTGTCGACAGGGTCCGACATTACAGGAAGACGAATGGGCCATAAAGCCCGGAGCCCTTGCACACCAATACCAGAAAATCGCGGATGAAGAAATTCAACGAAACGAACAGGAGAACATAGCGAGCTTTGTAGGAGGTTCACTTGACGAGCGAAGAGTTGCGGCACTACAAGCGAAAGCTTTCGCCATGTACGAAGCAGAACAGCGCCAAACGGAGCCAACCGAAGCAATCCGCATCATCAAGGACGCGATCACCCTATGCATAGAACCAAACCTATGGCCCGCCCATCGCCAACCTCTTCCTGCTCTCGGGGACGATCTCGTCATCAACATGCTCGCAGTCGGTAACTACGAAGGCGCCTGGTTCGAATGCGCAAAGCGCCACCGCTACGTTATACCTAAGCTTTATCCGCAGATGCATCATCCTATCCGCGTCGTCCAGACTTGGCAGATGGCAATGCTAGCACAGTACCTTGCGAGTGTAGGCGCGGAACTTGCCCCTGGCGCTGATATGGCGCTCATAGCGGCTATGCTCATCAATACAATCAGTGTCACGTCGCGAATGAGCCATGGTCCAGATAGTGCTTTTGCCAAAAGTGTACAGCAGAAGTTCTCGGAGGTGGAGGCTGAATTACTGGGCAAGTTCGGTTCGAAGGACGCGATGAATGTGGCGATACAGCGACAGGTCAAGCTGTTGGCAGAGATGGGCAAATAAGAACGATGCATATGCGATTAGAGTGTAGATGAAAATGTCCGAATCGACATCATTACAAAAGCATGTGCAGTTATGACGTGTGATAGCGTTTGGTGTATGCGCCGTGAAGGACAATGGTCTTTCTGGCAATGCAATCTGGTAAGACTTAGCCCACAATGCATATGCAGGTCGATGTCCTGCTGCCCACTTGAGAGACAAAAAGTCTAATAGATGGATAACTCAGCTAATTTACAGTAGATCAAAGTGAGAGTTTCACTCACTCACTGCCCTGGCTGCCACATTGTCGCTGCCTTCCTGGCGCGAGCCTGCCGCAAATCTGTCACTCACCTTCACCGCAGCAACGCGAGCTTCGCCTGCTTTTCTACAGCCTTCGACCTGCGTCTTTCCTTGCTCCATCACGACGACTCTACACAATCCTTCGTGAACGCAGTTTCTGCATCGCCATCCACGAGCCGCGTCCACTCCGGTATCCGCACCTTCACACCATCGGCATCTACTCACACGAAGTCCCTGTTATTTCACTCGTAACATGTGTAAGCCATCTCATGATCCGTCATAAATAAGCAGCAAATATACTAACTACGTTGCAGCCGACGAAGCTAACTCCGGTGGTCGCAAGATGCTCTCTGAAGACACCGTAGCTGTCCTTCTGATGGCCACGGGCAGCGTCACTATCACCAAAGCTCAGTACGACATGATGTCGGCCCTTGACGGCACGAGGACGGCGGCTTCCTTCCAGCACTCCCTCCGTTCTGTCATCAAGAAGGCCAAGGAGTTCAAGGCGCGTGTAGACGATGGCGAGAAGTTCGAGGCTGTTGAGCCGGCCAAGAAGCGTGGTTCGTATCTTGACTTATAGTCATTGTGTCGACTGGCTAATACTGATGTACACAGCTGGTTCAACTGTCGGCGCGACTCCCCCTACGACACCCAAGAAGCCCAAGGCTACGCCGAAGGCCACCCCTAAGAGCCGTGGCAAGAAGGGCAAGGTCATCGACGATGCTCCGCCGACCAATGACTTTGAGAAAGGTGTCGAGTTTGACAAGGACATTAACCTCAACGTTGGACTCAAGAAGGAGGAGTTGGAGGACGATCTCGTCTAGGGGATGAAGATGGACCGCGACGAGACTCTGCGGGGTATCGGCGATTGGGCTATTGACGGTAAGGCGGGCTCATGGCCTTTAACTCTGGAGGAGGAGGATGGTTTCTAAGAACTGCGCATTGCGGTCATGACTGGTACGCGGTATACGGGCTGATATATGAGTTTGGGAGCTTCTGGATTGGAGACTAGTTCTAGGCTGTGAGTCCATGAAGCTTTGGAAGTCTAGATTTATATTGTGCCTGTGATGCTGCTCGAGCGCCCGCCGCAGGTCAATGCCAGATTGATACTTTGTGTTACCTCGAGATGCGCCATATGCAAGCCAGCAACCCACGGATACATTACCAAACGAGTGTGTATGCCCCCGCGTGAGGCATCATGTCAACTTGTATTTCAGAATGGTGGACTCTAATTAGGTTCGGTCGAGACTCGGATATCGGAAGGACACTGTCATTGTGAAGTGCTTCGATACCGAGCTGTCCATGTCCCTTGAAATGCTGCCAGCGAGTATGTGTTGACAGTATAAGCGGAGAATTGCGATCAGTTTGAAGTCATGCCGGGATGAAGTTTCCTTGTCTGGGAACGGTTTTGCCGAGGCTCGGGTGCTATAGAGGACATGAGGCGCTATTACAAGGTTGCACCTGGGCATGAGCTGGGCGACGAGCGCAGACGGAAGCACAAAGGCGCAGAATAATGGCATTCTTGCTATCTCTTTGACCACTGGTTGCTTGTGCAGACTCGAAGAAGTTTCCAGCGCCTCGCGATCAACCACTTGATATGTGAACCGTTCTGCGGCTGTTCTCCCGCCTGCCAACGATGGAGCGCAATGCATCTGGCACCTGTCATGCGTTGCTACGGTGGGCCGTCTGTGTGAGGTTGTTCGGGGTGCATCCATGGCATATCGTCCGGGTGGCACCGCATCGCATGGGCATAGCAGCGCAAACGTCTGGAACAAAGGCACAAGACGTCACCGGGCAGGCTCTCTTCTTCTACAGGTGCGCGTGAGGCTCTGCGCGACACGCTAGCATGGGAGGCGCGCGTTGCATTCAGCCTGGCGCCGCCGCAAAGCGAGATGAGGTTTGCTAGCTCGCAGAAAAAACGACCGGACCCGCTGCAAAAGTCAAGGGGCGTGGTGATCCTGCGCGGGCCGACCGCATTCATCGACTCATCTCCGGGCGAGAATAGTCGCTGCGAAGTGCGATGGGGGCGTGGATGGCGACAGCGCGTTCGCAGGCCGTTCGCAGGCCGGCCCAGAGCGGCAGGCGGGTCTGGCAGGCGCTGTTGCCGGGCGGCTGAAGGGTGTGGAATGTGGACTGGAGTCGCATGCAGATGAAGGCGATCGCGTCAACCGATGGCAGCAGATCCGGATCGCCCAGGCAGCGCTGGATGCTGCTGCACGCGAGTCGCGCGGACAGGCCTCGAGCACGGCAGGCTGCCCCTGAATTTCCCCGCGTATTGGGCGGCGCTGAGCGACGCCGGTTGCAGCTAGGCGGGCTGCACGGCGCTGCCACGGCGCACTGCCAAGCACGCGCGCGTGAATGGCAGACCGGTCGACGTGCGCGCAAAAGGGGGCAGCGCCTGGTTCCGGGGCCAAACTGCCCATGCCCCATTGGCTCCGGCGGCCAGGAGGATGCTAATTACCCATCACCCGCCCATGCCTGATCCGGACCAGCAGCCAATTTTGCATTCCTCCCGTTGCTCTGGCTTTGTATTGCCGCCAGCCCGCGCGCTCCTAAAAGGCTGCCTGCGCCCCCGTTGTTGTGCTCCTCACCGCGATCACTTCCCTCAACTCAGTCACTCTCTTACCGACGCGCTTCTACATACCCTTAGTACACTAATAATACTTTAATCGGCCAATCGCTACCACCAACCCAACCACCACAATCAACATGCGTTTCTTCGAGGTTGTTCTTTCGGGCGCTGCCCTCATCTCTGCTGCTCTCGCCGTCGAGTTCAACTCGTGGCCCGACAGCGTCACGGCTGGCGAGACCGTCACCCTGACCTACTCCCCCAAGGATGCTGCCACCACCATCATCCTCCGCAAGGGCCCGTCCACCAACCTTGACACCCTCCAGACCCTCACCAGTAGGTTACACCCCATGAATCTTGCACAAAAACAGGCGCTGATCAATCTACAGCCACTTCCACTGGTGGTTCCTTCGAGTGGGCTGTTCCCTCCAGCCTCGAGAACGGTGACGACTACGCTTTCGAGATCCAGCAGGCCGGCTCTGTGCCCAACTACTCTGGCCAGTTCTCCCTGAGCGGTGGCGTTGCCTCCGCTGTCTCCTCGTCGGCCTACTCCACCGCCGAGTCCAGCTCTGCCTCTGCCTCTGCTTCGGCCTCCAAGACCCCGGCTTCCTCGTCTGCCTACTCCACTGAGGTTTCCACCACCGTCAAGACCTCCGTTGTCACCCCTGCTGCCTCTGCCTCTGCCTCCATCATCCCCAGCCACGGCGCCAACAGCACCATCTCCACTGGCTCTCCCAGCGCCACCAAGTCCGAGTCTTCCGGCTCTGCCACCGGTGTCGTCCCCCCCGTTGAGAACACCGGTGCTGCGTCGTCTTTCGGCGTCAACGCCGCTGCCCTCTTCGGCGCCATTGGTGCTTTTGCGTACCTCGCATAAGCTTCCTTCACTTCTCTTCACTTCTGTTTATGTTTTGCTTTCGATGATATCACCTTCGCATTTGGAATCACTCCTGGTCAGGATGGGATGATGTGAAGGATTGCCGTGTTTCTAATTGCATTTATGACGCATGCGGCGTTGCTATTGCGAGGATGTTTGGCTCTGCGGAGCGCGAGGCCTCTGTACATTGGCAGCAGATAATGGGCCGAAAATGAAAACGCTTAAAACTATATTTCTTCATGCGCGACCTATTAATGCTTCTGTGGCGCTCGTGTGTACCTGGTGAGCTCACAGGCAGCGACCTCGTAATATCCTGCAGGATCACCGAACGACAGGCATTCCGTTTCGGCTTCGCATTCATCCAGGTCGCGGCTGGATTGCTTCCTTCGATCCATCTGCCTTCTGCAAGTTTCGAGAAACGTTACTGGTGTCACAGCATGGACGCACAGCTTGTGCATGATAGCATTGTGCTACCTTGTCAAAGCCCTGCTCGGCGCAGCATCCGATTGTCTTCGCGCGCATGCCGGCGCTCGGCTCTTTCCATGCGCCTGACGACTTGTACCGTGCAAGTTCTTCCTTTTGCGCTGTTTTTTCTTCCAGCTCTAGCCAGCCACAAGCTGTTTGATTCAAACATGATGCGCCGGCTCCATCAATGACCTCACAAACACCTTTCCTACCTAATCGTCTGAAACGCGCCGTTCGTCACTTGACCAACTCATACCCCCAGGCGTTCTCCAACGTCGCACATACATACGCGGTGCTAGCTCTGCCCCGCTCGTACTTCTGCATGCAGCTCTCCGCAAATATACGAGGTCAGCCTTTGCGCTGCGTAGAGTATGGGCGGCCGCATGAGGTGAGGTCGCGATAGGTCATGCGCTGCAAAAGTCCCTGCAGATGGTTGCAGGAAGCTAACTTAGCGGACCGGCTCCGCGTGGCGAATCCTAAGGGAGGAATGTGCAGAGTGCTTGCTACGGCTTCACGGTGCTTGATGGCGGTATTGGAGCTCAGCTACATCTACGATTTAGCTGGAGAATTGGAGCTTACGCTGAGCCGTGAAGAAGTTTGTGTAGTCCATGCGGTTACATATGTACTCAGTACATTTTGCCGCCGTAGACCATAGTGCACCTAGCATGTCGACTGATCAGACAGCGGCGCGTTATTGACGACACCGAACCAAGCACCAAGCCTCGAACAACCAAGAGAGAACTGGGGGAGGCTTCTGCTACTGCTTCTTTGGAGAGTATCCCCCAATTGATTTTGTTGCTTTCAAAGCCAGAACCAAAGCCAAAGTCACGGTCACATGTCATTCGTTGATCACCTCAACCTCACATTACCAATCCGTCAGACAGCTTCTCCAGGCTTCATCCCATTCACGTGCATGTATTAAGTATCCTAAGCTGTGCTTTCCGTTTCCATCGGTCTCCATCGTCGTCCCAAATGCCTCGCCGAGCCCGGGCGCCCGCCTTGCATTCGGCTCCCATCGCATCGGTTATCTGTGGAGAGCCGAACCGGTCCAGCACCATGAGCGCCCAACCATCGTTGTCGGAAACAAGAATTACTAAATGTATCAATCCAAAGCTGCGTAATTGGTGGATATATATGGCATGGCGATGCGGGACGAGAGGGTAATGCTTTGTAGAGATTCGGAGTCCGGTAAGGTGGTGCAGTGGTGATAACAGCGGGTGGGGTGAGTGTACAGAAAGACGTCTCCCGACATTTTGCCTTCTCGAACTTTCACATTGGAGTGGAACAGTGATTTAAACTGAGAAGTTGCACGAACAACTCTCCAAAGAAGAAAGCGTTGCACCTCCACGCCACCGCAACTTCCTCATCAGTCGCACAAACCAGCGTACCGGCCGAGACCAGGAATTACGCAAACACAACTTCATACTACAATAACCCTACACAACGCTTCCTAGCCAGCCGACAGAATATCGTCAGCATTCTTTTCAAATTCAATCTTCCAAACCAAACCGCCAATCCACAATGCGCAGACCTTCCCTCGGCAAAACATCCCTCTTCTCCCTCCTTGGCCTCACCTCCAAATCCACACCCGCAGCCGCGCAGTCCACTCCCTCAGACCCTTCATCAACCAACCTTGGCCTCCTCACTTCCTTCTCCCCCTCAACAGAAACCCTCGTCCCAAGCTCCACAACCTCAGAAAGCGTATCCGCGCTACCGACCGGCGACCACCCCTTCACTGTATCATTGGCGCAACCTACTGGAAATGGGACGACGATAGCGACACCGATATCACAGACAACGTCGCGGGACAGTGTCAGTAGGACGGGGTCGAATACGCAAGTCGTGTATATGGGAGAGGCGGTGCCGACGGGGTATAGGAAGATTGGATTAGCGGGCGCGTTGGCCGGGGCCGCGGGTGTTTTTATGGTATGAGATGATTGAGGGGTGGGAGGGTGTTGTCGACGATACAGGGGAGAGTTTTACGTTGATGTGCTATGTGAAGCGTGGCTGAGATGAGAAGAGGTTGAAGAGAGGTGGAAAGAGCAGAGGTGTACGGTATACCTGAAGACAGAGCGTACTAATACTGGAGAAGTGCGCCTATAATCCGCGATCTTTCTAGATACTCAATATAGCAGTCATGTCGAGTCTCGGCGTCATGTTCCCTACGATGACGGTATCCTCTATCTCAATTCTAGGTAGAGGGCAATCAGCATTTAACCCATGTTTCATGACTGAATATACTTTGCTGTGACAGCTGATTATTAAACAGCATAGCACCACACCAGCGTCGATAAGCTTGGTATTTATGACATGTTTGGATAGGGACTTTGACCCAGAATTTCCTCAAGATAGCTTTGGTGGCGAAGCCAATTCGACACATTTTGCTAGCAATGGCAAGATCTTGCCGAACAATTTACTGCTTCTTATGTTGCGAATATATGAAGTTCGCGGCTACAGGCACGAGCTCATTCTCTTTTGCCCAGTCTCTCACACCTCCCCCCTCATCACCTGTTCCCCAGTGCTGCCTGTCTGTCGGCTTGCTCAAGTGCAACGACTCCGTAGTCCCGTTTTTTGGCGCAAACACCAGGAACACATAGCGATGCTTGCCCGTTTTCTTAGGCGGACCAGGTGGCTTGTACTCGATGACATCATCTGGAGCACTCGTCTCTTGAAACTGGTCCATGCCGAAGATAGGCATAGGTAGAATAGAGACGGTCTTCCGCAAGACGGAGACGTTGGCTGCTATCCAGTGGCACATCTCTGACCATTCCGGGTTATCGCGGGAGGGCGCGTCTGGGTCGGTGAGAGTGACAACATAGCTTAGGCTGGAAGAAGATATGCCCTCTGGATCTGCTTCATCATATAACGAGATGGTGGGCTGCTTTTGTAGACGCTTCGGCTTCACGGTGTTACCGAGATCGGCATCGTCTTTCTTCCACGAAACCGAGAGGGTCAATGAAGGCAGAAAGTCGTCGATTACTAAATCGCAATGTTAGCGCATGGTGTGGATCGCTGATGTAAAGGTAGGCTGTGTGATTACCGGTGGGTATGATCTCCGCTTTTCTCAATCTATGGATACCACGGTTAGTTCTGGAATGAAGTGGGTGCATGTACGCGTACTCTTCTTGGACTTTGAGGAAACTGCTCGGGGCTGCGTCTCCGAGCGGCTGTTGCTGTGGTTGTTTGGTAGGGAGAGCGAGTGCTACGCTTAGGCTAGCGGCCAGAGCTAACAGCTCGCAGGATCGCATGTTGGTGGATGGTTGAGGAAACTGGTTCACGAATTGGAATTACAAAATAGCTATGAGTTATCGAATTGTCTGTAGCTCGATGGTTGCTTCGTTCATGCAACAATTGAATGTTCAACGCTGGTGGCTTTCGTAGCACGAGGTGTTGCGTGTGTTCCTGCCGTTGTCTCGATGTTCCCCACTCGCTTTCGTCATAGGTGCCTCATCCCACAGCTGATCTGCACTACGCCTCAACTGGTCAATCCTACTTTTCGAGAAGCAATTTTGGAACTTACAACGACTGCCGGCATATCTGTATAATGCTGGTGAATCTTCAATGGATTTTGGCTTCCCAGACCTGGTTTTGGTGGGCTACGTCTTACGCGCCTCAGGCTGCACGACAACTGAATCCGTAAACCGCTAGACCCATTTCCCCGGAACCTTCGGAGGCAGTACGTACTCGCGCATGGCCTACTCCACATTTCTCCATGATGCCGCTTCCCAACAAGAAGAGACAGCGGGATAGCGGCGGGCTAGAGTCTTGCCAAAAGCTTCTCTGGACGTTACTGGCCACCTTTTAAGAAATAGTGGACGCGAGTGGCTATATCGGGAGTTTGTGCGATCGTCTTCTGTGAACATTGGTTCGGTCCCCACAGACTTCGACAACGGCGCGGATCATAATCTGCCCTCTGATCCGAGAATGCCACTGGAGGGCACTAATCAAGAGTCCAACAATAAACAGGTTTGCTGAGCAACGCCTAAGTTGGGATGAAGGTCTTGTAATGAGGACTGCTTTGATGAGACTCAGTTTGTGTGATGCCTCCGTGAAAGGCTACACCTGACTGCTCATATTCACTCAGGACCGTCAAATAGTATCCACGAAACGCAAGCCTACTATGTCTCGGTCATCATAGCCGTCGGTCGAGACTGTATCCGCGACTTCCCTGCGTTACCCCGAGTAGAAGAACATCCACCAGTCCTTCATCCACACCAGTTCATAATCCCGCACCATACGTCAATCAATCCTGCTCATCCGCGCCGGATCCACAGACCCACACGAGTTCGCTTACTGTCCGCGTACCTGTTAATCCTCCTGTTATGGAAGTTGAACTGGGTGCGTGCCTGGCTACTGGTCGATCACCGTCCATTTCTGGGACGCTTTTTTCGGCCATGGCCAGTGTAGAGTGAATATATTAGCTAAAAAGTCCAGTGATCGTTCAAAACAGGACTTCCGCTCCGACACGGAATAGAATCTTACATGCCTCATTAAGTGGATTTGCCTAAAAATTCGAGCTATTGACACACAACCCACATCGATGTCATACATGATCATGAGAGCGGGAATTGAGGGCTTTCTAGCTCGTCAATGGTGTAAGTCTGCATGGTATAAGATGGGTCGCCCTTCGATCAGTTGCCATCCCATCCCACATCCTCAGGTCATCACTACAAGACCTATTTCGATCTCTCATTTCGATTCGTTACATATCTTGTCATTAAGTTGTTCAAGATGAAGTACGCTATCTCGCCACTCGCTTTTGCCGTAGGCTCTTCAGCTTTGGCCATCCGTGGTCAAAGCCAGCAATGTGTTCAGCTCCAAGCTTCAGGCGGTGCCTCCGGTATCCTTGGCCAGCTGTCTGATGGACAGAACCGCGTCGGTGGTGGTCACAGTGCTGCTTGCTACTGCCTTGATGGGAATGGTGGATTCACGGACAGCAATGGCCGTGGCTGCATCCTCACTCCTCCCACAACCCAGTTCCAGTGCGATTCTGGCGCTAGTCCTACGAACGGCTTTGCTATCAATGGAGGATCCGTGACCTACAATGGAAGCTCTAAGTTCTACGCCTGCCCTGTCAATGATAACGGCGAGCACAACGTCTATAGCCAGCCTGCCCCTGGCCAGGACAAATGTGTCGAGATCACCTTGAATGCTGGCCAGTCTTGTGGCGGAGGCAATGGCGGAGGTGCTTCTTCATCTCCGTCACAACCAGCCCAGTCGCAGCCAGCTCAATCGCAGCCTCCCCAGCAGTCACAGCCACCGAAGGCGTCTCAACCGCCTGCTTCGCAGCCAGGCTACTCGACCCCTCCGAAGGAATCGCAGCCACCGAAGCAGTCTCAACCTTCGCAGCCAGGATACTCCGCTCCTCCACAGCAGTCCCAGCCACCGAAGGAGTCTCAAACCCCTAAGTCTTCTCAGCCAGCTCCTTCTCAGCCCGGTTATTCCGCTCCACCCACGGAGTCGCAGCCTCCCGCTTCTCAGCCTCCCGCTTCTCAGCCTCCCGCTTCTCAGCCTCCCGCTTCTCAGCCTCCCAAGGAATCTCAGCCACCTGCATCTTCGAAGCCGGCCGCCTCTCAGCCCGCTCAATCTCAATCCGCTCCCTCCCAGCCTGGATATTCGGTTCCTCAGCCGTCCCAACCCGCCTCCTCTAAGCCGGTGCCATCCCAGCCAGTTTCCTCGAAGCCCGCCCCGTCCCAGCCCGCCGCATCGCAGCCTGGTTACTCCGTTCCTCAGCAGTCCCAACCTACTCCCTCAAAGCCGGCTCCCTCTCAGCCTGCTCAGTCCCAGCCTGCCGCATCGCAGCCAGGGTATTCAGTCCCTCCTCAGTCTCAGTCTACTCCCTCAAAGCCTGCTCCTTCCCAGCCTGCCCAATCTAGCCCCCCATCCAACGGTAGCGGCAATGGCACCGGCTGCCCCGCAGACCTGAACGGTGAATACCAGTACCCCCACCTGATCGTACCCGTCTCCTCGTCCCAGCCATCCAACGCCCCTGGCACTTCATACAACGGCAAGGCCAACGGCGACGTCTGCTCCCTGTTCAACTTCGATATCCCGCAGTCGTACTCTGGCCACAGCTGCTCTCTAGTCTTCCTGTTCCCTGAGCAAAAGGATCTCGAGACTTCCAGCTACACCGTCTCCGGCTCCGGCGGCCTTGAGTTTTCCAAGTGTGATACCAACGCGAGCCAGAAGACCTCTTGGGACAACAAGGGCACTTGCACGGCCGTCAAGACTGTTGACAACGTTGCTCCTGGTAACTCGTACACCATTGTGTCTGACTCTTGCGCTGCTGGCCAGACTGTTACCTACCAGATGTGCTCCACCGGAGGCCTATCCTTGGAGTACTTCCAGGACTACAATCCTAGCCCAATCGGCGCGTACGTTCGCGAATGCTAGATGCAGCTCTGCGATTGCGAAAAATCAAAGTTGTCATTCGACGCAATGACTAGAAGTCTTCGTTGAAGTTTGGCATGGTCTGATAGCGGATTGATTGAGATCTGCACTACCACTGCACGTTATCGAGTTTAGACTCTTTTATGATGATATGTCGCTCCTTATGACATATTCTTGGCACTATATAGAATAATGAAAAAATGATACTATCACGTTCCTTTGATATCGCTGAGATTCATGCTGTTACTGTGTATTGTGTGTATTGGACGGATGCCTTAGAGTTATGTCGAGAAGCGCTTTTCATGCGAACACTTACGGGCAAGAGCAGGCTGGAGAGATGCTTCAATCTGCTCCCGTTACTCTACTAATTCCAGCGCCTATGTGCTGCCACTATTCCGGAATGTTTGAGCAATTTTCGTTCAATCGGCTTGTCCGAGTACTATAGCGCTAGGACGATCTTATGCCTCGATTGAGCGAAAATTCAGAAGCGACTACATCACCCCTTCGACCATCTTTTCCATCAAGGTGAGAGTGAAGATCAGGTGGGTTTTGAGACCTCGGCAGAGTCTAAATATAAACCCACTTGTCCCTACACCCCTCTGTAAGCTCCTGTGGTTCTCACGCACACCCTCATCTCCTTCCATTTCCCATTAGGTAGTGGTGATGCCACGGTCAAGTTCACGCTAGGTAATCGGATTGCCTGAGGAGCTAGGAGTAGATCGTCTATAGCCAGGAAACGATCTCCTATGAATCAAGTAGAACGAATTTTGCTACGGTTAACTGTGTCAGATAGTGGATGATCGATACCTCTATCCACCTCGGTGTGGGCGGAGACCTTACTAATATAAAGGGGCATTACTCACTAGCGCTGAATGTATAACGAGCGTTCTTTTTGCTCTGAACAGGATTACTCTGCCCTATAATTCGTCTGTTGCCCTTAACACTGATCCCTTATGTTTACTCCGATGTGTCTGGTGATTCGAATGGCTGGGGTCATTAATGTATACTCAACACCAGGCGTGAATTAGCTCGTCGAATCAATTTTGCTTTTCATGTATTGCAAATAGTAGAGATTTTAAGAGTAAGTAGCACTGCCCTTGCTCTACCTTATCGTTGAAGTGAAGGTCATAATCATACGGGAGCTATGCTGGCAGCTTACTACTTACCGACAGTCGTAGTGCCCACTTACTATCTTACAGGCTTCTATGACTACTAAGCAGTATTTGTCTACAGACCTTGCAGACAGTCGCTGGGAAAGGCTCGAACTGATCAGATAAGTCTTGCCGCTACATGAACTGCAGAGCCTTCCTCTAGCTGCCACGACTATGGACGACTCTATTGAGGTGTTCCTTGCGCGCACGGCACCTGAGTGGGAAAATACGTGCGATTGGTTTGATCGTGAAGCGATTACATTTAGGACTTTGGCACATCCATCATCAAGAGATCTTGCTCGATACAGCGACAACTTCACCCGACGTCTCAAACAGGGACAGCGTCAGGTGAAGAGGGCCGGAAACAGTCAAGAAGAAGACAAGGTGATCACGAATTGGCTGGAAGACTCTGCGATAAAGGATTATGAAGGTGTAATTGAGCTGTACGAAGATATGGCTTTTTGGGAGGTATGACCTTCAATACTCAGCTAAACCTTCCATCCGATTGATCGTAACAGGACACATTCAAGGCGATGGAACACGACATAAATTCCGTGAGAAAGAAGAGCAAAAGATACGCCGTCCCAGAGGTAATTCGAACGACCAATATTCGAATTACAGCCCGTTAATTGGTCGATTTAGGAAATGACGGACACCTTGACGAAGCTCACATACGAAATTGAGGCGAACCTCGAATTCCTTGAGTGGTGCAAGAAGAAGTTCTGTCAGAAATTATTTCACAAAGTCTACTACTTTCAGCAAGAGCACGAAGATATCGACTTTGACTATGAGATCCCGTTTCCGCGGGGCTATGAGCCTCCGCCTAAGGTAACCGCGGTGAGCTTGAAGGTGTCTGCTAGCAACTAATGACTCAGTCATGGAAGCTTAGTCTGGTGCGGAATCGGAAGGGCACCGCCGATGAACAGCAGACGACTTTCTACAGTACTGAGGAATGGTGGAATTAGCCCCAAGCGAGTCTGGAGTGTCTGGAGTGTGAGTCCCTCTAACCGTATAGGTACTATACCTGCTCGGACTCATCAGCAAGCTAGTCATACAGTAATCTCTTACTTTCAAGCAAGAGAAGGGCTGGAAGTAAGTCAGCTACCCATCAGCTTGCCTTTACTCCACGTGAAGTTGAAAACTGGCCCGACACGAGGACCTCCAATACATATATCATTCTTTGCCATCTACCTCTTCTTGGACACTCTTCCCCTCATCCGCATCTTTTTGATCGCCAGTGCCTAGTTTCTTTCTCCTGTATGTTCACTATGGCAGCTGAATACCTATTCACACGGACTGTAGCCATCCGCTGACTGGTACCTAGATTATCAAGCTGCCCGTCAAGATGACCGACAACCACCATGAGACCGCGATGAGTCTACAAGACCTACGTGACGAGCGTATCTCTGCCATGGAGAATCTTTGCCAAGGCCTCCTCCCAAGGGTGAACATGCTGGAGCCTGCGAACCTCGAACTCACTAGGATCGTTTTCCTTGACGACCTGCGAGATCTTTCAAAAGGTCTTCACGACCGAATGAATACACGCAGCTTCGATGTTGTGGCCAAGCGGTACAAGCGGATTAGCGAGGCGTACGATACCATCGTCTATCGGGAGGTGAGTGTGGTGATTCTCTCTCTACCTTGACAGATTACTGAAATTACTAGGAGTCGCTTGACTGGGGCTTGCAGATCCTGATGCGCGCGAGGAACACGGTGCTCGGGGAGACGGGAATCGAGGCTGAGGACGAGGTTGGTTAGTATATCAGTACTGATTACTACGTCTGATTTTTTTTAGCAGACTTTCGCTGACTGGAAAACACTTATTGATGGATTCGATGCCGCCTACGCCATGCTTCGTGAGGTCAAGGATGACATGCGCCGGCACCTCTTTGACCACATCTACTACTTCCAACAAGAGCACGAAGAGGTCGACCTTGGTTACGAGATCACGTTCCCGCGTGGCTATGTCGCCCCTCCAAAAGTGACCACGGTGGGCGCCAAGAAGGTGTCTGCCCATGACTGATAGGTTGTGAGAGTATAGGACTACTACTGGGTTATGATTTTATGATATGGCTCGGGTATACAGGGCAAAATGTCCCGGGACAGTGACACGGTTCTCTAGGACAATGCTCCCTCAAAAATCTGGACTTGAGTGGCTCTTTGTGGGAACCCAGACGCTACAGAGTCAAAAGAGATGGAGGTAGCCACCGTCATGATCAACTTCTTTGCTAGGAAACAGAACCAACATCATCCTCAACTGCATGTCGATCCCCACTCTTTGCACAGTGATATGACTAGCAACATGTATACATCTTGCTGGAATTCCACCTTTCTTAGTTCTAGAAACATTGCCAAATGAGCGATACGCATGCAAAGAAACGAAAAGTATTTATAAATATATTGACCTTGTCACGGCAAGCAGTTCGCTCCGTCACTTCCCACCACATTACCGCTCCCTCCACGTCGATCCCTTATACTCATGACCTCTTCACCTCCAACCCCGATCCGTCCTGTTTATTCCAATCCTTAACCCTCCATATGCGCCTCTATCTCTTGAACCAGCCCTTGAACTGTTGCCACTTCGGCTCCCTCTTCTTATTCGGATCCCTTGTCGCAAACGCAATGTACCAGCACAAGACGATCTCGAGGGAAATGCCGATGATAGCTAGGATCAGCGTGACGAGCGGGCGCGCATCTGCCTGCACGCTACGCAGCGCCTCCGGCGTGGTGATGGGCGCGAGGAACTCGAAGCGAGCCATGGGTGCCAGCTTGGTTTATCGTTGATTGGAGGCTGAAAAGGTGTTCCTGGAATGCTGAAGGGCGAGTACGCTGGAGAATTATGGATTGTCGCGCTGGATGCGGAGTGCGGTGTGTAGGTAGCAATGACAGCCTGCTGCCCTAAAGAACGTATGCGCGTGCTCGTTGTATATCAAAAATCCACTATCAAAGCGGTATTCAGAATCGAAAGAATCACCAGGAGATGTGGTGTAGAGAGCGGGAGCGACAGCAGCGAAGGTCACGAACGCTCGCGGTCGGCAGCGGTACATCTAAAGCTTAGCCGAAACCCCCCAGCGCTTACGCGCTGCCAAGTTGCAAACCGCAACTGTTTGAAGAGTGGCGTGACGCATCCCTTCCCAATCCCGCTGGAAGAAACATGTCTAGTGTGCAATTGGTCTTAGTCCAAAAATGCGTGAAATTATGGCAGGCCAGAGGTCGAGTGTTTCATACGGAGGTGCTGCGAGACACGCTTGCGCGAGGCTTACGAGGGTGGCGTGCAGGAGGCTACTACGACACAGTGAGGGTTTCAAGTGCGTCCACTCCGATAAGAGGTAACAGCACGTATTTTCGTCAGCGTGGAAACGAGCAAAAGGACAGAATCCATTGATCCTGCATTTGCAGCAGCCTCAAGAAAGAACCACGAAAATGTACGGTTAATGACCCAGTGGTCGTTCAGAGATAGTTGTATTCTACACATACAACGCATCTCTTGCTGATCGGTTATGATACAACATTATCTTCCATCTAGAAGTGGAGTCGCAGAACGCCCTGCCACCCACGTCTAACAGACCGCCAGGTGCCAGATGAGCAGAAATATGCAGTCAAGAGGCCAATACAGAAACAGCGTATATCAACAAGGCGGCCTCCCAACGCCAGACTGTTGAGCCCAAATCAAAAGAAGCAGAGACCTTTAGCTATTCACACACCATTTTTGAACCTACAGGGAAATCCGTACAATCGTCGTTGTTACACTGGCCTCGAGAGTGCCGCTTACAGTACCTCGCCCACGATCTTCGCTGCCTCCTTGTAAGTCTTGAGCAGCTTCTCGCACTTCTCGCGCTCGGCCTTGATGGTGTCGTCTTCGTAAAGAAGCTCCTGGAAGAGGTCCTCCTTGTATAACTCGCTGACCAGCCTGTTCTGGACGACATCTTTGGAGTGGTTGACAAGCAGATGCATAACAGCCTTTGGTACTTGGTCGGCGACCGTTTCGCGGACGATGTTGAAGTATGAGGAGATAAGGCGGCGGATAAGCTCAGTCTCTAGGGCCTCCCGTTCAGTCATGGCAGGCGCAGCTTCAGCATCCGCGGGCTGCATCGGTTAGCATTGATCGTAGATAAGAGAATACGGAATGACTTACGAAGCCACCATCAAAGGTGTCCTTCACCGGGCTCATCACATCGTCATCGTCGGGCACCATCTCTAGAACATGGGCTGGTTGCCTTGTGTCACCTCGCCGGAAACTTTGAGCAATGCTAGGCTCAATGTTCTGGCTGACGTGTCGGCTTCCGGGTCTGCTATCCAACGCTGGGTTGGGTTGTGGTACACCATCTTTGCCGAAAAAGTAATTTAGGAAGCTGTCGCGTGCCGATCCGGAACCCCCCAGCGGAGGAGGTGAGCGTGCCCGACTGTTGTTGAGAGCACTTGATACGCTGTTGTGTGATCCATTTAACAAGCGTCCTACTGCCGGCGACATGCTGCGGCTCGTTTGATTTTGGTGTTTCCGTAGTGGAAGGACTTTCTCGGTCGCAACCTCTCCCTCCTCTTCACCTTCAGCTATTTCGCCGTTCGTGCCATTGTTCAGCTCCTTCAACCTTCGTCGTTCCCGCTTCTTCCTCTCAGCTTCAAGAGCAAGCTTCTTCTCGCGCTGTTCCTTGTCGTTGATGACGGATGACATGGCAGCCGCTGCGCCAAGGAAGTTGGGATGGTTGGTGTTGATGTATGCACGCTGGATATCAATCAGCGATCCTACATATGATGAGCAGGGACCGAGTCGTTCTCGCAATAGGTCGGAAACCACTTCGATGAGTTTGCCTTGTAACCGGGGATATCTGGTCAACTCAGTTGAGCCGCAAGTGTGGCATATCTTGATAAGCTCCTCATAGACAAGCTCGACACAACGTTGACTCGGAATCTCTAGAAGCTTGATTTGAGGCTTCACAAGCAGGTCGAACGCCAATTCGGGGACAAACAGACTGGGTCGCGGGCCAGTGGAGTTTCGGATAGCTGTTCGAATGTCCAACACGGAGAGATTTTGAGTGGGGTCTACCTGTTCCAAGGAATTCCCAAAGACCGAGTTGAAGATGTAGTAAATCCTAGCACCACCACACAGTTCTTTAGTCGAGATCTCCGCAGAAGTACCGTCTATCGATGCGATGAAGGATGAAGCGAAGCGCGTCATAAGTTGCAGGATAAGCGAGCCGCGATGTTCCTTTCCGGTGAATGCTGCGTCGCCGTAACTCGCAAGTTCTTGTTGGGTTTGGCCCATCAACGTGTTCAAGCGAGCCTTGATGTCCGGTAGACGTTCTCGAATATGAGACATGAGGGTCTGATTGAGGCTCTTTGCGAGGAATTGGGTTCCGCACCGGTTGGCCATATTTCTGTAGGCAGGATGATGCCTGAAAAAGTCGCGCTCAGCCTCAAGAGCATCCGCGAGCGATTTCCCACTCTGGATGTCCTGCTGCGAACGGTTGACGATTCCAATGAAACCGAGCTTGAGCGGATATACGCGACCAGAAAGAATATCCAAAGCATTGGTCCCGTGGTCCATCAAGTCGAGTTTCGTGAGAACACCAATGGTCCTCTTGCCCATGGGGTCTACATGCCTGGCGAGCTTTAGGGCTTCCGAATTGACAAGATCGACGTTCGCGGGCGAAACAGCTAGAATGACACTGTTGGGCTTCGCAATATATTCGGTAATGAGATTGCGTGTCTGCTTCTCGATGTCTGTAGGCTGGTCGCCAATCGGTACCTGCAGCTGTTAGCTCCGCTTAGGGTGAAGAGACTCCTCAGCATACCTTTGTTAGTCCGGGCAAGTCGACCAACGTCAAGCTGAGAACGTGCGGCGAGTAGATCTTAAGATTGATGGGTTGTCGGTTGATGCCTTTGTTGTTGCCTGCTATTCTTGCCGTTTCCGCCTCGATCTCGCGCTTAACCTCGGCGAAATCGTAGAACCTCCGCCCCGGATGATGGAGGAACTCGCCCCATTCCTGCTGTCCTGCGACGCTGGCCGGTGTATGAGGGACATGTATCTCATCATGGGCAGGCTTATCCTCGCGGTCGCTCGGGAGATTGATTAGTTGTAAGATCAAAGGTCGCCGTGTAACGATGCCGCTTCCTCGAGGCAGGAAGTCTCTACCGACAATGTTCTCGAGAACCGACGACTTTCCAGATGACTGCGATCCTACGACGACCTGGGCAAGTCAGTCAGAAAGTCCGGCATACGGATAGGCGCAAAAGCAGAATGACTTCCAGCGCTTCATTCCGCTATGCGCGCCGCCAGGGGTGGGGCAAACATACAATCTGAGGCAAATCGAGGGAGTCATTGCCGATGGTGTTGAAGACGAGGTCTTGAAGGCGGTTGACGACGTTGAGCAACTCCTCACCTAGCGACGCCATGGCGCTGCGAGACGTGTCGAGAAGTTGACCTCTGGCCGAGCTTGCTTAAACAGATAAACAAGAGGCACAAATGCCACAATTAAGCGTACTGCTGCCGAAGCAAAGCGCAAACAATAGTCTGATGGGTCGTCGGATGGGGGTCGAGGAGATGCGTGCGTGACCGCGTCGAATGGGCGCAGGCGTGAAGTCCTCCTGCGAGTGCAATGCGTTCGTCGTCATGCGAACCAACGACCAAGGTTTGGCGATTAGCTTCGCGGTCACGTGCAGCACCTGAGACCCCACACTGTACTGGCTCCTTAATCTCCTGCTTTACGTCTGACATCGGTGCATAAAGGAGACCCCATATCTGTCTAGACGCAGGCCCGCGCTCGTCAACAGCGCCAAAAAATAATGTTCAACAGCACCACACGCTTCGTTTTCGTCTCGGCGAGCAATAGGCAACGAGCAGGGGCATGCGAATGACCACTATTCTTGTGCGGATGACCTCGCCGTCACCATCCACTGGGTCTTGAATCAGCTGAAGGCAGCCTTCTGCAGCCTGCGCACCTACTGAAAGGCCGGAAGGAGGCGGTGTGAGGTATGCATTTTTGATCACGGTAACCACTGTTCTTCGCCCCAAGACCATTACATTGTATCCACTCCAGACAACTTGTGAAGTGTTACCCTGCGATCTACACACAGGATCCTCTTGCAAGTCACAACAACTCTGGGGCTACTTCGATGAGTGCGCTTTTTGAGGAATTTTTCAATACCAATAGATGGTAACTCTGGTGCGTGAGAGTTGACCAACGAGCTCTCATATTCTTTAAGAGAAGGAACAACGTTGAAGCTTAGCCAGGAATGTGGTGTAGGATCACATGCTATGAAAATGGGTGCCAGAGTTGCACCTTACTCATTACTGATGTACTTGAATTACTAACGTAGCTGTCGAACTCTGTCAAACGTACGTGAAGTGCACTCCATTACCCGAAACTCCTTATCGGTAGAATCTAAGCGTACAATGCAAGTTCTCCTACGTGGACCGGCTTGAGAAATGCGCTCTTGAACTGCGTGAGGGTCACGAAATGGAAATGAGCATGTAGATTGGAACGTTACAACCGCCAGGTCTATACTGTACATAGAGTACACAAATACAAGAGTGATATCTCGCATTATGACTTTCCGCAACTTCACTTTTGCTGTCCTCGCTATCCGCCCCTGTATGTACCAAAAGCCATGTCGTACAAAAGAAAATGGATGCGCGCTTATTTCTCGTCCGTGATACCGAGGAGAGCGTTCAAGTCAGCGTTAGGGTCCTTGGGGTCTACTTTCGCTATGTATATGTTAGTACTGTAGCTTTGCTTGATCGAAAGCACTCCGGATAAAGGCGACATGAGAGGTCCGCGGGTCGGGAGCGTCGGCAACGTACCTGCGCTGGAAGATGAAGATGCCTTGGGCTGTTCTGATGGATGTGTCTTCGCCCACTCAGCCTTTGCCTGCTGGATCAATGACTCGTGGTGTTCCCATTCCCTTTGCTTAGCCTGCAATCGCTCACGCGACGATATCGAGACCTGGTTGTAGAGACCGTAGAAGACGCCGGTGGCCAGGGCGCCCCATCGGAGAACCTGCGCTCATCGGATTAGCGACCATCTCCGCATTAAGAGGGCTTATCGGAGCATCCGCAAGTTTTGTATAGTGCATTGGGGGCTGCGGCGAGGCGTGGACGTACGTTAACCCCCACGGAAGTAGACATCGTGATTGTCGCTACTGAATCGTCGAGGAGGCAGGTGCGCGTCGTGCGTGTCCAATGGCAGAGCAAGCGAACGAGAGACGGGTGTCGATGGCGTCTCTGGGGTCGCGAGAGTCACGGGCGCTTGGCTGGCGGGGAGGTTGGGTTGCAGCTGGGGAGTGAGGTTCTTCGACTAGAATCTTGCGCGAGGCAAGCACGGGTCTCCCCGAGGAAGGTCCGACCGTCCCTGCTTGGCGCGTTTCTGGCCGCAACCCCCCAACGCATGTTTACTCCCTCGAAGTACAGTCTTGCTACCCCACATTAGAGAGGATCGGTTGAGCTCTTGCTGACGGGCATTCCGAAAGTCTACTGCTCTAGTGATACCCGCTAGAGGGCGCAAAACTCCATTCAATCCACACCATGGACTCCATCGCGCAGCGGCGCGAGGAGATATTAGCGAAGAAGGCCAAGCTAGCAGAGCTCAAGAAGCAACGTGAGCTGCGCAGAGCGGAGGGCTCGCAGAGACAATCCTTAAGTGGCTCGCCCGCAAGAGAGGTAAAGAATGACCCAGATCGTTTCCTGTATTGGCACTGATCGAGCTCGTGATAGATATTATCACCAACGCCGCGACGGACAGACGCCGTCGAGCAGAGGCGGGATCTTGATGCGTACCTAGATGGAATTCTAGGCGAAAGTCGACCCAGCTCAGTACAACCAGGCTCTCCCGCTGGTGGACGAGCGACCCGACCTACCTCAGTTATCAGCGCAAGTCAGCTGAGCAGCGACAATGAAGCGCAGACAGGGTCTGGGGCACAATACCAGGTGCCTTTGAGCATGGTGGATCAGGGCATGCAGACATTGTCGATAGGCAACCTAACCACAGTCTACGAATCTGAAGGCATTGATATGGGACCACCACCGAAGAGGGAGACCGAGGTTATCACATACAGCAAGGGTGTTCAGGCAGACATCGAATGGAGTCCGAGGAAAACAAGGGGATCTGGAGAAAGTGATTCCGAGCGCGACGAGAGCCCGACCCGTTCGCCGCGCACGCCGAAGCGAATGAGCCGTCGGCAGAAGGAGAGGGACGAAGAGATTCGGCTGCAGCTCAAAAAAGAAATTGAGGAAGAGATCAAGGCGGCACAGAAGGCAGCAGAGGCTGGGGAGGTACAGACGGTGTTGGGCGATAACTACCCATTCAAGACTCTTTCGAACGAGGAGTTGACGGCCGTGGAGAATTCGGAAGACTTCATCGACTTCATAGAGAGGAGCACAAAGGTCCTAGAGCGAGCGCTGGATCAGCAGCTGGACTACGACATCCTAGCCGACTATGCGCTCGGAGGTGCTAATGTGGATGAAGAAGACGAGGGATATGGCTCCAGCGGTGGAAAGAAGGGCCGGCGCATAAAGGAGATTGCTCAATTTTGGGATGAGAGATGGAGCAAAAAGAGGATGATATCGGACCTGGGCTTCTCTATAAAATTTCCTGAGCTGGTCCTTGCTTCATACACCAAAAACCCCTCAGCTCCGCACGATCCAGACGGCCTCATCCAGGTCTGGAACCTCCACATGCATGACCGGCCAGAGTACATTTTCCACGCCCAATCCGACATCCTCACCGCCAAGTTCTCACCGTTCCATCCAAACCTCATCATTGGTGGTGCCTACTCCGGACAAGTGCTGTTATGGGACACTCGCGCGAAGTCATCACCCGTGCAAAAGACACCTTTGACCGGTTCGGGACACACGCATCCTGTTTACTCTATCGATATTGTCGGAACGCAAAACGCCAACAATATCATCTCAGCTTCAACAGACGGCGTGGTCTGTGGCTGGACCGTAGACATGCTTTCACAACCGCAAGAGTTCCTCGAGTTAACCTCGCCGCCTCCCGCAAAGACCGACGATATGGCAGTCACATGTATCGCTTTCCCGCAGTCCGATCCGACGTATTTCCTCGCTGGCACAGAAGAAGGCTCTATCTATCCTTGCCACAGGTATGATCGTGCAGGAGCTAAAGCTGGTGTTGATGGCCGCGTCAAGTACGGCGGCCATGCTGCACCGGTAATGAGTCTGGACTTCCACCCCGCAAAGGGACAGATCGATCTTGGAGACCTTGTCCTCAGTTCCTCGGTTGACTGGAGTGTCAAGCTATGGAAGGTCCGTCCACCGGCTGCGACGGGTCCCTCGAACACAGCTGCGCCAGGAGCAGCACAGCAGGTAACACCCATTCTAGACATCGCGCGCGAAGACCTCGTGTACGATGCTCGTTGGTCGCCTGTCAAGCCTTCAGTTTTCGGCCTTGTCGATGGTGCGGGTAGTCTAGAAGTATGGGATCTCAACGTTGATGTCGAAGTCCCCGTGCAGAAGGTTACGCCGAGCGAAAACAAACGAGGCGCGCTGTCTGGGGGGATGGGCTTCATGAAGCGAAGTTTGAATAAATTGGCTTGGGAGAAAAACGAGGGTAGGAGAGTCGCGGTCGCGGGTATGGACGGCGTTGTCACGGTGTTTGAAGTCGGTAACGAGCTTGGGGGGGTGGAGACGAAGGGTGAAGAGTGGAGTGGGGTGAAGAGACTGGTAGGCAGGTTGGAAGGTGCGAGTGAAGGTGTAAATGGGGCATAGGGCTCTCACGCATCTGTTTGATACATCACGGACCATCTTGTGAGGGTCAAGTGGTCAGAGCCAGGTGGTGGACTCTTTCTAGTGAGCATTTTCGGCGCTTGGTCTTGTTCAACATACCCCATCACGCTCTGCTTATACCAATCTACTTTTATAATCCCAGTCTTTTGGATCCATTCACGTCAATAGCTCCATATAGGATTTCGTTTGACCGCACCGTTGAGTCTGTGCCCCACAATCTACTACGATTCCTAGTACCCCAACAGTAAATGTTCCATTATAACTCTCTGGACCCGAATACTGGTATCCATAGACGCATGCACACCGCATAAGAATCTACGCTCTGCATCTTCCAGCTGTTCATCTCTAGCACCTTTGGATCGTAGCAAGGTGCTCGTTCCTGACCACATCTCGTTCTCGCTCATACGCCATACTGGTTCCATCCATCCCTAGGTATACTACCAAGGTAGCGCCCTGGCCCGTGATGAGACGGACATCGCTCTGTTCAAACATGTTGGCTTGGCCGATGGGTTTCGGGTAACACGACACCGTGGGAGCCTTGAACACTTCGGAGGCAAGCAGACCGACGTGAACAGATATGCGCGTCGAAGAGGACTCAAGCGCGAGGTGAAGTGGCGGGAGAATTCAGTGGATTAGTCTTGAAAAGCGTGTCTGCTCTGGGTCTCCGCACGCTTTAGGACCCCTGAAAGAACATCTGCACACGGTGAGACACCCTTCGAAAGGCGAAATCGCAGATTGTGTAATTCTCATAGCCCGCAAATTTAGCATCGTGTTGCTATATCTGCCTTCTCGATGTTCTCTGGCGAAATAGGGAACAAGGTGCACAACTTGTCTGCAACGTTGTTATATGCAAGACGAGGTTCTCAACGTAGTCTGCTCGTATGCTGCCTGCCCTGGCAATGCAACGTATTGAACAATGAAGTCTAGCCCAAAAACCCGTTCCTACCCAGATACTTAATCGCCTCAAGTGCTAGACAATCGGCCTTCTCCAGCTCCTGCTCAATCATTCTCTCGTACAAACCCACGCGTTTGGGGCCCTCTTCGTCATGCCGGTATTTACAGTATTTGTACTTGCACTTGCCTGTAGCCTTCCACTGTGAACATACCTTTGACTTGTCTTGGATTGGATTTTTGACCTTGCGATCAGGGATTCTGGGTGGGGGCACTATAGGAGGCGGCACAACTTTGGAACTTTGAGCTTCGGGTGGTGTGTCACTGTCTTCATCTTCATCTTCCGATCCATCATCGTCGGAAGACTCAAGGCTTGATACAACGGATGATTCCGAAAGGACAGAACCATTGTCATCGGACTCGGTGTCGGTGCCGTAACCTATTCCAAGATCGATTGCTCGTTGAGTGGTGCCAGGAGGCGGACGCTTCGCGGGCATGCTAGCTTTGACTTTCTCACGGAGCTCTTCAAGCTTAGGCTTAGTAGATCCGGACTCCCTGTTCGCATCCTTCTTTTGGCTTCGGTTGCTAACACCCGACTCCTCACCTGTGGTCTTCCTCCCCGAAGTTCCTTTGACTCTTCGTAGAAAATCCAATTCTTGGATTCTCTTTTCTGCAGCTCGTTGGGCTTTCTCTGCGATCCTTTGCCGAGTCGGGAAATTCCTCTTCCTGTCCTTGATATATTCTGCGAATTCTGCCGCTGATTGCAACGATATTGTTTCACCGTTGTGCTCGAATTGCAATCCCTTTCCGTCCCACTTTGCTGCAAAAGCAGCCTCTTCATCGACATCTTCCTCTTCTTCGCCACTCGACTGCTCATCGTAGTTCAAACTTGTTAGACCCAATTTCATGCGTTTCTGGATCTGTCTGTGCCCGCCGTCTGACTTCGAAGTAACTGAAGGTTGTGGGATTGGAGGCAATGAGAAGCCAAAGCCTGGTACCGAGGGAGGCGCCTTAGCTTTAGCTCTAAGCGGTTTCTGTGTAGGCGCACTCTGTGTGCGCGGTTGTGTATAGTTCGGCGGCTGCTGCGCATGCCATTGCTCAACACGTTCATTACGCTTCCTCTTTCTGGGGCTAGGTTGAGGATGGGATGACTGGCTCTGGGGTATTGGGTGCTGCTGTGGAACAGGTTGCTCGCATGCTGGAGCCGCGCTTCCGCTTGCCATATTGGCTGCGAAAGCAGCCATTGTTTGCATCCCCGCAGGTGTCGCCATGAATGCCATTGCCTGTGCAAAAGCCCCCGGGTCTAGAGGTGGAACACTGTTTGTAGGAGGATTGGTAAGCGCTGGGTTCGGGTATGCGGAAGTGAAGTCCGTTTTGGGGTATGAATGAGCTGCAGTATGCGCATGTTGTTGCTGTTGCTGATACGAATGGCTCGGCGCTCCGTAGGTTTGTGGCCCTCCTCTTCCACCATGATGCTGCTGTCCGCCTCTATGCCCACCGTGCTGGTGTCCAGCTCTCGTGTTTCCTTGATGATGACCGCGTCCCCTTGTTAGACCGCCTCTTCCACGGCCTCTATCACCTCTGCCCGATGATCCTCCTCTCTGGCTACCATACATACTCGACGCATCGTTCGTCGGCTTCGAAGGCGGTGGTGGAGGCGGAGGCGGAAATTTGAAAGGTGCCATGTTCACGTTGGATGCCTGTGTTTGGGCGACGCGAGATATTCAGAGTGGCCTCTTAAAGTGTTACATCGGCGGATGTTCATAATATGATCTTCGGGCCTCTTCAGAGCTCATCGGGTGCTTAAGCTTAGAAAAGTTAAGGTTATCGATAAGGCACGCTAGCGTGGCCGCGACCGAGGCGCCAGTTCGCGCCTTCAACTTTTCTTAGTCACCCAGCCTATGAAGATGCGGTAGCATATATACAAATTACCCCCAGAAATCGAAGTGGAGACACCAAAGCATGCGCGGAGACCTCTTTAGCCATGTTCATTCTCGTAAGCGTTCTCTACTGCTACCGCTATTCGGCAGCCTCTCACGTATTACACAGACGACGATCGAAGATCTGATCCAGATCGCACCCCAGGATTTCAGCAAAGAAAGCGCACAAGCGATCAAGGATGCTATCAACATCAAATATGCCAACAAAGTGATACACAAGGTTGGCCTTTGTATTACCATGTGGGATATGCTTAAGGCGTCGGAGGGTCTGATCGGTCACGGGACTGGGCTTGTCAACGTCAATGGTAAACTCCACAACCCCAGTACCATGCTCGGTATGAAGATGCTGACGAAACCGATAGTCGAGTTCCGCATGGTAGTCCTCCGACCTTTTCGTGGCGAAATTCTCCACGGACGGATCAAATCCGCCAACGAGCAAGGCATGGTCATTGACCTTGACTTTACCTACGAAGTGTTTGTCCCCCACGCTAACCTCTTCGAACCCTCTCATTACGACCCCGGTGAGAATGCTTGGGTGTGGAGTCCTCCCGATGGAGAGGAATTCTTCTTTGACAAGGGTGAGACGGTACTATTGCGAGTCGAGCGGGAGGAATGGTTCGATCAGAAGCCTAGCATCGTGCAAAAAGACGAACACGGGAATGTTGTCGAAAGAAGAGGTGTACCTTGGAAAATTATTGTAAGTTTCCTTGCCGCCATGGGAAAATGTTCATCACTGACATTGCAGGCATCGATGAATCAGTCTGGCCTAGGGCCATGCATGTGGTGGGAGAGTCAGGAAGGCGAAGAAGAGGAAGGTGAGCAACAATTGCTTGAGAACGGGGACGTTGAGATGGACGAAGCATGAGATTCGTCCGATCATCATTGCATGGGTGGCGTTCCGGACCGTGGCGTTAGTAGGAAAAGCCATAATTCAGCGTAGAGGATTTGCGTCTCTGCATTACGTATAAGGTTTATGTAGGAGATCCGAGCTTGGAGCACGAATTGGTCCTTATTCTCCAATAACATAGGTGCAACCTCCTTTCCCCATCCAAACCTCGTGAAGTCGCTTCGCATCGACGTCTAACCTTGCACCCGGTCCAAACGTTTCCTTCTTCGGATCCTTGTCTTCCGGGTAGGTGATAGTCAATTCACCATCGAGGATCAGATGGGTGGTCAGGCCATTATGTCTGTGTGGGGGATAGTGAGCGTTCCTACATCGAGACTTGTTAGCTGCTTTAGCCAAGAGCATGTCTGTCGAGTGCGCGTAACAGCGTACGGTCCATCGGTCCAGGTGAAGACATGGCCGAAGCCCCAAGATCGAACCTCCGACTCTGCGTTTTTGCGAGATGGCATCCTCCGTACTGGTCGTGATGATGAAACTTGGTATAGCCGACTCAAGGTGGAGCTTGGACTGTGAAACGTGGGCTAGCTAGACCCTGTGTGACGTCAACGCTACCGCTTGGCAGGTACGCAGATGGTGCATTGCACCCTGAAGCATGCCACGCAATATTTTCCGATTCCAGGATGCGGAGCGACGACGGGCACTGTGACATGCGGAGCTTCTGCAAACAAGCTTTGGGCGTCATGACGACGCCGCACTCGGACGATCAAACAGGAATAGGCCGCCAAGCCACACGAGCTGGTGTCAGCCCTGCAGCCATGTCGCCGTTGCTGAGGCGTGCCGTTCTTTAACGGTGTGCCGCGCCCTCATACATAGCCTTGTATAGCTACAGTATTTTCGTCACGCGGAGCCGCCTTGCGTGCGTGTCAGGTGAGTCTCTGGTGTTTGCACCGATTGAGTCAAGCGCTCAATGCCCCCATGTTTGTTTGCTGAGTGTCCGAAATAGCTGACTGGAGCTGATGTTTCGTAGCCTTCGTGTATATCAGCTGTGCAGCTGCGTTCCTTCGAACCTTATCTATTGAGCAGGACCGCCTAAGCACCCTTTCATCACCATTCCTCCTCCATCTCCCGCAGAACGATTCCCGACCTAGTTGACCCCGCTGGGACACCAATACCAGCATGGCAGCCCCTTCGACCCAGGACCCGAAGGCAGTCCACTCGACCAAAGATCCCAAGATCGGTGTCCCAAAAGCAGAGAAAGCAGAGCTTCAGGCTGGAGGAGGCAGTGCGGCCGAGGCACCGAAAGCAAGGAGCGTAGAGTCGCTGAACTCGACCATGTCGACATATCTGAAGACGCTATATGAAGAGGTGGAGAAGAAATATAAGCTTGAGTCTAAGGAAGGGCTGGCCCAATGGCTCGCCGATGAGCAACAGGCACCGGCTACGGATGCTGAGATACTCCAGGATGGCTCGTTTTCGCATTTCGCGAACTACTTCACCACTGGCACTGGAAACGTTATGAAGCTCGCGGAACCTGTAGACGAATCCTGGCCGATATCTAATTACTTCATCTCCTCGAGTCACAACACGTACTTAACAGGAAATCAGCTAGCAAGTGCTGCAAGCGTGGATGCCTATAAGAATGTGAGTCAGATCGCTATCATTAATGCATGTGTCACTGATGCCTACAGGTGCTCAAAAGGGGCTGTCGTTGCGTTGAAGTTGATGTTTGGGATGGAGAACCACCGTCTGATTCTGAATCCAGTTCTGATGAAGAAGCTCAGAAACCCACTGGAAGCGGGGTGAAGGAAAAAGTGAAGAAGGAAAAGAAGAGCTTGCGCAAACGGCTTGAGTTGCGCTTTGGACGAAAAGCGTCTCCGCCGCCTAAGGAGACTACGAAAGAAGCTTCTCCTCCACCACCGACCGGAGAACAACGGATCGCGCCGTGGCGGTCAAACAGCTCAACCCGGGCGGAACCGAGGGTTCTTCATGGTACGGTCCATCGTCAACACATCTTTCATGTTGCGTCCTGTGACAGCTTACTAAATGACTTCCAGGCTACACGTTGACCAAAGAGATGACTTTCAGGGATGTATGTCAGACCATCCGAGACTATGCTTTTGCATCTTCAAACCTTCCTTTGATAGTTAGCTTGGAAGTACACACCAGCCCGGAGCAGCAGGAAATTATGGTCGAGCTCATGAAGGAATATTGGGGAGGCATGCTTGTAGATCTACCGCTCGATCCATCCCAAGCCTCCGAGGAGACCAAGCTTCCTACTTTAAAGGATCTGGAGAACAAAATCCTTGTCAAGGTGAAGCGTGTGAGCCATAAGCCGACCGAAGCAGCTGCGAAGCCTACGACTCTTCAAGCACCTGCTGCACAGTTGACCCCTCAACAGAGCAACCAATCTGCGCAATCTGATATCACGTCGGATTCTGAGGACGCTGGCGCTGGCTCGGAGAAGCCACCAACACCAAAACCTAAGGTCATTGACGCGCTTTCAAAACTAGGTGTCTACTTCGGAGGCTACCATTACAAAGGCTTGGATGTTCCAGGTAAGTGATACAATGTCCTCAAACATCTGGCCCCGAGACTGACCAATACGCAGAGGCCAATATTCCCACACACGTGTTCTCGCTCTCCGAGAAGACGTTGATGGAAGTTCACGAAACGAGCCCGGACGCACTCTTCAAACATAACAAGAACTTTTTTATGCGCGCATATCCCAAAGGTCTTCGCGTGACCTCATCAAATCTCAACCCAGCTATCTTCTGGCGACAAGGTGTGCAAATAGTAGCTCTCAACTGGCAACGCTGGGATGGTGGCATGATGCAAAATGAGGCTATGTTCGCAGGTACGGCTGGGTGGGTGCTGAAACCTGAAGGCTATCGAAGTGCTGGGTATGGAACCACGCCAAAGGATGCCATAGAGCACCACAATCTCGACCTTAGCATTGAGTTCCTCGCCGGTCAGGACATCCCGCTTCCTCCTAACGAAGACGACCCGAAAGATCTCAGGCCCTACGTCAAGGTCGAGCTGCACGTGGAGAAACCCGAAGAAGGAGTGGGTGAGCCAATTCCTGGAGGTGGAGCGAGCAACAAAGGGGATTTCAAGAAGAAGACCAAAAGTCAACGGACACCGAATCCCGATTTTGGCCGAGAGATCATCGAGTTCAAAGGCGTCAAGAGGGTAACGGAGGAATTGACATTCGTGAGGTAAGTCGCTTTCTCAATTTCGACATTTCCCCCGCTGTTGCCGCCAGCCCGTTACACTATTTGCCCAACATACAAAGCGTCCCGTTGTGCCGGCCTCATGTCTGCATGCCACGTCAAGTGAGGCAACGAAGTACTGCGTTTGCTCTAGCGACGTTAGCCTTGCAGGTCGTGTGCATGAAGCCCGGTCGATGTACCGAGACGTAGGTTACACCACACAGGGATCGGGCATGTTAGCGCTGCTTAACATGCTCATCGCCGCTATATCCGTTTTGAGGATGCGGCTGCTCACATTTTCGATTTCTCGTAATTTGCCCACCTTTTGCTCTTTCCTCTTATCTACATTCCGTCCCGCGGAGTTCTTTAGGATTTTGCCGCGCATCTCCGTTGATATGTGTGACGCGAGTCGACGCGGCATATATTTCGTTTCTATTTGTCCGGATCAATAGGAAATCATCGCTGATATGTTCTCGCAGATTCAAAGTCATGGACGATGAGCGCATCAGCGATGACCTCGCGGCCTGGGCCTGCTTCCGGCTTGATCGCTTGCAACCCGGCATCCGCATGCTGCACCTCTACAACTCCAATGGCGTTGTGTCCAAGGGTGTGCTGTTGGTCCGGATCAAGAAGACGGTTAGTAAGGCGTGAAGACAGCTCTAGCTCCGCTTGCTGATCTGCGCCTCCATTCGTACTGAATTGGCGCGCCGAGCCGGGATCCGTGACCCGGATCCCCGTTCCGTTCCCTTTGTCTTGTCTCAGACTAGGGGAATGCATACTGATCTGTGGATGCAGTTCTTCCCTGTCGGTCTGAGAGTCCATCGTGGCGCCAGTCTGGGACATGGACATGGACATCACCTTCAGCAGCACAAACATCCGGCGCGTCATTCGTCGCAGAGGCACGCCAGCAAGCATGGGAGGAGCAGCGGAAGCAGTGGGCGTAGGAAGCCTTAGCGTCCGACTCTGAGTTGATTACCAGCGTTGTGTTGTGGTCCTCTGTTATTGCATTCATAGCGAGCAATGCCTCCATAGAAATGATATCCTTCCCGACGTGTGACTAAGCTATGATACTTAGTTGGTGTCGTGATGTACATTACTCGTTACAGATTTGCCCATTGAACTATTCTTGTGAATATGTTCCTCATTCTCAAAATGTACGAGAATATATGCGACGAAAACTAGGCTCCTGCCACTACTAAAAGGCGCACAGAAGGCAGGGTAACGAATCGTGCACTCCTGTGAACATCACGTTGTTTAGAATCACGAGCGTGACTGACGCTGTGCCACCTTTTGTTCCTCTGAACAGTGGAAAAGACTCGTGAAGCGGAATCCAGTAGCATCACTGGGACCATCGGTGAAGAGTTAGCGACGGGCCGACGTTGTGTACACCTACCAGCATGGTGTGCTCCTGGGTGAGGAAGCAATTCGCGCGGGTAGTACTCTCCTACACGCCGTATGCCAGTTCCAGAAATGGTGAAGAGGGGAACTATCGAGGCACCAGTCTCACTGATGTTTGTCCACGGTGTCAATGTCCATTCAATCAAGCGCAATCCCAGATCAACAGCTTCCCATTCCTAGAAGCAATGACAACGAAGCTTTTCTCCACCAATCGTACATTATTCTAGTATCTTTATGGCGTTGTGCGAGGGTTGGGGACCACTGCTTTTGGTAATCCGTCACCAGCCCCACATTGCAAGCACATGATCTTCTTGCCAGCCACGACGCCTTTGTCAACGCACACCTCACCGAATCATTGTCCACGGCGACTTAACCGTTGCAATGAAACCTCCCTAACACGACATGCGTTGGGATCTGCCCCAGTAGGATGCAAATCATAACAGGGGCAGCTATCCGACCGAGTGAGAGGCTCTATAAGCGAGTCATGAGTGAAGGTTCCGCTTGGTGATGTTGGCGGGTCATTGACCAACAGTGCCGTGCATGGCGCGTAGGACAGTATCTAGCTAGGCGGACGTCTGAGAAACGGCCGAATGTAAGACTGTTTGGGTCTGGTTGTACGCATGGCTAGGCTGGGTCTGGGGTTGCGTCTTCGTACGTACTACCGGGAGCCGGGCTACTGGGCTGGCTCTCGAGGCTGGAAGGTGCGGATTGCGACCCAACGGAGAACAGACAGTGGGGATGGGTGGAGGCGCATGCTCCGTGTGGCGGCTCGGAAGGCGTTATAGAGGAACAAGTGAGGCGGCTTCGTCTCCGTTCCATCCGTCTTGTGCTCTGAGTGTGATGTGCTCGTTGGGGTTGGAGTACAAGAAAATAGGACTGACTACACCGTTCACGCGATGTCATAGCCTTGCAGTACGCAGAGTTTGGGAAGTCTCAGCGCCGTCACCGATAGATGCGAGAACACGTTTCGCAATCACGAGACACGCGACGAGGCGTTGAGTTGTAATACTCGCTGATGTGTCGTGGAGTGCTGTCAGAGGTGATACCTGGCGCTTTCAGAGCATCTCCAAATATACACCTCGTTCTAGGATCTTTGGCGTAGGTCGAATCTGAATGAGCTTAATGGGCCCCCAGAAGTCGCCCCAAGGGTAATCTGGGACCACAGCTATTGACTTCTGTTCAAAGATGCGTGTAGAACGTGCGAATAGATGGATGTCGTCCCACTGATATTGTGGAGTGCTTTGGCAACGCAAACCAGGCACAATGGACGCTTGGCGTCAGACCAAGGATCTAGCAAACGTACCAAGGGAACGGAGCATGTAAAAACTAAGTGAGAAGTACTGTCCCCAGCATAAAGTCCTGTGGAAGTGCGTGTTGTCATGTCGGACATGAGCTAGCAAAGGCTTACACGCCACTCGAATGCTAGACGTTGTGAATGCTTGAGCAGGTTTAAGACCGTGCCCATGCATCTCGTATGATCCATTGGAACCGAGCCACTAGAAAAGAGTCGCTTGGGGACTGTTGTGCCGCCAATCAAGAAACTGCTTGAGTTCAGATGAGGTGTTCTATGACGGCACTGGGGTGCATTTACTGAAGCAATCTTGCAAGATAACAGAACAAAAGCCAATACAGGCTTTTTGGCCGACTTGGGTTATTTTGGGGCATGGCTCGGGTATGAGTTCTCAGAAATAGGCAATGTTGACATGCATTCTGGCATTGGTGCAGCGTATGGTAAACCTCGCGATTTGCCTCATCAGTGACAGGAGAGCGTGCTGGTTTCAGATGAGAAGGAGGCTTTCAGGGGTTTCCCAAGCCATAGAACCAGTCCCATCCTGATCTTGGCGGTCACCGAGAGCTACGTGACGCTTTGATCTGATCATTGGTGCAATAAGGATCTTAACTGCAAGTGGCCGTCCGAGCATCGCCAAATGGTAACGTGTATCGTAATACCTCGGACTGTACGTATCAGCTGAGAGCAAATTAGAGTCGTTGGGAACCCGACACCTCGGTTTGGTTTGAGACATGGTAGAAGTGTGATAGGTACTGGCGGCTCGTACCGCATTCGTGGAACCTACGACAGGACTCGATACCAGAGTGGAACAGCGAGTGGAGCCTTCGGAAAGGACCGTAACCGTAGTATGAAGTTGGATGTGCAAGTGAGGAAATATCATCGATGTGAACGTCCAACGACACGATTGCGAAAATCGATCTAGCAGCCGTGGTAGATGTGATTTCGCTCGTCACCACCGTGCTACAGTTGCCGAACCCACCTAGGTTATCAATTCGCGAACCCGTTTCAGCAGGGTATGGAAACAACTGGAAGCAAGCAACATGAATGAATCCGTGTCGCCAACCATTATCATGCGGTCGGACCCCGATTGCATTTCTCAGGGCTGGCTTGTCCACCAGTGATGACTCTATCGGCTGTGGCCATACTTTCGCAAGCGTCCAAAGGTAGAACAGAGTTCTCTCACGCATAATCATGGTGTCGACTGTGTCGGAAATGTGAACCATGCTACGGTGTAGCGTTGATAAGATCAACATGTCGCCATCGAAAGAATCCGTGGACAGGTTGGAGAATACCAAAGAATGTCTCGAAGAGTAACTAGTTCCATGCGGGGTCGTTGTGCCGCAGCTGGCAACCGTACGGTAGCTGCGTTGCGTCGACTTGGTGTCATGCTTGGCGATCACCAGTCGTGCGTACAGAAAGGCTAAAAGGTCCTCGAGAGTCAAACGGCGAATCATAATCTCTCTCTAAGGGCCACCGTGCTTTTACCGCTCGATTTGAAAAGCCAAATGCTCTTCTTCGAGAATGTCGCACAATAGCGTGGTGGATCGCTTAGCGTCGATCACTCGAGATGCGGAAGACGCGAGTACTCACATTTACATCGCGTAGGCGGGACAATCTAGACGGCTCGACGACACACCGCTACCGACCGCACTTATTGACAAGTATTGGCGCGCTCGCTCTCAATTGGATCATGATGCACAGAAGCGATGAAATGTGACATGTGAACGCTTGTCGCATGGATTGGCCATGCTGCATGGACAATTCGGTACCTGTCAATAAGCCTGGGCCAGGCTTGTTCCTGAGGAGTATCGTCGACCGCACCCCCGGTACCCCATTTGAACTGAGGGTCTGTATGGCTGGCTGCTGCACAGGGGTTTTCCAACTGTGTATTCAGTCATTGTCTTTTCCCGCGAACACGCGCGCTAACTGCTGCATGCTGCACCGACGGATCAAGCGTTGTAGCACATAATTTCCACTGACCCTATATGCAGTGGTTTCGATCGGACTGCTACGGGACGTGCACCTCCATTCATGGGTACACAGAGCCGCCGGCAACCTGCGTAGCAACGCAGGCCACAGGGGCGGCCCATGTATCCCCCGTAACCTGTCGGACGTACAGGAACATGATCCTAAAAGAGTCGGAAAATGGAACCGACCAACCCCCGCAACGTGGTATAAAGGTGAGCCTAGAGTCCGCGACGAAGTCAGTATCGACCAACCTCACTCGTACTCTGACTCGGCTTTCGAGTTCCAAACGCACCGTCACTCGTTGGACACAACCTTACCAATCTCCAACTATCTTCAGACATCATGTGCCAGCAGCATCCCATCGACAAGATCGCCGTTCCCTCCATGTACGATATGGACGGAGTCACTACCGTACCGGTACGTTCCAGCTAGCAGCAGTGCTTTCGAGATATGGCTGACATGATCAAGGTTCCCGGTCGCCGTTGCCCAGCGTGCCTTGAGCGCGGTCAGACTGTATGGGTGATTCCTGGCAAGTGCTGTCCCACTTGTGGCACTCCTGTGAACTAGAATTGTTTTCCCGGTGAGTTGATTATGCATGAGATGTTGGCTTTCGGTTTGTTGACGTCTGTAACAGTCCGTAACTCTCCTTTGGCTTTGCTCAGTTTGAAGCGTGATTGGACAACCATGATGGATATCCATGTGTTGGATTGTTAGATTCTCAGGGTCAGGAGAAGTTGTCTGCATATTTTCGGAGTCGATGAAGCATTTTCACAGTGGCTGCTCGTCTCAACGCTCAGATCAGATTGGACGAATGAAAAATTGGAGCTTTTTGATAGAGGCTTCCTGATCCTAAACACTCAGACGTGATCTTGCTGACCATGTGTGATATGGAACATCTGCGTGTCGCTTGACGAGCGAGTCTTTGTGTTGCCAACGAGGACTGGGCAGTCGGTACTTCTGGATATGCTCAGAAGAGACGTTGGGAGCGACCTGAAATTTGGACGACTTGCAACGATCGATTGTTATACTAGGTTTTGTTCAAGGTGCCGCTCGAGGCGCTCCCAGAGTGGACGTGGAACTGGCCAATCGTTGCGTCCCTGTTTTCGAAGTAAGCAGTAGGGAAGCCGGCAAGCCGTACAACTGAATCGACGTCAATGACAGAACTAGCCCTTCTGATATATGAAGACCTGGGTAACAACCGTGTCTCAATGAGGTCATGACCAGCATACTGTAGGATGATTGTGATGAGAACTGCATGTGCCTTTCGTGGGAAATCGCGCCAAGACGCTAAGGCGCGAGCATTGGCAAATGCGAAGCTCCATCATCGCATCCGACCTTCAGCACGAACAACCCCTCCCACAACCATGCAGGCCCTTCGAAGGACAGCAGCGTCTGCTGCTCGAAAAGGCCGCACCGCCGTGCCCCGCCAGCAGCGTCGATACGCTCACGATGAGCACCACCACGCCCACAGCGAGCCCGTCAACGAGTCCATGGGTGTACGTCAATCCTCCCCGCGCACTGCCGAGTCCTTCGCGATTGCATGAAAACCACTCCAAATGCCATATAAGCTCTTTTGGATTATATGCTGACCTAATTGGACGTATAGCTAGGCTTCTGGATTCCTATCGGCTCGATCCCCGTCTTCACTGGCCTTTACCTCGTCTCGCGAGGCGACGCCGATGCGCCCTCGATCCTTACCCGTCTCATCAACAGGTACACAGAGGCGACAGAGCGGTACGCGGAGAGGAACGCCTTGCACGTTAGCATGATCGAGCGGGCGGGTTCCGACAGGGTACTTTTCGCACAGTCCAGGCCGCAGGAGCATGTGAACATGAGGTTCCCAGAGTATGTACCCGAATCTGTCCGCTGCGCGAGAGGCAGCGTGATATCTGATCAATTCTGGCCGAAATACTGGAGCGACCAATGCGGGATTGTTGCAATTGGCTGACATGACGCAGGATCATGAACCAAGGTTCACCTTTCAACGTCCCTGCCGGACAGGTCAACAACATGGAGAAGGTCATCGAAAAATTCAAGAAAGAGGCCGACGAGGACAACGAGCGCAAGCTGCAGGCGCTGCGGGACGACAACATCAAGTCTGAGCAGCCATGGGAGCGATTCCCCGCACCTGGCCCTGAGAACCAGAGATGGCCGTCAAAGGGTGTAGGATCTGTTTAACTCTGTACATATACCGAAATGAAAGTCGTCTCCTTTGTCACTTCCTTTCGAGATATGGTCCTTGATCCACTACCTATATGCTTATTGTTCTTTTCTGTCACGTTTCCGTTGCCTCCAGTACTTGAAGACTGCTGGACATCATGCACGTCAGGGTTCTCGATATTTCATTTTTCGTATACGCACGGCTCGAAAGTACCCGCTCCAGTCACATAGTTATCTCGAAAGGTAGGGCCGCATAGGGAAGAGCTTTGTCAACCGATGAATAGCGAGGAAGGAACTTGAATAACGTTCATGCGGAGTATTGATTTCAACATCGACAATCATCTCCCTTCAGCGATCGCCATGTCAAGCACCATCCGTCCATGTTTTCCCTCTTTGCCACTGCCACAATCCAGCAGCCCACCCACCCGTATATATGTCCCCCTTCCCCAAACCCTTCTTCTCTAGTGGGACCGCCTCATTCAGCCCTCCTTTTGTCTTCCTCGACCTCTTTCGCCTTCACCTTCTCGAACTCTTCTTCGGACTCTGGGAGTGCAGCGTGGTCCTTGCTCGAGGAGGATGACGAGAAAGAGAGCCGCTTTGCTTTCTCTTTGATGCTAGAGAGGGCAGACCGCATGCTTGATCTGTCCAACGTCAGTAAAGAGAAGCGAGGGTAGTGTGCTGGACGAGGTACTTTTTCTCCCCTTTGGGACCGAGCGACGCTTCTGATGTCTCTTGAGATCGTCGCTCCTCCGGTTGAGCTTGCGGTATAGCCTGTCCCATGAGAAGGCCTTGGCCCTGTCCTATGGTAGATACGGGAAATGCCTGTTCAGGCATCCTGGGCTGCTTGGCCTTTGTGTTCTTAGATGCGCCTGCTGAACTTGAAGATGCCATGAGGCCACTTATTGGCGCGCTGGCAACAGGGTGGACGGTTGAGATAGCGAAATGGTCTGGCATACAATCTGCCGGTTTTATTCTCTGAAAAATCTCCTGGTGTAAAGGATTGGGAGCGGCAGCGGTCGGTGGGTCGGATGGAAGGTTTAAGTGCTTGGAGAAAAGATGGCTCGGAGATATTGTTGGGATCTTGATATGTAAGGTAGCAATGGTGAGAGCGCTGTGTTCCTTTTGGATGCTGATACCTTATTGGTATTTGTAGGTGCAAGTGTCATCCGTTGAAGGTGTATACGCGGTCCCTTCGTAACCTATCTGCGGAGCTTCTCAGGGTTGTACGGTGAATGGTGGTATCAGAGCTGTGTTGCGTAGTCGTTTCTACCTGAAGTATACCGCTTTGTGATTAGTTTGTGTGGCGCCTTTTGGGGGGTACGCTTCTGGAAAGAATTGCGTTTGCGAATTTGAGGGGTTGTGATGGTGATGCGGCCTCAGGAGGCAAACATCTAGGCATCTTATGTCTACGTAAGATGATACAGTGGATCCGCATGTGTGCTTAGCTGCATGATGGCAGTGACTCTACAAATGGGTGTGATACCAGCGGGCTGTGTATCATTGTGATTCATAGATGCATCGCATCTCGTTCAGGACATAGCGTTCTGCTATTGCAACTTCGGTCGCTGATTGAATGGGATGATGCGAAAGATGCGAGGCCGTGCAATGCCTACAGACAATTCCCAATAAGTTAGACTATACATGCGCGTGCTGTGTCAGCTTATGACTCCTCAATGGAGCACCAGTCAAGTGCGGCAGACACAGACCCGGACATCAAGCTTCACGCCAATCTCCTCGAAAAAATGCTTGGTACCTTGCGTGCTGTTCTCGTTGCCCACCTACCTTCCCAGTTGCAATACAGGATGCTCTAAACCACAGCCATGTGTCTAGTTATTTCTTCACCGGTATGACTTCACGTATGCAGTTCCAGCACAGGAGCACTCACACAGCACGCCCCTTATCGCAGCCGCTCATCAAGCCCCATTGGCCTTCTACTACCCAAGGTAGACACCACTTCAATATCACGACCGGTGGGAGCGAACGATGACTCAAAAGTTCGGTAAGGCACCAACAAATGACGCGGCTTATGCTTGTGAGTACGAGGCAAGCGGCACGTGGCGGGTGGGCAGGAATGTGCGGGCGAGGAGGATCGGCAGTGCCTGCCGTTTCGGGCGAGGAGTCATTGCAGCACTGCAACCGCTACCTTCTACAAACAGCATATTAGCCATCCAGAAAGCTTACCAAAGGGTGTTTCGTAATGATTGGATCGTCGAGAATCGCCTCGGAAATCTTTCTCAAGCCCGAGGATTGAGGTTTAGACGAGGGTAACGGCGTGTGCATGAAGGGTGGTGAGTACAACAGGCACTAGAGTAGCGAGAACGACCAGGATGAGTATATTCATAGCTTGGACATGGTAGTTCATGTCGACATCAGCTTTCCGAAAATGACCACAGAGGGTTGTTGGCCCTATAAAAACGCCTGAAGCTGGTGCAGTAAACCTCAAATATACCACTCCCAGCCGAGTTCGATGCCCAGATAGCGCCTGACCACCAAAATGCTCGCTCGTAATCAACGCCAGCCGAGATATCGTACAAATCTGCTTCTATCCCAACATGCTCATAAAGGTCGTAAAGAGTGCGGACATCTAAGTTTGCCGCTGTTGCTGTGCTATTACCCACTTCATCTTGTCCTTGATCAGTTGCAATTCTTGCACCAGCCTTGCCGCCTCCTCTTCCTTCCTGGGCACGGCCACTCGCAATCGTGCAGCCTCTTGTGTCAAATTTTCCATCTCTTTCTGATGTTCGCGTTTGTATTGTCCCATCATATCGGTCATTCTGGTCTCGGTCCGCTGTTTCCGAGCAAGTTCGTGTTGTAATTGATCGCTGATAATGGCTTGTCGCTTAATATTATCGGCATCATCGTACTGCTTTTGCCGTAGCTCCTTCATCTGCTCGGCAATGTACTTGATCTTCTTCTCGTAGCCGTCGGTCATTCGCTTGTAACCTTCTCGAGCTGTGTCCGCATTCGTTTCGGACAGATGTTTCTGCTCGTATGCCGCTGCGAGTTGGCGTTGTGTCTCGGACCGTGTGTCTCCGAGCATCTTGAGGGCCTCTTCTGCCCTCTGCTCGGCAGCCTTTCTTCTCTTGGATTCCTGTTCGAGCTGTGCCCTCATCTCTTCCAGTCTCCTGTCCTTTCGTTCCAAAGCTCTTGCATTTGTATCGACGAGTAGTTGTAGGTGCTGGTGCTCAGCGCGTGAGTCCTCGGCCTTCGTGCGTGCGGCTGTAACACGCTTCGCTTCCTCTTCTCGAGCCAGTCGCTCAGCTTTCAGTTCTCTCTTCAGCTTCTCGTTCTCGGATGTGATCTTATCGATGTATTGTGACGTTTTCGAGGCTTGTGAGGCAGCGTGCGCATTGGGACGAGCCCAGCCGTTCGGCGCAGGTGAAGGTTCGGGAGCCATCGGTGAGTCAACGGGCAGCGGACCGATCGGATTGCGAGGGAGAGTGTGAATTGCGGGCATGGCAGGGTTGCCAGACGTCGGGAAGGGAGAATCGCTCAGTGAAGTCAATATGCTGTTGCTCGGCCCCAAGCTATTGACATTGTCCCACGAGCTAGGACCAGGGCTGGGTAATAGCGATGCTGTAGAAATTTCGAAGAATCAGTATACAAAAACTCCAAACATTCAGTAAGCGGTGAAGAGGATAGGAATGAAGCGCGGAAAGCGTAGTTCCAGCGCATGCGATTGCCGGGTAAAGGATGCTGGCAGTGCACGGTTTTGGGTTTTGTTGTTTTGGCAGGGGTCAGGGGTGAGCTTACTCGTCTTAGATTTGAGCGGCGTGCACGGCTTGCCGCCGCTGCGTAAGTTTGCCAATGACGATGTTCGGAGCCGCGGAACCGGGTTAATAGCCGTGGCCATCTGCTCCTCATCGTTAGGGCTGCTGGATCTGTGTCGCTGTCGCGGTTTCCAACATGCCATGGCTGCAAATGCTGCTATGACCGGCTCCAACGGTGCAAGAGTCACAATGCTTATGTAGAAGGTGCACCTGGACGTCTGCAATCAGGGATCGTAAACAGACGTCGATGTGGTCTGCCGCAAGACACACAATAAGACAAAGATGATGGCATACCAGACCGCACACGAAGCCTGGGCCGGTATTAGTACCTGGTATGAATGCGGGCGAGATAGTCCTTCAGTCTTCGATACAGCTGTCGAGGTGACCCGTTGTGGCAGTCGCGGCTTCGAATCGAGCGCCTATAGAGGCCCCGTCCTGGACTCGCCTAACAAGGCGTGGGTAAGAGGATGTCTCTGTACACAATAATCAGTAATCTGCTCTGCGACGTGACCGAACGCGACTGGGGAAGCGAAGCTGCGTTCTTCGTGCCTGCCGATCTCGAAAGTTGTGTCGAATCAGAGCGTGGGGAAGGCGAGCTTTGCGATGACGTAAGCGACGTCGCACCGCTACACCGGATTTGCACCCGCGTAAACCTGAACGATCACCAGTCGCTTGTCTTAGCTGCACAAGTTTCCCCCAGGCCTCACGTCAAATGTGGAGCTCGAAACCATAGCAACATCCCCCAAGCGTGACTGACCATGACGCACACGCGTTGCCCAACGTCTACCGTCAGTTCCGCTCTCTCTGATTCCAGCGCTATCAACTCTTGTCGACGCATTTCCGTTGCTCAGCTTCTTCGCACCTAAAGCAGAACCCCTGCATACTTCGCATAGCCAATTTTGGCAAGTGGCGCAGATGAAACGACCCCCCACCCGGTTTCAGCGGCGATGGCGCGAGGATCCATGGATCATGGTTGTCGCGCGCGAATGAACTATATGCATCACTTGAAGCTGCAAAAAGGGGTCTGCAGCCGGAGGTGTACTTCGAAATTATATTCATTTACGCATTGGAGGACAATGATCCTTGGAGATGGGCCCGGCAGCTTTGGTGTGACACAGAAGATCAAGGCGAAGCGCGTACAGAGGTACTATGCGGTTTCATGTTGACGCAGCGGACAGAGGAGTGTCTTTCACAAGAGTCGGACAACATGGATGCTTTATGAATGGACATGCATGTTCTGAAGCAAGGCCGATTGTTCAACATGAAGGTTACCGTTATGGGCGGTTCATCACACGTACGAGATGCCTACTGGACTTCATGGCACTGCTTGCTGCTCACCGTCCAGCTTGAAAAATCAGATTGACTCAATCTGATCTGACTTGATCTCGCCATCAACGTTGTTTTCTTCGGGAGTTACATTTCCAGCGGCCGCTTGACGAGCTCTGCGCGTATCCCCTCTCACTGGTAGCCGAGCGGCACCCACTCCTTTCTCTACCAGACCCTTCGCTTCTTTGTACTAGTCTCTGGCATTCTGGTACACCGTAAGAATTAGGCCCAGAAGCAGTTGAATATATATATTGTGAGTATGGCAGCGAAGGTTACGTCATCCAACACGGGGCCATGCTCTCCAAGCAAGATAGGTGCCATACCAAGATAATCGGTAACAGCTCTGCATCCATATGCAATACTACTGCAGTCTTGGAAGCAGTCTTCTCGCTAACACAACTTACGGATTGGGTAGGTAGAATTATGGCTTCGCGTAGTATTGCCCAATCGAGGCCGGGCACGCTGCAAGGCTGAATTTTTACGCCCGTCCATATCCATCACCTCCACACCCGCAAATCACAGCGACGGTTTGTTATCACCAGTAACACAGCACGATAGCCGAGTCGTATTGGCTGCACTACGTCACTGCTCATATGTCATGCACAATCGTGTTTCCGACGTTGGCGCGCTTCGCCTTCGCTGGCGTCATACACAGTACACGATAGGTGGTTTATTGCTTTTGCAACCTCGTATTCGCCGCAGCCTCAAATCGCTAAGGGAGTGTTGCTGTCGTCTAGCGTCAACAATTGTCGGCATACCTGTTCTCCGAGAGCCATTCGAAGATCGCGACTATTCTCTCATTCATGCAGGGCGTCCGCAACTACGGAAGCTATGTCTGGACTTGTAATGAAGCGACCTAGACCAAGCCTTATATACACCCTCACATTCTCTCGCTTTTCGCGATCGATTCGATTTTCTCTCTTCGCTTCAGCACGCAGAGTTCATCGGTTCATTGGTTCTTCACCATCCTTCGATAATCGAATTTATGTGGTCGATAGCTGCGGTAGTAGGCCTGGCCCTGGCCTCCATATACGTTTTGCACAATGTCAAGACATACTTGGAGCTCCGCGAATTCGGAGGACACTGGTCTGCCGGTTGGACAAGGCTGTGGCTTCTCCGCTGTCACCATAGTGGTAAAATGAACAAGAAATTCACAGAAATCAATGATAGGTACGGTACGTTACTCTGAGTCCCAAAGATGGGATGGCTGCAAGACAGCATTGTGAGAGCTCTAAATTCTCGATTTTACGGGGCTGTCATTGCCCTTGTGTTTGCCAGTCGTCAAGGTTTGTGAATTCGGAACAATGCGCTGACGCATCAATTCCATAGGATCTACAGCACGCGTCGCACCGAAAATGTTGATCACAAGCGACCCAGAACTTGTGCGACGTATGAATGCCGTACGGTCACCGTTCACCAGAGGCCCCTGGTACACATCTCTAAAACTTCACCCGGCGAGTGAAAACATTGCTTGCTATACCGATGAAGATAAACATGACGACATGCGCAGCCGTATGTCATTTGGATACTCTGGCAAAGAGAACGTCCACTTGGAGAAAGACATTGATGATCTAATACTCGAGATGATCGATCTTATGCAGAGGGAATATATCACGAAGCCAGAGGAGAAACTCTTCCGCAGTATGGACTTGGCAAAGGTTACGTCTTATTTCACTCTCGACATCATTTCTAAAGTCGCCTTCGGAGAGTCTTTTGGCTTCCTGGCAGCCAACGACGATCCCTTTGGTTATGCAGCCAATCTGAAGCAGTACTTGCCCGCCGTTGCCTGGTTCGGGGTTTATCACGAACTCACAAACATCCTCAAAATACCCTTCATCAAAGCAGCACTACCAAGCTCTATGGATAAGCGTGGATTAGGGCGCGTCATGGGCTTCGCGCACGATCGCGTATGGGAGCGCTTCGGGGAGCAAGCTATCTTGCGGCAGGATATGCTGAACTCTTTTATCAAGAGCGGATTGACGCCGCTCGAGTTGGAAGGCGAAACCATGTTACAGATTACAGCTGGGTCCGACAGCACAGCATCAGCTTTGCGCATTACTATGCACTTCATTTCCACCTCTCCACCGATACTGCAGCGTCTTCTCGCGGAAGCAAATGAGGCTATAGCAGCTGGAAAGGTTAGCCGGCCAATCATCAGGAACTCCGAAGCTCTTCAGCTGCCGTACCTTCAAGCTTGTATAAAAGAGGGAATGCGAGTATATCCTCCTATTACTGGCCTAATGGCTAAGATGGTGCCGAACGGCGGAACCAAGATCGAAGTGGACAATGTGGAGAAGTATGCTCCCAGCGGTACTCAAACTGGTTGGAACAGCTGGGGCATGATGCGCAACAAAGAGATCTTTGGGGCGGACGTCGAAATATTCCGCCCGGAACGATGGCTTGCACGAGATGACACGGAAGAGACAGCAAGATACATGCTCAGAATGAACGAGACACTTTCTCTTGTCTTCGGCTATGGTCGGTTCGGTTGCCTTGAGAAAGTGGTCGCGAACATGGAACTTAACAAAGCGCTGATAGAGGTGTGTGCGAACGCATTCTGTTCTAGGAACGCTGCTTACCAGAACAGACTTTACTACGCTTCAACTTGCAACCTTGTAGCCTGTCAGAGCCTTTCAAGGAGTTTTGCTCTGGATTCTACATCCACGATGATATGAAGTTTATTGTTACCGAACGCTAGATAGGAGCAATTGATAAGGACGGGGTTTTTGCATCTTCAGAAGCGTTGAGTCAAGATAAATAAACAAGAAAACGCCGGCACTACTGCTGAGAAACATCAATAGTATATGCAGGAACGAGATTGACCGAAAGATGGCAGAGCTGTGGTTGATTCTGGATTTGAGAACACTGGGCTGCACACAAGAAACAAGTTGTGATAGTAATCTCTTCGATTGTTTCCTCTTCCTATATCATGCTAATCGTAGGGTACCATGGCCGCATTACCCTGCTAACGCCCATCCACAGTAAGACACAAGAGTCTAATCGCATATTCCTCGTTTCACCCCGGAAGCGGACCTTGCCTGGAGTCTGACGGTCATTACGCTTTGAGAAACCCGGGATCCAAAACGCCATACAACCTAGGCGGCCTAAGCGGCGAATCATTGTAGGCATTGTGGCTCGGTGAAAAACCAGCTTAAGGAAGAAATAGTGTGCGCTTATACAGATCAAGCGCACTTCCGCTCGCTTCTTACAGCTCCGTATCCATATCGTCGTCCATCGCAGAATCTCTCCTTTCGATGGTAGGAGTCTTCGTCAGTCCATTGACAGTTGGCCTTACTTCTAGGCTTCTTATCAGCTCTTCCTCGTTCTCAACCGCCAAATCCTCTTCTCTCAGGCTTTGCCAGTTCATCGGTTCTCGATGTATCGCCACAACATATTGCTTGCCATTTTGTGCAGTGGGATCGTATTGGTACCCAACGTAAGCGCCATCGCGTGCTTTGTACTCGAACATCCTGGTTCCGGCTTTTGGCTCGGGAATGGCAGACGAAGGAGCGGTGTCGAATTCAGGGTCGAAGGTCTCAATGACTTGGTCAAGAAGGACAGGACCTTCATCACTGTTGTTGAGGCGCTTGGATGGATTAAAGAGGTATTTTATTGTGTTATTGTTCGCGTCGTGGAATTGATAGACTTCAAAGGCGGACATTGTGGTGATTCTGTGAAGCTTTGTATTGCTTTGCTTCGGTGAATTATCTGACAAAGTTCGAAATATTGGTATTGCTGGTGGTTGCACTTGTAGCTTGTATTCTGATGAAGAGACATCTTCGCTCAACCCGTATATTTATATATACAAACTCATTTGAAATCATATTTGTGACGTCTGGTCATCTGATATTTGGTAATGACCAGATGCTTGTCGCTGATTCGTGCAAGTTCCACGAACCGAACCAATGAACGCGCGAAGCTTCCCGGACTTTGCCGAAGGTGCTAGAATAAGCGAGCAGCTACCAGAATGTCAACTACCCATCATCGCAATTGTGACACCATTTCTGACTCGAGCGGCCCCTGATGTCCATTGTAGGCAAGCGACGTCGCGCGTAAAAGCAAACTGCTTCTTTAATATTAGCCTTGCGCGGGGCCACAGTGGGTATGGCGCGCTGTGGCTAGTATGCGTGGACGACCAGTGACCCGACAAGCACTTGAAACATGGTTTCCTACCTGCTAGTCGTCCTTCACATAGGATATGACCATCCATTTCGATGGGATCGTTTCCGGGATCCTCCATTGACTCTATACAGAACGCTTTGCCTCAATTTGGTTCACTATGCAACTTGGGGGCCACCGAACATTAGGTACCTAGGTACCTATGTATTGCTCACTCGCATCGGAGACGTTCTGCGTGCGGCGGTATTCCTGGACCATCGTTCATCTCCCACGCCAGGACGAGAAAAGTACATCAAAGTCATCTAGTATGGGATGTTATCCGTTCCATAGGCTTGCCTGGCAACCCAACTTGGCGCCCAAATGTGGGAGGCTGCTCATCGCGTCGATACCACGCTAGTGCGAGGTGCTACTGAACGGAAATGGAAAAACATCCACAGCAGAGATGCACATCTTACACGTAATGTGCAACGTCTACAAACGAGTACGAGCAGGAAGCCACAAAGGGAACGTGTGAGAAAAGTCGGAAGAAACGACGCTAACGTTAGTGATTCCACTGCATTGGACCATTGTTCTCGAAGGAGTCGACCGTCTCGAAATGCACGAACTTACAGATTATTTGGACCCGCGTGTGGGAGTTGGCAACGCGTTTCAAATAGCTGACATCTCGTAACACCAGAGCCACAATGTGCCTTGTGCATGAGCTGGGCTCACAGCGCAATTTCGTCTCCGCCTTTCACCAATCTTGGGCTAGAGCAATTTGTTGATCCGCCCCCGGAGGCCAGGACAGCGGGCAGAGGCCTGATTTCGTGCAGCACTCCCTTCACGGCCACGGCACTGGTCCGCGGCACTGGTATCAAAGCGTGGCCAAAAGAGGTCTTTTCCTTCCATCTTGCATGCCATGTTGTTCCACCGACCTCCTTGATGGAGAGCGTGCAGGGGCAAGATGCTTATCATCATGTAGATCGATGGCCGAGGCACGACAATGAGCCTTGGCTGCATCTTGGCTCCTTCCATGTTGTTGCTCCCATCTGCAAAACACCTGCCGCACGCGTACTAGCGCTGCCTTGGCAGCATGCTTACACAGGAACAATCCTACCACCACCTTGTCGCCACTTACTCCTACGCTTCCTGCCGACTACGCTAACTTTTGAACCTTGTTCGACGGTTCCTGGAACCATGTGTCTTAGGCAGTCTCCATGGCTTCTGAATAGTATAAAACGGCCTCCTTCGGCCTCCTCTTCTTTTTACCGGTCCCTGTTGCTCCACCTGAAGGACGACAGCTGAATTGCGCCCAGCCAAGATGGTATACAATGGATCGTCGTCACACACATCCAGCCGGAAGATACTGCTAGCTTCCGTAGCTCTGCTCAGCAGTGTCGTCGCGTCGCCTCTCAGTGGGAGCCAACGTCCGCGTACGTACGACGCACTTTTCGAGAGTCGAAGCTAATACTCCAATTAGTCGCTGGTGTTTCAAAGCGTAGCACACATTCATACTCCCGGCCGCCTCCATTGGTGGGATCATGGTCGTCCTCCCGTGCAATTCGCCGCCAAGATGAAGACGTCTGTGACACCGAATCCTGCAAATCGTTTGCGGATTCGGTCATTGCCGGCCGTGCAGAAAATTACACAGATATCGATCCGTGTGAGGATTTTGCCACTTACACTTGTGCTGGGTGGTGGGCGAGTCATGACTTCAGAGCCGACCAGTCAAGTAAGTTCATGCTTGCAACGCATAAGCGATAGCCGAATTAGATCTGACTGCTGTTCCAGACATTGGTGTTCTGTCTGTCATGTCCGACGTCAACACTGCGCTGATGAGGACGATTCTGGAATCTCCCTACCCGTCCAACACCACCATTAACAGCACCTATTCTACTGGCGATGCCCAAAGTCTGGATGAGCAGAATTTCGACAAGATGATCGCTGCCTATGACTCGTGCATGGATACAGATGCTATCGACGAAGCAGGTGCTAAGCCCCTGCAGGATATCCTGGGTGCTTTCGGTACGCTCGCTTCAGGAAATGGAACCGACCTCACTGACAAGCTTATCTGGGTCCAAAAGTATGGTGGCAGCGGCATTGTTCAAGCAACCACAACTGCGGATGACAAGAACCCCAACATCACTACAATTGCTCTAGGGACTGGGCTGCTTGGGCTCGATGCCAAGGAATATTACACTGATGACGAGGCCATTGCCAACTATACAACTGCTATTGTTGGCATGTTTGACAATCTGTACGGCGAGGACAAGCATGACTCTAACGCGAAGACCGCTGATGCGATCGTCACACTCGAGAAAGCGCTGGCCAACGCTTCTCCCGATGCTTCAGAAGCCGGTGACGTTGAGTACTACTACAACCCAACCCCCATCGCTGAGGCCGACGATCTGCTACCCGAGATCTCGTTCTCTCGCTTGATCAAAGCGTTCGCTCCGAGTAATTATACCGTTGGCGACGTTATCGTTTATACGCCTGACTACTTCCCGGCCGTATCATCAATCCTCAAGAACAGTACGACTGAAACCGTCAACGCTTATCTGGATTGGGTACTGATCCAGACCTGGGCAACCCGTCTTTCAAACAACGTTAGCGCTCCATACCGCCGCCTTCAGAACGAACTGCAAGGCAAAGATCCTGAAGCCATCGCAGAGCGCTGGAGGACATGCTTCAGTGACGTGGATACCAACCTGCCATGGATCGAGAGCGCATTCTTTGTCCGTGAAGCTTTCAGTCCGGAGGCGAAGACTTTCGGCGAACGCATCATCACAGATGTTGAAGACGTTTTCAAGGCCAAGCTAAAGACATATGAGTGGATGAGTGATGAGGTCAAAGAGTTGGCCATCCAGAAAATTCTCAACATGGTTGAGAAGATCGGTTACCCTGACATCTCTCCCAATGTTCAGGATCCCAAAGCACTAGCCGACTTCTACGCGACCCTGAATGTGACAGACTCCTTCTTCGAGAACGGTCTCGCGTACAATAACTTCACCCTTGCTGGAACCTGGGGCGATTTGAACCATCCCACCGACAAGAACCGGTGGTTCATGACTGCGCCTACAGTCAACGCCTACTTCAACCCGCCATCCAACGAGATCGCTTTTCCTGCCGGTATCATGCAACAGCCTTTGTTCAACCTAGACCTTCCGGAATACGTTTCTTACGGTGCCTTTGGAGCCGTTGCTGGACACGAACTTACACACGCTTTCGATAGCTCGGGCTCTCACTACGACGAGAACGGTGCCTACCGTGACTGGTGGGACAATGCCACTCTTGCCGCCTTCGAGAACAAGACGCAGTGTTTCATCGATCAATTCTCCAAATACAGCATAACAACGCCCGCTGGCGAGCAGCTCCACATCAACGGAGAGCTGACCCAGGGTGAGAATGTTGCTGACACTGGCGGTCTGTCGGCTTCTTTCGCTGCCTGGCAGAAGAGGAACGAAGCGGAGCCTAATCAGCTCCTTCCTGGCCTCGAGGAGTACACTCGTGAGCAGCTCTTCTACCTCTCCTTCGGTGGTGTCTGGTGTGGAGAGAGGAGGCCCGCCGAGGCCGTGCGTAGGATCTACTCTGACCCACACTCGCCACCCAACGTCCGTATCCTGGGTACGGTTGCAAACCAGAGGGGTTTTAAGGAGGCGTTTAAGTGCGCCAATAAGGAGCCAGCTTGCGAACTGTGGTAGTTGGTTCGGGGTTCCTGTTATCATTCTTAGAGAACATCAAAATCAATCAATTTCAAAGTCATACATCTTCTGTCCCAGTCTCGTGAAAACAAACACGATTTACCGTGCAATTCACTTTTGGTCATGAGGGTATGCGCTCTTGGCGCCATAGTTGGTTCGGTAATGTGCGCATGGGGCTATCGCATATCCGGGCCAGCTTCGAAGTCTCTAATTGCATTATATAACGCGGTGTTTTTGAAGATGCAACCAGGCCTCAAAGTCTGCGGTATGACCTACGACCTATTTTCCGTATGCGCTGCCATACACGCTGTTTAAGTATGCGATTCCTTCCGCCCTCCACGTGTCCAGCTCTGGCCTACTCGTCCCATTGACATCAAACGCAAAATCCTCCGCATATCCCGTCTCGCCATCCGCATACACAGGCCACTTCGCGACTTCTTTCTGTCCATGGCCGTTGGGGTCACCATCAACAAAGAAGCTCACCCACATTGAGCTTACAAGCTTGGCCAAACGTTGGTGATTCTCCGGTATCGCCCATTTACCTTCATTACTAATGCGATCAAGATTGTAGAAGACATACGCAACCTCAACCCAGTGAGTGGCGCCAGCCGTAGGCAAAATCGCGGGCAAGTCACCATTGAATCGATAACAATATGCGGTAATGTTGCGCTGAGCCCAGGTTTGGCAGGTTAGGCGGCGCGGCGCGATGAAAGTGTAGTCGCCCGTGAAAGCGGCTAGGCGCTTGTATTGCTTGCCTTGGGCTGCCGTGGGAGTCTTGATCCGAGCAGGAATTCCAATGGCAGGTATGTTTGGGTATAGGGCCTCGATGGAAGGTACCGTCTCATTCGAGCCATACGAAGATGCAGCGTCACGAAATTGAGCATCCGTATCGACTTTGATGCCTGCGGCTGTGAAACCCCCTTCGTCGGTGTTCGTCCCGATGATGATTGGTACTTGGACGAACTTCCCTGCTTCAAGCTGATCGTAGAGTGAGCTCTGGATAAGGTCACCGTCTTCGTAGGGAAAGAATGTATTGGCGGCGGTGCCATTGAGCGCTGCATTCAAGGATGTGTAATCAAGATCTCGGAGGCATTGTAGCGAGTCGCTGGACCCAGAGCACCTGGTCGCTTCTGCGAGCATGTCGTACTTTGACTGCTCGAGTGAAGCGTTGTATTTGCTGCCCAATAGTAACGGTCCACCGCTTTCCATAACGGCACCACGGAAGAGCTTGTCGTCACGGCCACCGTAGGCGACAAGGTGAATACCAACGGAAGCTGCACCTGCACTTTCTCCAAATATGGTTACCTATTACCATGATAGTAAGCATTTGTCACTAGAAGGCGGTGAAGTGATCTACCATGTCCGGATTGCCACCGAATGCGGCGATGTTCTCTCGCACCCACTGGAGTGCAAGCCGCTGATCGCGGATACCCAGATTGGTTGCACCCGCTGCCTTGACCTGATCGCTGTTGATGAATCCGTACGCGTTAAGTCGATATTGGAGCGTAACGCCAATAAAAGGCTTATCAATCGCGATTCCATTCTGTATCATGTAAGATATGTTGTACAAGGGCTTTACAGTGCCGCCTTGCGAAAATCCTGTAAGGCGTAAGTCGCAGATTCCGACACCACGCCATACTGAACACTGGGTAACTTGCCTCCACCATGGATCCATACTGCAACAGGTAGCGCACTTTCTGAGTCCACCCCTGCAGGTCTTACGACGTTCAGATAAAGGCAGTCCTCGCCCTGTGCCCCACCATCTTCGATTTGCTCAGTGCCGTAACCGACACACTTTCGAGGATACACCTTCGCCTCGAGTGTGTTATTCCAGCCCTGTTTCAAGTACTGCGGTGGGGCAAACCGGAGGTCTCCTACTGGAGGCTCGGCGAATGGGATACTCAAAAATGCTTCTTGAGAGTAGGCTGGAATCGAAATACCTTCAAGGGTCCCATTCCGGATTGTAGCTGTAGGTGCCGCGTCTCGATTCTCCAAGTATGGGGGAATAGTATTGGCAACGGTCAAACCAGCCGTCAGGACACAGTGGGAAAATCTCATATTGAGTCCAACCGGCGAGGATGCACTGAGAGAAGACCAGGCAATGCCTAAGCAGTCAAAGGAGGCGAAAGGTAATCATATATCATGTCGCTGTTGGTCTTCTCCACAATCTTCTTCACGCGTCAGTACCCTGGAGGTTCTATAGCGGTCGTCATGCCATGGTAGGGTAGACAGTGTTGACCTATTCCTCACTTGGTAATTTTGTAAGGCGCTAGATCGACCCCAAACGGAGCAATATCGAATGAGAGAGACTTGGTGCCTATGACTTCCGTTTTGAGAAATAGAGGCAGTTGCCTTCAAGTGCCGTTGCATCTCCACGACGCTAGTCGGGGAGGGTGCGGGGGGGATTCTGGTCTCTGTGACCTTCAATCCTCGACCCTTGTCATTCGTCATCTGACCAAGTCTCCTTTGGGTAGGTGAAAGTGAGAGACCATGGAAGTTGTGGAAAAGCTGGGGAAGAAGCTAGGGAAGCAGCTGCGGGGACAAGGTCGTTTCCTCTTGGAGGGATTCAGCCGAAGGGCTAAAGTTACGTCATTGGAAAACAGAAACCCGACAACACCAGCAGCTCGCATACTCGCTACTCCTTTCAAAATGTTACGCGTGTTGTATCTCGCGCAACAAGAGTGACTGGAGACCGCCTTGCTTTGCCTGGAGAACAAGTATGCTTCGTTAAGCTCGACCACCATCCTTTCGGACCCAGCCGAGGCAAGCCTGCGATATGACCAACGGTACTGGATATGGGCAAGCTAACAGGCCACCGAAGCTCTGCCACCAGATGGACAAGACCGCATGCTAGGAAATCAAGTCTTGTGAAGGCGTTGAAACTGTGGGCTTTTAAACGCTGCATTATCTATTCACGATGTTCTACCTCCCCATCCATCAAGCCTTCAAACTGCGACTTTGGCGACAGGTCCGAACTTCCCAATACCGTTGTCATCTCTGTGCAAGAACTCTATCGGCCCCTGGTGGTCCTCCACATAGCCTACACCTCCCACGCTTTGTAGTAACCCGCCAGCTTCAGGATGTCGTCTGGAAGGCCTCGCGCAATTTCCAGTGGTGTTGACAAAACCTCGTCCCTGATGACACTGCTGGATGGAGCACATTTTCAATACCCAATTGCGTCATACAACTCATGTCTGTCTTGATCTTCCTATCCTTGACGACAGTCCCGGGATGATCGAGGAATTCCATGATGATGATCTTTACCCGGTCAATCGAGTCTACTGGAGCAGATTCATTCAAAATAATAGCCAAATCAAGTGGTATGAGGCATAAGATCGTACGTTTTGAAGGTGATTGTGGAAAAATATATACATGAACTACTATGGGCCACAGAGAGCTATGTGATATGTATACGACTGGTTCGGTTGACACGCGTTCGACCAACATCATATCCTTCTCGAATGCTCAATTCAATATACACTGAGGGCTCGCCTCAAGTAAAGATAACTTCCCGCCTGAAGTAAGACCTAATCAAAAGTTCCGGAACCCCTCTGTCCATCTATCGCTCTAGCATGTCCAGCCCATGTCGCCATTGCGGGATCCGTTCTCGTAACCTTCGTTCAATTAGTTTCCGTTCGTGTGGTAGTTATTATCATAACACATACCCTTTTCCTTGCCATTACCCAAAGTGCAAGCATGATCTCCACCGTCATTGTCATCGCACGACCAAGATTGGTCACCGTAATCGAAGGAAACAAAATCGGCATCATCACCACCAGAATGCAATTCTAGCGTGACAGGGAGTCTCGAGGTGATGCTGAGGTTGCCCTCATCATCAACTTCCTGGTGCTGTACCGTCGTGATCTGGTTGCCAGCGCCATCGTAAATGATCACATCGAAAGCGTACTTTCCTCCGTTTCCAAACTCGTTGCGCTGGTATTGCGAAACATGGGCGGTGCCTTCTACGTGTCAGTATGGGTTTCCAAATGAGTCTACTTGCTGTATGAGACTTACACCATCCTGGCTCATATCCGTCTCCAGCGTAATCTTCGCCGTAGTTGGACATGCCGAAAAGCGAGTTTGCGTTCAACTTGGGAATTCCACAGGTCCAGGTAATAGACTGATACGCGCCATTATGTGCCTTCTTACAAACGTTGCCTTCAATAGAGCCTCCCTGGGCATCAATGACGGCTTGGATGTCCAAAGGCTCCCAGTCGTTGATACCTGCGACCTTGAGGACGGGGTGGTGGAGCCTAGAAGACCCAAATCAGTCATCCATCATCGAGCCTGATGGGATGATCGAGTAACACTTACCCGTCTTCAGTGTTGCCATCAACACCGCCAGCTTGGGTGAATGTAACAGAAAAGTCACCAAGCTCATCGTCGTGCATAAACTGTTCGCCACCCTTGTAGCACACATTCCAGGCGTCATTCACGACGTGGCCGATTTCGTCCTGGCCTTTGAGCGTATCACTACCTCCGCACCATAGGAAGGCCTTGCAGTTGGCTCCATTGGAGGTGACGAGAGTCATTTTGCAAGTATCAGGGACCTGGATGTTCTGCAGTCTTCAAGTCAGTTTGTTCCAGTGCAAGTCATCTCAATTGACAAAATCTGTATCCGCATGTCCTTAGGCAGCTGGAAGGAACACTCACATAAGCATTGATGTCCCTCAGGTAATCCTTTACCGCTGCGGCCAGCTGTCCAACGTTAGACCCCCAGACAGCGATATTCATCCTCTTTGCAAGGCCATGGATCGGTGAGGCTGTTCCCCCCGATATGGTCAATGCAATCGCACCAATAGCAGCGGCAGCGGGGACGCTTTTCCTTGCTGAAAGCCAGACCATGTTGAGAGCTGTTGTAGTCGGACGGGTGATGCAACGTATCGAAGAAGAACGAACTATGTGAACGAGGTGGAGAGTGTTCGATGAGAAGCATAACTTCGGCCTACGTATCTGTATATATATATTCACTTAAATGTCACCAAATCTCTCATGCCGTTGTGGACCGTCAGATCATTACGTAGACCAGGAGCGTCTGCCGTCCAAATCAGACAACTTCGCCTTGCATCCAACAGACCTACCTTAGAGCCCACTGTTTCTAGTCAACCCCTTTGGGGGCTTGAAACTAGCGATAGTGTACTTGGCGAGACGCCTACACAGTGACATGTTATGACGCAGCCACCGGAGAGCTGTAACTTGGAGATAATCTTGTACTGTTCGCATACACAGCCAATTGGCTCATGCATTGAGAATGGAGGTAAGGCTTTGAGTTTCATGTTACGTATGTAGTAGCATTGTAAGAAGGGGATAACAAAGTATACATACTTGGCAGCTTAGATAGGTACTTCGTAAGGTTTCAGATCGTCCGCTACGGATGTAGCAACCAGTAGTCGGTCGCCAATTTTTCTAGACTGAACCGCAATGAGGCCCTTGCAAGCTTGGCTGTGGCGTCAACATACACAGGTCGTCCGAAGGTGCACCCAGTAACTCCCTGCCGTGGGATACTGCAGCTTCGTCATCCCCTTCAGGTTCCCAAATGAAGTGGGGTCGTGGCACTGCCACGTTGATTGTGATCTCCTCAGTACTGTCGTCGGCGACCAGGCACAGCTAAAGCCGTGCTGTACGACTATGGTGGGAATAAGTGCATTTAGCAACAGCCAATCATGAATGTTGCTTCTTTATGGTATCATCGCTGGTCGGATAAATTGAAGCTGAGTCTTATGCTACACTTCGAGGACTCTTCCTATTGACCGCATTTGAGAACACAGTTATCAGACCCGCAACACCCGTGTGTTCTACTCTGGAAGGTACGAACAGTAGCCGTGTGAGCCGCTTAGCCGATTAGGCCTCCGCCAAGCGTTCAGGCCAGCCATGCCCCACAACCCTCTCCACGTGGGAGACGTCATACTTAAACATAGCAACATGCTCAAGCGCATTTTTGGGGAGATGGGTCGACACTTTCAGGACGCGTCTGGTTTGGGGTAGGGTGGCGCGTCCACTTATCTAGTATTCACGCGAGGCCCGTGCTTGACTGGGAAATAGTGGAGAAGAGATTCACCAACTCAATCTTCATCGCATTCACCGTACTTAAAGACGCATTGCTATGGCTACAGACGCTTCGGCCTGTATTTCTTTGTTCGAGCCTTGTTACTGTGATTTGTTGCAGCAACGACAAACTGTGTGCGGTGGAGGAAAATATACCTTGAGCATGTGAGGTATCGTTATAACCACCGGCGTTGGCGCTATACACGAACTGTATATGGACGGTCCTTGGCTCTCCTAATCCCGCGAATGCAGCCCTGAGAATCGCAGACCCCTGTTTGTGCGGGGTACAGCAATTCGTGGGGATGGACTCGTATGTCAAGGGCTCTGGCGATCATAAGAGCTTTATGTTGACGGCGATGCGCTAATAAAGGACAATAGCAATCTACCTCGGACACAGGGTCGGGATAACTTACACCGCACCTACTCGTACATCGACTTGGCGGATTTTTCGAAGTTACATAAGACGATGGCAATGCTGGGACGGAGAATGCATCTATATCACAGAGGCTCTCACCAACGTCTCTATCCGAGATGCGACGATCTTTCTTTTTCGTCGCAGCTGGGCTCACGGCACTCGTCACATGCTCGCCAGTCGACCCGGCAGAACTCGCACCTCTCTCCAGACGGGCAGATACCTCTTGCACCGCAGCAGCAGATGGCTTTGCTTCCTTGAACGGCGGTACGACCGGTGGAGCAGGAGGGACCGTTGTCACCGTGAGTACGCAAGCCGACCTTGAGAAGTACGCCAAAGCCAGCGGCAAATATATCATCAAAGTCAAGGGCAAGATTACGATCAGCCCCAAAGGCACCGAGATTCCGATCTCTTCTGATAAAACTATCCACGGCCTAGGCGCAACAGGAGAGATCTTTGAGGGAGGCTTCGGTCTGAGCTCCGGCGTGAAGAACGTTATCATCCGCAATTTGAAGATTGGAAACACTTATGACGGCGATCCAGATGGCAAGACCCATGACTGGGATGGCATCCAGGCGGATACCGCGAACAACATTTGGGTCGATCACTGCATCTTCGAGCGCGGTGCCGACGGACTCATCGACAGCCGCAAAGATACTAACTACTTGACAGTGTCCAACACCATCTTTCGGCACCACAACAAGGCCTTTGGTATCGGTTGGACAGACAATGTGGTCGCGCAGATCACTCTTCACCACAGCTGGTTCCAAAACACCACGCAGCGCAACCCATCCGCTGACAACATCAAGTACGCTCATTTGTATAACAACTATCTGACTGATGTTACGAGCTATGGGCACTATGCGCGAGGCAAGACGGCGATGCGGATGGAGAATGTGTACTTCAAAAGCACAAAGAACCCTGTTACAAGGGACGATATCGCAACGCTCGCTGCTTCGGGAAACACTTACTCGGGCACAAGTGGCACTATCGCGGGCAATTCGGGGACGGTGTTCAAGGCGACAGATTACTACAAGTATACGCTGGACGCGACTGCAAATGTGCCAAGCATCGTGCAAGCTGAAGCTGGGCCAAAGGCTAGCATTTGCCCTTCATAAAGCAGTCCTTGGCGGTACATTGCCAAACAATTTGGATATCAACAAAGCAACGTTTCTCTTTGATGAACGCATGTCCATAGCTCGATAGATTGTTCTATGTCACCTTCGAAACCGTTGTCGTTGAATGAACTATCTTTTCGTATCTCCCTAATCCCACTTCCCATCCGCTCACTTGCAATCACTAGCATGTACATAATTTGACAAGTAGATGGAGAAATGCTAATATTCACGCTAAATACAACATTTATACACAAACCGGGCACTTGAGCCTGCCCTGCGTCACTATAGCCGTAGACGCATCCCCCTCTTGCACAGTAGCCTTCTCCAAACACCCTTTATGCCACAGATGCCGACACGCAAATACCACCACCGTCCCACTGCCCCCAACGACCCCCTCCTCGACATCGGCCCTCGCACTCTTCCCCTTCCCCTTCGCCCCGTTCTCCTCCGCCACAGTTTCGATTCGTTTTAACAGTCTATCATTCTCACTCCTCTCCCAGGCTTCCCAAATTGCGCCCCCAGCACCAGGGCCCCATGCTCGCTTGTGGCAGCCTTCACATATTTGTCCGCGGGGTCGCCATCCGCGCTGGCGTAGCTCATTAATTTCGTGGACGTGCTCGAAACCTTCTTTGTCGAGGAAGCGGTTGGCGAGGCTGAGGATGGTTTCTTCGAAGGTGTAGGCGGAGAATATTTCCGCGAGGACGGAGCGAAGGTGTGATAGCGATGGCGAGGTAGTAGAGGCCCGGGTGAGGAAGGCGCGCAGTATGCGGAGAAAAGATGGGTTGGTTTGAGGCTGGGAGCGACGGGTTGTGAGAGGTGGTCTACTTGGGTGTTTGTGGGTTATTGCCTGGGGCTGTTGCTTTGGGAGCACGGTGGTGGAGGCCAAGAGGGCGGAAAAGGTTTGTTGTACGGAGGCGCGGAGGGTGGTCGTTATCCTCGCTGTGTCGATGGAATCCGCTTGTGTGGTCGGCGAAGACGTTAGCGCGGCGTGGAGATCGGTTGTTGCGGCAGAAATGTTCTTGGTCAGCTTGATGACTGAGTCAACAAGATGGAGCCAAAGGAGTTCGTCAAGTGCGAGGTCTGCTTCTCGGACCTCACCATATGCTGACTTACGTCTGTCGGCAAGACTGTAAGACATACGGTCTGTAGATCGTGTTTGACCCTGACACAACCAGATGCCAACTTTGACATATTTCTGGATGTCTTCGAGTAGGTCATGCACCGCTTCTTCGGTGTTGCGTACATCTGGGGTCTCTGATGCTGCGCTGACCAAGCCCGTCAAGGCAGTCTCAAGGGTACCCAGATGTTTCGCTAGGCGATCCATGGCATCCTTGACGAGTCCATCGCGTGCCATGAGGACGACGGCAGCGTCCACAACCCCGCTCTTTTCAAGGGCGGGGAGAACCGGCTCTAGCTTCAAATCTCCTGATTTGAGCAGGCTGACGAAATCTGCAACGTGAGTGCTATTGAACTTGCACATAAGCTGAACGTACTGCTCAATGAAGCCTGAGGGCAGGTCTTCGCTGATACTGAGCGATTCACCAGTAGCAGGATCTGTTGGCTCAATGAGCGCTTTCAAGTACTGATACTGTACGTCGGATTCGTCTTTAAGCGCTTCAAGCACTGGTATAAGCAAGTCCGGAGCGTACTGCTTCAACGTGGTGGCAGCACGGGCGGGATCAATGTTCACAACGTCTCTGGCGCGGAAGACGATTACATTCTTGACTTCACCGAGTTGCTTCTTAGTAGAGACCTTGTTTGATCGCAAGCAGTCCATTATGCACCCGAAGACAGCTTCCTTGTCCTCGGTATCGTCCAGATAGGTATCGATCAGCTTCGCGTACTGCTGCGAGCCACGATAAACAGTCTTGAGCACGCGGTGGAACCCGGCTTTCTCAAAGAGGGGCACGAGTGTTTGGAGGTTCGGAGGATGATAGATGGAGAGGAGATATTCGACAGAAAGCTGACAGTCCTCCTTGACGACTTCTGTAGGGTACTCGCAGAGCCCTAGCAGTATCTGGTGTAGCGATGTACCAGGGAGCATTATGTGCTGTGGATATTTGGGCAGATTTCTAGCGACGAACATGTAAAAATAGACAATGTCTTCGGCATCGAAAACATCTGGAGTCATGATCCCGAGTAGAATGTTGATGATGTACTGTCTTGTAGGCGTAAGAGCCGTACTGTGCTTAGCTCCGTTGATATGGGTTCCATTCGCCGCATCTTGCTCTCCGTTCAAGAAATTGTCTTCGAATGCTTCATTCAGCATGCTCATGAAGCTCGACGCATCGAATTCTAACACAAGCCGCAGATATGGGAATGGTGGTTCCGGACCTTTGTCGGTCCTTATCAAGATTACATCCCCTGAGCCAGGTGGCCAAGCAAGATTCTTGCCAGAGAAGAGGAACCTGTACATGTCTTTCTTTGCGCTGTGCGCTTGCTCGTCGTCAAGGAAAGCTCCACCGGGATAGATCCGACCAGTAAAGGTATACGCCAAGTACGGAAAAATTTTCATTGCGGAAGTCATGTAGATATTTTCGGTTTCGTCCACGCTAAAGTCAATGATCTTGATGAGCGATAAGATGTTGACAAGAGGTGTGATGAAGTCGCCGATCGCTTGCGTCCAAACGTGTATCAGAGCGTCGTAGAGATTGTATTGCTGACAAAGAGTGGTGACTTGATTGATGTCGATAGTATCCGTACTCAATCGACATATCATCTCCTCTAAGCGCGCCGCACGCCCAGCCGATGCATAGAACGTTATGAGGTCCTTGAGTACGTTCGGTGGTACGTCAGTGATTCCTTCATCTATAATGTACGGTTCGAGTGTTTCGAAAAAGACCCTCTCGGCTGAGGCTTCTTCGAATGCATCATAGACTTCCTCAAACAAGAAATCGTACTCCCTCATGCTGATTAGGCCAGTGAAACAGATATCTGCGAGGTCTTTCTCTGCCTTCTCGCTTGACTCATTATGTTGACTTTCTCGGGTGAATGTATACTTCAGTGAGGCCGATATCATCTCCAGTAGCTTTTCTTGTACCAACGCGTGTCGTGCGTTATCATCATCCGGTAGTCCTACTGTCAGCTTGTCCGCGTCGCCTACATAGTAGGAAGTTGCAAGGCCAATTGCAGCGATAAAGTCGCCATCTTCCATCAGTGCCATAAGTCTGTCGGCCCAATTTGACAAAGTGCCGATGGAAATGTCATTCACGCCTAAGAGGAACAATCGACCCTTGTATGTACGAAAGCTCATATAGAAAGCATCCGCAACCACGCCATGCAACGAGGTGTCTGATTCATCCAGCTGTTCAATGACTGGTCGAAGCTGCCGCGAGAACAGGTCTGAGTGGTATATCTGCTTCTGTAGGAGGTCAAAAGTATCGGTTGGCCGTAGTGTATTGTCCTCTAAGATGACGAGGCGTTGGCTGATCGTAAGTACGCCAAGTACGGATCTGCTGAGCCATTGAACGGCAACGATCGCTTCTTCACTTTTCCACCTGCTTCGTGGTCTGAACGAGAGTTCGGTCGGCTTCTCCCTCTCACTGGGTGCAGCCATGATACAGTCCACTTCCAGTATCGTCAGGATGTTCGACCAGCAATAAACAAGTTTGGTCTTCGACACAGCCTTGTTCAGATCTTTAGATGGGTTCTTCAGCTTCACTGCGGGGAACCATGCTAGACATCCGCTTAGCGCACTATGTGGCTCAATCTCCTTGGGTCTGGATGCCTTATGCTGTGTTTGGGCGATGGGAGTGGTGGAGACGATGACCAACAAATACGGAGTTAACAACGCCGTCAAACCCATGGTATCCGTTGGCTGCTCCACATTCCCTAGCGGGAGAGGAGAGAAAGCAAGAACAGAGCTAGGTTTCCGAGGTCTTTCCGACGACTTATCGGATAGTGGGTATCGGCCCAGAATGCGAGTAATCTTCACTGTTCGAGCGATTGCGCCCAGGCCCCGAGTCGCCAGGTGCGAGAATGACATGCCGCCATCGTCGGCGGAAACAAGTGCTGTATGTCGAGTGCCAAGGAAGCCGATGTGGAGGATGGCAACACCAGAGATGTGGCCGTCCGACTTTCTATCGTCGAGAGTATTCCGATCTAATGGGGGTATATGCAAGAACGGCTTGGCAGGCCTGGTCAACTCCCAAGTAAAGATATGCCCCGTGGCATGACCGCCGGCTACCGTAGAGTGGTCGGCGGATATGGCCAAAGCTGTCACTGGACCACATTCAATAGCTGTCGAACGTTAGCTTGAAAACCCTCGGGGAAGCCACTCCTCTATACCTTTTGTTCCTGGCCCCATTATCGACTTCAAAACTTGTTGATAGTCGAACACGAGGATATAGCCCTTGGATGTCCCAACAACCAAGGAAGCAGCAACTGCCAAACAAGTGGGGCGGCCAAAGTTGCGCTTTCCCACCTCGGAGAACACCTGCCCGGTTATCTTCTTCAGCTTGGTCCATCGAACGACCTCCCACGGCGATTGGGGCGTGTCCACTTCATCTTGTTGCGGCTGGAAGAGGAAGTTGCTTGATAACGAGGATTGTCTTGAGTGCGCTGACAAAAAGATGGGGCTAGACACGGCGCGTGGTGAAGCTAACGGCGAGGGTGATAGACGAGCAGAGAAGCGTCGCTCGAAAGGCTGCAAAGAGGTCGGACGATGGGGTCGCAGAGAGCTGTGCGAAGCGGGGACGCTGCTACCGGGAGAGGAGAGCATCGAGCCCTGGATCGACGGGGTATCATCGGGGGTAGATGTCGACTCCGGACTTTTTGGACGCTGCAACGCCTGCCGTATGGGAAGTTCTGAGGTAGACTCGTCATCTTCCGTCTCGCCCTGGCTCCTTCGTCCTGTAGCAAAAGTCATGTTATTGCCCCCGCTTGCGATCGATGCGAGCTCCTCTATGTCTTCATCCTCGCCGTACGTCGCCTGCCCATCCTTTCTCAAGTATTTCCCAGTCCCCGGTGGTAGAGCCGTGGGCGGTGTACCAAGGTCTACCTCGTCGGCGCCGTCATGGTGAGCGCTCGCCTGGCTCTCTCCCGAATCTGAGCTCATGAGGCTCGTCGACCGTGGAGCATCGCTTCAGTCGCGCATATACAATCGAATCCCAACTGCCTACAAGCTTTTGTGATCCGCCCCTTCTACCACATGCCCTTCTCGATTTGGCGATTTCTAAGTAGATGGGGCCCTTGTCGGTCGCGACGCGCGGTGGGTGCCTGGAAGTTTGCTGATCAGCTCTCGGTCCCCGCGGCGTTACGGTTTAACAATTGAAAGGGTATATAGTTGTAGCTTTCGAGTTCATGCGACCGACCAAGAGACTGCCAAACAACCTTCGCAGGTGTTCGCAGCAATACAGCAGGCGCGAGTTGAGCTCTCGAACCCACCTGCGGTTCGTCGATCCCACCGCCGAGGCCCAAGCGTCAAAGCTCCCAACGTCACTTCTCAAACATTACAACCTTCTCAGCGCAAGATCACACTCCAACCCACCGCAATGCCAATCGGACCCTCGTTACCGCCACATATAGCAAAGCGCGCTCGCGAAGATGACGAGGACCACCGGTCTGCGAGCCCAGAGTCCGGCGAGAAGCGCCGCAGAATGCTAGGTCCAGCTCCTCCGCCAGGCCGGTCGCGATCCGATAGCGAACATAGCGATGTAGGTCCTGCACCTCCGCCGGCCTCGAAGCCAGCACGTGTGCTGGGGCCAGCGCCTCCACCAGCGCCTCTCGATGAGCGGCCACCAAACCCGCCATCAGACGACTCGGACAGCAGCGACGACGACTTTGGACCTGCCCCACCCCCGGCTGGCGCCTCTTCAGCCTCGTACAATGATCAACAAAACTCGCAGGCTACTGCATCGGCTTTCGATACCGATCCGCAATACAGCGAGGAGAACAAGAAGGTGCAACGCGATTCGTGGATGACGATGCCACCCACCCAGGATGATCTATCACGCATGGATCCGACAAAGATGCGGGCCCGCAAATTCAACACAGGCAAGAGCGCGGGCGGCGGTGGTGGAAGTGGCATGGATATATGGACCGAGACGCCAGAGCAGAAGTTGAAACGGTTGCAGGACGAAGCCATGGGTATATCAGCTCACTCGAATTCCTCAGCATCTAAGAAAGAGTTGCGTCGAAATCGCGAAGAGGAAGAAAAGGCACGGAAGCTGAGAGAGAAGATTGATGGATCACGCGGCAAAAGTCTAGTCGAGCAGCACCAGGCGAAGGGCGGCAAAGAAAAGGAAGACGACCCAAGCAAGCGCGTCTTCGACTACGAAAAGGACATGTCTTTGGGCATGAAGGTGTCGCACAAACAGAAGCGTGAAATGCTCAATAAGGCGAAGGGCTTCGGTGATCGGTTTTCAAGCGGCAGCTATCTCTAATTATCGGCCTAGTCTCTAAAGAATGCATGTTATTCACGCGGACAGTTCTACTTTGCCGTATCATCGCTAAAATGGCGTTCAACCTTTCAAGGTGGGATGCGACTATACGTCAAAGACGTAGCCAAATGGAGCTCAGTCCTGTTCTCGGCTGACTGAAACTTACGCAGAAGGACACCATACATATGAAGGACCATCCTCCGTAGACCACCCTGTCGCACCGCTCGGACCGCGTTTCAAAAGCACACAACCGTTCCGACCACTACTTCAGGCCGCCAGGTTCTCGCAAATTGTGAAAGCACTCGCTATTCACACTATTCATCACTTTACCTTTGCATATGCACAGCCCTCGGCCACTCCGATCACTCCAGTCCCCTCGGCGCTTCATCTCTTGAATCAACGGCAACCGCAGATTTGACGCCCGGCGACATGCGGCCGACTCTCTCGAGATTGCTGTGTCCTTTGTTATGGTGGCTTTTATAAGCCGATGGTTCAACAATTGAGCAAACGGCCGTCTCTCCCATCCATGAGAAAGATGGATTACTTTCAACGCGGCGCCCTGACTTTTCACCCCCTAGTATGTACCTAGACAACCTATAAATAATCAAAAAGTCGACCGAGAGCGAGTAGAAGAGGTCGTCGCTATGAGGTTTATGACGCCGTGCTCACTCCTAATTGGAAAATGGAAGGGCTTTGATGGAAACGCAATTGAAAGGGTAGGCGAGCTATAAGGTATAGGGGTCTTGGTATAGAGGCCTTATCAATCAGACAGTAGAACACAGTGTGCATGAGATCTGCGGTAAAATCGGACGCGGGAGTTGGAGCCGTTACACGGGGATGCGTGTAAGGCGAAGTGAAGCAAATTCCACTCATGTTTGTGCTTCACCCAACACTGTACGCAGCAGCAATCGGAATACTTCTAATGTTTAAAACAAACAGCCCTCAACACGCTGCTGCGTTATCCATCCCCTGTTCTGTTATACACGCGTCTGCTTCAATCAATCGCATTCCAAGGACTGATTGACAGAGCTGACATTACATAGTCAACTGACAATATAAGACTTCAGGAAAACGACCGTCACCTACTCTGCGACCAGTCGGCAACAACGCAGATCCGTCCCCCCCCCACCAACTGGAAAACTGCACATACACCGTTGACATGTTGGCCATTGACATGATCAGGCACACAATGACCTGCATGGCGTGGATGGCAATTGCTTGCATAGGATTGACTCTCCTATCGGGTTGCCTCTCAGATGCCCTCCGGACCATGATCCCAGCTGCGTATTACCTTGCCTTTGTCACAACTGGGATGATCCCAGGATTAGTGCTTCTTCACCCTGCCTGTGACAACCTTTGGCATTTCCTACAACCCCCGCAACTATTCGGCTTCCCGCTTCTCTCCATAACCATTGGCCTTGTATTACCCATGGCCAACGACGGCATCATCAACAAAGTCGATTACCTGTTGACAGTTTCTACATCTTGGTACGGTCCGCTTCTCGTCAATCGCCGACACGGCTCGCCTTCACAGAGGATTTCGGTCGATGCCCGAATGGTATCCGGGTCTTTGGTATGCATCTTCGAAGTCATGGGAACGTTGTTCTTCATGATGTGGTTGGACGCTGATCATAAACGGCGACAGGACCATGCTCTCCGCAGGTACAATCGAGTGAACCAGGTGGCACGTCCAAGGTTCACTCGCGCGCAGGTGGAGAAATTGTGGGAGGACGGCGACTTTGGGGCGGTGTTGGGCCCTGATGGCATTTTCCAACCGCGTTGAGGAGGGAGCGGAGCGGGACGTGACATGGAAGGTATCGACAGCAGATTTGAACACCGCATTGCCCAGCCGGGGCTTACGCAAGGTAGCAGCCTCTTGTGTGGGCATGATAGAGGGACGAAGCTAGCAATGGCGTATAGGCTTCTCGTCTGATGGCAGAAACGTGAATGCAATCTCACGGTATTGCGGATGCAAGAAGCGAGTACAAACGACGTCATCAGTCTACTGAGTGTTTCAGAGTGCCTCAGAAGGAAGCGAGTACCCAGAGGCCTAATCAGATTTGTCGAGTGATCAATGACTTGTGCAAGCATATCGAAGCACAAGGTGGACCCTGACGATCCACAAATGATCTCAAAACCTGACCCGGGCTGGGCCAACACTGAACCATATCGAGTCAGGCGATCGAAAACCGATGATGCCGACGGCGCAAGCGTCTGTTACATTCAGACGCTAATAGTACCCTACGAATCCATGCTTTGTGTCGTTCAAGTATGTTTTAGATCATAGTGCTGAGTCACGGCTTGTCACTCGTTTCGATGGCATTGGGACTCCTTCAGCTTTACCTACTCTCAATCTTACTCCACAACATTCTACCTTGGGCCAGTATATGCACGAGACTATCCAGTCATTCCGAATGAATCAAATCTCAAATCGATGCATCCTCGTCATGCGACAAGGCCTGACCGACCACAAGAGCAACACACGGAACCTGCGGACGTTGAGTTAAACCGGTGTGAGGCACGATGAAGAGATTGTAGACATTCCTTGTACGCGAAGTCCATCACAACGTTTTCGGGTATGGAAGTGATTGCTTGAGTCTCTTGCTTAAGAATTGATCTCAAACTCCGCGAGCGTAGACGGTGAAGCTGCGGCTGTTGTCTGTGAACTTCAGAAGGTTCTCTATCGGCATCAAGATCACTTGCTTTTAGGCAACGTTCGTAGGGAGAAGCTGTTGATGTGACCCCCTGTCTTGTTGAGTGGTGATGCCTATTATGAAATCGTGAATCGTGAAGGGGACTTTAGAAGGCGAATAATGGAAAATAAACATGAACAAAGGTTAATCTATCGGAGTAACACCACTTCGGCACTTGCCCTAAACAAGGCGACTAGCGCAAAACTAGCTTAGCGCACTCAAAGAACACTTGTGAAGGTGAGCTGAGATCTCACTTTGCAACAGCACATGGGCGAAGTGGTTTTATGAAAGACCTCGAACGTGACAACATTTGAATAGAATACTTTTTATTTTTTTTAAATAAGAGCAATCTCTGTGTTTGCCGACGTGATAACCGATATTAGCGCCCACGAGTCGGTCCAACCCACTGACAAAAACGCAGAGAACCCAACTAAGAATGCTATTTATAAGCTGTCAAAAATACAGGATATTCGGGAAAAGTGGGAAAGCCCAGTTCCTGATGCTTTAAGTTGCAGACAATAGGGTGAGGTTTCACATCCTTCTCCAGGATGTCTTCATCCAAACAGGGTGGAGCACGTGCTGACAATTGTCGTGGTGAGGGGACTACTGCGTATCCAAGCCGGCTTCTGATGTTGCGATGTTGAATTTGGAAGCCACGAAAGAAGCATGCCCGCGTCAGACAATTCAGGCTTGTTATAGTAGAAGCCGCCATGCTCAAAGGAAAGTTGTCGATAAGGAGCGCAATAGTGATTATCCTGTAGGTCTTTCCTAATGAAAGAATCCCACCTACCAATCGTCATCCTCTATGATCAGGGCCAATCGTCATCCTCCAAGTCTATCGTCAGCAGAGGGGTCGCACTTCGCGATGTTGCGTTAGTATGTATCTCATCCGTCGATCAGAGAGGAACCTACAGGGCAGCGAACACGAGGTCGCGTTGGAAAATGACGTCGACGTTTCGGCCCGCGATTTCCTTAAGAGACGCCTTGATCAAGTGACCGCGAGCATCTTCCGAATCTCCGATAAGCTTTGTCAGAGCGTCCGCGAGATGTTTGGGTTTGCCGCAATAACACCGAGCGAGAGTCGTATGGATGCAGACCTGACGGAGCGCTGGGAAGTCATCGAAGTTCCCAGGCTGTCTCCACCATTCAGGAAATAGGTGTTTGGACAGTGGTTCTAGTTCCTCGGTATACTGAAGGTAAGCGTGCCAATGCACGGAGGTCGAAAAGTGGATCCGGGTTATGCTCTGCTGCGCAGCAACGGGGAGCAGGCTGACCCATCCTCGCAGCTGCTGAGGGTCGTGTGCCTGGAAAGTGTTCATCTTGAACGGCATCAAGGCGGTTTCTACGTACACTTGACGGGACACCAGAAGAAGAGCGAGGTAGGCCGTCTTCTTCCGCTCGATCTTCCCTAGCAGCATATCCCCGCCGGGAGAGATCTTGAACGTCTCGTCTCCTAGTGTATACTCATAGATGGTGGATCTAATTTCGGGCGGAAGTTGTAGGAAGGGTGAGAGCGCCTGGTTCTCCTGCGCTCTATCTTCTATTAGCTTTGGTCTTGCATGCCATGAACCCAGACGAGTAGCATATGTGTCACTCTATGACCTGCACTTATCGAACGCATACGCCGCTCAAAAGGCCATGCTTGAATCCAGCCTGGTCCAATATTGAATGGTGTATCTACGGACAGAAAAATATACCCAGCCGCAACACTTACATCTTGAAGAACTTGCCCTTCTTGCGATCCACGTCCAACAGCCCGTTGGGGAGGAATCTCACGCGCGGGTACGTCTTTGCGAATCGGGAACCGCCCGCTGTCGCTGTCGCCATGGGTGGCACCACCGTGGGCAATCCTGCGCTCGCCGAGTTGTTTGTCATGGTAAATTCTGGAGAGTTTCTCGTAACCGGAATAGCTCGTAGTATTCGCGCTTAGCCGTGGCAGTGACAACGCGATAGATAGGGCGGCAGGTCCAGAACAGGGTTGTGTCTGGCACGTATGCAAGGTCTTGCGGACGATGGGATCTGTTGGGTGTGGTTTACGTGTAAGGTAGATGCGGCAGGGCGCGTTGTGGATTTAATGGGGTGCGCGAAGGTGCGGTGGGACAAGTGAAACCAGTGGCAGGCACACGAGCCAGTCTCAACAGGTCCCTGGGTAAGACAACGGGTATGTGCACGTGGCACACTCACACGTGCGCCTCAATTGACTTACATCACTGCCTGAATGAAGCACCTTCCTCTCTTTAGTTTCTTAGGTACTGCAGGCACTTACCCGTTTGCGCTAGAACCGGGTGGCGCTACCTTCGCTGAGTCTATACGGCTCACGCACTGGTCAACGAATAATGCAAACGTGCGATACTTTCGATCACCACACTGACATCTTGAGACAGTGCTTTGATGTCACCGCAAATGGGGCTACCTGATCTTTCAAACGGAACTCCGAGGGGCATACCGGGGACTGACATGCAGAGAAGCTGAGCCATCGTATGTCGAATTCGAAAATGCCAAACAAAAGCTCTCGGGTTCAAATTAGGATATGTAATTTCACCCACCATCAATTGATAATAATATGCGGACGATATTCTCGAGACTGCGACTCCGGCCTACAATCAAGTCTTGATTGCATCTACAGGTTGCACAGGAACAACCGCAACCGCTAGCGTCTGCCACATCAATCAACGGCAGAAAGGGTGAGATCCGTGGCCAGACGAAGAAGGTGCTGAATTCCAATTTCTTGAGACATATCAAATCCACCGTTAAAGATCGTAAACTCATTAAGGAAACGCTCGTCATACTATGATACAGATATCACTCTAAGATGAGCGTGGCCTCGATTGTCGACTGCAAACGAGCAAATCACCAAATTGTTCTTTCCAAGCAAATTTAACCGGTCGTGATTCAATGATGTTGCCAGGAGAAAGCTGTCCGACCCAATCATACGTTCGCACAGAAGCACAGATGGTAGCTTATTGACGATGCAGGAGCCAGCGGTCCGCACCGGAAGTCGCCAGACGTGATCTCCGTGTCAGTAAATTTTCGAATTGTATTAAAGGCTACAGATTGTCAGCGCAATGTGCTTGAGATACCACTAGGTAGCGTTTATATAGTGGAAGCGGAGGTGCGGCATACATTGAGACCACCGGGAGCGTGTTGCGCGCCGCATACCTATGGTACCGGTATCGATTTCGGCGTTCGGCCAGCCAAGATCGGCCGCATGGAGCAGGCTCTCCAGCTTCTCTGAAGCTGCTTGAGTCGCATTGATTGGGAAAGAATGGCTACGGAACCAGGGGCGGTCATTCTCAAAGACAACCACCGCAATGCGTTCGACCGCCGGAAGCAAGGAGTGGAGATCCCCAGTCCCCAGGTCGAGTACCTCCGCGCCTGGCCACCGGGAGTTGACCATTATTGCCCTGCATTGGGATCCGAATCCCTCGAAAGCAATCTCCAGCTGAATATCGGTAATTTTTCCGCGCTGCTCGGGGTGCATCCTCCTGAGCAAAGGGCATATGTGCCTCAGGTGAGTGATCGAAAAGACATTATGTTTGAACGGCAACATTCACGTCCCTAGGTAGAGCTGGCGGCAGGCAAGAACAAGTGATAGCCAGTTCCGCTGATCGAGTGGGACTTGGGGGCTTTGGTGGTCACGAACGCTCAACGGCGGGAGAAACTTCATCTTTGGGCTTCTCCAGCTTGTGCCTGTACGAGTCTGGCAGAGGACATGGTCGGCAAAGACGTAGTGGTAGATGCGGTTGCGCACCTCGCCTGAGAGCCCTTAACACTGACTATATGCGTTAGCGATGCTCGAATCTTGCCCTTAGTCGACAAAAAAGTACATGAATACGCTTGCGCGCAGAAGAAATGGATGATTTCTTACATGCTCTGCCGCTCGGCACTCGGCGTGGCGAGGTTCAGCATCGAAGTGCGAGGATTTTGAGTGGGGGCCACCATCGTATGAGCCGGTCCGGTGTGGACGAGTAGTCGAGAGATGAGAGTGAATTGAAGTGTCTAAGTCTCGAGTCAAAGGATTTATATAGAAGGCAGAGACAAACCGTGCTATGACCCAAATAGCTAGTTATATCCGGCTAAGCATTGTGTTCAGACATACAGGCACAGGCAAGCTCGAAACATCGAAACCGTAATTTTGCCCGGGAAGCCCCAGAGACAGGTATGACTTCTAACATCGAGAGACACGGGCCCTTTAGGATGAGAATTTTAGGCTTCCAGAAGATCAAAAGCATTGGATTTTCCGGAACTGTAGCATGTTGCTTTTGGATACAGAGATGAGGTAGAAATGATACGAGAGGAAAGTATAGTGATACCGATCAAATGTCTGGTACTAGTTCCCCCTTGTAGAGCAAGAACACCTACCACTATAATACAATGCCATGGTCGAAGGTTCATCGTGCCCCCCTAGCCCGAATTGCCAGCTGAAGTGCCGAAGAGGGTATATCTGATCGGAATAAATGATGAACCCCGATCTCTAAAGCTCGAATATGGGTCAGAGGTCACAACCTTGATTGTTTCTTCAGAACAAAGAAGCTAAGTATCAACTGAGCTGCTATCCGTTGGGTCCAGGCAAAGCAGGTTCTGGATATTCCTCTCAAGTAACTGCTGGCGAGGATAAGTGTGCCTCCTCCGCTTAAGTCCAAGCTCTTTGTCCTTGGCGTCTAAGTCCTCCTCCACTATCTTAGCCAGTGCCTTCTCCAGCTTGATGGCGTCTTCAACCTGGCGTCTAGCAGCATGATAGGAGTTCATCTCCTTCTGTTCCTCCTCGGTCATGAGCTTTGGATGCACAACTACCTGGACTGACGCAGTCCACACCTCCGATAGGCTTTCGAGAAAAGGTAGGAGTTCTTGGATCACACAGGTGTAGAAGCCGCCCTGGTGGGTAGCGGGTGTGAACGGGGTACTCGTATCTACGCGAGGCGGCTTACGACATCCCCCAAGTGGCGGCTTCGTACCGTCGTCATGTTCTTTCTCTTCGGCGTGCTCGATGTCCCACTCCAAATATTTGTAGCGACAGTCATGCTACATTGAAATCAGTGGCATATCTCGTGATAGATGCATCGTCTCGTACCGCAATTTGCACGTAAGCGAACTCATCCTCGGGAAGCATTCGGTAAGGTTGCGGGCCTTTCGCGCTGCATTGCCATTTGAGAACGACATCGACCATCTCTTCGCTTGCCAGATTATGTGCGTGCTGGCGTTGATACCGCTCGATTTTACCTCTGAGCATGGCCTTGCATGTGTCCGTGATGCCCGATGAATATCGAACCGAGCAGTAGTCACTGTCCACCTTTTGTCAACTTCAAATATTGTTCATCGTAACAAGTCAGAGAGATTGAGACGAGTGTGCGCATATTTGTACCTTTTCGGCAACAGGGCAAGTTCATCCTCTGCAGCGGAAGACGTTAGATCTTCTGCAATTATGCGGTGAATGTTTCCAGTATTGTAGTCAATCGCATTCAGGACAGCAGTCACGCGCTGTTCGACGTCAAGCAAGTGCTGGACAGCGTTTGCAGCTTGAGAGACGTCCTTGCTTGTAGGATAGACATGGCGCCTGCAGGACTTAGATCAGCTCAAGCCTTCGCCACAGTTATACAATTGTCGCTCACTTGTTCTTCGCATCCCACGTCTCCCCGTTCCTGATTGGCCAAATGAACCTTCTTCAAGGGAGTAAGCTTCTGTGGGACTGGATGTGGCGCAGAAAACTCACGGTGTCTGGTCTCCAGTGGGCATCTTTGCGGTTGGTCAGGTCGAAATAAGAGAAAATTGAACGCGCTTTCTTATTGAGGTCGCCAAAGCGTGTGGAGATACTTGTAGGTTCAACTTGCGCGTATGCGAACTTGAGGGAAGCACTGGGCGCCCGCATCATGAGCAACGTGCGTTGCTCCGTGTATCATGTGAACGTACGCAACAACTATGGACTTGGTGAAGGTGAAGGTGAAGGTGAAAGTGAGTGAAGGGAAGGACCTCTTTTGACAGATTCGTGAAGTCAAATATCCAACCACGCTTCAGCAGCACAGACGTCACTGTAAGGTGCCTAGGTGGGGTTTCTCGGTCCGCTCAAGTGGGCTATCCATCGTGTTGAGGTCTTGACAAACAAATGTACTTGCCACTACGTGAGTGCAAGAGAGTCACGAGACGGTGCCTGCGAGTGCCAGAATACAACACCTAGAGGGATCGAAGAGTGGATTTCGACTATCGAGATCATTGGCGTACAATCACGTACTAATTTTGTTAGCAAACGCAATGTAAGCGGTTTGAGGCGGCTTATACTACCTCAGCGGCCCAGTCACTGACCCTTCGCAAGCTTTGTAGGGTATCAACGATGTTCTCGTCTATTACGTCTGATTTCTAATGCTTCAGACCCTGCAGGCTCGCTATCCTAACCTATGCCAGGATCCCTTCTTCTGATGGCTCACCAGCTCCCTCTCATCATCACTATCTCCCTTCCCCTGCATGTAGTCACTCTTCACGCTCCCGCCCTCTGTAAGATCATCCACGCTCTTACTCTGCACCACGCTGTGCACCACGCCCATCTCTCCCGACTTCGACCCCTTCACCTGCGTGTCCTCGCCAATAGGCGTCAAAACGCCCCCTTCGATAGGCTCGCTTCGAATATGTATATCCTTCGTAACCTTGATTTGATCGCCCGTGGGCATGAAGCTGACTGCTCGGCCGGAGGTTTCGCGCTCTGTCGCCGACTTGAGCCCAAAGCTAGACAGCTCGACAAGCGATGAGCGGCGTACGTGCGTCCCGGTCCGCGTGGCGCTGGATTTCTGGCCCGATGTGGATAAATTCGAGGAGTCGAACTCTTCGGCGACTCGCGAGCGGACACCTTGGTTTTTGCGGGATGTAGACACTGCAATACGCTTGATGAGGTTGGCCATAGTCATTTCAATGTTGAGTTTTACGAGGTAGGCGAGGGGGTGGAATTGGATGTATCTGGTGGGATCTGCATTAGTACGTATGCTTGCAAGGTGAAAGGGGAAGCTTACATGAAGGAGTTCGGGATGGACATCGCGGCAATAATCATGACGTCCATGAGAAGGGAGACAATAATGATCTTCTGGTTAAAGCGGAGGAGCTTGTTGTACTTTTGGAGACCGTTGTTGATGAGATTGGCTTTTACTACTTTCAAGAAATACCAGTTAAGTGCGGCGTCGATGAGAAGATAAACAACTTTTTCGATGCGGTCCCAGATCTCATTCAACAGGATATAGCTAATCATTGTAAGATGAGGCCTCGTCATGACAGACAAGATAGACATACGTATGATTGACTTGAAGGCGCGCCGGAACCCAAATATTGAAGACACTGATGTTGATCGCAGTTACAATACCCGCAGTTGCAATCATTATCATTCGTGAACGACGGCGATCGGGCACGATGAGGCGGATTCTGTTGATGATAATCTGGAGTAACAGTTGAACTTGTATACACCACATAAACACTAGGTAAGGTTAGATATGCGGGAGCGACTTGTCGAACAAGTTGCGTGGGCCTTTGGGGCACTCACAGATTGTGGAATAGAAGTAGAAACCTATACAAATCAGCCATGCAAACAGTACGAGGATAGAGAAGGCCTACTCGGTCTAATATATTTCAAGACGAACAAGAAACATTCCAGTCCCATGATGAAGGATGCGCCCATTTCCAGCCATATCATCCATATGTACACGCTTCGCAGAGGCGATCGTGAGCTGTGGCATTGTTTGTATCCGAGCCACGCAGCTATGAGTACATTGACGAGCGTCAACGCCCACACTACGCATATTATGGCGATATCGGTATGTGTGATGGCCTCGTTTGTGAAGTCCTTGCCCACAAAAGGGCCCCACGGGCTGAAGTCGACATCTGGTCTCCATTCCCTATCCATGGCTGCGGCAAAGATGCGAAGGATTGAAGGAAGAATCAAGAGACGCAAGGAAAGAGGCAAACGCGTGACGAGGAAGACCTGGACAATTACGCCTTTTCAAGAGATATCCATGATGAGAGCAGAAAGGGGTTGCCATCTGGTTTGAACCAGATGGAAGAGAGCGGCGGGAACACCAGTGACTAGTTCGGGCTCTGACATTGACAGATCGCTGGCGTTAGACTTTGCTAGCGGACAGAAGGAGACGCATGCGAATTCTAACCGCGACTGAGCCGCGTTTCAAGGGGATGCCATCTTGAATCAACTGCCCCGGTCTTACAAGCGGCGGACCAGATCGACGACACACTCACACGGATCCCCCCTTCAAGGCGATATCGGTTATTGGTTACCATGGTTGGTGAATCTGTGGGGTACAGAGGGCGATCCAGATAGGCGACGACGATCTTTGGTAAAGAACAGATGGCCATGCAAAAATCGGATGATTGGGGGTCTAGAAGTCGCCGCATCAAAAGCTAGATAATCCTTTGGGCGCTAGGAATGAATCGCGTGGTAAGGTAAACCCTCCTCGTTCTGTCTTGTGGCGTTCCACTTTCGGTCACAGTATAATCCGAGTACAAGCGACGAATGAGAAGCCCCGGAATCCCAGCCGTGGGCCGCCGTTGTATTGAGTCATGTGTAGGCTAAAAGCTCTCGCTGACGAGTCTCTCTGGAGGCTCGCGTCTCTTTCTGTAATTTTCCTCAACATGTGAATCCTGTCAGCATTGAATCATGTCTTCGTTCAGCTAAAGTGTTGTTGAGTAGGAGCTCGCAGCGAAAATATGCGCAAGCACCGAAGACCTAAGTGTTGATACGAGACATAGATGGAAAGAACCGACAGCGGAAATGCGGGCCTATCAATGTTAATGATTTCGTTGATTGGTGTCAGCAAATATAAAATCATGTAGCTGCGAAGGAACGAAGGTTCGTGATGCGAGGCTGAGAAGGCTATGGGGCTAGTGCAGTGACCTATTCCCGTTCGCGCCCCGTGCCGTTTCCTCGTTCTAGTTTCCGGAAGCGGCAAGCTGCCTTCAACTTTACCTGTACGTCCACCGACGTGGTGACACAAAACCTAGGTTTACCGGGTGTAATGCATTGGAGCCTGGCGATAGCTTCGAGAATTGTGAGGGGTGAGCACCATACATATTGAGGTGAATATTTGCCCACAAGCATTGGTGAATCTTGGTGCCCGAGGCACGATTGGGCTCTAGTCTGCCTATAGCTTCGGACCTTCACAACAGTGCCACCGAAGCCCTCGATGATGCTCAAAATCTTATGCCAGGTCCAGTTCAGCTCCCTGCAACTTCCGTCACACTACTCCTTACCTTTGGTCCTGCTGCTAGTGCCATCTATCATCCGAGCTCCAGCTTCCACCTCTTCTTCGAGCCTCAGTCTGCTTCCCGTTCACACTGGCCTCCCTTGATTGCCGCTTGACCCAATCCCTCGTCCTGTTCATACCAGCTGTGTCGGTTGGGGCAACTTCCTTCTTCGTTTCCAGCTTGGTTTGCAGCTCCAGCAACCCATTGATTAGCGCATCTTTGGGGACCTTCTTGAGCTGCTGCTTGACATCGTGGATCTGGGCAGATGTGTTAGGTTGGGCGAAACCGAGCGGGTTGATGGGACTTGTGGTGAGTAGAGCGGCATCGGAAGGAACGACCTCTTTACCGAGCAGCTTGCGGAGGGTGCCGTGAGCGCGGTATTTGAAGCGGAAGACAGCGTACTGTGTCTGCGTTAGCATCGAGAGGCCAGTAAAGAGAATATAGCTGAATGATCTTACGGGCTTCTCTAGGCTATCAAGGTATTCTGGTCGACCGATGGCGTGGCCGTACTTGGCGCCTTTGCCGGCCCGCACCTGGTGCTCGATGCCTTTTTCCACTGATTCCTCGTGGAGCACTTTCAAAAGCGGCTCGGCTTCCATACATTCTTTTCCGCCCAATGCCTTGCGCTTCTGTTCCGGCGTCGGAGATGGAAATTGTCTGTGCCGTGTGGCCGCTGTTTCCGTTGCTGGAGAGCGCAATTGTCGATACTTCGACCGCGATTTCGTTGGCTGATCATTCAATTCAGCCCCATTTGTCCATGGGTTGGATTCATTTTCCAGGGCTTTCGGCTTCTGCGGTGCGGACCAGCCGTTGATCTCAGCCTGCCAGCTGTCAGCATTGGCTACCACATCTTGAGGCTTTTTGGGCTGCTCCCAGGACTTTTCCTTTGCACTATGTCCGCACTGCTTTTGAGTAGCCCAGCTGTCCATGATTGGTTGGTACACTTGTTCTGGTTTTAAAGCCCACTCGCCTGGAAAACCAACTGTATCATTCACGCGCCAGCCGTAGTCGCTGGTTTCCTCCTGACCCTTGCTATCAGAAGCAGCGAAAACCTCCTTTTCATGGCCTTTATCAATAGGCGTTGATTGGTCATAGGAATTTCGAGGTGAGATCTTCGTCTCCGCTGCGGCCCACCCTGTGGGTGCGACCGCGGCACGATCCTTCTCCCATGTCGGTATGGCCTTGTCGTTTTTAGAAGCACTACGTATAGACTTTTCAAAGGTACTGAATCCACCGCCGGGCAGTTGCGTTGTTCGAGTCAAGCTCACCGTAGGGTTTGTAACTATAGATCGTCTTCGTGTTTCTTCATCTACCTTCAAAGGAAGCAACTTGCTTGGAAGATCATTGATGAATGGCGTTCGACTCAATGTAGGCGTTCTAGTAGACGGACCTGCTACATGCGAGATGCTCTCTGAAGGGTGCACAGGTAGAGCCCATGATCCGCTGGAATCGGAGCTTGCTTCAATGTGTGTCCATCCATCACCATCTATCTTTGACTCCCATACAGATGCCGAGGGAAGAGATCGTGCAGTATGCAAGTCAGAAGGATGGGTCCAACGGCCTTCACGAACTGTTCGGGCTGCCGGAGATGGAGAATGGGCTTCAGGAACACCCCAGCTTATGGGTACCAGCTCGGGCTCATACCTGGAACGTTCCCACCCACCCGATCTTTTTTCATGCTGTGTTGAGTCCCATGTATCTCCGCTGTCTCGCGAACATGATCTGGTTTCTTCTCCAGACTCCCAACCATTCTGATCATTCCAACCTCTCGATGGCTGAGGGAGGTGTTGATCCCAGCTGATGTGCGTATTCTGCGGAGGTGATTGGGGGCCCAAAGGAGCAACCGGTGGAGAAGGCGGCGGCGGTTCCACTCCTACCCCTGCTCCAATATTCTGGATTGTACTTACAAATGGAGAAGCCGTAATTTCATGGGACAATGGCCAAGAGCCAGGAACGTGACTAGGAGGCGCATTGGGGTCTCCGATAGACATGGTGGGACCGTGTGTTGATGTCTGGTAATACCTGTAAGGACTCCGTTTGACCGAATTAAACAGTGCATTGTCCAGCGATCGCGGATCGAATGGCATATTCGGTCTAGAACCACTTTGAACACTGGGTGCTGGCCCGTTCAGAGAAGCAATTCTTGATTGGTGCGGTACGGGGACGCTGCCGTATTGGATGCTACCGAGCAATTGTTCAGGGCTTCGGAGAATATCGTGCAGCTGACCCGACGTGGGACGGACCGGCGAGGTGTATCTCGACCCCCTGGCGTACAATTGTGAACTCAGCGGCGGAGGTGGACCACTGTAAACATGTGACGAGCCCAACGTGGAAGCGCCATATCTGTTCCCACTACGTATGTACTCATAGGCGCGATCATCGTATTGCGGCTGAGGTGAGTTGGGTGCTCCGTCAAGACTGAAATGATAATCCGGCATTTCGCCTGCACCGTCTAAATTCATAGGCTTGACTTTGGTATTGGCAGATTTAGCGCTTCGCATACCAGCACAGCGGAGTACAACGACTTCAATGCATCCAATATTCTCGAGAAATTTCGGCGAGCAAGCCTCAGGAGCCTCATTCGCAGATACTGCATAGTGTGAGCCAACTTGCATGACGAGGAAATTTAAGCAGCTCACCGATATTGAGCCTCTCAAAGTTCCAATCCCGAGCTATCATGGTTCCATCGTCATGCCGCTCTTCCTTCTGCCGTACTACGAAGTCTACCACAGACTTCCGATCCGGCGGCTTCCGCAGTTTAAGATTTTGACGGTTGCGGTTGCATTGGTAGACGCCGTCAATGAAGACGAACATGGCTAGGCCTGGGGCGATGAACTTGCTCGACAAGAGGCGGATAGCGAACGGTTGTGGCCGGCCCGGTACGGCGACGAAACTTTCCACACAACCGTCGCTGTAGGTTGTGCCGAAGTCGCGGAGCTGAGTCTTGCCATCGGGAAGCTCGATGAAGCAGTGGAGGTCTTTCAGAGATGGCATATCCGCTGCGACTGGAGCAGTGGCAGCCGCGGAGAGTGGGGCAAGCGAAAGATTTCGGGGAATTCCAGGGTCGCAAAGCGCTGGTGGGCGCGTGCTACTTTAACAAGACTATGAGAGTCGCTTGGGAGACGCGCCCGTCGCGAGAGGTTACTCGGACAACCTGAGAGAAAATCGTCCACGTGGAATCTGGCGACGTGATATACCGAGATTGAAAGCCTCTACAAACGGAATAAAGACCAGTGAGATGGCTTCGACAAAACCACCAGATCGCATTAAGCAAGAATTTTGTCATCACTGTTGTTGAGTCCTCGTGAAGTAATTGCTCCATCACGGAGTGGTTCCCTTCACAAATGGGTCGGTGAACAATCGCCATACCGCGAATCGGAAATGCCAGTGAGTACAGTCGTGTTCAAAACGAAGCCACTGCTCCAACAATCGCTTTCTAGAGCCGCAAACAGACCCTGCACTTCGAGTGCCGCCCAGGGGCATGATGTTGCTGTGCACCAAATATAAGAGCTCCGTGAGAAGCATGTGGACCGGAAGAAGCCCGAGGACTCAAGTATTGCATGTATGAAGTGAAAAATAAACACAGCAACGTTGGTTGAGGAACGGTGGAAACATGGAAAGAAGTCATGATCTACGATTACCTCATCGCGCTATACAACCAATCAGAGGTGTGCTTGCCTTCATGAGGCAGCTATGAGGTCGAACCTAGAAACTCACTTCATAGTGCACGAAGTTTATCCTCACAGTGTCTACGATCGACGGTGGAGCTTGTATCACTTAATGAAGTGACTTGGAGGGAAATTGCAAGCTGTAACCTGCATAGTAACCTTCAACAGTTGATATCTACACCCGCATCACTTAATTGGTTCAGAAAAGTGGTATTAAGTCTACGGGTATCAGCAGAAATTTGAAGAGTAGAGAGAAACCATCGACCCCTTCATCCCTTTCCCGTGTAGATTCTCTTCCTCATATCTCCCTAAAAGCTACCTCCTCCGGCAGCCTGAAGCTCGCACAAAACATCGTCTTCTTGGGCGCCACGTCCCTGACATGGAAAACCTCTAGCTCCGGCGTTTCGGGAGTAACCTCGAAATTCAATTGTCGGCTAATCTCCTCACAGATTTCCTTCGTCTCCGCCACATCGTCTTTGCTCTTGGTGCTGAAGCAATGCACGTGAATCATGGGCAGCTTGACATCTGTGTGCGGTGACAAGAGTTTGCGGATCTCTGATGCAGGCATACCAGGTACGTTGGTATACAGTCCGATAAAGTTGTGGAGGAAGGTGATAGCGGAGGCGGGAAGATTCATGACATAGTGACTGAAAACACGCGGCTGCACGAGCGTGCGGAGCGGTTTGGGCGGTTCCGTAGGTTTTGGCGCGCTTCTTGAGTACTTCACCTTGGGGTAGATGGGTATCGAGCGGTCGTCCTTTAGGAGGTCAGCGGCGCTTGACCGGATGAATGCCGCGCCATCGGTGTTGAATGCGCGCACATACGAGTCGACTTTGTTGCTCTTGACGTTCTCGGCGAGGTACTTGTACGAATCGGGATTGAGATCGTTGGCCCACACGAAACATTTCTTCTTGCCTGCGGGGATGGCGAAGGGCCCTACGCCGGCCATGACATCGCATATAGCTTCGCCCTCTCTGAAGAGACTGCAAAGCCGCTCATGCTCGGTGTGAAGTCGCGTGTTCCAGTATACCTTTGCAAAGTCGAAGTTGAACTTGCAGCCCTGCTCGTGGACCTCGACGTTCAAATCGTCCTTGCCATGTAAGACTTCATACTGGAACGTCCGGTACGCGTTCTCCGCCCCTACATTGTCCAGCTTGTTGATGACTGTGGTCACCATGGGATTTTTGTCTGCGAGCACAGTCGCGATGAGGCTCTTGTACGGTAGATATCGCTCTCGTAGATTGAGATGTGCAACGTGGCCCGCGAGCGTAAAGCCCGTGGGTATCTCGTCATCGTTCTTCTTCTCGGGCGGAGGTATGATGGCATTCGTGATCTCGGAATAGCTGAAGTAGTCATAGTCGAGTTTCAATTCGTAGGGTATTACCCCGACCGTGCCGGCTTGTTCGAGCTCTTGCAGCCTCGGGCTCCAGGTGTTTCTATCTGCCTAAGTTCAGACTCAGTCCGACATCGTGACGCTGGTGGGGTAGGGATGAGTCGCACCGTGATGCACCACTTCCGGCTTTAGTATTAGGCATTTGCCGCCTTTTTCAGCGCGCGCAGCATCTATATCGGGCCGTACACCATCAAGGCGGGTTTTGAGAGTGTCGCGACTGCGGTCGAGCTCGGTGCGGACGCGCGAGATGTCCTTCGGGCTGAAGATGCGGGCAGCCGACGTGTTGACCGTCTTCTGGAAGAAGGAGCGATCTAGCACCTTCATGGCGCGGTTGACAGGCGGCGCGAACATGTCGTTAGAATCGTCCGACATGGGTTCAGGACTTCGTTTTAGCTCTCGTTCGTCTGTAAATCGGTTGATGCGTTTGGTTGTGTTTTGTCGCATGAATTATTTTGGCCAGGGTCCAGCACGTGCGTCGACCAGGGTGTGCCTCGTAGGCCCAGGAGAACGGTGGGTGGGACAAGGATTCGCGTGTAATCTCGAGAAGTTGGCCTTCGCAACAACAACCCCATACGACGCCTCCTGAGCCCGCTGATACATCCACGAACTATTTACGACGTGCCATGAAGCCGCCCGGGCCGAGCGCATATTCTTAGACCTTGAACAACTCCGAACACAAGCACACGAAGCTGCTGCGCTGCGGCGCGGAACAAATCGCAGTCTGCAACATGGCGCCAGGAGGGGGAAATATCAAGGTGGTGGTCAGGTGTCGGCCTTTCAATGGCAGAGGTAGGACTTCTGTAGCTATTTGTAGTTAGACAAACACTCACAGTCGACAGAAAAGGATCGCAATGCGCAATGTATCGTCCGCATGGAGGGAGGCCAAACCATCCTTACGCCGCCCAACAATAGCTCAGCCGTGGGCAAAGCCGCCGGAAAGGCCGCCCTTGAAGGTCCCAAGACCTTTGCCTTCGATCGCTCCTACTGGTCCTTCGACCGCGCAGCTCCGAATTATGCTGGCCAGGAGAACCTGCACGAAGACCTGGGCAAGCCGCTGCTTCAAAACGCCTTCGACGGCTACAACAATTGCATTTTCGCATACGGCCAGACGGGTTCCGGGAAGTCATACTCGATGATGGGTTATGGAAAAGAGTATGGCATCATCCCCAAGATCTGCCAGGACATGTTCGAGCGCATAGGGAGCATTCAAGATCAGAACACAACCTGTACCGTGGAAGTGTCGTACCTGGAGATTTACAACGAAAAAGTGCGAGACTTGCTCAATCCAAGCAACAAAGGAAATCTAAAGGTCCGAGAACATCCGTCGACTGGCCCGTATGTGGAGGATCTGGCCAAGCTGGTGGTGCGCTCTTTTGCGGAAATCGAGAACCTTATGGACGAGGGAAACAAGGCTCGTACTGTTGCCGCGACGAACATGAACGAGACGTCCTCGCGATCTCATGCTGTGTTCACCCTCATCTTGACCCAGAAGCAGAAAGACGTTGAGATGAAGATGAGCGGAGAAAAGGTGGCCAAGATCAGTTTGGTCGATTTGGCTGGTTCAGAAAGAGCTACGTCTACGGGTGCGACGGGAGCTCGTTTGAAGGAAGGTGCCGAGATCAACAGGTCGCTCTCTACTCTTGGTCGTGTCATTGCAGCGCTAGCTGATGCCTCGAGTGGCAAGAAGAAGACACAGGTTCCATATCGAGATTCCATCTTGACGTGGTTGCTGAAGGACTCCTTGGGGGGTAATAGTTTGACGGCCATGATTGCCGCCATCTCTCCTGCCGATATCAACTTTGAAGAGACGCTGTCCACTTTGCGATACGCAGACTCCGCCAAGCGCATCAAGAACCACGCTGTCGTGAACGAGGACCCAAACGCACGTATGATACGAGAACTCAAAGAGGAACTGGCCCAACTTCGTTCAAAGCTGAGCGGTGGCGGCCCGGCTGGTATGCCCATGGAAGAGCAGTATGCACCAGATACGCCACTCGAGAAACAAATTGTGTCCATCACGCAACCAGATGGATCGGTCAAGAAAGTGTCCAAGGCTGAAATTGTGGAGCAATTGAACCAGTCTGAGAAACTCTATCAGGATCTCAATCAGACTTGGGAAGAAAAGCTTGTAAAGACCGAGGCAATTCAAAAGGAACGAGAGGCTGCATTGGAAGAACTCGGCATCACTATTGAGAAGGGCTCCGTTGGCTTGTCAACACCCAAAAAGATGCCGCATTTGGTCAACCTGAGCGATGATCCGTTGACATCTGAGTGTTTGGTGTACAACGTGAAACCAGGTACGACAACTGTTGGGAATGTAGACAGCGAAAACCAGACAGCCGACATACGACTGACCGGTGCACAAATACTGCACGACCACTGCACATTCGAGAACGTAGACAGTGCAGTAACAGTCATACCAAAAGACAACGCCAGTGTAATGGTCAACGGGATTCGCATCGACAAGCCTAAGCGACTAAGAAGTGGCTTCCGCATCATACTGGGTGACTTTCACATCTTCCGATTCAACAACCCGCAAGAGGCACGAGCGGAGCGTGCAGAAATAGGCACAAGCTTACTTCGCCATTCGGTGACCGCAAGCGCTCTCAATTCTCCGTCACCACGGCCAGGTCACGATAGATCCTACAGTACGGTGAGCATAGCGACCTCTGACGTTGACTCGGATAGCCCGCGAGCTTCATCACCTGCATTCTTCCAGCGAGGACGCGATTCTGACTGGTCGCTTGCAAGAAGAGAAGCAGTGACTGCACTCTTGGGTCCCGACCAGAAGATTGCATCTATGCCTGATGAAGAGTTTGACGCGCTGTTCGATGACTTGCAAAGACTCCGTGCTACACGGAAAGCTCGGCCAGAGAGCCGTATATACGACGTGAGCTCTGATCCGGAAGATATGGAGTCTGTGAGTTCATATCCTGTTCGCGAAAAATACGCATCCAACGGGACGCTCGATAATTTTTCTTTGGACACCGTCTTGACGATGCCTTCAACGCCGCAGCCCGGCGAAGAGGAGGAAAGCTTCCGGCAGATCCGCGAAAGTATGCAAGAGAAGCTTGAAAAACAAAAGGGGGAGTACCAGGCTAAGCTGCGGTCGTCGGAAGAGGATAACGTCGAGATCGAGGAGATCAAGGCAGAGAAAGCGCAGATGGAGGAGAACCTTCGTGCAGCTAAAGAAGATATGCAGAAGCAGCTGAAAGCACAGAAAGAGGCCTTCCATCGCCAACTCAAAGAACTTGGACACGAACCTCCACCTGAGCCGCCAGAGGCGAATGGAATGGAGGACGAAATGGAGATCGAGAAGCCCAACGAGCAGCACACAGAGTTGGTCAAGAGCGTATTTCAGCAGTGGCGGAAACGCAAGTACGTCACAATGGCGGAAACAATTCTTCAAAACGCAGCGACCTTGAAAGAAGCGCAGGTGATGAGCCAGCAGATGGACAAGAATGTAGTTTTCCAGTTCTGCATCGTTGATGTTGGGCACAATATTGCGTCGTCATACGATTTGGTTCTAAACGGCATCCCAGGAGAAGATGATGAGTACCTCGAAAATACCCCAAAACCGTGCGTTGGTGTGAGGGTGGTTGACTTCAAGAACGAGGTCGTGCATCTTTGGTCGTTACAAAAGCTTCGCTTCCGCGTGCGGGTGATGCACCAGATGCACCAGTACATGAATCGTCCAGAATACCTACAGCACTTTAGCCTTGAGAACCCGTTCTCGGAACCTTGCATGCCAGAATTTTCGCGCATTGGCGATGCCGATGTACCTCTTGCCGCTGTTTTTGAATCGAGGGTGCAGGACTTTAGTCTAGATGTCATCTCGCCATACACAACAAACGTTGTCGGCATCATACGCTTAGCCCTCGAGCCTTCTTCCGCTGAAGCACCTTCGACTACTCTAAAATTTAATGTCGTAATGCATGACATGGTTGGTTTCCCGGAAAGAGAAGGAACTCAGGTTCACGCGCAGCTTTTCCTCCCAGGCATATCCGATGAGAGCGGGGCGACCACTACGCAAATGATCACCGACTTTGATGAGGCACCAGTTCGATTTGAGAGCGTTCATAGTATGAGCATTCCTTATCCAAACCCACGAACCACGTTTCTGCGCGTTTCCATCTTCGCTAGAGTCACGTCTATGCACCTGGATAAGCTATTGAGCTGGGATGACATGCGAGACTCAGCACCGCGGCCAACACAGAAGCGTCGTAGGGCTCGCCTCCCAGAGTCTGAATTCTACACCGAAGATACCCATGACATATTTTCTCGCATACAAGTCCAAGAGATATCTGAAGACGGCACATACAAACCCGTCGACGTCGTTCAGAGCGGGGCTATGGACGCTGGTGTCTATCAGCTTCATCAGGGACTCCAGCGCCGCATCGTGGTCAACTTAACACACACCAGTGGCGATACTCTCCAGTGGGAAGACGTAACTTCCATGCGCGTGGGCCGTCTCCGCCTCGTTGATACCGAGGGCAACTCTCCGAGCCTCGACAGCAGCCCCGTCCGCGAATTTCCCATCAAGCTGGTTTCTCCGCCCGTCGTGAAGCCTAACGCTGACGGCACTGCCAATGTTACTTTCATCGGTCAATGGGATTCATCGGTCCATAACTCGCTGCTCCTTGACCGCGCAACCCCAGATAAATACCGCGTGCAAGCTTCGCTTTTGTTCAACGTAACGTCCGCCAAACTCGCGGAGCCCATGGTCTTCAGTCTCGATCTAGCACTGCAGATCCGGAACAGGACATACATGCGCCAGGTTTCCCTCTTCTCCTTCTCAAACTTTTTCGCGCAGCAGCGCGTCATCCACTCCACAGTCGGCATATTCAGCATCGCCATCCGCCCTACCAGCGTAAAGCGCGCCACAGACCTCTGGCGCATGAACACCAATGGCGACTACATCAAAGGCGAAGAGCACCTTAGCGGCTGGACACCCCGCGGCGTATCTCTGGTCCGGGACTACATCGCACTCAACAAGCGCCGCCAACGCATCGCTGAGATCGAAATCGCGCGCTCCGTCCTCTCTTCCCGCGCCCTCAGCACTTTCCCCTCAAACACCTCCTCCGCCAGCCTCGACGCCCGCCAAAAAGACCTCCTCCAGCGCGTTATCGTTCTCTGGAAGAACGGCCGCGCACCCGCGGAGGTAATTCTCAACCCCACGAACCTCGAGCCGCCCACCAACGGTGCCGCTTTCGCGCCTCGCAGCCCGGACCCTTCGCCCTCCCGTGCCCCTAGCCTCGTCGCCACGGTGCGCTTCGTACCCAAGAATCCAGATCTGCTCAAATCCTCGTACCTCCTTACGCCCGACCCGACGAATACGCGCTGGATACGCCGCTTCGTCGAGCTGCGGCGACCGTACCTGCACATCTATAGTGCCGAGGGCGACGAGCTGAACGCCATCAACCTGACCAACGCGCGGGTGGACCACAGTCCACAGATTGCGCGGCTTTTGACCGGTGTTGCAGGTGAGGGGAGGGGCTCTGGTGGCGTAGGGGATATGGTATGGGCAGTGTTTGCCAAGAGCAACACGTATGTCTTCCGCGCGAGGAGCGAGAGGGAGAAGATCGAATGGATCTTGAGAATTGATCAGAGTTACTTTAGCTCGGAGAATAGTGATGAGAGTAGCAATTGATAGTCGTACTGGGGTTTTGAATGTACATAGCATGGATGAAGGGGGAAAGAGGGAGCGCAGGGGTCTTCTTTTGTCAAAGCTCGGACGAGTGTCATGACGACGTTTTCTTTTGTATGCTGCGCTTCGACGGCAAGGCGTTTTTGAATGCTTTTGGGATACCCTGAGCGATAGACGCTCGCTGGTGTGTTTAGTATAATGTCAATAGAAAGGAGGTCTGACGGTATCACTGGACAGCGAGCAGTGTGATGCTCAACGTATAACCAATTCTAAGATGAACTGTGTGGTAGTGCATCGTTCAGCAACGCTCTCGTGTTGTCTCTTGACACGTTAATCAGTATCGCCTCTAGCAGCTCCCAACATCCTTTTGTACCACACGTACTCCAGCGACTCCACGCAAGCCCAGCTTAAATGATGGTTGCTGCCGTTGAATTTGATATGTCGGGCGTGTGCCCAGGAGTTGATCGACGTTCGCTAGTGCAGTTGGCCCAGTCCAGTCCATTGTTGAAGTCCCACTTTACTTCGTAGGCCCAGCAACGCGAGACTGCCAGGCACGCTAGCAGCACGGGCCCTGCTGTCACATATATAAACCTCCTCTCCCTCAGACTCTTTCTGATTCTTCATACTTACCTTCTGTACGTCACCCTCTGCCACCCATGACTGTCTCACAATCTGATTACTAACGATATTCGCAGTGGGGTTTTCTGAGCTCAAGCATTCGGGAACCAGTCGCTCTCGCCTGCATTGCACATCGCGGAGCTGGGAGCGACTTCAGTCTCCTTCGGGGGCCTGATTGGGGCAATTTTTGCTGGTCCATCACTCGACGTGATGCTTCAATCTTTTCACCGGTATCTGCTACTGTTGTGGCGCATCGAGGAAGAGGTGAAAGAGTTGGCACTACGCGATTGGCGACGTGACAGAATTCTGGTATCGTCACAATGCTCAAATTTCGGTATGGTGTAATCATAGTTGGAACCATGGTTTGGTTACACTCCTTTTTTGCCCTTGCATGATGGCTTTTGTGATCGTCAGAAGGGACATTCTAAGCCGGTGGACGGACGCATTCTTCGTGCCGTCTACCCGAGTCTTTCTCTGACGGCCAACCTTGGAATCTATTGCCGCACGTGCTATCCGACTACATCTCATCCGTCTCAGACCAGATGAGCTTCGTGAATTCTGGTCTCATGTCTACTCATCACAGCTTCGGCTCAAGCCTATAATAACGCATCTTGCTGACGCCAATAGCGCTCAATGTTAGTGGATGAAACCAGACGCGATTTCTAAACTGCCATTTACTGAAAAACAGAAGAGTTTATCGATCACGTGGGATGCGAAGAATGAGAAGTGGTTTCTCGATTCAACCGCGACGCCTGCCGCCACGCGCTTTTTGTTATTCATCACGACGTCCGCATGAGGGCTATCACCTGGAGGGTAAATTGCGCCATATCTGTGCCAGGCACAGAGGGTCCATTCGTGCTGCAGAACTAACCTGATCTTGTCACAACCGGCCCATGTTAAACATTACTTCAATTGCTTCGTATGCTGTGAATCTGAAACACCATTATCCTACTCTGTCCTATCGTTCCCTCTCACTTAAACTTATATAATTGTCAGATGTATCGCTTCTCAGCGGGTCGCAGTAAGTCACTGCGAGATGGATGTATTCAAATATTGATGAAGTTAACTGATTGTGTCCGTGTTCTATCTGGGCGCTCTGCCAGCTATTAACTTGTTCCTGTTGACTATCCCTCGCTTCGGGGCTGGGTGTCTAGCAAGGACGGCTGGCCGGCTATCCCTTGATTGGTAGTGTTTGGCAGCCTCTTGCAGCTGCCAGCAGCTGCCGGTATACAGCAGCTTCCAGTGGTAGCTATTGGTAGCCACCTCCTGCCCGGAGTACTGTCTCTGCGGTGGCACCGCAGAGTTCTGTTTCGATGAGGGTACTGCCATTTGACAATAATGGCTAACAGCACATTATAGGTAAGACCACCACAGGCCAGTACTAATAATACCATATCCCGAACGACATTGATAGTAAGAACAATGGTTTCTTGACCTGATCTATTTGTGTCCAGACTCGTGGACCATTTCGCGTGCATAAAGTCGGAGTACCTCATTGATGAGCGAGTCCAGTTGGGCAGTTTTCTAGGATGTGTTGCCCATTGGCCCGAGTCCCAAAACCTTCCGGTCATACTTCATTACGGATTGACTCTAGAAGGCTTGGATCACATGCCAGGTAGGCTGTAACCTAAAAAGCGAGTTTGTATACGTTCCCGAGAGCACTGTCCTAAGTTAGTCATCCTTTCTGTAGGCAATCCCAACATGTACGAAAAATACTTACGACTAAAAGTGAAGCATAAACATGCTTGCGATGTCTTGGTCACTGCAGTCTATGGCACGCAGCATCTCCTCCGTTGCCTTAACATGGTAGCTCATTTCACTTCTCTGTTGGGATGGTATGGTGAAGTACCGCACATAATGAGTTACGATGTTGTCCCGCGCAAACAGCATATTGCGGCTCAAGATTTTTGGCATTCCAAACAAAAATTTCCAGTTCGTTCGCTCCCAGGTTTTGAAGGACTCAAACAAGTCGCGATTTTCTTTCCACAAACCTGATCCAAAGAACACATCCCCAGTGTCGCGGATGAAGATCTTCTCACACATATTCCATAACGATAACTTGATCTTCTCCCCAACGATATCCCGGCCCGATAAGTGGTTTTCCATGTAATCAAGAGTAAGCGCGTTGTTTAGTTGTGGAATAATCTTGTCGAAAAAGAGCCATTCGAACCTTTGCTTCCAGGAAGGAGCTGCCTGTTGTGATGCTGCGAAGAAGCTTCGATAGAGTTCGCAGCTTCAACATCGATGTGAGACGGAAGACTGGCGAGCATTTTACTGACACCATCCTCAGATATACCAACTGAAAGCATCATGTTCTTAACGAAGGAGTCTCGGGAGACTGTGGAAGTATTTCTGTACAGCATTTCTGTACAGTTGGTGGTTGCCTTCCGGAGACGTGACGACATACAGACGCCTTCCGGCAAGTATCACGATGTGAGGCTAACGATAAGAAACTTTTCGGTCATGACATGCGCCGCAGAGATGTCCCACATATGTGTTGCATACTTTCCAGCAGTGACAGCTATGAAGTATGGGCAAGTGCCTGGTAAGAATCAATAACACTCCAACTTGCCGTAGACGCAAATTATATAGTACCCAGTTGTACCAATCTTTCCTTATGTTAACCAGAGCCAGAGCAGGAGCTTTTGTAGTGCTTACGACTGCGACTAGTGTGGTCCCTACACTAGTCGCAGTCGTAAGCACTATGATCCCTTCAGTGGAAATGGCGATTGCCTCACAGTCGTCTGCAATGATCTTCTTTCGAACAAAAATCTTCATATAGAACCTTATCCCCGCGAAGATATACATGAGTGTCATGAGAAAGGCGCCCGTAATAAGAAGCTTAGGGGCATCCGAGTGTGGGTTCTCGAGGTTCGATTTGACGCTCTCGGGTGCTGTTGCGGCAGGCAAGGCAGCCAGTTGCTCTGGCGTTGCACTCATGAGAGGGTTTCCAGACATGATCGTACTAATTGTTTTGTCGTTGATGATATTGAGATCGAAGCAGTTGGTGGCGTAGTAGTGCATTAGCTCAACGAAGTCTTCGCTGATAAGGCGACGCAACCGCAGCGGAGGGAACCGAATGCGTCGTATCCGATGTGCCTCACAATGATCGGAAATGTATCACACCCTCGCTATGCTGACACGCATATATTACCACGTCAGCTCAACACTACTTTGTCCGGCATGTCCGAGTCTCTTAGGGTGGCAAGGCTGAACCAGACTGTCGGGCCTCCAAGCCTTGGGGCCAAATGCAAGTTCCATACCAATCGCACCAATGGACAAGGGTCACATCTTATAGTTGAGGCACAGCAAGAGTCTCGATCACATGACAGGTCCCCGCTTCTACTTATTGTGTTTTATGCTAGCAACGCCAGGATTTCCCTCGAAGCTGCTTTGTACTCTGGGTCAGCGTGCCTCTTCAATACCACTCACGACTTTTGCGAGCTTTCTGTCTCAGCGACACCTCATCCGATTAATTTTGTGCGATGACTCCGAGAAGCGTCCTGATCACAGGGTGTAGCGATGGCGGAATCGGATCTGCCCTTGCCCTCACATTCCAGCAACGAGGTTTTCAGGTGTATGCGACGGCTCGTAATACATCTAAAATGTCAGATCTCAGAGACCTCGAAAACGTAACATTATTGACCCTGGACATCACCAAGCCAGAGCAAATAAGAGAGGCGGTCAGCAATGTGGAGAAGTCAACTGGAGGGAAGCTAGATTACCTTGTAAACAATGCCGGACACAATCACTTCAGACCCATCTTGGATGAGAACATTGAGGAGACCAGAAACCTCTTCGACACCAACGTCTGGGGTCCACTAGCAGTTACTCAAGCTTTCTCGCCATTGGTAATCCAAGCCAAAGGAAGTATGGTGTTTGTCACATCCATAGCAGGTTATGGCAATACTCCATGGATGGGTAAGTCCTGCCAAGCACTGTTGGAGGCAGTCACAATCGATGAATCGACATCAGAAGTACATTCGCTAAGAGACCCCAGGGACCTATTCAGCCTCTAAGAGGTCAATTGAGATCATAGCGGACACTTTACGTCACGAGATCCAGCCTTTTGGCGTAAGTGTGAAAATGATCGTAACTGGGGCGGTGATTTCCAAAGGTCAAACGTACTTCGACGATTTTGCGCTGCCAGAAAATTCTCTATACAAGCGTATTGAAGACACAATTGCAGCTCGGGCGCGTGGAGAAGATGGAGTCACCAGAATGCCCACTGCGGAATTTGCGACTGCGGTAGTAGATGATATTGTGAAACAAGTCAGTGGGAAATTCTGGTATGGTGACCTTGCACAAGATGTCAAGTACGCATGGACACCCCAGGTCCCTCAGGAACTGCTGGTGAGTCCGCATGGGATAGTTGGAGATTATGACTTTTATCGCTAACCTGCATAGGACACCGGTGCCATTCAGGGAACAGGTGTAGATGCTTTGAAATAGGGAGTCGAAGAGTAGACGGGTTGCCTTCGCCTGGTGATCAGGGAGACAACATCGTATGGATCCAGGTAGAGAACCATAGATCATAGGAGAAGCGCAATTGACTGCGTCAACCGCGATGCGAAGAATGTTATGCCAAGTCGCGAAGTTGCCGACCCTAAAGTTGTTGCAGCCATAGCGAAAGCGAAAGCTCAAGTTCTGGCCAAGGCCGAAGTAGGGAAGTCACAGATGCTGAGCGTACAACAGGCACCAGACTTGTTCAAAGACGAAAAGGGCGTCCTAATGATAGCACAGGCTCAAGCGAAGAAGCAAGAAGCGCTAAAAGCAAGGGCAGAGCAGAAAGCAAAGAACGACCGAAAGAGGAGCGCAGCTCTCGAGAAATTCGCTATAGAGAAGATCCAAAAGCAACAGAGCGGCAAAAAATAGTCATAATCATCCCGGGTAGTCTTGGCTGAAGTGAGCATGGTCCAGAAGTTCGCTATGATTGGGGATGAATTTCGAAACTTCTTTGCAAGGGCGGTGCCAGTGTAAGTTGGGTGTTATCACTACAAAATGTATATTCAATTTTAGCAGTAATTTTTGATAACAGATCACTATTCGTGTACAGCTTGAACAAAGCATTCGAGATCTCCGTGCTCATGCCGAACCAAGCCCCACCACAAATTCAGCATAATGAAGCCAATTCTTCCCATACGAATCGTGACAGATGCCGAGCGCACACGCCTATGCAATGTCAACCGTGAACTCCACCTGCCCGCCATACATGCGCGAAGTGTCCGCCATCAGGTGAGCCCACGCCCAAAGAGCGCCCTCAGGGTTCAGCATACCCTCGTGTATATAGTCCCAGTACGCTTCTTTCGGGAGTCCATGCCCTCCTCCTCATCGTAGATACGCACAACCAAGTCCAGCTTCTTCAGCGACCCTAAGGAAGGTAGAGATAGAAACCCGGTCTCTGTGGATGTTCCACATGGACAACAGATCCTCAAGTCGGCCGATCTGTTCAACAAGAGGTCCATCAAGCGGCAATCAAAACGAATTGCGACAGTCGTGACAGCGGCCTCGGCGTGCGATGGCAGACCGTCCCATGGGCTATATGACGGCGCACCACACCATCCCAGGTCGTCGATCAAGGTAAATCTAGCCATGACGATAGTGCCACGCGTGAAAGATAGGAGATGTGCTTCTTTGTATATCAATCGGCATGACTGGAGGAGACTCAGGGCGTAATCGGGATGGCGCCCGGTTGACCATCGGTTGCCACTCTCAGAAGGGTCCAACCAGTAGTGCTCGCCGAAGACGAAGTCATAGATTCGGTTCCGGATCTCTCCAAGGAGTTGCAGGAGCGTCGAGGGCTGGGGCGCTGTGCTGGGTGGTGTTAACGTCTCATCTCTTCGCGAAATTGAGCAATGTCAAGGTGCTTACCTAGCTTCTAAGATACGCCTATTGGACGGTATTGGCTTTATCTCTTCCTCCTTGAAGGCCACGAGCCACGAGCTGGATGACATTCTCGTGGCGATGTTGATTCGAGATTTGCGATTGAGTAGGTGAGTGTAAGTGTGTGGGATATAGATAACACGCTTCTACCCACGAGCAGTGGAAAAGGTGAATGGTGGGGGCGGGACTTTTGATTGGAACTCGAGCATTCACTGTATCGTGGCATGAGTTGCTCCTGGACATACCTCATTGGGCCGACACCCATCCCAAACTGCACCATAGGTCTCTATACCTCACGGTCAACGATAACCGCTACCAAACTACCAAACTACGAAGAAACGCAATCATGAGGAGGCTGTCTTGAAGGAAAGTTGTTACGAATCCATTTGTATTACGTTATGAAAGGTGAGCGGTCGTGCATGTTGGAGGCAAAGTCCGCTGCTGGTTGATTCCGGATACGTACCTATATTGTACATTGGTCCAGATTTTGGTAGAGGACGATCATCCCCAGAGAAAGGGGGAAATGTCCTGGAAAAGACAAGCCGGATTGGTTCGAAGTAACGCCATCGCTCTCACGTTAGATCTTGAAATCTACCTTTTAGCGTTCCCCTTCAAACTCTCACAAGCCACACCGTTCCTCTCCACGAAGGCGTTTGCCATTCTATACCCATACACGCTTGTGAAAGTCTGCTGGGTGGGATACAACGGCGGGTGGACCGCTACCGTGCCTTCCACTGGAACTGGCACGTACTGTCCGGTCGTTACGGTGGTGTTAAACAACGTAATGTAATTATCACATAACGGTACGCCATCCCCGAAAGTTGGCTGGTTCAAGACATTCATAAACCTGGCGAGTCAGCAGAGACTCAATTAACACACGAGAGATGAACCCACGCCTCAAGGGTGTACGGAACACTCGCCACCGTTCGAAAGGACATATCGGCGACGGGCTTAGAACTGGGAATCAGAGAGTCCAGAACGGTATATGCGCGCATATACGTCACCCCTTGGCCACTACTTGCGTATGCGTCGCACGCGGGATCGAAAGTGCCTGCTACAGTCTGGCCATAGATAGCTGAGCCGAGGAGTGCTACCAAATTAGCAGCGCTGATGACTTGGGGAGGTGTGTATTTGAACGCAGAGTATCCGTCATTGAGGCGGTCCACGAACGGGAACTTTAGTGCCACACGCTACGATGATGAATCAGTCGGCCTGTATTGCGCATCAATTCCAAGCGAGTCTCACCGTAAAATCTGGGATCTTGAGGGGTGGTAGCCCAACGTCGTGGTCTTGGACCGCCTCAAGCACTGCGGGATACATGTCGCTTTCTAGGGTTGGGAAGAGATCTCGATACACCGCTGTCAAGATGGGATATTGAGAAGGTATGATACTCCTTGCAACAGCGTACGGGATGGGAACGATGGCTGTCGTTCCATTGATGACGCCGGTCACATCTTTAGGGAAGTCTTGAGTGATTGGGTTGGGTTGGGTTTGCGAATTGCAGCTGAGAGGAATGGCCGAGGCAGGAGCGAGGTAGCTTGCAAAGAGAGCTAGGAATGGCAACATGCTTGAACGCACGTATCTTCTTTAAGACTGTGAGCTGCACTCTTTAAGATTGTTTGTATATGTACACAGTCATTCCTTAGAGGAGGCGTTGGGCTGAAGTCACAGATTTCGCAAGTCGTCAGTGGCTTGCTTTTACCTGGCGGCAGCCGAAATGTATATGTTTGTTTGGCGGCGTAGTGTGCCTATCCTCATCAGTTCAACAGACTCGAGTGCGACTAGGTTCACCGGCTACGTTTGTATCCGGGCAATAATCATTGGCTAGTAGCATATTGGTACCGGTAGATGATGAAATTAGGTTCAACAAGCGAAGCCGTAGTTGGAAATGATCAAAGGTCTCTGTAGGTATAAGTATGCACAAAAAAAAATGGCATGGTGCTGAAATATCGAAGCTCGCTGACCAGTGTACCCTGTATAGGTCGAACGAGAAGGGCAGTGTAGTACGCGCCCAGGTTCTCACTCCGTTATCCCGATATAGTTTAGCGGATGCTCTTCGGGATAGTCAGTGCTTTGAGTAGGATAACGAAACACGCAAAGGCTTGACAGAAGAATTCGAAGCTTATGTAACTTGTATTTGATATGATACGTAGACCACGCAGAATAGCTGACGGTGCTGCCCTTGAGACAACCGTGTGAGGCTCCCGTTATCAGGAAAACGCGGAAAGAGTTTCCTCGCCGGAGGTTCGCACATGCTTGAGTGGCAAAAAGAGTCACAATTTGGCGGAGAAGGACCGGGGCTGACTCGGCTCGAGGCTTGTGATTGCCTCGCGCAGCCAAAGAAAACGAGCCGAGGATGTTTGCTGCTCGCTCAGAACGAGCCCAGCACGAGCCCGAAAGTTCACCTCCGTTCTTTGCCGCCTCCGCAACCCCACAGCCATCCCTTGAACACTCTTGCGATACCCTCACCGCGTTCAACTGTCTCGAAAGCGCGCTGCATTGAGCGGTGCTGCACGCCTGCGGACCCGCGCGATCTCTTTATTAGCGAACCGGCCAGCCCCGCAAGCGACCTTCGGCGCGCTTCTCCAGGCCCAGCCCAGCCTCTTGACGTCGGCCGACCTGCGCTCAGAACGCAACCTGTACATTGCCTGCGACAGAGCCGGAAGCCATATTCACGCCTGATGAAGGGGTGGTGAGCGACGATTTTCAGTGATAATGGCATCGCCGTCGCCGCCCAAGCCGTGGGAGCGAAGTGGAGGCGCAACCAGTGCCTCGGTCGGTAAGTCCAAGTCCGCAGACGTCAACCACGGCGCAGACACTGACCATGTAAGGCTTGACAGGAGGCAGCACAGCAGCAGCACCCACTGCGACAGGGACAGCAGCGACATCGAATCCACCGCCGCTGCCAGAAGTACCCAGCTCGCTCAGCACCGTTGCGAATCGCAACGCATCGAACTACTCGACCATGAACGCAAACAGATATGGATCGCCTTACGGAAGCACGATGGGAGGCATGGGAGGCATGGGTGGATACAGTAACTACTCTTCGCCATATAATCGGATGGGAGGCTACGGCTCGATGTACGGCGGTGGATACGGCGGCATGTATGGAGGCATGGGCGGGATGGGCATGGGTATGGGAGGCATGTACGGCGGCATGGGCATGCCCGGTGATCCCAACAACATGAGCCTCACACAGTCTTTTAGCCAGAGCACACAAACGACCTTCCAGCTGATAGAAGGCATTGTCGGTGCATTCGGCGGGTTTGCCCAGATGCTCGAGAGCACGTACATGGCGACGCACTCTTCGTTCTTCGGTAAGTCACCATTTACATTTTCTCTACCAGTTTAGAGGAATGGGCAACTGACATGATGACAGCAATGGTATCCGTCGCCGAACAATTTGGCAACCTCCGCCAAACCCTCGGCTCCGTCCTCGGCATCTTCACCCTCATGCGCTGGATCCGAACCGCAATCGCAAAGCTCACGGGGCGCCCGCTCCCTGCCTCCTCCAAAGACCTTACTCCCGCCTCCTTCGCCGCCTTCAACGGCCGTACCCCCGATGGCTCCGCGCTCCCCGCCAAACCGTCCAAGAAGCCCTTCATCATGTTCATGCTCGCCGTCTTCGGCCTGCCCTACCTCATGGGCAAGCTCATTCGAACCCTGGCACGCAGTCAAGAAGAAGAGCAGAAGCGCCTCATGGCGAACGACCCGATGGCAGGCGGCGCACCTCTCGATCCCAACAAGCTCGAGTTCTGCAGGGTGCTGTACGACTTTGCGCCCGACGCGAGCATGAACGCACAGCCGGGTCTCGACCTCGCCGTCAAGAAGGGCGATATGGTCGCCGTACTTTCAAAGTCCGACCCCATGGGCAACGCATCTGAGTGGTGGCGGTGCCGCTCGCGGGACGGCCGTATGGGATACCTCCCCGGAGTGTATCTAGAGACGATCCAGAGAAAGCAGCCCGCGCAGATTACGGCAGGAAGCCAGCCGGGAAGCAGAGCGCAGACTATGACGAGCAGCGCAGAGGCTAGTAGGACGGCGAGCTTGACATCGAAGCCTGCCGCGGCAGCGCCCAATGTGGAGGGCAAGGCGGGCGATATGGGCGTTGAGAGTTTCCAGAAGGGGGCTTTCTACTCATGAACTTGATCTTTTGTCTCTGCTTCTCTTTTCTAGCATCTATGGTGTCGCGCTTTTGTACAGGATCAAGCGGCGTTTTTGGGGCCTCTCCCTTCAGGGGGAGCTTTTCTTGTGTATATTGCTTGTGTGCGGACTGGGCAAAAGCTGGAGCATGGATATGCTATGCTGCTGGATGATATTTACTTCGTAGATGCTAATCGCTCAAGATATCATGTTGAAGACATACTTGAGCGTACGAACTACCGATCAATGTGATATTGAGAGAGAAATTGATCTGCATTAGCCGGCTCTCACCAAAGCGCAACTCTCACCGAAGCGCACATCCGAGTCGATAAAGACTTTCCAACCTGACTAGGATCGTAGAAGTAGAAACAAAGTCGTATGCACATCGTATGCTGAGTCATCATGCGACATGTGAAACACATACTGGTGTACTTGAATCATACAACGAGTTACACCTTGCTACGCGATGATCATGAGCGACTGTTCCTGCGAAAAACTTCAGCCCCATGACGTGTCACGTTCTGTAAGACCTTTCATAGATCCAACCTAACTTCCGTTGAACTTGTTGATAATACACAGTATCCATATTGCTTCGCTCGTCGAGCGGCTCATATCTATGCCAATCTATGCCACTCATACTCATCGATTAATATCCTACAATCCCGTGCCCGTCAACAAAAGAAAAGCCTAGCCATGGCGGTATTTGCTCCTTCCACTCATACTCGTACACTGGGCGCCTGTGCGCTTATGGTGCTCATGCTGTCGACCTGACCAAAGAGGTCAAATCCAGTAAACCTTGCGACTCGTCTCATTGTACGGCAGAAATGCGATGCTCTTGCTTCTAAAGCGTGAAGTGCGTGGGGTGCGAAGTTCCTAAGCCTCGACCTTCTTGCGGCGAATGCTGCCGAAGCGCTTCTTGAGCGCGGAACCCATGCTGTTCCCTGTAGTGTTGCTGCGGCCGATTCCACTAGAAGTGCCAGCGTCTAGGGACTCGGCGGGCAGGTCGGCGGGGACATCGTTGGAGCCCATGCTCACGTTGCGGCGGCGGTTCTGCATCTCAGATCCGGTGTCGCCGTACATTTTGTGGTCTTTGAGAGCCTTCTCGATGGTGTAGGATGGCTCGCCCTTGCCCTTCAGGTCGTCTGGGTGATAGGGGATGCCAGGCCAGCGCTTGTAGTCGGCTCCGGGCTCACGCATGAGGTCGGCACCTTCCTTGTAGTCGTAGGTGCGACCCAAACGGTCGGGCATGCCTGGAGGAACAATGGCAGTGCCCTCCAATGGCCGGTGTTTTTGTATAGCATCGACGATGTTTTCTCTAGGTGTAGCTCTCAGCGCTTCCTCGTTGGACTCAGCCACAGCCGCAACAGGGCTGTGCTTGTAGTCTAGGTTGCGCGAGATGTTGGTCGCATCGTAAGGGCCTTCGTGGTGGTAGGCGGCGCCTCCAATGGTCGTCTTATCGAGACGATCAATGATGTCAGCGCCGCTGAAGTTCTTCTTCCTGAGGTGGGGGGCACGATGCGCAGTCTTGGTCTCCTTACGGATGGTATCCAAGGGCCGGGTGCTCGGGTCTCCAGGGTACCGCTCACGCAGAGAACCACCACGTGTGAGCCCGCCGCCCATCATGGGGCTGCTACCGCTTGGCTGGCTAGATCGCCTGGGACGACCTTCATTTATGGATCCAAATGCTTCTTTGCGGTGGTCTCGGAAGTGCTGACGGCGAGGACTGGCAGAGTGTGGAGGAGAAGGATACTCATGTCTGGAAGACTTTCGCGGAGTTGTCTCTCCATATTGGACTGCGGGGGCCTTTGAGACAGAAGAGCCTCGAGAGCGACGGTAGGGATTGGTTTCTACAGAAGTCCCAGTGTTCTGCGAACGGATGAAGGGGTTGGTTCCGACACTGCTCCCAGTGTGGTGCTGGCGGATGGTCGCGGATGGGAATTCCTTGGAGCCGGCGGAGTCCGGAGGGGTGGGAAGATTTTGGCGAGGAGCATAAGTTGACCCAAAGTGACTGTTCAGGCCAGTATCGTCACTGGGGTCTGGTTCGATGAGAGGGTCGATGAGCGAATGGTGCGCCTACGATTGGAATGTCAGTGTCCGAAAGGGAAAAGGCATTGTAGACGGGCGAGGGATCGCGTACCTCGACGAAACCTTTGTCGCTCCCCATTGTGATTGTGGAACAGGCGATTCAGGGCTCTGTGCAGGGAAAGTACTGGTAGGAGGATATATACAATAGGTCGCTTTGTGGAGCAGCGCGTGACGGCGAGACAATGAAAAGAGCAAGTCAAGCAGGTGATGGCGGACGCATTTGTAACAATGTTCGCGGCTGGGAGCAGCATCCGCGCTCACTTGGCAGGAACGACATACGTAACACCATCATCCGTTCCGCATTAGTCGCTGCTTGTTCGCTGCTGCCCTGCGTCCTGATCGCAGCGCGTGGGCAGCAATCGGCCAATCGCGGGCTACGTCATACGCGCTGGTCGCCGGTTTTCGCGAGCGGGACGAGCGCTCTGGCCGCCTGCTATCACCATCGTCACCGCGCATCCTCCGGCCCTGCAGCCCAACCCACGCAGGCCGACCATGTCGCTGCCGCTGGTCCAATACTCAGACTCCGAGTCCGATGATGCAGATGCCAGAACACCCGCCCATGGCCTGAAGCGCAAACGCAGCGCCGAGGGCCAAGCAACCACCAGCCTGCCGCCGCTTCCGGCTGCATTCCACGACCTCTACTCCACCAACGCCCGTGCGAGCACCACCGACGACCCCAGCCTCCACGGTGGGCGCAAACGCGCGGTCCCGCATATCGAGGGGAACTGGCCGAGCCACGTCTACATCGAGTGTAAGCCGTCTCGTTCCATCCTTTCGTGTCGTCCACAACGTGGCGCAGTCAGGCTAACGTGGTCGAGGGTTGCCGTCTCAGGCTGAATTTCAGAACTTGAACAGCCTGATAGCGCATGTTCGAGAAGCCATACATGGTGCGAACAGCCGCAGGAGGAAGCCACTGCCGATCCCTGAGATCCACCCTTCGCTTCTGTCTGAGCTAGGCACCCCAGTCCCTCTTCACATCTCACTATCGCGAACACTGCAGATCAAGACAGATGACCGAGAGCCTTTTCTTGAAATCTTAACCACTTCCCTCCGGAAAGCAGCTGTGCGACCATTTAATGTCCTCTTCACAGGACTGAAGTGGGTTCCCAACTACGAGCGCAACCGCTGGTTCCTTGTTCTAGGCATCGAGAAGCCGGCACAGGATGAGCTAAACAGGCTTCTGAATGCCTGCAATGACGCAGCCGAGAGGTCTGGACATCCACCGCTCTACGTGGGCGGGAAGGGCGATGGGCCAATGGAAGATAATACTTCCACCAACGTCTCGAGCAAGAGTAGGAAAAGCGTTCATGATGAAGATAAGGCACAGAAGGCCAAGTCAACCATTGACCGTACCCAGAACTACCACGTCAGCATTGCTTGGAACTTGACAGAGCCCGATCCCCAATGCATCACCCTTGCGCAAGATGTAGACGTGTCCAAGTTCATTGGTACCCCTCAGACGCCGTTTGAGGTCGTCAAAGCCAAGATCGGGAATGTCATCCACAATATCGAGTTGGATCCCAGAAGAGCCAGCCTTGGAAAGAAAGGCGGTTTGCCAGGACTTGGATGATCGCCATAGTACAGTGTCCAGTACTTGGTCTGCATTGCATTAGCGCATGACAGTTGCAGGTAGAATCCCTACCACGCCCCAAAAGAACTTATCTGCATTGCAAATAACGCCGTTTAATCACCGCGTAGAGCGTATGCTGCTGTATAGATCGTGGCTCCGTCTAAGCCTTCGAATAAAATTGAAACACTCTCATGCATGCTCATGCATGCATAGACGTGTTTCACTTCATTGTATCTTCCATGAAATACGCAGTGATGTGCCCTAACGGTCAGTAATGAACAACAGGTGACCGTGTGTCTTCAAATGACACTTCGCACAGGAGATGCATAAGTCGCATATACTGCTTATTGCATGAACAACTATCAATGCTGCCATATTAGCGTACAAGTTCTACCACATCTCTTCAGCTCGTCATGTGCCAGGCAAACGGAAAGGCTGCATCAGTGAAACAGTCACGTCCAATTCTTTCCGCCGAAGCTCGAGAAGTATAAATACTCGTTCCTTTTTCGTTCTATGGGGCTCTTCACACTACGTTCTTGTCGCTCCTGTCCTCAGGAGCACTAAAAGATAGCAAATCCCGATTCATGTCTTCCTCCGCGAAAGGGGTCTTGTTGATGGGAGTCTTCGAGTGAACACCACCACACTGCCATGTCCTGGGCGGGCTGTCTTGCGTGAAAAACCTTGCTCAACCTCTCTGGTGCCTCTTTCGCATTTAATCGAAAAGTTGGTAAATCATCGATGAAGTCTCAAAACCCCTTGACAGCATCACATGTTCGGGGCCGCCCCTCCCTGGCTTCAAAACGACTACTTCGACGTACATGAGTTTTTCCATGGTACCATCTTACACATAGAGTGCTGGACGGCCTGTCTCTGGCTCTCGAAGCACACGTTCGTAAAGGACATATCTCCTGTGTGCTGGATTCAAAATATTCTGGAAACCTGCGATATTTCGACAGGCTGTGGTCCGCTAAAAAAACGTTCAAGAAGATGCTCATGGCTTTTTTGTCACGCTCTAAAAGTTCAGCGAGAGCGATCATATGCCGGACGGTGTGGTACTGGCTTTCAAAACCACCAGTAAAAGCCAAATGTCTCGTTTGGCAGCGGTTCAAAAGTCGTGCTTTAAACGATATATGGCTTGGCAGCGATTCAAAAGTCGTGCTTTAAACGATATATGGTTTGGACGGAATAAGCAGGGTTGTAAAAGTCCTTGCGTGTGCCCTGCAGGACTTCGTCGCTTCTGTCTTGGAAAAGCACGACAAGATGGTAACATGTTATGGAGCTTTGTCGCCTGCTTGGAGTTTGTGCCATGAAGACTATTTGCCTCTCTCTGTACCGGGTCAAAACAGCGGCATATCTCACCTATGTCTAGGAAGCTTCGCTATCTACTTGCAGACCAGTCTTCCGCCAGGGCCTGCTACCTCTGCTACAAAGACCTTGACCAATGGAACACATGTTTTGGACGGACCCTCGTCAATTTTTCTCATAGTCAGAGCGTATTGACACATGAACCTTCACCCTCCGCTTCAAACACCCGATGGACGAAGGAATTTTTGAGAGAAGCGTCGTGGGCTTTGGCTTCTTTCCATCGCGGTGCTGGATTCACGGCCCTTGGCCTAAAGGACGACTAGGAACGATGCATGGCCTGTTGAACCGTCGCCTATGACGAAGTGTACTCCGATTGATATCATGGGCCTCGTTGGCCTGGTCCAGCATAAAACAGGGATCTGCGGCATGATCCTGGTCCACTATCGCAGGACTCCAAATCGTTCGCTTCTAGCTGATGACTCGTTCCTTCCGCCTCAAACTCCAGAAAGAAAAGACTGATGTCCTAGTCTTTCGTTTTTTGGATACCAAATAACAACCATATACACTGATGTTGCGCTTGTCTGCTTCCAAGTCGCTAACCAGAACAATGCATGGTCCCACCTCTGAGCACCAAAATACTCTCACACGCCCAGCTATGTCGCGCCCTTGTCTGTCCCAGAATTGTCCGCTGTTGCGAATATCCTTGGTGCCCGGTGTCTCACATCAAAGTCTTGAGTAACTCATCTGATGCTCCGCTCTTGTCTGTTTTGGAGACCGCCTCTAGCACGAGCTATGTTCCAAAAGTGCATCTTTTCCTCTACACGCCCCGTCCGCACAATCTGTCCCTCCCTCTGTTTGAACGAGGTCACCCACATTCACTCAATGGAATGCATAATACGTGCAGCTTACTGCCTCCAAAAGGATCTTTCGTACATCGAATCTTCTCGTTCGTTGTCTCCAAATATCTTTTACATGGACATGCCTGTTGGGGAACACAAGGACAATTCATAAATATGCATGAAAATAACCGCGGGATGTTCAAAAGGTCTACCCTTTCGCAATATGGGTTTCTGTTGACTTCCCCTCTACCATATACCAGGAATTTTAGCTACTGAATAACACTTCGAAGAACAATCGAAATACCTGAACGACTCGCAGGTTGCAGTGGTTTCCGTTCAGATCCAAAGTTAGCTGCACCAGAATACATGCTGGCCGCCACGAAGTCATTTATCGACCAACTCATGTGCCGAGTGGTGGGCTGTTCAAAACGATCTTACATACCTAATCTCTGCCATGGGCCTGCGCTTGCTTTTGACCCTTCTAATAATCGTGCTGAGCGTAGAAGGGAAGGATGTTGCGCTTTTATGTCCAGCAGCTTCTACCTTTCCCTCGAGAAGTCTAAAGTCGAACCGGACATGTGAGCCCCTTGGATTTGTGTACCAAAAGATGCACCTCGTCGAGAAAGAGCCAAAAGCCGATCGCATGTCTGCCGCGCAACTTGGCCCCTCAATTGTGATCATGCTTCACTAGAACTAACATACCTAAAGTTACTGTTCTCTTCCATTCTGTCAATACGGGAGCGTTGAACTATGTGAAATGGTGTGTGAGGGGCCCTTTTTAAGAAACATGAAGCTTCCGTGCCAGGGTCCATCGCTATCTCTTCCCATACACCATGATACTGCATCTTTTTCCTCATGCCACTCATGGCTCCCTTCCTTGTTCAAGGACATGACTAGCATGAGCACAGCATGCGCTGGGTCAATTGCTCCTTCTTTCTAGCGAAGTAATGCCGGACGTCAATCCTGACAACGAGGACAACAATGGGGATCTGCTTGGCTGTGCTGCTTCACATGTGTGGCCAAGGGCCGTCATATCAAACAACGATATCAGCATATCCTTCCCGTTGCCCATAGCGTTAACAGCAAAAGCAACATGGTGACCATCGCGCATCTTGCAGTCTTTGCTGATGGAATGATGCACATGATTCAACACCTCAAGAGCTCTTCCTTTGGGACCCTGTTTCTCTGTAGCGAACGTAGCATCACCGTAGATAGTGAGTCGTGATTGCGGCTAAACTTCCTTGGTGCTATGAGCATCAGCCAGTCCGTATTACCTTAGAAAGAGCAAAAGAAGAGAGATGCATGTCTTCTAGCATGTGTAATGTGACCTTAACTCTTTTTCTAATGACTCCCATGCATCTTTCCATTGTTTAGTAGCTTCCCAATATAGCATTCCCCCTTTACAAGGTGCAATAGCCTTCCGATTTCCTGCTTTCCGTTCCCTTTCGACTACGTCTCGGCTAGCTTGCTCCAAACGTTCGCAATCTATCTCGAATGACCAGTCAATGTCACTGTATTGGGATGGTTCCCCAGGGGCCAGAACGCGCTCATCCAGCAAGGCTCGCAGCGGATTGACAGGGTCCACACATTCTCGGGATAAATATCCTTTTTCAATCAGAAAGTCCAGATTTTGTTTACTATCGAGTTTTGGCTCCTCGAAAGCTATATCAAAATATTTTCCTGAGCTGTACTTGCTCTCAAGCAGCTCTTCCAGGTCCAGTCTTGTGTCTACGTGATAGATCGGCTTCGAGTCAAAGCCAGATATGTGGTATTCCCCAGTTATGTCGTTTCGTTCCGTCTCCAACCGCACGACCATGACTGTCTTTTGCAAGCAGGTCCGTCTAGCTGGACCCAGGCCTTGTGTACCAATTAGAAACTTTTGTAGAGGAGACTCTTCAGCGAAGAACACGTCGAGCATACTAGTTTCTACTAGTGCTGCATGAGGACTGCTAGTTTGGCCATCACGAAGGTCAAGCTCGGCGTGAAAGCGCGTCGGTACAGTAGAACACGGATACCATCTTGATACAGTCGGAAAGTCTGGCTGCTTGATAGCTGAATAGTGTGGAAGCATGACCAACACTCGCGACTTTGACAGACCTTCAATGCCGCCACATTTTTGGAGCAAGAGAACAAGAAACCGCCGGCCATTTCGTTCAAAACGATGCTGCAATAAGTCAATTGCATGTGTGAAAAGATGCCCGATTAATGACTGATGGAGGAGGAAAGGAGTGTTGTTTGCCAGGTCCTGGGGACGAACGCATTGCAGCAATTCAACCTTGAAATCAAATACATCGGGAATCGTTAAAATCATCCCTTCCTTGCACATGTGGGCCAGCAATTGCACTTTCAATTGATAAAGCTCCTCGGAAGGCAACCGTTGCAATTGATCTTGAAGTTCTGCGCGGAAGCCAGCGTGGAGAAGATCGGCCCAGATGGACCTTTTCAGGCGAAGCGCTTCTGGCTTTTGTGTTCCTTCCCCAGACGTTATACAATTAGGCCTTCTCCCACAACCTTGGACACATAGATCGAAAATCGCCGATGAGAAATGTGGAGTTCGGAACTCCTGAAGCAGAGGAGAAACATGTAATATAGCCCTTTTCATAGCGTAGCGGCTTGCTGTGAAAATGTAGCGGCACAATAGTGCCTTTGCTTCACCAATGGCATGCTCTATTGCCGTTGTTCTGTCGTATTGCAATATGTCCCGGCCTGTGGAGGTATTCAGCAAGAAATCAGCTGCACTTCGGTGGCCGAAAGACATATTGAACCAATAACCCTTTCCTAGAATACGGGTTTCCAGAAGCCTTCTTTGTCCTTCGTCAAGTGCAGGCAGTAATCGTGGTGTCGGTATACCGCTCGTTGTGATCAGTCCACCGCACCTCGCCACCGCGTTCGCATCGAAGCGGGAACATTCTTTGACAAGGGAGTATATTGATACGGTTTCTCCGCCCCTCAAAATCCGAGTTTGGATGTCGACATTACTTTTCAACATAAACAATAGCAAGTGTCCGGATTCAATATTGTTGTGATTGACCAGTAATGTGTTCAGATAAAATGCCGTCTCAGCGCGATAAATATCATTGTCGCTGTTGTAACGTTCCCACATCGCCTTATACATTGGATGAAGTCCGGAAGGTAGTTCCTCGACTCTTTGGTACAGTGACTTCCAGCTCGAGAAATTTTCTGTGTCTGTCCGAATGTGCTCAACAACTAAATGAACCCATAGAAAGACGCCCTCGGCTCGCGAAACGATGGATTCAACTAAATCTCGAATATCTTGTGGAGGTACATTAAAACTGAATTCCAGGCTGCGTACTTTACTTGTAACGTAGTGTTTGATATCTTTCGCCGTAAGATCTTGAACTCGGAGGTGAGAATATTGTCGAAGCCGGTTCTCGAATATTGGCTCCGGGCGGCTAGACACGCAAACCTGCACGGTCCTGAGAGCGCTTATACTCTCTAACCACCTCATAAGACTCGTCATCTCCGTCGGTCTGGTTCGATCGATTTCATCTAAGCCGTCAATGAAGACACTTAAAGAATAAGGGCACTTGCCCACGACCGAAGAGAAAAGCAACTCGAGCTCCTGCAAGGACCAGTCTGAAGTTTCTCGTTTGCGATGGAAGCCGCTTTGCCTTTCCTTCATCATCTGCCGACAGATGTCGCGATTCTGGGCGAAGACATCGTAGAGGAGAGTGCACAGCACGCCTACCAAGCTTTTCTGCATACTGGTCCCTAAGCTCCAAATGAAAGCAGAAATGATCATCGTGTCGGAGCTGTTTTCTGAGAGTATAGCTCGGGTTGTCTCGCCTCCTAGCAAGAATTTCATCAGAGTGCTCTTCCCAGCACCAGCTTTGCCGCTGATCCAGTACGTGCCTGTGCCGCCACGAAGCCATGCGGGGAATCTGCTCCACTTCGGTACTTTCTTGTCACTCTGTTTAGCCTTTTCAGGCTCTTCGAAGATCCACTGAAAGGTGTCTGGATGCGAGATCTCGATCGCATTCCGGCGCGCGTTCATTCCTGGAAATCGAAAGCTCTCAAGGAACTGCTGATAGGCAGTATCGCTGATCCGTTCACTTTCCGTCGTATCGATGAAGTCTCTCGTTTCTTGAGCACTCTGTATTATACGTTCTCGTGTTTTCTGCGATTCGTCTCTGATGGCTTTCTTGATTTGGCCCGACTGTCGGTCCACCAGGCCTTCTAAATGCGTCTGGCCCGCGATGAGGTTATCATGGAACTTTCTCAGGTCGTTGTCTAGATTCTGGAACCGGCCACACATTTCAGATTGATCCTGTATCAATGTTTGCCGCAAGCTGATCAGAATCTCGGATTCCATGCGATTTTGTAGCCTGTCAAGCTGCTGCGTGAGTTTCTCAGTCGCGTTTTTGTACTTGAGTTGATAAGCAACACTTTTGCGAAAGATTCTCGCTTTCGAGGCCCCTCGCTCTGGCCAAGATTTCTGTACTTGCTTACGGAGTGCGTCTGATACCGTTACGATCTCGTTACAGACCTGGAGAAGCGAAGCATCTCTTGGTACCCCATTGAGGACAGATGGCGTACTGAGCGTAGATTTGAGTTTCTCCGTCGCTGTCACGAGCGACTGTCGATTCGTCTCCACGTAGGCGTCCAACGAGACGCCATCCTTCATGCGTTTGAAGACTGCCAACGTTTCGGCCGAAAACTGGATCACCTGCATGATGTTGCATGCTAAAGATAGCCCAGCCAGAGGGTCCATTTCACCGGGGCTACACGGCGCTTGCGCCTTTGACGCAGGTTACCAAGACACGCCGGATGAGCGATGGGATGTATGTTCTGGATTGAGGTGCTTGATGGGTCGAAAGCGGGAGATGCGGTGGGCGGGGTTTGTTTGTGCCACGAGGCTGAGCTGAGATGCAACAGCTGCGCCTGCTACGTCTTCCACATGATTTGCTAGAGCAATCCCGTCAGGCATGCAGCCGCGGGCGAGAAGTCTGGTTTAATAAATCGCCTTACATAGTGAGCGAACGAAAAACATATGGTTATGAATAGCGAAATAAAGATCCCTCAGCAGATGACGCCAGCGATGCCTTCTTCTACCACCTTCTCAGCCTCCTCCACGCTCTCCACGCGCTTATACTTCCAACCCTTCTTCTCTTTCCCGACGCTTTCTTTGACGGCGCCTACAAAGGCTAAAGAATCCCCAGTTAAACCTTCACAGTAGATAAGAATACCTGCAGCCTTACGACTCCCAGCAGTGTGCAGCTTCGCGCCGCCACCAGCTCGCCCACGGTTACGATTTTCCAGTTACGAGGCGTTGGCAAGCCAAGAACAGGACTTTGCATGCTGAGGTGACTTGCTCTGTAATGGGCGTTCAAATCGTATCTGAACATAACCTGAATCGTCTGCACAACTATACAAGAGTTCGTACATGAATTGGAGTCAAATCAGACGACGACCGTTTCCCCAATGTCACATAAGCCAACATCCTTGCCCCATCGCAAACCTGCAGCCTCAGCGGCCTTCTGGAAACGTTGCGCTGGCTCTGTGACCGGTTCGTAATTCATACTGATGCCACCTCTGATGGTGCCATAGTGCATGCCAATACTCTTTTTGCTTCTCACATCATGATGGATAGCAATGGAGTCATCCGGCGAAGCATGCTGGGGAGAGAGGAGCGATCGCGGCTGGTAACAACCAATCGGTAGTAGAGCCAAATCGAAGGGTCCGTAAAGATCCCCAATCTCTGCGAATGCGGGGCATGGTGGATGCGGCGCATTGTGGTGCGAAGGCTCGTCATTCGATGTAACGTGACAGTAACCAGTGTCGCCTGCAAAGAAGAGCTTCTTGCCCTCCTCAGACGGTTCTCTCACAACCCAACTGCACCACAGCGTGCCGTCGAACCCCCACGGTGTTCTGCCACTACGATGTTGCGCGGGCGTACTCACTAATTCCACACTGCCGATGCCCTCTTTATCGACGCGTACTGTGTCCCACCAGTCGAGTTCCGTGACTTGTTCTGCTTTTATTCCCACACCCAAGCCAGTCAAGACTGCCTTAACACCTAGCCCGCAGAAGAACTTTAAATTCCCGTGGTGTCTCGCGTTGAGTTTTTTCAACGTATTCGAGTCGAGGTGGTCGTAGTGGTCGTGGCTAATACAAACAGCGTCAATCTCGGGAAGGTCCTCGAGCGGACAGGGCGGAGGCGTAAATCGAACAGGACCGACCACGCCGTACGGCCCCACGCGCTCGCTCCAAACCGGGTCAAGCAATATCCGGGTGCCTCTTTGTGCGCCCTCCGGTTTTGTCGTCTCGATCAAGAAGCTTGCATGCCCGATCCATGTCGCCTTCAGCCCATTGTTTTCTCCTCCGAAGTCAGGCTTGCGAACTTCAACAAGGCCTACGCGGTCGGTGGGCACAGCAACAAAGTTCTTGGGCGTGTTGAATCGCATGTTGAGAAGCTTGCTGAACGTACTGCGCGAATACGAAGGCCATGGGTTCCTGAAGAATGTCGGCGGAGCGCCAACATGATGGGCTGGGGGATCTTGAAAGGACTTAGGTCGGCGTGACGGTAGCGGCGTTACGGTCGTCGACATGGCTCTTCTGCAGGAGGAGGCTTTGAGTACCGCAAGACCTCTTCCGGGAAACACATTTCGAAGGAGAGCAATGGTGATGTATACGACGGAGTTTAGACGGGGAAATGGACGTCACAAAGACCCTTCGGTAAGACAATTCGTCCGCGCCCCGTTCGTAAAGGCCAGGTACACTAAGCTGCTGCAGGAACAAGACGACAATATAGCCTTTTAGGATTTTATTGAACGTGGTGTATATCCAGAGGTGGTGAGCTTGCTGGAGAGCTCCCCACACGATGATGCCAACATTCCTAGAAGGCTGGAGCCGAGGCCGCGGCAGGCGAAGTGTCACGTGGTAGCCCTCGACTTTTGATTGGGCATTCCCAGCACAATGTGAATCACCCTCCATGGGTTTCCAGCGCCCAAGTTCTGGGAACCCACCAGGTCCACCTTGGTGCGCTCTATCTGCAGGATGCGCTTTCAGACTAACTGCCTTGGCTATCGCTTCTCGCCACGAGAGGGACTTTCGCTCGTTGTTGCCGATGGACCGCCTGTCCCTCGGAGCGAGCATCGTTTCTTGCCTCCATTGCCGTCTTCTTATCAACGCCATAACCAATGAAAAGAGCACGAGGCACATACCCTGTCCCTAGCGTACGCTGCAGGTACCATCGCAGTTCGCCGCCATGGAATTGCTATTGGGCTCTTGTAAGATGACCTTCCTTATCCGGGAAAGAGCTTTGCGCGCTCCGACTTCATAAGTCGTAGGCCGCGGCCAAAAATCTAGATCCTTGGGAACTTCGCTCCATTTCTTTGGAATACCTCCTCGATTGCGCTGCCAAAGCATTCAACCCAGCGACCAACATGCGTTCCACTTTTGCAGCAGTCGTTGTGCTAGCCAGCGCTGCGTCTGGGCAATTGTACCCTGATCAGAGCCCCTACAATCATACCTGCGAACTTCAGAGCCCTTTGCTCTCCTGCCCACCACAGGATCCCTCGCTCGTGGATTCTTGCTGTGTTGAGACATTTGGTGGACTTGTGCTCTCCACTCAATTCTGGAGTACCTACACTGGAGGCGAGCGCGATGGTCAACTATTGCCTCAAGACTCATGGACGCTCCACGGTCTGTGGCCGGATTTTTGTAATTCCAGCTACACTCAGTACTGTGACCTAACTCGCCAATATGATCCAATTCCATCGCCTAGTACGTCATGTTTGGGGTACAATGTGGGTGTTCAGGCTGGCCGGATGTCCAGAGTTTCCAGGTCTTACACCTCTGAGTCTGACATTTTCGGACATTACGAGCTGGCTAGAACACCTACTTTGCTTATTTCCCTGATTTGTTAACATTACACTGACTCAGTACCCCTAACTCTAGACACTACCACCGGAAAGCCCGACGGTGTTCCCGTTCCAGCTTACAACGGCTCGAACATCGGCACTTTCCTCGAGCCATTCGGCAAGTACGACTTGCTTGAGTACATGAACAACTATTGGATCGCGCAGAACCAAGACAACGCTGGATTCTGGGGCCACGAATTCTCCAAGCACGCTACGTGCTTCTCGACCTTCAACGTCTCGTGTTATGGTCCGCAGTACCGCAAGCACGAGGAAGTTGTTGATTTCTTCGAGACGGCAATCCGATACTACAAGCGCTTCCCCACTTTCGATTGGTTGGAGGAGGTTGACATCACGCCGTCCAACTGCACCACCTACTCGTATGAGGACATCCGTGACCCTCTTGTAAAGCAGCATGGTGGACTGCCTTTCATTGGCTGCACTGGACCTCGCTACAACACTACCGAGGCAGGCAAGAACAGCACGGACAATGGATACACTGTCCTTTCTGAGGTGTGGTACTACGAATATGTAAGTGCTAGATACGCATCACTGGGAAGCACAGACGCTAAACTGAAACACAGGTGTATGGACGACCCCAAGAGATGAACACGATCTCCGTTAATGCATCGGCGACTTACTACACGAACTGTGCGAAGGCCGAGGGCGCCATCCACTACCCCGAGCGAACTAACGGCTCCGTCAGGGTGCCTACCCTCCCTTACTAGGCGTAGATACACGATATATAATGCTATAATGTTGGAATGAAACATCTCGAGATTATACTTGTACCAATTCAGGGGCTGCTATACTTCAGCAATGATCTCACGCGTATGTGGAGTCAAGTCTGCAGTGCAAGTTTTGATTCGTGCATCTATCTGACTCTTCGACTCTCTGATCTGGCCTCGAAGAAGCCCCTTTCATCACAAACAACACCTTCAAAAACATGTGCGTGACCTCTAGGCATTGCGTGCTCTCCTCTATCCGAAGCAGCAATATCACTCGATCACCTCTCATTACCGTAATTATCTGACCGCGCAGGTGATGCATGCGCGATCGTATTTTTGTATGCATCTGTATAAGCATGCAGCAATGAATGGATAGATGGCGACCTTCCTGACACATAGCCACACTGGCTTTTGGCGAAGTGCTTTCCCTGCGAAAAACTATAAATATAGGAGGGTAACCATTCTGACACTGCACTGCTGAGTGTGTGACCGGGGCCAGGAGTGTTTCCACGGAGCGGACTAACAAGGGAAGACATCTTCGACGGGATAGAGCACGAAATCGTGTACTTCCGCTGATCATTCAGGCACGACATGCAGTTCTTGGGACTTCTGCGTCAAAAGTTGCGCATTCGGATTATACAAAGGTCAATCTTTTCAAAAGAGACTTGGACAGATACGAAGCATGCAGTATAGGCTACAATGACTATTCTGACGCCATCTTGACGCGCACCCCAGGTTGGTGGATCGCAGGGTATAAGTTGAAATCCACTACTTCGTATGCTTGTTCCTTCTACTCTTCGTAGATAGTACTTTAAGCTATGACTCGGGTGGTTCTTCAACATAAAGCTCAACGGGACCTCGAAGCTAGCCTCTCGCTCGATATATCGACAGTGCAAGCTCATATATGAGGACAAGTGATGTCTGAAGAGGCGTTCGGTGTGTGCTTTGTGCGAATATATGTACTGTAGCTCTGAGAGAGCTTAATCAGATTTGGCTGGAGAGTACTCATAGTCGCAGCATTTTGAAGCGCTGACTGAACATATCCCGAAGTTGTGTGGTCGACGGTTGAGCGAAAAAATGACTCACGAGCGGACTAGTCATGGTGCCGCTGGCGTTGGTGGCAGCAAGTACCATAGGCCTAAGGACTGGCAGCAGTATCGCTATTGCGAAACTTCGATTATGACTTTGAAGGTGGAGAAAAGGACTACTTTTGAGCTTCATTTTGAGTTCGGATTCAGCCTGAAGCTGGCTTGTGTATTACCTGACAGTAATACTCGCCTAGTTCGCTTTGGTACATTACTCAGAGCCAATCAGTTGCATTGTAGACTCCTCAAGTGCTCACAAAGACCAATCAAAGCGATCGCTGGTCCGGACCCCACGTTCATCCAAACTCATGTGCTCCAATCACGCGACTAATTGTACTACAAAGCCTTCGCCCATCTCGAACATCGCGACGAACTGCCAGTTCATACACTCCAAGTCATAGGTCACTCTGTTCCAAAACTTTGAAGTGAGTCTTACAACAGACCTTACCATCACTCACGTAACATTTTCCAAACCTCGTCATCATACGTTCTCTCTTTCGGAGTCAGAGATGTTCTTGCTCCCGTATATATACCCATACTCTTCCTCCTCTTCATCTTCACAACAACAACATCAATCGTCAAGCCCTCGATTCAATTACAATCTTATCGATACTCGATTATACAATCAGCCAAAACCATCTAAGTAACATCGCACAATGTCATCACATCGTACGCGTCCTCCTAAGGCTAAGCCTCAGCCTCGGCCTCGGCCTCGGCCAGATCCTTCTCCTCCCCCAAGCCCTGATGTAACACCATTACGATCACCTCGGAACCAGACGACCAATCCCGGTGATCCTGATCAACCTCCACCCTCACCACCACCACCAGCTCCTATGCCCCCGGATGATAAAAGTCCCAAGAGTTCAAACCTCATTGAATCAGGAGGATCAGATTTTTGGGAAACAGGGGATGGCAGTAAGATGTTAAGAAGGCTTGAAGAGGCGGAACTTAAAGAGGAGGAAAAGCGCAAGCAACGAGAGGCGTGCATTGCGCGACGCGCCCAAATTTCCTCTCAGCCTAACGACAGAAGAGAGGCCTCATAGCTGCATGATATGATATAACCTTATTACACATTGATATACACTTCCCTATCTCTTACGCGCGTTGTAAATGATTTTGTGATGACACATGAATGACTTTTACATATGAACCAAAGGAGTCACAGATCAGGACTTTGACGTACGAGGGACAGAAAGGATTACTCACGGACCAATAGACTAGGTATATATGCAGAAAGAGGTTTCGCCCATTGTGCAGCCAGTCCGGCTACGAGGCCGAGAGGCACCGGAAGTTTTCCCCAGTTGAAGCACTTTATACCGAACCAAAGCAAAAGAAGATGTGGGGATAATAAGACAGAAAAGGAGAAAGGGGGAAGGGGAAAAGAAGTAGAACCTTCGTACCGTGCAAGACACCTCGCCGCCACAAAAACACATCCAGCATTTCAACGGCCAGTGCATCAGTTTTGACCACATACTCCTCCCGATGCTAGGCCATCAACGACCCTTCACCGGCGCAAATCCCCTCGTGAGAGCCGGTCCTTCTTGCCCGCCCCTGTACGGTGCTCCAACAGCACCCCTCTCCCCGGCCGGCAATGTTTTCCTGACGCGCTCCTCGTAGATCGTAGCCGGCATTCCATTCTCATCAACATCGTGATACTTGACCCAATAGTGCTCGCCGCTCATCTCGCTGCCCGAGTCCGTAGCATCGTCCCAATCTTCATGCTTACGATTCGGCTGTGGTGACGGGGAGCGAGAGAACTTCCGGCGGACTCTATGGCCAAGGTCCCGAAGCTGAGAAGTAGCCCTCCTAAGAGGGGATGGCTCACGGCGGGGATAGTGGGTGCGTCCGCGTTCGTCCACTGCAGGCGGAAGTTGGTGAGTAGCGCCCTCATGCAACCGCTCTCGAATATAGGGCCGAGGCGATAGCTCCTCTCGCACATGAAGTCCTTCGAGCCTTTGGATAAGCGGTTCGGGGGAAGGGATTTCTTCAACATGCCCCCGTTGATAGTGATAACGTCGGCGACTATGATAGGCGTAGTCATCGTCGCAGATACACTCATCACCCTTGCAGGTCGTGCAACGAACATGGGACTCTCTCACACGCTCCGCAGGCCTAGGCTCACGGCCAAACTGTACGCGATTGCCTCCCACTTCGGGTAACATACTGTCGTGACTTCTCTCCATCATATGCCTGGTCGGCTGCGCCTCTTGGAACTGAGAAGGGTTTTTCAGAATGCCACGGAGTGGTGCTGGCGCCGGAGAGTGAATCTCTTCCGGGTAGTAACCGGGAATCTCAGTTGGCGTGAATGTACGGAAAGCTGATGGGTGTGCCGCAAGCCGAGCTCTAGCATCTGGAGATGGACTACGCGGCCGCTCATATTCTTCATCCCTGCGGTAACGAACTCTGACGCCGTCCGGAGACGGGCTCACGGAAGAGACGCGAACCTCAGACCTAGTCCGGCGCCTCAGAACGGCCGGTGGGCTGCGCTCTGGAATGACCTCTCGCGCCGTACGATGTTCCACGCGTGTATACTCCGTAGGTCCAACATTGGCGCGAGCGCTTGGCCTGTAAATGACGCGTTCGGGGCTGAGTGAGTGATGCCTATCCACTTGACATACCACCCGTGCACGCGCACGACCGCGGCGCTCACCATCGTCGATCTTGATAGTGATGGTATTCTCTGAAAGCTCTTTCTCTCCCTGCCGCGCAGTCTCTTTCTCCCTTCTCTCTTTCGCTTTCCTTGCCCTCTTCTTACAACGGCGGCAGGGTGTGCTGTGGAGGGCTTGTCCAGGAATGATTGGGTGATGGCGATGGTAGCCCGCAGAACGCATCTGACCGCACACACTACAGACATGGCAGAGTGCTAGCGGAGGCACATCGGGTGCAGGAAAGACCTCCTTTGAAGGTGACGGTCGCGAAGGAATTCTCACTACATCTGGCGGTGGCCATGGTCCGGTATAGTGAGAGCGATTGCGCTCTCTCGTGCTCTCGAAGCTCCAGTCTCTTGGGTGGTATGCCGGCTCGGCCTGAACCTACGTTTGTCAGTATCTTCGCCACGCACATTGCAAGCTTGTCCGAGTCATTGAATATGATGAAGATAACATACTGGTGCCATTGCAAGAGGGTTGTCGTAATCAAGCTGATTCGTCGGCGGTCCAGCTTGATTATAGTGCCATCCCCCCGTGTACCTAGTCCCAGGAGACTGTGGTTGAGGATTGTAATTTCTTGGAAGGTCTACATAGCCCTGGTGCCTAGCATGCAGCGGAATCGGTGGTCCTCCGGCATGCGCTTGCGGTATGTAAGGCTGCAGCTGTCCGTGCTGTGCCAGCGCAGCGTTCGAGGCCGGTGCTTGTGGCACTGCGGGAGGTGGAGTCGGGGCAGCGGGAGGGACGTGAGCACGGGCGAACTGTTGTACATCAGCGGAACGTGCTGGGACAGGCGCGGTGCTCAGCTTGGACAGATCAAGTGGGTATGTATGCAGATCAGGATTACTTCTGGTGAGTGGATTAGCCATTGCGTTGTTTTGCAGCTTGACGCGACTCTACTGATGGTGGCAGAAAGGCCAGCATGATATTGAAGTACGTACACTGGATTGGATTGAAGATACTGTTGCTGGGCGGCGTACGGGTTCTGGATGCCCTGCGGCACCTGCTGCATGTGCGCACCATATCCGGCAGCATATGGGTTCTGGAAGTTCGCGCCGGGCTGCTGCCCTTGCGGTCCTTGCTGCTGCTGGTGTTGTACATTGTTGCTGCCCGCGCTGCCACCCATGTACTCTTGATAAGCCTTGAGTGCCTCGGCAGCCATTGCGACAATCGGCAGGCACGAGCGTGAAGTCCGCGCGCGAGGCCCAATGCTGAGTGGGCGAAGTTGGTGTAACGAGCTAGAGACAGGAAGAGACGTGGAGGGTGGAAGCGAAGCCGAAGAGTAGACAGTGGGGTTGAGAAGAGCGAAGTTAAAGTAGCGGAAGAAGCTCATTGGAGGGCATCAAGGAGAGATCATACGGTGAAAGACGAAATTCGAAGCGACCTTGTTGACGTCTTTGCTCTATTCCTACCTCAGCTCCACCTCGAACGCCGGCTATTGCCGCTGCTGATGCGATACGACGATTCTCCTTTACCTGCTCATCTCCCTTCCAGGCCCATCGACAACACGCTCCTGCCTGACCTGCGCTTCACGGCCCAATGTCAAACGAGATTGGGGGCTACTCTGCTTTTATTGTCCACCCAACGCCTGCCTGTCGAGGTTGCCAACCGGCCTATTTTTACAATGTTCAAAGTCTACTAAGAAAATACGCTTATGTGGAACTATCTACTCGACCCTCAAAACGCGGGGCCCTTTCCTCTTCGGTGCCTTCTTCTTCTTATGGCCCTTGTCAAACGACGTGGCGCTTTGGTGGTCACGTCCAAAGTTGTCGGGTTCCTTAACCTTGTAGATCCTGATGATCCAGTTCTCGCTGGTGAAAGCCTCCTCGATGGTGCTCAGTTCGGGGCCCTGCGAGGGAAGTCGCGCTCCGCGAACACGATCAGTTGCCTGTCCGGCTGGGAACAGCGTGTGATAGTTGTAGTAAGACATCTTGTACCTACTAGTCGTTAGTATGCATAGACACATATTTGAGCCGTGCAACTTACATCAAGCTGTTCTTCATCGTCGGGGTGGCCTCTTCGTCCACACGGTACTCGCCTCGCGGCGTGAAGAAGTTGCGCTCCTTGACCTCCTCGGGCCAGATACCTTCGGCGATGCGAACCATCCAGAGGAATTTGTTGATGTCATCACCAGAGTATCCGAGGAGACCACCAAAAACGACTAAGACGTAGTCTACCTCGTGCTGGCGCATGATCGGGTAGCTGACCTCTTCTCTGGAGCTCATAGCCTTACCGACAGTGGCGATGTGAGTGTTGTTCCACGTGTTGTTATCGACCAGCGTCGGCCTATCAGCCATACCACCGATCTGGTAGCCATAATCCCACCAGGACATGATTTTGGCGTTGTCAGGAGTATTCTGGCGGAGCCAGTAATAGGCCTCCCGGTAGTCATCGATGATGTGCTGGCTGCCATCAGGAAGGCGAGATGCAAGCACGACTGAGGGCGAGGAGTAGGCGTTCGAAGTGACCCAAGTGCAGTGCAAAACAAACAAAAGCAGGTAGACAACCGAAGCTCCCATAACAGTGAGCTTCGAGGCGTACGAGTAAACTCCAACAAGAGGCTGCCGAGTGGAACGAAGACCATCTGGAAGCACTGCGGCCGCAGCAACTTTGGCGGCATCCTTGGAGTCTCCATTTTCCTTGGGCACAGCCTTTGGTGTTTTGGCGTCCAGGTAGGTGTCGAGGATCTGCGAGAAGGCCATGGCGGATGCAACGCAGACAATGGGTGTCAGAGTCAGCATGAGACGAACCATGACACCGGCAAAGTAACTAGCAAGCACGGCGTAGATGACGATAAACACTTGCTCGTCGGTCAACTTGCGGAAGCACATGTAAACACCAGCCGGGAACAGCCAGATCATCATGCTCAAATCGAAGAAGAAGGCAGGCCACGCGGTCGGCTGATGTTCGGAGACGGAGGCAATGATGGGAATGTGAATCTTGGCATATCCGGTATCCCAAAGAGAGTAGAAACGGCCAGTCCAAGGAGCAATGACGCCAGATACCGTCAGGAGAACAAGGCCTCCGAAAGCGACGACGAAAATGAACAGGACGAGTGCGCGGAGAAGCGTCTGAAACTGCTTGCTCGGGAGCTGAGTTCGGATCCACTCGACTCCTCCGACCAACTGGAGGAGACCGAAAACGCCGAGCGCGGACATGTGCTCACTGCTCCTGATGGGTAGGAAACCGACGAACGGAATCTGCATGCTAGCAAGCGTGCCCAGCGCGTACCACGAAGTGTAGCTGACGTACAACCTTGGGCTGTACCGTCCCATGCAAATAAGCACGAAAGCATGCAGCGGTAGCAAGTTCGTGATGAAGACATAACCACCCCAGGCCGACACCATGTATCCATAGAACAGCGCCGTCAACGCGCCCCAGAACATGGATCCGTTCTTGACTGCCTTGATCCAGAGGAAGAAGGTGAAGACCAGCAGAAAAATAGCGATAGCCTCGTTATCATAACTTCCGGCAACGGATCGCGAGATGTAACCGGGGGTGATGCCCATGAAGGCGGCGGCTAGGAGACCGGCGGAAGGGGACGTGACCATCTCGGAGGTCAGAAGGTATGTTGCGAGCGCAGTGAGGCCTGAGAAACCTGGTGCGAGGAGCACACAAATGTTACGGATGTCAACGGGGAGCGTAAGGAAGCGGAGAAGGTGATAGATGGCGCCGCTGGTCACCATCAGACCGGGGTAAAGGGTACCACCAGTAACGCGTCCGAGAGGGTGCCATGTTCCTACAGATCCAATATTATCAGCTTCATATCCTTGATGCTACCACTGACGGTAGCCTGCAAGTGCTGGCCGCGGGGGGTGCTTACGGTCATCGAACCAGTCCCAGAAGCTGTAGAAGCCATTCTGAACGAGGTATTTTGTCGCTCGAAAGTTGAACCACGGATCGACTGCATTGCGATTAATTCAACAACATCTAGCAGCCGATTGTCACCCTTACACTCGTGGATAATGCTCTCAAAGCGGATAACGGAGAACAGACGACTAGCGACAGCAGCGCCCGCAATCAGGCACAGGATGATGACACGAAGCAGGCCTCGCGTGTTCCGGCCGCTGACCTGCTTTATGAATTGGTCTGTCTCTGACACTTCGACCGCCATGGTGGGAGGAATTGGTGGTTGAAGTCTTGAAGAGAGACGTTGCACTCCAGGCCGCGTCACGAAGCTCTCGAGCTAAGCTCGCGCTCGGTAAAATGATACAGGTGTCCTGACCGCCGCCAAGACAGACGCACGTGCCCGCACCTTCACTCCGCACAAAGTGGGGCATTGACGCAGGAGCCCGTAAGCCAAAAAAAAAAAATATTAAGCAATCCAGCGCAAGCGAGTTGTGGTGTCTCAATGCTTTGTCGTATATGATGGCTCCCAATACATGAGTCACTTAGCAAAGTGCATCAGATGATGCAGCCTGGTCGACGCAACATTCGTTCGTCAACGCATGTCAAAATTGTGGTCGAATCTACTCGGGTGTGCATTCAATACATTGACTATCTGGGATATTATACAAGCTATTCGGGTATTAAATTCAACGCTTTCCGCCCAATGCCACGCTCAAATCAGATCAGATCAAATCAGCCCAGCATGATAGCGCTATCAAGCCCTCCCGTTATGCCATCCACAGGACAAGTAGTACAGATGCGGTGTTCACAGTTCATGCAGACCACATACATATTCCCAGACCATGGTCCGTTGCCGCATGAACACTACTAACGTATCAGTACCACCTTTTCAAGCAGAGAGCACGCAGACTTACGCAGTAACGGTTGACATCCGTTCTCTTTCGTTTCGGTATTGGTGGTGGCGCGAACTCTTCGACAGGATACTGTCTTTTCCTTGTCACGTCCTCCACAACGGTCATCGATGGCGGTATCGAAGGAGGTCTTGAGTATGTCTCATACGACTGGTGTGTTCCATTGCTTCCTCCCCCTGCAGTCGGTGGCGGGCTGTCATCTGGCTCGCCATCACCATCTTCGTCTCCATCGTCCTCATCAAATCTTGTCCTGTCCATCTCTTGCAGGGACTCTCCCTTCGTTTTCCGTGTCTCCACACATAACCATTGCTCGATACCTCTTTTCTCCTTGTTGAAATGTGCGTCTATGTGATCGAATCTTTCGTCCCAAGCAGCATTGCGTTTTTCCTTCAGCTTCACGATCATCTCACAGAAGCCGCACCAGAACTGTCCTTGGTAGTTCTTCCCAATGCGACAGGCTTTTGCCTCGCCAGATACATCAGAACCCTTGTCGACTTTATGTTCATTGACAAGATGCTGTTTGAAGAGCTCAACGCGCTGAAATAGCTCTCCGCAAGGCTTATGGACTGTCGGGTCTGTCCGTTGACAGCGGAAGGATTCCATTTGAAAGTGTTGGCTGTTCTCGTGCCGCTTCCAATCTGATTTCGCCCCGAACCGTTTGTGACATTTAGGATAAGTGCAACCATAAGGCTTAGTGTGGCGTTTCATGTGTTTTTTCATATCGCAAGCTCGAGCCAGGTTTACTTCACAGTGCGGACATTGTTGCTTATCAGAAGATGAGACCCTTGAAGACCGACGAGATCGGGACGTGAACGAAGAACTTCTACTGTGCTTGATAAGGTTAGATATGGCCTGTGAAGCTTTGAGAGCTTCCGTCTTCGTCATGATTGTATCTAAGCGTGGATGGTCCGACTCGAAGTCTTCACTCGGTCGACATTTGGAAAAAGCATTTCCTCCGGCCTGCACCTGAGGGTTCGTACCTGACAATATGCGCAGAACCACATTCTCCAGGTCCGTACCATCGGCGGAAGGATCAGCCTGGCATTCAGCTATCAAGGCTTTGCCAAATTTTTGAAGAGCCATACGTTGTTGCTCGGCATAGGTCACTTGTCTTTGCTGTTCAGCCTTGGTCTGGGGTGCACTAGATAGGTGGCGGAATGGTGAGGCCACGGTGACAGGCTGGGTTGATGCGAGATCGGCGAGCACTTTGAGTGAGTCCTGGCGTTGACGCTTCTCCGGGTTGATCTCTGTCGGAGGCAAGGGCGTGGTTGACACTCTTCCATTTCTGGGTTTCGTGTACGTATCTGGAGCTCTCAGGAACTGATCGCTCTCATGGCGTGTCATCCGCTCATTGTCCAGTGTATACTTTTGGGAGCCTGGATCAAAACCGTGAGCCCAAGGGTTCTCGTCCTGGTCTGGGGTTAAGCTTATTCCGGACGCGGGATCATCAAGCTCATTACCAGCAACCTGTGCTTCAACCCCAATTCCGGCAAGCATGTCGGCCTGGGACATCGGCGACGGAGGAATTGGACCTCGATATGCGGATCTGAAAATTTCAGCACAATTCATATTATAAGATCATGCAGGGAACGTACTTGCGGATGAGCTCTGTCTCCTCTTCATCCTTGTGCATGCGACTGATATGTTGCTTGAAATTATCTAGACGTGGCCAAATCTTGCCCCTATTACGACAATGCTCAGACGCGCATTGGTAAGAGTCCCGTTCCACTCCAATGCGATGTACACTCTTCTTATGCCGCAGGAGGTCATTGATCGTAGTAAAACCCTTGCCTTGGGCTGCCCGACGACAGCCGCTGACATCGCATGTGTGTGGCTTGTCATGTTTGAGCATATGCTTCCTGCAAATAGAGAATGAGCAAGAAATTCTAGACTTTGTTGTTGGTACATACTTGTAGTCGGAAGGACATTTGGAGACTTCTTTACACTTCGAACATACGTGTATGCTCTTGCTTTGATTCTGGCTACGGCCACTGTACACCGATGCCTGATCCGACGGAGGCGGAACATACTCCGTCGTGGACTCGCTTGGTGCAGAGCCGACGTTTAAATTTGCCACTCGAAACATATCAGACGGTAGTTCATGGTCAACACGTTCTGGATCATTACTGATCACAGACTGGGGCGCTGGATGGGTGGAGTAGTACCCAGAGTCAGACCTAGGCCCTACTGCACTCTCAAAGTCTGAGCTGGGCTGCTGACGATATTGACCAATATTGGACCCAGGGAAAGAAGAAGAGCGGTTTGCAGCACTTTCGCTATATGCAATCCGCATCGGGTTCCATGGCTCATCACTCTGAGCGCTGCTGTACCTGTGTAAGGAATGTGATTCCAAATTGGAAGCAGGATCCATTCTTCCGTTCACTCCGGCCATCGCGTGGCCTGTACTTGGCTGTAGATTTGTAGAATGAGATAGGCCACCAGGATGACTCGGTACGAACCCAGTCGCGTATGCATATATAGGAGATGTCAAATGATCCACATCGCTAGGGCTACTTATGGTGGAGCGAGGATGCCCGGAGCGGTTTGGAACAGCCAGGTGAGATAGACCTTGAAGATTATTGCTCATCCTACTGTCCTGTGAATGTACGCTGGGCGAAATTCCCGGGTGGACATTGAAAAACATAGGAGCAGTCATCGTGGTAGAAGCAGTCCCCAACGGACTTGGGGTATTTCGCACGGGTGGAGGTCCGGGATGTCTCCATTGTCGTTGATACTCATTGCCCACCTGTGAGGCCTGAGGCTCGAAGTAGTACTGCAAAAGTTATAGTGAAGGACATGAGAGAAAAGTGGAGCAAGCACATACAGATCCGTCGGCTCCGATGTACTGTATGGCGGGGTTTTCGTTCGGCTGTTCCATATCGATGCCTGGTCAGTGTCAGCGATAATCAACGCCTGAGGCCGCAACGCCCACGTGTACATGCATACACACGCCATCCTACCCAAGCTCTCAAGACCTACCAGAGTATCACACTGAGACACGCTCGTCACAATGTGAAATCGAATAACGCGAACGGGCCGGCAAAAATGTAGGCTGCAGCCTTCAGCCCGATCGCGCGCCTCAACGGGTCTGGTGATGAAAAGTCACAGGAAGTGGGAAAAGTGAGCGATCATTGCAGTAGTATACCCTTATGCGGCTCACCGCCCCATGCGCTGACGACTGTCACACGTCGGACCGTTGATTGGGAGCTGCTCCACTGTATGGGTGAAGGACCTCTGGATGCTCGCACGGACACCGGTGTAGAATACGGCCAAGTTGGGCGGGATGCCGGCGCAAGCGACAGCAATTTGCAAGTGTTACCGAGCGACGTGGGTGCGATGCAGACCCGGATCGTGTGGCATGGTGGCATGCGCGAAGCAAGGCTTTCTAGCCACATCTGGCGGTGGTGAAGGTTTGATGCAGCAAGCTGCGGGCGGCCTCCTCTGCTAGAGGGCACAAGGCGACGGTTGCCTTCTTTGCCAAGCCGAGGACTACCACCACGCGGAGACCAGCGACGCCCATACATGGGTGGCTGTGTCGAGCAGCGGTCAACGACGAGCGAGTGCGGGCTCAGCATGTCGTAATCTGGCAATGTCGCTCTGTGCAGCTGCTGGGCACGCGCAATCGTCATCGAGTGTGCCCTTGGTGTGGCTTGCTGAGACGTCGCCCCGTCGAGCAGACGGGCTCAACCCGCAGCACGCCAGCAACGCTGGACATGCGCAATTAATACCGCACGCGTACTCAACGTCCTGGACACCGTCGAGAGCGGAGAGTCGTGCTTCAGGCAATATCGCCCTGCACGCAGCGACCCAACGAAGCTCACGCGCACTTCATGGCGCAAGGCTGATGCTCAGCCCTACATCCAATCGCATCGCGAAATCAAGAGGGACCTTCACGGCCACATCCACACTTGCCCGTTCCGGCGCGCGTTATGCCTCTCAGCCCAGTGTGCCGACGTGCATCAATCATTGTTGGTCGGCCAATCGCCACCCTTGAGCCGCACAAACCTTACCGGTGCGGTGCCTCTGCCTTCGGGGTAGACAGTGCGAAAGCGACAGGAGATGGACGCAATTCGCCGCCACCCGAGTGCGGGTTAAGATGGTGGCGGCATGGATTTCTCAGTGAAAAAGACTTCGATTCTGAACGTAGAGTCGCTTCACGCTCGCAGATGCTAGTGAACAACGGCAAGGAAAATCCGTAAGCGAAGGGAAGAACGCCGGAAATGCGTCCACGGCCATCATCAGATATCGTCAAAATCAATCGTGTACCATCCCTATCATCGACGAACAAAGAACCAAACCTACACCAATAGCTTCTACCAAAAGAACTCCGACGTACCGTGGGGATATCTAGAACGAAACGGAGCGTAGGAGAAAACCAAAACCAAAACTAAGCGAGTGCAACTACGTTTCTTACTGTTGCACGATGTAGCGCCAAGGGAATAGAGCATCGTCAGCTTACTGTGCCTGATACTGATAGTTGCGCTGCGGCGCAGTCATGTAGCCCATGTCTGGGTACGCAGCAGGCTGCTGATACTGCATTGGGTTTGTTGCATCAAAACCGCTCATGTCCGTCATTCCGTTTGGGCCCATGGCCTGCGGCTCTTGCGTGAAGTACGTCGACGCCATCGTTTCAGTCGAGAAAGGGGTTGTGTCCACGGGAGAAGTATTGAACATCGGCGGCTGCTGCCCAATTGCAGACACGGGCGTGATTGGGAACCGGTTGACTCCGTTCTGCATGTTGCCGTTGATGTATTGCTGGTTGGGAATCTGGAGGTTGTTGACATACGCGCCCCTCGCTTTCACAGGCTCTTGCAATCCAGGGTATGTCCTGCCAGAATAGGTGTGATTATTTTGCATAGCATAGTTTGCATAGTTGCCACTCGGCAATTGTTCTTGCCCGGATTTGTACGGCACCATCTGTGGGGGCGGATATGTGTGCATCGCACTCGATGCTGCTCCGGGCGAATCGGAGGGATATTGCCCATATGAAGGGTCAATCCCAGGCGCCAGGGTAGAGTTCGGGTTGTAGCGAGAAGGGTTATCTACGGGCGATCGGTTCGGCGTGGCCGAAAGCTTGCGAGTTTCCGGCATCTCGACCACCGGGCTGATGACAGTGTCGGCGCTGATCTGCTTTTGGTCTACAAGAGGCAGAATTGGCATGCTAATCTGCTCCATGTGCTTTGCGAGATGAACTGTAAGTTTCTTCCAACTGGTGCAAATATTTCCGCAGAATCGGCACGGTTCATCTTTGGGCTGCTTCGTCGTGTCACGGCGGCACCGAGCTACCAGTCCCCAGATGTCATCTATATGCACGTTAGCTACTGAATTCCTCCAAGACGCAGGGGAACCTACCTGAATCCGCATTCCCGGGTGCGTCTTTGATTGCCGCCTTCCCAGTGCGCTGTCGCGGTTCTGCGATCTTATGCTCTCGCACGAGATGCTGGACGAAGTTATCCTTCCGGTAGCACGTGTGGTTGCAATCAGCGATTTGGCACGTCCAGTGTTCCAACTGTCGATGACGCTCATTTTCGTGTCTGACCCAATCGGCTTTGCGTTTGAAGGACTTGGGCTCTCCGCAATTAGGGAAAGTGCACGTAAACGGTTGGACATCCTCGTGCACATGTTTCGTCCAGTCAGACGGTTTGTAAAACTTCTTGACTTTGAAGCATAGCGGACATTCGAATTCGGCAGGAAGCCTTTTGACCGGAGGCAGGGGAACACCAGAGGGAAATCCAGCAGCGGCGAGCGTTCCCTCCGGCGGAGCTTCGCCATCATCGTCATCGGATCCGGGTGCCGTAATTTGGAATCCAAGGAATGGCGCTTCGCCATCCTTGTTTCCGGCCTTAGGTGTCAGCTGTTTGGAATCTCCACCCAGTTCAGTGCAGAACTTATGAGAAGAGCTGTTAGACGAGCAGTTCCCACTTTCAACCGCAATACGATGCTTCACCTTAAATTCAAGTAGGCGCTTATATCGTCTGACCTGTTCTTGTGTGATACGTTCGACCATGTAATCCGTCAGCCGTGGGTTAAGCTGCCTAGCGTGCGTCTTGAAACCCTCAGGTGTTGGTATGATAGGATCAGAACGGACCTCAAGATTCATGGTGATGGCATCTTGAATGTCGTCCTCGTCTTCATCCCCGGTCGGACTTGGCTGTGCTGATGGCTTGGTAGCTTCTGTCTCTGCTAACGGCGAAGCAAGCATCGGCATGGGGGGACCTCCGTGTTGAGTCATAAGCTCAGCTAGACCTGGGGATTTGCCTATATCGCTTCGGCTCCTACTCCGCCTGATTGCATTTCTGGCGCCCTGATACCAGGTTCCGGTGTTTGGCGTCAGTCCTGTAGAACTAGGAGGTCCGATGTCCCGCCCTTGGATTGCAACAGTGGTATCCAATCGTGGTGATTTTGGCCGGCCCCAACTTCCCATCCGCTTGGGCTTCTCCATCACAGGCTCTTTAGGCTTCTCAGCCACATTTTCTTGGGATTGTGGCTGTACGGGAATGCTGCCTTTACGCTTCAGCAGATTGGTAGGTTTACGCGTAGGGAGAATGTTCTCTAAGAAGCTAGGACGTCTTTGTCTGTCCTTCTGCTTCTTGAGGTCCGGTTCGATGACCTTGACGACACCCGGGGCGGCTCTAATACTGCCCAGGTCGGATTCGCTGAGACGCCGTGACCCAACAGTGGCCGCGAGCGATGCCGACTCCACGTCCTTAGCTCGGATACGGAATCGCATCATTGCCGCGCTCGAAGTGGGAGGTTGGTAGCGTGTTGTTGATGTTGGTGGCTGAGAAGGCACGTCGACCCATGGGCGAACAATAGTACCTACCAGGCCACCATGCTGGAGAGGGGGAAAGTACGACACCTCATTATCAGCCTGACTGGCAACAACACTGACTTCGGCTGGCGGTGATTCGGGTACTTCGTCGTCATCGTCGCTTTCATCATCATTTTCGCTGCGTTCGTCTATGTAAAGTCCCGGACCGGGCACAGCAGAGTCGTCGATCCGATCGAAATCGGTACGCACACCAAGTCCATAGCCGGGCCCGACGACCTGTCGGCCATGAGCATCGTTTGTGCTCTTTGCCCTTCGTCGAGTGGTGAATGGTTTCAGCAAATTTGTTGAAGATGCTCCGTCCCCCGTCTCACTACCAACCTCACTTTTAGAGAGCCAATCATGGACGTCAAGCTTCTTCTCCTCTTGCTTTCTTTTATCAGCAATTTCGTCAAGACTAGGAACCCATGCATCGCCCATCGCATCACGATCATCTGGGGTGAGTCCCCCCTGACCAGACGCCGGGCTGATCATCCATGATCCATCTTCGTTGCGCTGGGCACTCCGAACGACAGGCTGGACTCGCACTTGTTGTTGCATGTCATCATCGTCACCATCATCCGAGGACTCGTCGTTAGGGAAAGGGGAGAGATGGTTACCCGAGCGACGACTACCATGGCTGCGCTTGCTCATGGGTCTGCTAACATCGGAATGGGAAGGCGAGTCTCGTCCGCCATAATTTTCTACACGAACGATCGGGCTTGTGAGGTGGGTTGCACGGGGCTGAGGATTGGCAAGAGACATATTGCTTGGGCTGTTCGTGAGGGCTGGACTTTGTTGCTGTTGTTTGATCGGAGTCGAGTGCTGCAGTGGTGCAGTCCGACTAGGCGGGGTGGATGAGGTATTGTATTCGATGCCCGTATATTGGACGTTAGGAAAGTTTGCATTCCTCGGAGCCTCTTCTGTTACAACAGGACTAGAATTGTTGGTTGGACAGGGCGACAAAAGTTGGGAGTGAGAATCTAACCGTGCGTTGCTTGGAACAGTAGGCGCCTGAGCATTGTATGTAGCCAGGGTATTACTGGCCAACATATTCATGTCCACTTCCCCTTGGTACGGAGGGAATGTTTGGGGTGCGATGTGGTCCGCGAAGTTCAGTTGCTGGAATGACTCGTCAAGAAACTGGCCGTTGAACGTGGGAGTCGCATAGCTGCTCAGATCGTGATAGCTTGGATCGCTCATGTACCCAGCCTCAGGGCTAAGATGGTCCACAGAATGAGAGGGTGAAATGCTATGGCCGTTTCGACTATGTGGAGAAAGACTGTAATTGTTCGCCTGCATATACGCGTTGGTAGGAGGGTACGTCTGGTTGATAACATCAGGATGCAAAGAAGAGTCGAAAGAAGAGCCGGTATTCGGGGTGAAGACAGTTTCTTGGCCAGTGGGTCCGCTCATAGAGCTATAGTCGATCATAGAGGTCGGTTCTGCAGAGAATGTGAATTGGCCATGGGCATCTGGTAATAAGAAGTTGCCTGAGGAAGTGGGTAGGAACGTGTTCGTCGATCCATCGTCAGTGTGGCGCTGCTCGCGCCGCTGACTATTAAAAGCCTGTGGGCGGTTGTCCATGGTATTCATTGTGGGGATCCAGGGTCCTGGAAGGCAGAACCCAAGGCGAATTTGGTGTTGCGATGGAGGCGGCGATAGACGTAGGATCCCGCGTCAACCAGATCCACCTCGGCAGAGGAAAGGATCCGAATGAACGTGACTGGCGCGTCGCTGCTCAGGGAGCCATAGCGCTGCCTAGCAGCCTAGAGCAGAGAACAAGACGAGAGTACGCGAACGCGAGAGCCAGAAAGCGCAAATGTTTGATGCCCAGGGGAACAGATCAACCGGCGCGAATGGCAACAAGACGAGAGCAACAGCAGCAAGCGCCTACAAGGAGAGAAACGCTGGATGAAGTGTCGCAATGCGGGATTCGCCTCGCACAGGGATACTAGAACAGCCGCAGAGGCTAATGGGCAGTGCTAGTCCTTCACGGGACGAAAAGCCCCGCGGTCGTTCGAGGGTGGAGGTCGACAGATGAAGGCTGCGGGCCGCCAGGGAAGCTCTGATACTGAAACGTAGGCGTGAAGCGTGCGATGTGGCTGCGATGGGAAGACAGCCGCAGCAGCAGCGAAAGACTCGAGGCACCGGTCAAGGCTGACTCCCGAAGAGACGATGCCAAGGCGGTGCGAGGGGCGCGAGGTGTGAGCGGCAAGCGGCAACGTTACCTCTGGAGCCCGAGTGCGCCAGCGGGGAGGAGCCAGAAGCGCAGCTTGATCGGAGGTCGAGCGCAATGACGAGATGAGAGCTAACTGGCAACTCGAGGCAGAATTACAGACATGCGACGAGACACAGCCTCAAGCGATGTTAAGCTCTGGGGGAGAAGGGGGCGTGCGCGGATGTGGCTATGCTGATGCACCGTCGGGCGACGGCCAGCGTCTTCTACTTATTGTGCTCTCCTCACTTCTCCGGCCTCGTTGATCTGTTTAGGCCTTTGGAGCAATTGCAGCTGATCGCTGTGGAATCAGGAGAAGTATCACATCAGCTCGCTCGTCGTGAGAACGCGCAAGCCGTGGTGCCCGGCGCTTAAATGGGCTGCCGAGCGTGCTATATCAGGAGGCCAAGCTTTGGGTCGCTGGCACCGAAGAGCTACCAGCACTGCAGCGACATGGAGTCTCTCTGGATCGTGATCGAAGCTTTCTGTTCTTGGCGTTGACGCTCCCACGATCCAGGGCGCGATGAGCGTCATCTTCTGTGTCTGACAAGCACTTGACCGAGCCTCTTCAGCCCTGTTGCAAGATGGGCCATGTTGTGGTCCGGCGCCCGCTTCATTACAAGCCGCCGCGGAAAGCCTGGCGAGCGGCAGCGATAGTGGGGCATCTACACGGCTTGTAGCGGCCGCGTCAAGCTTGAGCTGGTTCCCCCGTCGCAGAAATGCCACAACCCCAGCTTTGAACGTGGTTTGGCGAGTAGTTGTCCGCCCGAAACAGTCGGATTAAAGAGCCACACGTTATGCGACTCTCCCCAATAGGCGCCGCTACTGGCATCGACACCGCAGTGCTGACTGTGATCCAGTCCGTAACAGCAGGTGTTGTTATATGTGGACGGACCCGGACAGCTTGCGACTTGGGGGGACGGGGGTTTGCCGTCACGGCTGCAGCAAGCGAGCCGGCGCCTCTTGGAAGCCGCGTGCTGATGAATCACAGCAAAGATCAAGTCCGCACGCGAGCGCGGATCTTCCAACATCAAAATTCCCGTGACAGAAACTGGCTGCGTGCAGGTGTGCTCTGGCGCGCAACGCGGTCGTGTGTTCATCCAGCAGGCTGGTATTGCTGATCGATACCACGGAACGTGCCGGTACAGGATTCGAATGCGAGGCGTATTGCTCCTGGCTCCTGCCTTGAAATGCATGAATCAAATCTGACGTCTGCAAGCTAACGTCACTTGCTTGGACCACACTGTATGGAGAGGTCTGTTCTCGTCCCCGGCCCCAGCTGTTGGCCACGGGAGACACCCCACGTACTAGGCGTTGATCGATAGCATCACAGCCGCTGATAGTTGAGGTATAATTTCATCTCCGTCGCGCGCAACGCTGCACTGGGCGTCGCTCCTTAGTCGAGTCCGAGATGCAGGTACCCGTGAGACTACGTGGGGCACAACCCCTGGTGTGAGTCGCACTCTCACGAAAAGGTGAAACTGGGCACATTGTCCGATAGCACATCAGGGTGAAAGCGTTGCCTCCGACACTCATACTGATGAGCATGAAACTTAAGTAGGTAGAAACCTATCAGAAACGGGATTGGCCGGTCTTCAATTCCGCTGTCAGCCAGGAAGATGGTCACATAAGAGGGGTGTTAATCATCAAGGTAACGTCGGGTTGAACTGGGGGCGCAAACAGCGAAGAGACATCGGTAGGGAGATGCGGCGTTTGCAATATGAACCTGAAGTCACATCCGCCGGAGCGCAACCCCGCCACGGAATTCAAACTGGAGAAGAGAGCATGGAAGTGTTGAGGGTTGTGGAAGTGACGTCGTGTATGTGGCAGCTTCGAATCCAGCACCAGCTAAAGCTCGACACCACTCGTCGTTCTAACATACGACACTAGACGGTGTCTGTAAACCGGGTAAGAAGTAACAGAGAAATGGTGATGGTGGGAAGATTTTGGTCGAGATATAGAAGAGGCAGTACAACGCAACGTATGAATCGCCTTGACAAAGACGCGGAAGATGTTAGGCGCTAGGGACCGGCGCGGGTGCACGTGGTGGGGAAATGGGTGCACTGGCCAGCCTTCGAGGGGCAGGTGCCGCCGCGCGAATGCTCGGGCGGAGGGAAGGACTAAATGGCGAACCACCTCCACGCCAAAGTAAGCCAACGACTAGCCGATATGGACGTCTATCAAAGTTGCTGCTGTCAACCTCCTCGTGTCCGACCTCTGATCGACAGTACGTGTCTGTTGCGTTCAACTTCGTCGACATTTTCAGCGGTCCAAGCGCCACATTGAACGTCACAGCGGTGCATGTGAACAACATCACCCACTCCCTCCACCACCATTCACGTCCCAGACAGTAGTCACTGGCTCCACCGCTGGCACATTCCTTTGAGGTTCAGTCGACAATTCCGTTTCCCACTAGCTCGCAAAGAAATTCAACATAACTCAGAAATTGTTCAGGCTTCCGCTGCACCCATCGACTGCATACATGGCAGGTTCAGTCGTACCGCCGCCTAACGCGAGGGAGCTTCTCCCACCACTGCTAGCCTGCCTGGCTACTGCGAATGCTTCACGACAACCGCCTCCCGCGCTTCTTCCTTTACTGTCGCCCATCCTTCGCCAGCGCGTTCAACTACTCGCTTCGGATGATTGGCTGTCCCTGCTATGCTGGGACAAGGAAACAGCGTCCCGGTTACCAGAAATTGTCGGCAACCTACATGTCGAGCCACATCCCGCCTCCGGCGAGATCGAAGTCGAAGACCCCGACCAGATTCTCTATCGTCGGTCAGATGCAGAGACTTTACACGCGAAACTGGTGCTAGGAGAATATGGCATTGTGCCCACATACCTATGGTGTACTGGTGGAGACGAGGGCGATCGTTGGGAACTCTCCGAATTGAGGGGCATCCAGGACATGGATGATGGCACCGAATGGTTCCAGGGCATGAGCGAAGCTGCCGATGCTGGTTTCCGCAGAAAGTCAGCTAACACGAACGGTGCTACAAACCAACCCGTCGCTTCTCTGCGGCCGGAACCGCAGCCACAGCAACACAGCGATGAGGAGGAGGATGATGGCTCTTACTGGGCTGCCTATGATCGGACACCCGGGCGTACCCCGCACAAGCAGTCCCCTGCACCGCCGACGAACCCTCGTGTACAGATCGGACCTACGCAGTCAGAGCTTGAGTACTTTGCACGCTATGCCTCGGAGGTTCAACCAGCAATGGATCCTCACGATCCAGATGAGGAAGTAACTGGACCAGGAGAATCGACTCTCAACGGCGACTCGTTCGGATTTGCCCAGCAAGAAAATTCAGAATTTGGGAGGCAGCTCCCAGATACTTCGATCGACACGAACAATGTCAACGACAATCGCCGAGACTCCCCTTATGACAAGCCTAATCATATCGAATCGGTGGACAACCAGTACAATGATCTTAACCACCCACGACCCGCTTCATCAGCGTCAACGAATTCAGTGGAGAAGTTGGAGCGCGAAGCGGAGAATCACAGTCAAGCCGAGCTTGCAATCAAGCAACATATCAGCACAGATATGAAGAGCTTGTTTCGCTTGGCAAGGGCCTCAGGCATCGAGAGGGAAGAGTTTGAGCGAATAATCAAACGTGAATTAGAGATTCTCCCTTTACTAGAGCAGGATCAATAGGTTGCAGGAACACGACTCAGCAAGGAGATTTTTAGGGTTCTATTGATGGGAAATTGTTCGATTGGGATGATAAAATGACGCGTGCATGTTGAGGCTTGTTTGCATTTCCAAGGCAGCGTTCTTCTCCATCTGCATCAACGGCGGCATTCTAAATTTATGGCGTTTGCATGAGCTGCGTTTAGGTATCTCGCATCAATAGCACAGTTTATGGATCGATGTTACAACGAGAAGCATACATGGCGCCAGCTTGATAGGAAACAGTGATGTGCATGTAAGTTTCGATAAAAATTGGCCTACAACCAGTAGATATCTCTCCTGACTTTTTGGCCGCCTCCAGTCCATGCCGCTTCGGATGCGGCGATATATCCATTTGACGCCGTGCCATGTACTGAGATTGCACAGCGGACCATCACCCCGGCCATGCTAGACACACCTCTGAACCTTTAGCAACCTCACGCCTTCCTTCTTCGACCGCTGCCCGTAGACACGTTGGCTCCGCTAGCCTTCAGCTGCTCTAGTATGTCAATAGCGTTCTGGCTACCCGAAGCATTCAACACCCTCTCCGTCTCGCTCCCACGGCCAATCTCTTCCACAACGTTGTTCGGGTCCGCCGCGCCAACCACAGGTACCTCCGAAGCAAGCCACTGCTGGAATGGCTTCGCAATGAAGTAGCCGTCTGAGGTGAACCATCGGGTGAAGGGAGCGCGAATGTGGATCTTCTGCGCCTGACTCGAACCGGCAGGTGTGAATGTAACGTCGACTTCGTACACAGGAATGTGCTTCTTGGTGGAAGTAGCTATCCTGACCTTCCCCGTCTTTGCCTCACCCTCGTACACGGTGCCTGCCTCCACGAACCATAACCAGTAGCTGAAAGCCGTATTCAAGATGAAGTACGCGACTACTGCGGGTAGGGTGTATGGCTTCGAGGCTTCCCAGCCGAACTTCCAGTCGTAGTAGAAAAGTGCGCCGGCGATAATGACGGCGGTATAGCCGATGGCTAATCGGACGTCGGTTTGCTTGTGGATCTGCTTGAATTTAAGGGAGTGGAGGTAGTTTGGAAGCGCGTCGTCGGTGGTGTTCTTCAAATCTGGTTGTGGTTAGTATGGGTGAGGTGGTATTGACATATTTGTAGAGACGTACCCGACAGCGAATGGACTGCGATCTTCGTTGTCGCCGACATGCTGGACTATGCAGCTTGCAGTATTGAACTGGCAGGACTGATTTGAATAGTGGTGGTGGAAAACAGCAAGCTCACACAGTGGAAGCGTGGTTGCTGCTGAGGGTAAGGTGTTCACAAGGAAGGCACGGGCACATCCCTGTCACTCAAGATCCGCCGATGAGGCTCCGCTTGGAGCTTTCCATCATCCCCACACTGGCCTTCTACGACACCACGACCCCTCCAGTCCACCCACCTTGTGCTTGCTATCTTCGCGAAGATGGGTCAGCCCTTAGTACAAACCATCCACCGGGATCCCGCCCTATTGTGCGTAGCTGCCGCCGCCCTCACTGCACAGAGTGCAATGCTAACATTTGTAGCTGGTGGATTCTGCTCCCTATTACTGTGGTCATGGTATGCAATCCCCTTCTCACACATTGATTCTATCACTAAGTGATTCAGGTCCTGACAGGCATCCTCCGGCACTACGCGATGATCCTGTTGCAAACCGCGCCCAAGAAGCAAGACCTCCCTAAGATCCGACAACAGCGCGCTCTCGTCCGGGGCATCAATTTGCGCACTAACGCGAACGTCTTATCGCCCACTTCCTTCCAGGCCCGCAAGTCATATATGGTGTCTGCATACCAGGAAGGCAAGTTTCTGGCGGAGCCGGAACAGAGGGGCAAGCCGAGACCGAACCCTATGAGCGATCCAGCAGCAATGGAGGGTATGATGGGTATGATGAAGGGGAATATGGCGATGATGATTCCGCAGACATTGATTATGGGGTGGATCAATGCTTTTTTCTCGGGTTTTGTGATCAGTAAGTCCGCATGTTTCTTCTACTCGAAAGGCGAATGGCGACGCGAACCTTGACAGCTTTGCCTTTGCACGTCAAGAATTACTTCAACCTTGCATTCTCTCTTCGTCCAAGGCGGTCGAAATGCGCGCACCTTCTTCCTGAACTAAGGGCGGAGGGCGACATCAGATCTGGCTCTATGGGTTCCGCGGATCACGGCGCCAAGCTCAGGCCGAGCATACCCTCGATCTGTCCAAGTCGTTCGCAGTTCGCAGTTTTGTTGCGCAGGGTTCCCCCATGAACTCACCGCGTTCTCTCGCTAACCGTTGCTGCCCAACAGTGAAATTACCCTTTCCGTTGACGCCACAATTCAAGTCGATGCTCCAGTCAGGTGTCGGCACACGCGACTTGGATGTGAGATGGGTGTCCAGTCTGTCCTGGTACTTCCTTACCTTATTTGGGCTGCAACCCGTCTATAACTTTATTCTTGGAAGCAACAATTGTGAGTGCATCCGACTGTGGCCAGTGCATGGCCAGCAGGTCGACAAGCGCTGACATGTGTTCTAGCTGCAAATAATGTCACGCAGCAGATGGCCATGGCCAACCCAGGGGCGGGACTGATGGGTCCCGAACAGGACCCTGATAAGCTCTTCTTGAACGAAGCCGAGAACTTGGAGGTGCTCGAACATCGCTGGATTATGGACGGGATCGAGGATCGACTGATTGCGAAAATGGCCGCCTGAAGATAGTCATTGGGATAGATGTTGAACGACTCAACCACAGCCACTTGCGGCGTCGGAAGGACAGAAGGCGCAGTCCAGGTTTTGAAGAGGACGCACTTAGTTATCACGCCACGCTGCAACTCGCACATGTAGTGCGTGTTCGCTCAGCCAGCCAGAAAACTATCAAGTTTGAACATTCGGTGACATGACCCAACATTGTGGTACTTGGATGTGGGATGATGAAAGGCGTACTTCGGGCCGTGGATCTACGTTTGCCGTGCCAAGAGATGGAATACGGCAGCTTTGGCTACCGTACGACATCGCGGCATTGCGCATCTCTCACCTGAATTCTCGCAGAGCCGCCGGATAGGCGGCCAACCCCCCATGCCGAGCACAACATGGCAGCACCCTTCAAGCGCCTATGCAGGGGGTGGGCCGGCGCTACGACTCGGGATGGCATCCGTCTTTCCCATCTTCCCCGCCATCGGGCGGTCCAACTTGGTCTGCTCAGCGGGAGGCGTCGCCCCCAATGCCACCATGGTTTGCGCCCCAAGAGTCCCAGACCCTGCCAGTGATAGTCTCGGACTCGCGATCGGTTGAGGATCCCAGACCGAGACAGTGGACACATTTGCCAGCGAAGAAGTCCTGCGAGATAATAACAGGCGTACTCGTACATGTCCTCATTATTTGGCTGGCTATGCTTTGTTGTCAATTTCACCCAGCGCCCTTCTAACAACGTACAACCTTTTAGTGCAGGCAAACGGTGCACCGCCCTGTCTTTCGGTGCCTAACCAGAGCAGTCTCGAGGACTTGCGCCCCGTTTCGGTGAACGCTCGTTTCGGCTATCCAATCCACTGTCGGATCATCCACCCCTTCTTTACCCCTCGGCGGGCATGCTCCTGGGCGGCTGTCGCGTTCGTGTTCGAATCGGGACGATGGCTGCTCAATCATCATTCCTTTTCCGCGCACTGTTCGCTGTTCTCCAGAGCACTCCAGGGCTCCATGCAGGAGCGGGAACGTCACACAACACAACTCAGCTTATGCGTCGCCTCGCCTTGAGTATCCTAGCACGGGCGCGTCAATGTCTCCCGGTGCCATTGTCCTGCACTTCCTGTTTTGTCACTGGCCTTCGTCCGACCAATCCTGACAGTCTTCTCCTCTCTCGAGGTCGGCGGTCTAGCATTCACTTACCGCCTCGAGTTGGATGGGCCAACCGAACCTGCGGGTCATGCGTGCCGCGCACGACCACTGACAGCGACAGGGAACCATATGGGAAGAACCGATCCTCATGCAAGTAAATTTCTTTTTCCTTCAGATTCGCCTAGGAACCTACCTCGTACGATGCCGGGAGCCCAGAGCTTCAAGCCCACTCTCCTGTGAGTGGTGGCTGTCCGCGAGGTGAGCCACCGGTGAATGCGACTTATCGCACTAGCAAGGAGGGCCCCTGTAACTTGCAGGTGGCCTGTGACTCTCATCTGATTGGCTCGAAGAAATGCGGCTCTGCGAGGTTGATACCATAAAGCACCACTGACTATGTGGGCGCTCGCGGTGGTATACAACACCAGAAAAGTGGGCAGTGCACTTTAATGCAAGTTTCAACCTGTCTGCCTTCGAGAAATATTCGCATTTCCATTGCTTCGCCCCCTTGTCCTCCAGTCGTCATACCGACCTATCGCGACTTTACCTCCCCAAGCGGCGTTCCTTCTTTTGATGGGGATATAACTATCTGTCCCGTCTTGAACTTCTAGTCCCCGCCCACTTCACGCAACGTAAGTAGGTCGACGACTACTACACTTTGTGTCATAACAAGCTTACGTTGTACAAGATATATTCTGTATCACGAATTCCATCCACTCGTCGCTCAAGGAGTACTTTGACCTGACATCAGATACTCTCTGTATCTAGTTGTCCACCAAACCCTAGAGCCCCCGCGCCATAATGACATACGCTATGGACACATATAATCAGTACAGAGATCTGCCGCAAATACCTTTTCAATCGGACCCTCAGTCTACGACATGGAGTGACGAATCACAAATGTCATACCAGCATGGCTTGACGACAGCGAACAATGTCTACTATCTTCAACGGGGGAATAACGACTATATGCACATTCAGACGATGCAGCGCTTCCTAGGGGATGCCACACCACTCACTTCAGGATTACTGCACGCGAACCTGAACCACGGCATCCATCATCAAGCCCGGACACTGAGCCCATACCCCACACCGGAGTATGCTCGACACCATTCTCCTGACGAAACCTCGACCTCGGGGAACTCCAGCTATGCTACCGGAAACGAAGCTCGCTCGCCCCGTCCGTACCCAATCGGTTCCTACGGTAGCCCACGAGACTACCTCCCGTCCAGCTCACCATACCATGTCCTTGAGCATGTCAAGCAAGAGTCTTACCCTCATGAGCTTGCCCAGGGCGGTGGTAGCGTGACCATGCGCGAGCTAGAACTATACAACCACCAGCCTGAGCCTGAGCCTGAGCCTACAATCGAGGAACACGACGTAGAGACAAAGATGGAACTTGACGGAACATACGAAGCAGACCCGGACTATACGAGGATCGATTCAGGAACAGAAGGGTACAAGGAGTCATCCGACTCCGCCGTTAGCCACTCTCTGAGGGATGCTGAATCTGTTCAGCCTATGGATCCAAGTGAAGGCGAATCTTCCGACGCTGATTACACTCCCCGATCAACAAGACGGAGACGCTCGTCTGCTTCCACAAGTAGCTCCAAAGGCCAAAGTCAACGTCGCCGCCCTGCTAGTGGGCGTAAAGGTTCCTCAGTGGCAACTGCCTCAACCGGTCGGGTCACTAAGAGGGGCGGCAGGGGACCGAGCAAGATGTCGAGCGAGACGTTTGTTGTAGATTCGCAGCGACACTTTCCCTGCCCGCTTACCATGTATGGCTGCGTTTCCACCTTCTCATCAAAGAACGAGTGGAAGCGGCACGTCAGCACGCAGCACATCAAGCTCGGATTTTGGCGCTGCGACCTGTGTGCAACGACTGTTGACCCCCATGATCAAGAGGTCGTCTACCACAACGACTTCAATCGCAAAGACCTGTTCACGCAGCACCTCCGTCGTATGCACGCCGCACCTCCGAACCAGTCACACCGAAGTCAGAAGGAGTACCCAGTCAACGAAGACAACATTGCCGATCACCAAAAGCGGTGCTTCCAGGTTCTTCGCGGTACTCCGACCAAGTCTTCATGCCTCTACTGCGACGAGACCTTTTCGGGTCCTACATCATGGGAGAACCGAATGGAACATATCGGGCGACACTTGGAGAAGGACCGCAAAGCAGGTAGCGTCATTGGACACGTTGCTACCTGGAACATCGACAAGACACATGAGCGATGGCTCATTGACGAAGGCATCATTGCGTTGGATAAGGTGGGAAATTGGAAGATCGGTGACGGTCGTCCTCGCAGGCGGGGCGTGAGCGATGAGGATACATCTGAAGACGAGTAACCCAAGCTTTGTCGCAATGGATATGGGCTGTATCGAGGCTATGGACGGGCAACATTCACGAATCTCCTTATGTACTGATACCCTTCGGCGTTGGGATGAGGATACGTTTCTAAGGTTGGTGCATGTGCTTTCACGACATAACACCGCAACGAATCGCAAAAACAGAGTTTCGTTTGTATTTATTAGGATCGTATATAGATACTGAATCGTTGATTTCACTTCCGCATTCCATCTGCCCTTCTGTACTACACTTTGTCTTCCCATAAATACTGCTGCACCCCTTCTAGCTCTGAAAGAAGCGCGCTGGCATTTCATAGTGCACAGCACAGCCCGATTGGGCCAACTCCATCTCCGCCGTTGTGTCCTGGAGGACACACGCGCCGACCTCCCCAGCCCCAATGCTTTCCACTATCCCACGGTCTCAGCCCCCTTGATCGCATGCGCGATACAAGGACTGACCTTGCGCGTTCGCAACACCATTACTTCACCAGATCACAATATCTAGGCGTCGGCGCGGAGAGCTTCTATATCGGAATTGTGGCGTTGAGCTTTGACGGGTCCCTCGCTGCAGGGGGTGTGGGATTCTGGGGGGATGACCATCTTGTGGTAGCGGCAATCCACACCGTGGGCCTTGATACATAGACGTTCCTCTCCTGCAGGAGGTCTGTGGAAGGAGGTTTGTGCGCACTGCCGTGCATTGCTACCCAGGCACGACTTCACGATTTTCAACTGTCTCAACTTCGATATCTTCACATTGAGCATGTCGCAATGTTAGCGTTGATAGCGTTGATGGTATCCCTCGCTGCAGGGGCTATGGGTTTCTGGGGAGGCGGCTCGCTTGCGGACTGTTGTAAGCTTCGAGAAGCATACCCGCGTGAGGTGTCAGAACGTTGTTTTGCGGCACGGTAGAATGTCGATGACTGGCGGTAAGCAGTGCATACCATGCTGTTGAGCTTGTCAAGAGATTGGAGGTCAGAATCTTGTTTTCTGGCAAAGAAAATGGCCCCGGAAGAAGACGAAAGCGTGCGCAATGCGGTAAGCAATGCATATTCCGTTGTGAAATGTTTGGGCGGTCGGAGATAGGCACGGATGGTGCTACGTTGGGCATAGTATACGTGGATTATCTGGGTGATGGAAAGCCGCACAGTGGTCATGGCCCCCAGTGTCGAACTGGTGGAGCCCAAAGTCTCGCTTTGACCGCTGCAGCGAACCCCGATTAGGCTCTTGCTGGACAGTCTGAAACGTCTCTTTCGCGGTCAAACGTAACATCATGTTTACATTCGTACAGTTAAGCCATCAACACCATCATCGATCCAGTCTCCACCTATCTCGTTTGTCTACCAATCACCACCCAGATCCCACCACCCCCGCACTGTCGCCGCCGTGTAACCTCTTCCACCCCCATCATTCGTGCGAGCCACCGAGCGTGCTTGACACGTCACGATCCGCTTCCACTCACCCGTCACGTTTCGTTTGCCTTTTTTGTGTGCCTGATTTAGGAGGCCACCTTCAGGCAGCGAAAGAGGCTGAGACTGCAGATACGGGGCTCGGCATTTGGGAGGGGGTGGAGAAAATCTAGCGAAAGTTAGATTAAGACTTGGGGATCGGCAAGGTGCTGGGATTGTAAGCGCTGTGCAGGTGGTGGGAGGAGGTGGAGAGGCGCGCTGGAAGGCGGTGTTTTGCGTGCGTCTTGGGCAGAGTCAGAAGGGGAGGTTGAATGCCGGTGAAGGGATGCATGGTGCATGGATGATGAGTTGAGATGCATCATGGCATTTGAGAGTATGCCCGATCGCTGTTCGTGCATGTGTTGGAAGTTAAGTCGGTGAGATGGATATTGCAATGTGCTGGTGCGGCTCTGTCTTACTGCACGTGAGCTCTTACATGTGGCCATTGGGTACCGTCGCTGTAGGCCGCCTCGTTCCAACATCACCTCGCTACCATTCGTCAGGCTAAAATGATTTGTTCTGGACTATACATCAACGCAATATGATTTCACCTTCAAACGGTTGCTCCATCAGGATTGCATGAGATTTCCAGTGCATAGCACTCGATAACCTCGTGATGCCGATCCTTCGGAATTGATGCTTTGAATCTGGGTGCTCTTGTGCAGGCTTCGTCCTGTGCAAGAGAAGACAAATCAAGTCTCGCCATGCCTCTTTAACAGTCCTGTCTCCGAAAGCGGCTGGCATACAGTACAATTCCGCTCCGCTGGCAAAGACGTCGATATCAGACGCAGGAGCGTCCAAGTTGAGGCTATGATGCTCTACGAAAGCAATCTTTTTGCTGGATGACTTCTCTTTCCTAGCGAACGTGTTTATAGAAGGAATGTGCTTTGGATTATCGTCTTGTTCTGGCAAGACATCTTCTTGTAAACGCCAGGCATAGGGAACCTGCGAAGGAGGACCGAATTTGCGTAATGCAATCCGACGAAGGTATTGGGGCTTTAGTTGGAGCTGGCCTGCCTTGATGAGGCCGAAAGGGTTCTCTGGATCCTCGAGATCAATTTCGCAGTCCCTCACCTCGAACAGGAGCTGTTTCTGTCGGTCTGTGCCGTAATCTGTGGCCTCTCCATATGTGACTCCATAAGGGCTATCTATAGCTGCCCAGGAGAACGAGGGAGCTCGCAGCTCATCGCGGCACGCGGGGTTTGCAAAGATGCCATCTTGATAATCTTCATTCACTTGCCATAGAAGTTGGCTTTCGAGGTGCTCTCTCCACATGCCAGCCACATAATCACATTTCGTTGCGCGTGAGAACTGTTCAGCGATTCCGGAAAGTGCAATCAACTTGTCTCGAGCAAAGGTTAGGTTTGTACGGGAGTACACCTCCACCACATACTTCCACAGCTCGTATGTTCCCAACTTTGGCAAATTCTTATCCGGATCTGGGAACCCCCTAAGACGGCTTGTGCGTAGTCGGAGACCACGAGCCTCATCGAAGTCTTTTAGGTGACGCTCGTTAATGATGTCACCATGTCTTACTGTGATCGTAGTATAGCCGTTCGGGAACCCTTCAACGTCTTGAAAGCCACCACACTCCCATGCGATCTGGTTATGACAGAAGTGTATAATCCGGGGAGACAACAGTCGCTGTTGAGCTTAGATCATCTGACAAGTATACCTCCATATTACAGGGGGCTTACCTCTTGTTGGACCCAACCACGCGTGTTGACAGGTGCTTGTTCCACTAGCTCAGTCCAGAGTGAAAGATCGATCAGACTGTATCTAGATATCTCGTTGAGGAGTAATTTGGCTCCGTCAGGATTGAGAGGGTCCGTTATTGTGTGATCCAAAATGACCTCGTTCTCCCACAGATGCTCAGGGCGGCGACTTATGAACAGACCATGGTCACCATCCTTCGCAGCGGTGGCTGAGATGTTGAGGAACGACTGTCGATAGACTTCGCCCATCACACGACTTTGCTCTTTCCAGTCTTGCTCTGATGGGTCTTTGGTCCTATCGGTATAGGTAGGGTCCCGTTGTATGATGCAAAGAGAATCTATCCAAATGTATCGGACCTGGTCCAAACGATAGGCAAAAAGCATGGCATCACGAAAAGACTATCACCAATAAGGTTCAATCGTTGGTTTATGTGGGTATGGATGTGAAAAGAAAGACCACGTACCTTGCACAGGTCACGAAGCTCGATTCCCTCTTTTCTGAACTTCTGCTCGGTTCTGCCTGTTAACCTGAGCTGGCCTTCGGCACTCTTAGGCTGGCCCCAGCAGTGGCTCAGTGTTACATAGCGCCCGTTCGCCTTAGCGCCGTCAACCAAATGCACTTTTGTTTGGAGGTCGAGATGCCCCGGCAGGACTTTGAGACCACGAAGGTCCTTGACTCCTTGAACTTCCTTAAGCTTCTTGAGGTCTAGTAGGCGCTTAGGATACCTACATTTAGCATGTCAGTGAACGCACTCCATTGTAAGTTGGTGATCATCTTATGCTATGAGTTCTCGCTATGATCGCTCAGTACTGCTCCGAATACGCACCAGGTCGGATCCGTCCTATCCGAACATGCACATTTCTGATTACACCGCCGTATCCAATTAAAGGCCTTCGCGAAGACTTCATCAGACGACGTATTCGTCGATTTCGGCCGAGAGGCGCTGATATCATAGTCTGCTCGTTTCAGTAACAGAGCATACAAATTAAAGGGTGTAAGATGACTTACGACTAGGCAACATTAGAAACGTCCGCTTATATAGCTTTTCAACATCGAAGTCAAGGCGGAAACCACTGGATCTGGGTTGCCCCTCTGTGAGCTTTTGCAGGTCGTGCTTGAGCCTTTGCAGCTCGTCCTGGTAAGACCCATTACATCTAAGATCCTCTTCTAAGAGTGCGTCAAGGTCGCTTCGTAGCCCCTCAAGTTGCTCCTGTCCACCTTTTGATCCCACTTTCTGCACAGAAGCCAAACGACTATGTGCAATTCCTGTGGCATCGCTCCCTCTGAGCAATTCTTGGTGATGTGCTTGAAGGTTGCGAATTACAGCTCGTACTAATATAGGTCGATCTTTTGAGATATCTTTCCCATCTTGACGGAAGAGCCCGGCCAAGCCAATGCAGATCGTGCAGCCTGCATCGCGGGAAAGCCTCAGGCTGGCCGTGTCCTTGTGATGCTCAAAGGTGGGGTCCAGGGTCCCCGTCCATATGATGCCCTTACCTCCGCGAAGCATGCCGAGGCATATGTTGCAGAGCGTCATCTCCGATAAACTTTGAGTACATTGAACTTGGTTCTTTCCCCGGGGTGTTATGGGGTACAAGCTCTAGTCCGGGAATGTTAAAAAGAATTGTGCAGTAGAGGTTATGGAGCGTCTATGCCATCCGAGGAACGTCCGAATTTAAGCTGGTTCTTTTGGATTAGGTCAAGCAATTTATCTGCGGGACCATGCAGGGTTCCGCCACTTGCTAATCCAATCACATCCTCTGGCGTCCTCACAGGCGGCTAACCACCTAGACAGCCCCACTGCCATGCATCCATCCACTACTGTAAGTTCGCGACTTAGAAGATTTTGTGTTGCGTTTGTCTATATCTCTTGTTATGTGTATTATCGCTCAATACAGAACAGTAAATCTTGAACGCTCTTGTCTCATCAGCGTACTTCTAAGAAAGCTGCAGTAAGTTCGGAGCAACTGCTGATCCAAAAGAAACGCACTAATTTCTTAATCGTAACAACGTGATTATAGGCCCAGAGTTACTTTGCTTACGCTTGCTGAGATCAAAGGTTGACACTATTACCTCAGCTTGACAGAGCAGAAGAACCTCAGGTCTGTGGATCGCCCCAACAATTTAACTGTTACACTCCGTTCCTTCTGATTAGAAATGCACCAAGCAATCAGTAGGATTGCAGTCCTCAAAGTAGCTTTCCGGTACCTAAGTAAGAACTGATGTAGTGCTGTATAGTTTACGTTCTTTGTGCTCCGACGTGCTGTTAATTATATTCTAGTGACCTTCTGGAGGATATCCTCTATTTGCATAGTGGTGAGAGGTTATAAAACCCTATTTGCAGTGTATAGGTTTGCGGGAAGCCCGCCATTGTTTACAACAGTGAATTTCGAGGCATGTGGCGTAGGGTAGAGGTTACACGCCACCAATTAGTCTGGTAGGTGCGACAAGCTCCATGAAAGCCCTTGGGTCGGTCTCTTCGGTGAAGATCTATGGCGCGACTATTCGCGGCGTAAAGGCGTCGAAGTTGCGAATAGTTGGCAACGAGATCGCACGAAGTCGGCAAAACTACTCCGTCGCGGTAGAAGCGCTTCTATTTAGGACATGTGGTATTTTGACTCCGAGTAGAATTGATGTACCGATGCGATTCGGGCATTGGCATAAGGCCAACAACACCCCTGTGGAGCGTCTAAGCGGAGCAACCCACGATCAACATACCTTGAGATTAGACTTGAAGAATTCACAGGCATATCAACAACAGACTAACATATTCCACAATTACACCGTTGCATTCAGAGATTGTTTTATCTTCAAATACTAGGTTGCTCATTCTGATTGACATTAAAGGACTAGAGCTCAAATATGAATAGTGCATGTTCAAACCTGAGTACATACTCTACAGCTAGACCAACTGATAAAGATAGACAACCGATTTTCACAAATGACTTACCCTAATTGTTTTCCAACGCGACAAATTCTTTACCAAGTAGACTTTAATAACTAGATCTTAATGAGCAGTTTTAGAATGATACAAGACTTTATGGAGGATCAGAGTGAAAAGTCTTCAATCATGGCTCAAATGTATAGGAGCACGGCATTCCTACCTCCGGAACGCTGGGGTATGTTTTGAAAGCGCTCAGTCACCGGTGAGGCTAAATTTGATTAGAATAACTTCTATCTCGCCGAGTTTCTCCACTCCTGTGAGGATCAGCTCGCTCGTGAATGAAATTCGACGATATACTTAGGAAGACTCCGTTGACGCGAAGACTTTCCTTCGGACTTTCAGTTTTGCAAGCCGCATTCCTCAGGTTACGTATACATAAAGAGGCTTGAGAACTACGAGCTTAAGACGGAAAGACTAGTCCTACTACTATTTATGTATATTGGGAAGGCGCAAAAAGTGAAACCGAAGCCATTCCCATACGGATCATGGCGAATATGTTGCTAGTGTCCGGTCTTTTAGGCCATGGGAATCAATTACGTGATTTCCTCTCGGTACACTGATATTCGGAGAAAACCAAAAGATCATCCTGAGTTGGGCAGTCAGTGTGTGAATACAGCCAGATGGACCAGTGTAATGTTGCTTGTGCCGAACCTATTCTGCCAAAAGTCTTCGAAAAGTGGGAGGATTGGACAGCCGTTACAGTCCCTAGGTTCTTGGGAGGACGTTATATACGCCATATACAACTGAGGGGGGTTGTGAAGTATTTGGAAAGTTATGTTAGGTTTGGTTCGGAGCATTTTCGTAAAGGACAATATTGAGAGGGAAGTAGCACCTACAGTGTTCTAAGGATGTGGCATTTGTGCTTCTGATTGATGAAACATGCTCGGTTCCAGCAGAGCATCGGAGGGCTAGTAGCATTTGATAAGATATGTTGATTGTTCCCATCCCGAATACTATGAGACAGATACAACGAATTCAGTAGGTATATTCAGGCGTCTCATCCGATGTGTGTAGAATCAATGCAATCCATCCTTACAATTCAACAAGATTAGGGTTAGCACATAAGTAATAAAATAATTGAAGCTCGTGTGAACAACATCGACCAATTTCACGCAAGTAACGAAGCAAGTGACGTCACTTGAGCTACTAACGGTCCGAAATATCCGTTGGAGATGGGAAATGCTTTCTCAGACGCGCTGGTAGAAGGGCGGTACAACCCGGTGTCCCAGAATAATGGCACGGCCATAGCAGTGCTAGAGTAGTGACTCAGAGCACCATACCAAAACTTAAGTCTACACTGAAATCTATGAATTCATAATCACGAGTAGTAGCACGATTGATGTGAACATGATATTACGTGATCCGCGCCCTGCAGGTGGACCTGAGTAACAAGGCGCTCAACGCTGGTTTACTCAATCTCAAGCGGGACTGCTATCGAGCATACGGGCCATGAAAATATCGGTGATGGAATCACTTCGCTAAAGGGCGAGAAGACGCGAATGATATTGCTTACCATGGGACTACGTGGCTCAACTTTGAGAACAGTGCTGACCTTCCTTTCTTCTCTCTCATATAAGAAGATGACCTCGATCGTCACATCGATGCCCATATTGCCATACTTCGCGGCACTAAGACTTGCCTAAATGCCGCGCTCGGCCACTCAACACCTGGCGCCCGTATCTCGACCGGACGATGGCGCTGCTGGGCCTTGCCACTGGCATCGCGCAGTTCATCCAGGGCTTCATAACTGGCCTTCACGGTATGTACTTTGCTTCGACTGCATCGTAACTCCCGCACTAACGCACATGAGAGTCATCGTGCTGTTATCTCGGTCGGTGGGAACGGTGGGGATGGTGCTGAGAGTAATACCGTCGTCGACACCCAAAATGGTGTGAGAGATTGCGTCGGTATTCTGTACAGGAAGAATGGAATCATACGGGGACATGGTGGAGATAAAATGTCACTATCGCGTCGAAGGTAGCTATTGGAGGAGTGAAACGACGATGATTGAATGATGCCCCTCCGACAGTATGTAAGCATGGCATGCATGGTGTGTACGGCGGGGTGAGCGCTGCTGTGGAGTCGAAATCGAGAACAGAGTATTGGATAGTACTTGTTGATACTGGAGAGGAAGAACAGTGTGTGTAGTTTCACTCTTCACATCGAGCCGACTAAACTACGAACTGCTGAGACCAACGCAGGTTCTTTCAGGTCTCCAAACCGGACGTTGATCCACTGAGCTGGCTGGGGAGGGCAAAGATGCAAGGCAGCATTTATCAACAAGCGGTAAGAGCCCTGCAAGCCCAAAAATCCCGGCCTCGAGGGTTGCCGGGATCCTCAAAGTAGGAGCGAAAGGTACAATTAAGTGCAGCAATGCGTTGCTTGTTTCAGTCCGAGGTCGAGCTGCAGGGGCATGTCCTGCAGGCTGACGACCGGCATCGCATGTCCCCTGTTGATGACCTTACCGTCCCAGGTCGCGATGGCGATGAACTCGAATCTTGGCTGGCACGCAGTAATATCGCGCGAGATCAATGCCTCTAGTGGCCTAAGCCAATATGGTAATGCATGTGTCCGGGGTCGCACGGAATACGAACTGTGGTTCGCCTGACACCGGAAGTGATCGCTGTGATTCGTCTGTCTAGTTTGATGTGTATTTACAGGAAGCGAGTTTTCAAGGTGTTGCAGGGCCGGCAGGCGTAAGGTCTCCAACCAACTGTCCGGTCCGGTCCGTGTCCATCTCGCTAGGGCAATTTCACTGCACAGGGCCGTCGCGTGCGCTGGTCACCAGGCCTCCAACGGATTCAATCCCTCGTCGTCAGGTGCAGGATGTGAGTGCGACGGGCCCGCCGCGACGACATGGCACTGCACTAGTGTGATACGCTGCCGTACCTGCGTTAGTCCAGGCTGGTCGTCGTCGCTGCTCTGCGACATTCGATTCGCAGATGCTACATGGCGAGCGGGCGTGGAGGACAAGTCCGGCGGCGAGAGATTACCAGCGCAATGCTACCGCCCCTGTCAGGGAGGATGATGAGCCTGATCTGATTGGAGGCCACTAGCGGGATCGACAGGTAAATCAACTTGACCACGCACCGGTGCGGTTGACGGCAGCTAAACGGCGCTCGAGCCAGCCTGTCCAAACGTCATCAGACGGTGTGCAACGGCCGCTTGAATCTGCTCACGCTGCTCTTTTGCATTTCCGAATGCTGTTCCGAACTTTTTTGCTGTGAACGACAGCGCCCTGAGGCATGAGCCGCGGACGGACTCATCAAAGTCAACTTTTCATCGAGGGCATAGCCAGTATACGGAAGAATCGAGAATAAGCCGCGCGAGGCTCAATTTGCTGTGCGGCGTAGCTGACGACAAGTTTAGTCTATTCAAAGTTCCTAGAGAAACTGACGAGATCGGTGTGGTGGCCGGGAACCTGCGCTCGAGCCACCCTCGAGTTTACGCCGGGAATTGCAACCCGAGCCAGGGGTCTGCTTCACAGTGTTGACCCGAATCCGCCTTTAACATCGTCCCTTCCCCTCTCTCTCCTCCAGCCCTCTCGATCATACTGCATCTTCACTAAATTTTACTGATATCTTCATTCCACTTCTCACCCGTGAGAGCTCAGCTGTCACCCAGAGCACTTCCTCGCATCATTGCACCCAACCAATCATTGCACCTTGATCCGCCTCACCAAATCCCCTTCATCATCTCCCGTCTCCAAATGACCATCCCCGCGTATCCTGTTGAGGGCCATCCCACGCCCTGTCCTAGCACTGGATTACAGCCTCGCCTCCAGGAACACCAGAAGACGACCATCAGCATGTTCACTGAGAACGGCATTGCCCCAGAGCGCATCGTCTTAGCCACTGAATGTTTAGAGAATGGCGTTCAGACTCTCCTTGAAGAAGCTGGACGCATGGTTGTTGTCGCCGATGCGTACCAAGAGCTATATGGCATCGATGCTACGGCCCTCACGCACATGTACAAGAAGCACGGCCTTGACGCCATGAGCGTCTATGTGAATGGACTCGTGCAGATCTCGCGACAAGGATTGTTCCAATCCAATCAAGATGACGGTCCGTCAACGAAGCTGTTCACCGTCATACTCAACTTACACGCTCACAGGGAACGGGATGACGCCAGCCGATTCAACCACAGAAGACGAACAGGTGATCATTCCCCCTATGGGAAAGAAGGCAAAGCATCTAGCCACAACCGCGGGCAAGAGGCTGAGACCCGATCCTGTCCGAGCTAAGAAGACCCTACCCTTGTCCAGACCGATAGACTTGGCACAAAGTCAGCCTTTCGGCAAGCGACCCGCATCCACGATTGTTCCAGTCAGGACATTCGTACCATCTCCCGGCTCCACAGGGCAAAGGCGGGTCGTCGCGCACATTTGCTTACCGCGCTGCCCTAAATACATGAAGAAGCAAGCCTTTATCAACCATGCTGCGCTCAAACACAAGATCAACATGCCTAACGAAGTGCACGCAATCACTTGCTGCGAGGAGATTTACGGAGATGATTCAGCCTATCTCGATCATCAATGGATGCAGCATTCGGTATTATTGCCCTCAGAGGGCAACCAGGTTGTTGTGACGACTCCCGAAGACCCGGACACGCCATCTTCGCTTTCATCAACTCCTGCCAGCGAGTCCGGGACTGCAGAATGCTAGATGCAGGGATGACTTGGCAACAACCTTTGACCATATCATTATCCCTTCAACACGAATGTCACAGCGACTCCTCCGTTGTCCGGTATACCCTTTGTACCAACCACATCCGGCGCACTGTATAACCCTTCACCTATCTCTTATACCTTTCTCCCTGTACAGTGCCTCGTCAGAAGTTCGGGTAGTATGAACGGCCCCACGATGGGCAACGCAGTGCACCAGCTTTTGAGATCCTTCCATCTCTCGCTTCGTATGTTTTAGGTACAACTTCATTCTTCTTTGTCTACATTTATCTTTATTGTATCTCGTTGAGCGTTCTAGCAGTATATTTATGACTCACCCCTATGAGCATCGATCGGCAAGAGGTGGAAAATGCATAACGGTGTTTTGGCTTAAGCTGGGTTTTGATTTCGGGCATTGCGTGTTGGTAAGACCAGACGGTGCATTATCCTGGTCGGACTGGGCTCACACGTTTCATTGGGTGGATTGGGTGTTCTGGAGCACATGTTTGTACGGACTAATGTGGTTTTGAAACGAATTTGTAAGAAGATCTGGGCCACGTAGTTATCATGTCCAAAATGATTCGTCGTTTCGCGTCTGGTAGTGCAAAGGCTGGTGTAGGCCGCAAACTGTGGCTTGTGTTGCACGGCTATGATAGATCAGGTTTTCTCGAACATGACATTCGTAATCCGTTAACCGTCCTGTCTAAGATAGGTCCATCATCCCAAACAGCCCTTTGCTGCACAAATGGTTAATAAATTTGATTGCAATATTCCTGATTTCGGAAACGCAACATTGTTACAGAAGATATCTTTTCTGATCGTGCTGCGCTTACACACATATAGCCCCATATACAGCCCCACACTCTTTCAGCCGATATAGCCCCAAATCCTATAATAATCTCAGTATTGACCATCCGAGGCCCTCTCCACGTAAACTCATAGTTTTGCACGCACATTAAGTAGTCATTTTTCAATTTTAACTTCGTTTTTCAACCTGCCCCTGCCCGTAGCTTTCCGCCACTTGCTCTACCCTACCCTTTCCGGTACACCACGCCTTCACACTGATCTGTGCTGATCCTAGCGTGCACCCTAGATTCCCAATCTCCTATATAAACCCGTACGCCCTCACTCTATAGTTGTTTTTGGACACAGCTCTTCTTGCGATCCCAAGCATAACGACTACTCTCTACATCACTCGAGAACATACCTCCAATCCACACTTCCTTCATCAAGATGAAGTTCACCACCACCATCATCACTGTCGCCACTCTCTTGGTCGCCACGGTGTCCGCCGCTCCCACTCCTCAATTCGGCGGCTCCATCGAGGACCGTCAGTTCGGTGATGGTACCAAGGTCGGCGACAAGCGCGCTGCGTAAGTCCATCTTCCCCTACACAGCCACTTGTGAACATTACTTACATACTACTCCAGTCAATTCGGTGGCCAGATCCAGGACGACAAGAAGCACAAGCTCGACGGCGCCCTCTTCTCTCCTTCCGTTCCGGCTAAGCCCATCGTCGAGCGTCAGATCGGCGGCTCGACGGACAAGCGCCAGTTCGGCGGCTCCGTCGAGGATCGCCAGTGGAGTGTTTCGTCCCATTAGGCGTTCGGGCAGCGGTATGACGGTTGCATGAAGGGCAGACATGTCAGGAATGAACGGCTTATCTAGACGGTATGGGATCTGATACATTGTGGCCTGTGATAGACCATTTTGTAGAATTGAATACGAATCAAACACACGGAATCTGATTAACCAAGTTGCAAGTGACGAAGTGCTGGTGATATGCTTTGTACGGCCGTTACGTGCGCGATAGTGCTAGAAACGCTGTAATGACAACGATGCTAGGAAAAAAACATTAAGACATCTACAGATAATGAGCGGGGTGAAAGCGCGTATATACATGAGTGTGTGGAGAGGTCCTGTCCGAAGCATCTCCATGCAGTAGAAGCGGAGTCGTGGATGATATTCATCCTATGTCGTGGACCTATCCTCCTCACACGGTTTCGGATGCGTTTCGATGTGATCGTCAATGATTCTTCGCCATACCCTTGCTGTAAAAGGGGCTATTTTTGACCTTCTCCCAATCATGCAGTAGGGCGGTGTTCAGGGTGCAACTGCGAACTTCGTCTCCCGCACGTTTGATCATCTCCTCTTCAAAGTCGATGATTGCTTGCTTTCTGTCTGCGCCTTGCTGGATCTTGACAAGTGCATCGCGAAGATTTCCGGCATCTGTGAGTGAGTGATTGAGGCCTTGGCCACGTTGGTAGGTCATTGGGTGGGCGGCATCGCCAACCAAGGTGATGAGGCCGTGGTGGTCTGGAGATGTTAGTGAATTTCAGATCAGGCGGACGTTGAGAGAAGACATAAAGACACTTACTGTCCCACCGATGGCTCTCGTGGCCAGGATCCCACTCTGTCATGCCCATGTACCATACTCCAGCGTTGTCGGGCGCCCACTCATACGCACTTTTCCAGGGGTCACAGAACTTCTTTGCAAAGTCCTTCGCCTGTGCCAGACGCTGAGCATCGGTCCAATGAGCAGTAGCTTCCTGCTCTTCCAGGCTGCTTCGCCAGGAGATATAGAACTTGAAAGTCCAGGTGGTCGGATCGTCGGGGTCTTCGACAGACTGCGTGGCGAAGAAACCCATGAAATTGTCAGGATGTGCAGTAGCAAGATACAGAGAATGGAAACTTCGCAGGAAGAGGGCCTGCTCTTTAGGGTATCTGCATTCTATAAAGGTGGCGCAGTAGGGGATCCTGTTGATTTTACCCAGTTCAGGTCCCAGGAGGCACTGACGAGTTGTCGAGCGAGAACCATCGGCGCCGACTAGGATGCTGCCGGTGGCGCTCGTCCCATCGGTGAAGTGTGCCATGACCGATTTTCCGTCTTCGGCGAATGAGACGTTCGCAAGACGTTTCTCGTAGCGGACATCCAGCTCTTCAGAGAGAAGCTGCCTCAGCTTGCTCCTGCGCAGGCGATAGAAGTTACTTATGGGAAAGGCTGCAATGGTGTTGCCATTGTCCCCCTGAACGAACTTCAAGGTGTCGGGGTCTTTTGGCGGCTCAGAGGGGTCGGCATGTACTTGTTGGATGCGCGGCCACCACTCATCTGGCATGAGGCTCTTGAGCACTGGCGCACCCCAATGCAAGCCCATGCTCCAATCGCGCTCGCCGACAGCGGGAGCGTTCTTCTCGAAGACGATGCATCTGATCCCCTCCTGCTTTGGTCAGCGGTGTGACTGTGGCAGACGGATGTGCATAAGCCACGACAGGCCGGATCTGCCCAAACGTATCACAGCAGAACGGGTTGCGCCCGCGTGGCACAGCTGGGGGCCCTGCGTACCTTTCGAAGGCCCTGAGCAAGCGCAAGGCCAGTACTGCCTGCAAATCAGGTGAGACAAGGGTACGAGTAAGCACGCGCATTGGTGAGCCTATTTACCGGAACCGACGACCAGCACGGGCAGCTCGTTTGCTACGCCGTTGCTTGCGGCGGCCATCTGGGACGTCTGCAGTGGCGTCATAGAACGGAATGGCGGAACGGACCGTACCAGTGTCTGGCAGCAGACGACGTTGGACTCTGCCAAGACGCCTTGCGCAGTGCATGCCTGGCAGAGCGGCAGCATGCTCCCACCTCCAGCCCTGCCGCGGCCACGACTCCACTTGCACGTGGGAGCATCGCAAGCAGCGCGTCTAATTACGGCGCGCTGCGTATTGCGTGCCCTCCGCGGAGCCCCCGCCGCGCGCTCATTCGCCCAGGGTGGGTGCCGGGCCGCGGCCTTGCCATCCGCACGTCTCGCGGCTGGCTGTGCCGTGGGGCCTTGTACGCGACCATGTAGAGCGCCTCCGGCCGCTGCCCACCAACAAAGCACCCAATATCCCCCAGGAAATCCGACCGCCCGGCTCCACCGCGCGCCGGCGATGTGACTTGCGGGTCGCGTCAGGCCTCTGTCCTCGTCTCCTCCCTGCGCCCGCCGACGACTCGCCGTGACCCATGGCTGACTCTCAAGCCCCCAAGAACGCCGATGCGTTTAGCCTGCACTCGACGGGACACGACAGCGCCATCCAGGTCAACGACCACCAGGAGCCGCATGCTACCCCGCCTCCGCCGCCGCCGCCGCCCCCGGTCTTCCACGACGATGCTGCTGCTGCTCCGACGCAGCCGCACAACGACCATGATGCCGAAGAAGACGACGGCCCGGACGAGTACGTGTCCGACTCGGGTTTCGACAGTGAGAGCCTGATCGGCGACGAGACCGATACGCTGGCCTCGTCGATAATGCACTATCGCATGGAGAACGGGAGACAATATCACGCCTACCGCGACGGCGCATACTGGGGCCCCAACGACGAAGTGGCCAAGGAGATCCTTGACTTTGCCCACCACATGTATTTCCTGACCCTCGACAAGAAACTGCATCTCGCGCCCATATCCGACCCGCAGCGCATTCTAGATGCAGGCACAGGCACTGGCATTTGGGCCATTGACATGGCTGGTATGTCTCGCACGAAACAACCTAGGCGCACGTACTGATCCAAGCAGATCAATACCCCTCCGCGACCGTCGTTGGCACAGACCTCTCTCCCATACAGCCCGAATGGGTTCCGCCGAACTGCATGTTTGAGATTGACGACGTAACGCTCGACTGGACGTTCCCTCCTAATCACTTCGACTTTGTTCACGTACGCGAACTCTTCGGTTGCGTCCCCGACTGGGACTTCTTCTTTGCGCAAGCATACGATCACATCGCGCCGGGGGGCTGGATAGAAATCGTCGAGCACGGCGTACATCCACGATGCGACGATGGCACTATGGGCGAAGACCACTTCTTCCACACCTGGGGAAGGACAGTTATCGGGATGAGCGAGAAGTGGGGCAAGGGCTTCACCATTTGGGAAGAAGCAAAGGAGAGACTGGAGAAAGCTGGCTTCGTCGATGTCACCGAAGTCACCTACAAGTGGCCCATGAACGGATGGCCTGAGGACAGGAAGCTAAAAGACATTGGTCGCTGGAACCAGCTGCGGCTCCACGAAGGCGTCGAGAGCTTCATGCTCCGACTGCTTACACAAATTGGCGGAGTGAGTGGTTTCGATCGTCTTACAGCAACATTTCACTAACGAATACAGTGGTCTGTGGCCCGCGCCCAGCTCTTCCTCGCGCAACTGCGGCAGGAACTCAAGAACTACAAAGTTCACGCGTACCTCCCTGGCACGGTGGTCTACGGCCGGAAACCATTACGAAGTACATGATGTCTCTCCCCCTTCCTCTCTTTCCTCCGATTCCTCATCTCCGTATTTTCAGCATTGAGTGGAGGGTTGATACCCGTGTCTGGAGTTTCCGCAGCGCGTACTGTGTGTGCCCAGGGCGCGTCTTGGATATGTCACACCGTTTGTTTGCACCTTTCTTGTATTGACATTCCCTTTTGTTCTTTGTCCTATCTATGTTGGAGCTTCATGTATAATGTCTTTTCGGTCACGCTTGCCCCTAGTGCCTACCTGGCACGACATATGTCTTGACAGGAAAGAGCCTCTATCCACGAGTGTTTGAGTAGCGACAAAATTTATTGACACATACCGCACCGACTATTTCCCACCGCTCCAACTCTATTTTTTAGCATTGACAAATTTAGCGCACAACAGCTCTTTCATGGAAGTTCTTTGCCCAGTCAAAACTTGCGGATCTCTCGGACCGACTTGAGATGGTTTCCCTCATTTCAACACAATGACTCCCTATAAGCTTGTCGAAGCTATGTCAAAGGGGAAGCTGTTTCCGCGGAGCAATCGAACAAAGCATGACTTGGATGTGCGCATTAGGAAGTTGAACTGGGTTTCGAAGCCGGGATGTTTTCCCCTCAGCCAGTCGACCCCACGTTGTGATCAGCCGGCGCGATCTTCTTGATCGACCCCGCCGGCATGTAGCCTCGAAAGGGCGACAACCTCCGCATAGCGCAAGTCGAAATGCCGCGGCTCGTAGCAAATGCAATCTAGACGACACGACGTATGCAGTACGGAAGACCGCAGGCGCGGCGAAAGTAGCGGTTCGTTAGGGAGACCATTCTCTGCCTTCCTCATTCAGCCCATTAAGTCCGAGCGTTTTCACGAACAGAAACAACGTATGGTAGCACATGGCAGTCATGATAGCTTTAACTAGGTCGATTATGGCCCAACGTCCGGCGAAGTCAACGTGAGGACAACCATAAGAAGACCCCAAGCCCCATCGCCAGAGGTATCGACAGCATCAGCAGTAGCAGCAGCAATCCACTCTCTCATTCCGGTTTTTGAACTCCACTCACTTCGCCATGTATACTTCAAGCCTTCTCACCCTCGGGCTTGCAACCCTCGCTTCCGCTGCTCCTACCTGGCACTCGCTGTTCGGCCGCCAAACGACCTGCGTCACTGGCAACGCCGTATACATCATATCCGCCCGCGGCTCTACCCAAGCTGCCGGCGAAGGATCCCTCTCAACCGTCTCCACCCTGATCAAGAACGCCCTCCCAGGCTCCGTCTCAGTCGGTCTTGACTATCCCGCCACCCTAGACAACTACGAATCCTCGGAAAACACCGGTGTCGTGAACCTCAAGAAGGCCGTCACCGCCTACGCCACATCATGTCCCTCCTCCAAGATTGTTCTACTCGGCTACTCCCAGGGTGGCCAAGTCGTCGGCGATGCCCTCGGCGGCGCGAGCTTCTCCTCCGAGGCAGCTTTGTCGACTACGTATACCAAGAACATTGTCGCTGCCGTGAGCTTCGCATCTCCAGCCCACGTCGCGGGCAAGTCGTACAACGCTGGAACTAGCACCAAGAGTGGTATCTACAAGAGAGCTAACACTGCTACGTTGGATACGTATGCGAGCCGCCTCGACGACATCTGTGACTCGAATGACTTGTTCTGTGACAGTGGAAGCAGCTTGACACCGCATACTCAGGTTGTGAGCAAGTACGCGTCGGCCGCGTCGAGCTTCGTTGTTGCGAAGGCGAAGGCATGAGGCTTCGGTGAGGGAATTGAGGTTGCCTCCTGAGAATTCGTGCACGGGGTGATCGTAGGTCGATTTGGCGGTCTTCTTGCTTCGTCAATGTGATTAATATCTTCCCTATTCGTACAAGAAACTGAAGTCCACCTGCTCTATATACTCCACTATAAAGACTCCTCCACCACTTGATGATGGCTTTGTAACCTGTGTCACAAAACTTTGACCAGTCTGTGTGTTATCGGTGCCTTGCAAAAGTTCGTGTGCCACCTTCTCATGCAATTAAACCTACTCATAGCATTTCAGCCAATCTGTGTACTATAAGAGGTTGCCTATTAGCTGAGTTCTGTTGAATATGGTTTTTGGGCCTGGTAGGCGTTAAAACTGGGCACTAAGCTGTTAGATTTAGAGTACTAGAGTGAATAAGTCGATGTCTAGCCTCCTATAGTATACAGATTAGCTGAAATGCTATGCGTAGGTTTTAATTACACGGAAAGGGCATAGAAACTTTTGAAAGGCACAATATACGAGGCTGATCATTACACACAATCTGTTGTATGAGGCATGGTAGACGTCAGAATAGGGCCCTAAGCTGTTGAAACGTCAGACAAGCCAACAATGAGCCGCTTATGGTACATAGATTGGCTGAGGGCTGTGAGATCATATCCAGAGCCATAACAGGGCGGAGAGCGCACGTTTATCAAGCAACCAATACCCAGTGTGCGCCTTTCAACGACGATATGTCTTATGATCATATGGAAATTCTTCCGCACAGTAGGGGGATACGAAGTGTGAACATCAGGACTCCCAAGTACGCGCTTGCACTGGATTACAGCAAGACTTGGTGGTCACAATGGCGTGGCTTACTGGATGTAGTAGTTGCTCTTCGGTCAGGGAGCTTCTGAACATAATGTTTACATGTTCATAGAGCACCACTTTGTTCCGCGCTACAGCACCCACTACGTCAGCTACAAGACTTCGTCACTGTGGTGGCATAAGCCTGGGCCTTCGGGGTCTGGGCCGAGTCTCCCAAAAGCCCCAAGATTATACCGCCTGCGTAGCCCCACATATCCTTGGTTCGGGTCGCAAATACTTCCCTTCCTAGACTGGAATTAATAGGAGTGGTGGCCATGATGTGAGCATCGCGGTTTCTAAACTTCATGGAGAATGCTCTAGCTTTCTCATTTCCCCCCGCAATCCACCGCCGAATCATCGACTTTCCATGGAATCGAATTGATTAGTCTTTCTTATCTCGGATCAATCACACTGGTCCTGCACTCCCAAGATTTGACTAGCGTAGAAGAGTTCGACCTTGATTCAAGTACGTTTAACATGGACTTATCGAGGAAATGGCAACCACAGGGGCAATTCGAGTCGTGTCCGGACAGTTCCATGTGGCAAAATATGTCATGTATTGGGAGCTGTTGACGCCACGCCCGCGTATTAAGATGTGGTGTGGATGTTGTGGAGGAGAATGGCTATGGGGTCATTGAGGTCAATCGAGATACCCTCGTCCAGGCTAGAGATTGCAGTGCATGGTTCGTTTTTTTTTTTTTTGCGAACCGCGCGACAGCAACTATTGGGCAAATAATAGGCAACCATACGCGAACCTTCAACGCCAACACATGAAGTGGTAAGATATCGTGCAGAAGATAGAGGTATACTAGCGAGTAGGATTGTAAAAAGTCTCCGCGATAGTCATGAAGCTCCCTCCTATCTGTACTTTTGATCTCTAATAGTGATGTACTGCCCTTAAATTGACTTTTCTAAGGTCCAGACTACGGAAAGTCTTTTTGAACATGTTCTTCCGATCGTTTGGAAATCACGCATCCCGGTTTCCGCAGAACAATTATACGATTAGCGTGTTTCAGACCTTGTGTTTCTTGGTGGTCGCAATTGGTTATAACTGGTCTTGACATGACTCAACGCGGTTTCATCGACACATCGCCGTTGCCGTGCACATATAGAAGGTGGTGGGCATCGGAAGAATTTGTTGCGTACCACGATGTCATGTATCCCAACTCTTGCAGAGTATCACACACCGGATCTGCCCGTTCTTCAGAAACTACTCAAGTGACATGTAGTCATGAGTAGCTCGTGATAATCTAAGATCCTGGGCAAGATTGGATTGGCACGGCCGGAAGCGACTGCGCACATAGATCTTCACAGATCTAGATCCACACGTGCAAACGACGCGCATCACAAGATAATTGGAGGTTCCCGTCTTCCGCGAGAATTGTTCCACACTGGCCTGCGCATATGAAAATCTGGAATGTGCCACAACACACATTCCACATGTGGGCTAGCGTACGCGATCGCACTTGCCCGTTGTGAGATGTGCATCAACTCTGGTCTTCGGCTCGTGCCGTCAATAAGGAAAACAATCTCGACACGAAGTTTGGTCGCAATTATCGGGGGTAGCGAGCGTTTACTTATCCTGACTGAGTGGCGCTTTTCCACTTGGTGGCGTGCGATGTGGTCTCGCCAGCCTCAGCGCAACGTCTTCGGCACCGCCCGCAATACGAACTGTTGGCAAGGCAGGGCGGTGGATCCGCCATCACTATACTGGGCTGAGCGCTTCCAGCCGGGTGGCAGTATGACAAGACCTTGGCTATATGTTCAGCTGGATTGGTTCGGCTGGCTGTTCGGCGCGGGTCGCCCTTCACAGTTGACGAACATGTCGACACCGTACGCTTCGTCACAACAGAACTGTGTATAAGTAAACACGCGGAAGATGTCCAGAAAAAGAAGGGATCGCGAGGACGGAGGACTTCCCGTCTGTCGTGGAACTGGAACCCCCTCGAACGGCTAGCTCTTGCATCGTGACCATGTGCCGCACACGTCCTGCCGCGTCCTCGGGTTGTTGGCGATGCAAGGGGACCAGACGCGAGGAGGGACGAGGGAACAAACGAGCGGAGGCGGGTCCGACTCTGATGGAATACCTAGGTACCGAGCCGTGTACAGGTCTGGGAGGCTCGAAGCAACACAAGCCATCGACAAGTGCCAGTAAGTAAGATCAGCCAGGGGTCTCAAGGCGGGTAAACACGCTGTCTTCTTAACGCCGCCGTCTTCAATGTCGTCGTCGATGCCACAGTATTGGGATGCCTGGCAATGACGCGTCTGTGCTGGGCCATGCAGCCTCGACAACCGTCACACATGTCACAAGGCTCGCCCCTGAGTCGCGTCTTCGATTGCCTCCCCGAGACAGCGCCCGTCACCAGGACCAAAAGGAGGATGGCTCCGCAAGGCTACCGGCCATGGCGAGGATACCGGTGCAAGTCAGGAGTGAAGCTAGCGGACGCTTGCAGTGGAACCATCGTTCTGTGCCTATCAACGCAGCCTTTTCCGTCGGGGCACCACAGGCTCGGATCATGAGGAGCCGGCGCGGCAGGCTTCCAGGGAGCCCTTGCTGTTCTCCGTATCACCAGATTGGTTGAAGCTGGGCTGCTGGGGGCCGTCGGGCAAGGAGAATTGTTGCTGCATCGGGGCACGCAGGCGATTTTCTTGCTCGTATGGAAGGTTTCAGGTTCTTCTCGAAGAAGCTAATCGGACAAGTAAGGTACGGCGACATTCTGGGGATAGCGAGAGGACTGAGCGTCGTGGGCAGAGCAGCGAGTGGTGCTGGTGGCTAGTCGGAGTCCGATGACTGCATGGGGCGTGCATAGGCGCCATGAGGCCGGGGGCGACGTGCGCAACGTTCAACGAACCATGGGGGCTGGCCCAGAGTGAGATTCGTCACGGTCCACTGTGCCATCTGCCAGCCAGCCTGCCGTTATGGGCTTACGCTGCACGTGACCGCGCTCGCAAATGGACTGTTATGCGAAGATGCGTTGTTCATGCTGCATGGAAACCGGTCGCCGGAACCACCCACTGTCGAGGAGGCATATTGGAGGGCTAAGCATAGCAGCATTCCGCGCTGGATAAATTGTATCAATGTAACTGTCCACGCGCGCAACAATCTACAGCTGCCGTGGGGGGCATAGCGGCCCTGGGCTCAGGTCGCCTGGGGACACGGTGCAGGGATCCGTTGATTACGGACATGGAGTCGTCCCTAGTCCCCTTCGCTGCACTGGCGGGCGGCATGGGCTGCCTGTAGCTGACTTCAGCCCAGTTGTCCTGTCCTGCTGCCCTCATGCACCCTTGAGTGTGTGTGCCATGTAAGCTGCGCGCCTGCACCTCCGCTCTGACGCCTGTGCCTGACTCTGCCTCTGCCTGCCTGCCAGCACCCCTTCCTCTCCTACACCTCGCACCCGCTATCCATCACACGCAAACCTCGCCTTGACACTCGCTCACACATGCCCGCAATGATGGGCCAGATGGAGGTCATGACTCGCGAGCACATGGAGATGCTGCGGAGCTCTGCCTTTGAGAGCGAGCACGCACAGCTCTACGACACGTCCTACATGCAGCACGAAGCCGCCGCCCTCGCCCTGGAGCAGGAGATCGAGCACTCGCTGGTCAGCATCTCCCCGGACGAGAACTCAGACGAGTACCGCCGCATCGCGCGCACCCAGATCATGTTCCACCGCGAGCGGCAACGGGCGCTTAAGCCGCACCTGGAGAGCGGCAGCGGCTTCGAGGACGAGGACGGCAACGAGTGCGTCTTCGTGCCCGCCCCAAACCACTGGGGTGCGAATGGCGACCTGGACGAGGAGAGCGGCAGCTTGTCGTCGGTACGTCTTAGTGCGGGTCTTTGTTGATCTTGGTTTGGTGGGGAGCGCTTCCAACGGCCCGTCGCTAACGCCCGCCTAGGTGCACAACCTCCTCACATGGCAGGCCAACTACTCGCCCATGTCCTACACACCGCTTTACGAGGAGATGCCCTCGCCGGATATCCCCTTCTATACTATGCTCGACCCCTCACAGCCGCCCATCACCTACCATCTCCACCGGACCCGCGAATGGACCACCTCGGCATCCCGCAAGTTCATCTATACGGCACGAGAATTCTCCGACAGGTATTCACTGTACAGACTAGAAGCCGAGTCACACCGCGGTGACAACCAGGTCACTTCAGCCAGCTTTTTCCGTGTTGCCGAATACCCGCAGTCCTGCATTGACATCTTACTATCAGGCATCGACAAGCTCGATGCTAAAGCCGCCTACAAGTCACGATGCATCCACCTCCGAGGCCCGTTTGCCACACCGATCAAGGAATACCCCGATAGGCAGAACAAGATCCCGTGGTCACCTCGGCGGTTCCAATATGGTGGCCGGAAGTTCGTGTGGAAGCCTGGTGACCCGCACGACGATGTGATGCCCGAGACGCTTTATGAGTACAAAAAGGATTTTGTCAAGCCCGGCAGCCGAAGCGGAAAAAAGGTCGATGATGCAGCACCAACAAAGCTAGTCTGGGGCGAGAAGAAGCGGAAGGGCAAAGTCGAGAGTTATACGATTCATTTCGCGGGCGGCGTGGATCAGGTCTTCCGAGAACTCCTCCTGGCAAGCCAAATGGCGCGACAGGTATGCTTATTCACAGCGATGGAGTGAAGAAGCGATCAAAAACAAGGAGTTGAGTGTTGGTGGTGGCGGGACTTCGAGACGATGTATTATTTTCCATTACATTACAGCGACTACTGATTTCTTTGGCTGGAACTATTACGATTACGGATAACGGCATAGGGACGATATGACCCCGGCATTCATGGATACCATTTCTGGCGTTTTTGGAATTACCACAGCGCGAGGAACACACCCCCAGTACTCCGCTCTCTTTTCGTTTACATCTCAGGAAGGAACACCTGAGGCCGGGTCCACGGCGGATCTTCTCGTCAAAATATTTACTATACTTTTAGTTCTGCGAGCCTACTTCTACTTCTGATATAGATTTACGCTTCGCTGAATCAAATACTGCCATGTCATACTACCACATATAACATCTTCCTCGTCCATTCCTTCAATCTAGTCAGACATATCCGCTTCACGCTCCAACTGCATCCCACGCACTCAGCGGATCCGCCCAAATTTCCCAATGCCCAACCCTCCCTTCTGCATCAAAGTCACTAAGCCTATAGATAAACTGTTCGTCCCACCCCTTCCCAGTCTTCTTACTCTTGAAATGCCCCTTCCCCACCACACTCACCATGCCTGCCTCTGCGTCCACAATGAATCCTTCAGGGCCCGGAACCGCATCTTCGGGCAGCTGCATCTCGAGCACTTCGCCGAGGGATGTGAAATATTCCAGACAGCCTTCACGCCCCTGGAAGGTCTTGCCCAGGAATGGCAACCGGGTTTGCGCCCAGGCAGGTCCGTGCTCTGTGATCCTGGGCGATGAGGTGAAGTACGTGGAGAGGAGTTCCGGAGGGGCAGGCGGGGACAGCAGCGCGGTGCAGAACGCGTGGGCGCCTTTGCGGAGGGTTGTGGAGGTGGGTTTCTCCGTCTGCTGCTGGCCTGATGACATCGTTGCGCTGCGTTCTAGATTGCGGAATCAAGGAAGCCTGGGTCGAAGGTAGGGCGGCCTGCCGGGAGGAACCGGATACGATACGCCGGAAGGGACTGGTTTGCTGGACTTGCGCGTGCTGTGCGTCCTGGAGTGATGGACTAGCGGTTCTGGGATCCCGCCTGTGTGGGCTGGAACCCGGTGGGCCGAGGGGCAGCGCGTGATTGGGGATGTAGGGTGTAGTGTGGGGGCCAAGCTGAGTTGCTGGGTGGGCCTGGCGGCGGGTGGCTTGTAGACGTTGGCCCGTTAAGGCTGCGATTGGGTTGAGGGGAATTGCGTGGCGTCCAGGGATGGGCCTGGCGTAGCGTAAGGCTGGGATGTGTAAGATGTAAGTAAGATTTTGGGCTGCGAGCTGGAGGGTTGTGGGAGCGATTGACGTGATGGGCGCAGAGCGTGTGGGCTGTAGGGATTCGCGGCTGTAGCGGGTGAGCAGAGTATTCGACAAACCGGCACGTGCGAAGAGGCTGATATCGGGATCGAGCGGTTGTCAGTGCAGATGTTCGGTGAGGATGGAGTTTTGTAGCTGCAACATAGGCGACTAGTTACGTCACGCTTAGTGAGATCTTACCCGACTTTCGGTAGATGTGCCGCGAGTCATCGTAGCAACTCTAGAATCGTTGTAGGTGAAGAACATTCTATCGGCTGGACCGTTGAGATGGGTCATGTCGTGTCCACAAATCTGCAGTCATCAACGCCACGACGCCACGACAAAAAGAACGGCCACGACAAAAAGAACGTCCACGATGTACATCTGAACTCAAAAGCAACCTACAAGCTCTTGCAAGTTGAAAACCAACATTCTTAGCCGTCCTCAGCCGCGCGGAACTCTTACCCTTAGCCGCAACGTGACTTTACCCGCAGAGCATGAGCAGAAACACCCACTTGTCAATATTCCACAACATGCTCGACAAATACCGCGGCCTCAAGTGTCATGGTGATTCTAAATCGTTCGTTCCCAAATGGGAGCATGAACGCTCACGCTATATACAGCGCTCTGTTTTCTGCTCGGAGTGCATTTCAGGTCCGATGGTTTAGGTCTCTTCAACCGCCCGAGCGATCCGTTTGCTAGTTGTTCACTCGAATAGGCCACGATTTCAAGAAGATTTCGCTCGAATGGCATTGCGCACCCGCGTGAAGCAGCTTGTCAGCCAACTCGATTACCCAAAACTCTAGGGACCTCTGCTCCGCAATCTCTACTCTGCCTAACTCGACCTTGAACGAAGTAATTCGCTCAAAGGAACTTGCAGACACACACCTCGACCTCGAATGGACTACTACCAATGCGCGAAGATTGATTTGCACGACGAGCTCACGCGGCGTGGATTCCGGGCCTATGGCGACCAAGACGAGGCCGCCGAGCGCCTGATGAAAGACGACGACCAGCGCGGCAGCTTGGCTACACAGGTAGACATGGTTAGCGAAATGTCGAACGCGGTGTACACGTGGAAGGTGAGCCCCGAATATGGCAAGACGTGCCCAGCAAGCATGCTTGTCAACGAACGTAGGTCTATCCTGATGTTTCGCTCTCATGTCATTGCTGAGAATCAACTCTAGGCATAGTACACTGGACGATGAATACTTTCTTCCCTTCTCTTCAGTTGTTCTTTGCGTCCGGCCTCTCTTGCAACATTGAAGGAAGTCATCTCCCCGATGCCTCTATCGGCCTAGATCCCGCACTCCGATACCGCCTTACCGACCTTATGCACGAGGAAGATGGCCGTCTGACGAACACCATCGTGCCCAAGCGAACTCCAACAAAAGTCCCATCCATTCTTATCCTGGAGGCCACAGTAGCAGGCCGGAAGAGTATTGCGGTCAAGGAGACCCATCAAACCGCATCGGCCCGACCGATCACCACCATCGCGCAAGAGGAGCACATTGTTGTAGGCTTACGACTCGAGGGTATGGCGAGCATGGGCTACGTATGGGCCAAATTACCGCAGGCTACCGTTAAAGTAGCTGGTCGCATGTGGGGCCACGTTCGCATTGCGGGCTTGAAGGATGACGTTCCTGTCCCCTTCGTACGATTTCCCCAAACAGGCGTCAAAGCAGGAGGCGACGCGGCGGTGGTGTTGAAAGAGAGCATGGTTGATCCCCAGCTGAGAGGTCGTCCAATTATATGAGACACTGAGTTGCTTGTGCGAGGTGTATGACTAGAAAATTCGGAACGGTACTACACGTGGTTGGATTTGTGGATTCTCAGAGCAAGATACCAAGGATATTCCTGGAGGACCAAGGTTAGTTATCGATTTCCGCGCGGGCATAAGGATATAACAGCAAAGAGACCTCGATTTTGCTAACTGTGGAGACTCGTCAGTTCCAAATGGAGTTGCGGAGTTTGTCATCGTGCCTCTAACTGTCGTGAGTCAAATTTCTGTATCCAGCATAAGAGATTAACTCCGTTGTACAATACCAAAGCGATTCCTTCTCAACATACACAAGCTAGCGTGCTGAATGAAACGCTCCATTTGCCGTACTATACACCACGGAAGTACGGATCAGTGAGGGGAATGGCGCGGACCGACTACCGTGGGTCCAGTCTCCACATGCATGCGACAGCTTAAAACCTGCCTACCTCCACCTTAGTTATCTCGCGACACCACTCAAGTACACGAGCCATTACGATCTGAACTCAAGGACCAACAATCTCAAAGTCAGCGCATCCCCTGCGCGTAATCCGTTCAGCTAATTCGTCCAGTATCTTCCAAAATGGCCCCCGCCCACGTCTCTGTTATGTACCCGCGGAAAGCGACCTTCGATATGAAGTACTACCTCGCGACACACATGCCGCTCGTCAAGAAGCACTGGGAGCAATTCGGCCTCAAGAAATACACCGTAACACAGTAAGCGCTCCGATTGCCCACCACAACTGCGTAATCAATCCCACGGTATTCCCGAATTCTGATGCGCTGTTCAGGTATGACGACCCAGAAGCGCCCTACAGCGTAGGCTGCGTGCTCGAATTCGACAACATCGATTCATTCAAGAAGGCGGGCGCTTCATCCGAGGCTGCCGAGGTCTTTGCCGACATTCCAAACTTCTCAAATGAAAAGCCGACCATCTTTGCGGGCGAGGTGACGGGCACGTCGTAGATGCGGCGTGGTTACGGGGATAGGTGGGGATGGGATGGAGGGGTAAACTAGTGAGGGGTTGCCGAGGCTTCATTATTGGTATAGAGGAAGCTGATATATGCCCAGGGGCCTCGTGGTAGCTTCGACGATTAATTGACTATTTGAAGCTGACTGTCTGTATACGGCCATATTTATGCTGTGCGTGTTATCGCTCTCGAAAGGATATGACCAGCTGTCCCTTCCCACTGCTCCATCACACTCCATCTGATCTGCTCCGGCAACAGCACAGCCCTGCATCACCCGTATTCCTCAATTCAATAGTGTACCTGAATCCGTACCTCCAAATACTATACAGCTGATCCGGCACCGCGTCAACAGTCACGTACAGCGCCGCACCAATCGATGCTAGCTCAACGCGCTCAGTAAACCCACCTATACATTATTTAGATATGACAATTCGGTGCCGAATCTATTCAGTGCTTGCAGCACTCCATACCAAGGGCTGTGTTCTACTAGCCATGTAAATATGTGCAAATAACAGTAAGCCCAGTCCACAACCTGTAGAACGGACTGTTGCAAGCGTTGGATCTTTCGTTCTTCCTTGCACTGTTTTGTGAGAGTTGCTTGAGCATATTACAAAGTAAAGACAAATTCCCCATAAAACTACCATACTTTGGCGAGCTAAATTCCTTCGCTATCTTTCCCCAGTCCTTTCAGGGCAGACCATTTCCATCAAGGAACAATTGGATCCAGCAAGCTGATCAAACACCTTCAACCCTTAAACCATTATCATGGTCACGCCTGCTCCTGATCTACCCAAAATATAGAGTTCAGATGTTGACACCTTTTGCTGCTATCTCGTCTCAACGCCTGTTCTTGTGCTTAAGGGGATACTTTAGGTCTTTTTCACACTTCCTGGTCATCCTTTGAGCCGCTCAATTTCAAGGCCAATCGAATCCAAAGTTTGTCTCTGCGCTTTGAGTGTTGCTCGCTTCTTATTCACGTTCTCGGTTCACTTGGTTAACTGCTGTGTGTACACTTTTATTAACTCTGTTTGCGCAATTTGTTCCTCTCTTTCCCGTATATCTTATTCCACAGGTGTAGCTTATGCTCAGTGGAGGTCAAGAGAGAACGAATGACACCATTCGGATCATCGCCCATGATGTCGATTGACTGTTGGTTGAGGTTAATGGTCCATGTTGAAGTGATATGCCCTGTATACCGCTACGATATCGGTGCTTTCCACAAATGGATGGCCCACGGCCTTTGATTCGGATCATGGAAAAGTGGAAGTTCTGATTAATCTATAAGGTCTTGTTGGTTGAACTTACCATTGGTACATAGGTTATAGGTCACTGATCTCTAGTAGTTGAATACGTGGTACTGTACTGTTAGTGATGTCCAAGGGCTGTTTTTACAGCGCTCTGTATGAGGTCCAGCATTGCAAGAGGGAAATCGTCTTTAGTGACCTTTTACAACAAACGCAACCTCATCACACTTCAAAAAGACAGTTCATCGCTATTTGGCTCCAGTATCATTGATAGACGCTGGTGTAAAAGATGGGGAGACTAGACATGCAGCTAGACCGGCTCTATACTGTCGAGGCTATGAAGATGTTTACATACGTTTCACGCACAGGATGCGCCTGACGAGCTCGAGGTGCATCGATTTTGATTTTGATTCTGACATTGGCTGTGGTACTTGTACCCCCAGACAGCGGTGTATGATTCGCCAGCCTGATCGTCCGCGGGGGCGATCATTCAGCTCCGCCCGCATACACGAACACAGCTGTACCATTGCGACCAATGAATCCGGTTGCTCGTACACCAGGCGTAAGTGGCTGCAACTCACCGCATCTTATGAAGCCTTAGGTGGCAGACACCTTCGAAAGAGGCTCCCAACTTCCATCTCTATTATCCGGCTCCTGCTATAGTTGATCTTCTGTGATCCTAAATCCCAACTCTGCCTTTGTTTTCTTTTCTTCAGCCTTGCTCGACAGCACGACAGCCATGACTTTATCGTCTAATCAAGCCGAATATATCCAACTCTCGTTACTTCCTGCTCCAGATTCAGATGCTGCGATGCCCGCCTCGTCTCCTTTGCAATCTAGAAGGACTTCGTCCGATATTATCACCGAGGATGGGGAGTATCCAGCGTCTTCAGATCGACGGTCGTCCCAAGCTAGTTTAGCATCGGCTGCGTCTGCACAAACTCAGGCCCAGGGTCAGACAGACAGTCCAGTACAGCAGCTTTTCCATAGTATCAAGACGCGCTTTCAAACTCGCTTTCGGGAATTGGAATCCGTAACTCAAAATCGTTTGAGAAGGAGTAAATTCTACGGATGGCGCATGGGTGTGTTATTCGGTAGCTGCATGTCCGCCTTCGTGCTTTGCTGCAACATCGTCGTTGTAGTAATCGGCAGCACAGCTCATTCTGGATATCAAAATGGCATTGCGAATGGCATGTACGGCGGAGCTTCGTCCATATCCAGATGGAGTACATTTTTTCATCTTCTCATCAACGCCGGGAGTACTGTTCTACTTGCATCAAGTAACTATACTATGCAAGTCTTGTGCTCCCCAACACGACACGATATCGATACCGCCCATTCCCGCGGCATGTGGGTTGATATTGGTATGCTCAGCTTTCGCAACCTGAAAGCCATACCTCGGAAGCGTGCGGCATTAGCGCTAGTACTAGCATTTTCCTCAATTCCTCTCCATCTTTTGTGAGTGTCTAATAGTATTTGTTGGCACTGATCTGACCTGTACCAGCTACAACGCCGCCGTATTTCAGATTGCTACATACAGCGAGTATAACATTACGGTTATCGATCATGGATCACATGCCTTCGATACTTTAGTCATCTTGTCGAACACAACGGAACCCGGAAACACTTTTAGGAACCTAAGTAATGCTCAGTGGAAGCAAACGTATGACACAAAATTTGTAGCGGACCATGGCGATTTGTTTCTTGCCATCGATCGAATTGCCTTCAGTACCTCTAACCTACCCACAGCACCTTATACCGATGACTTTTTACCCTTGCATATTAAGAAGGGTAGTCAGGAAATTATTCGTAATCTGACGATTGAATCGGCCGACTGGATACGATACGATTATTCCACAGGTATTTCAGTGGATGGAGGCATCCCTGTCTCGATGAGGGTCACACAAGTATTCGCGAAAACCATCGAGCCTCGAAGTAGAATCCAGATAAGCCTTTATTTCATGGTCACGGTCATCACCTTCAATCTTCTAAAGCTTGTCATTATGTTGCGGGTTTTACTCACGGACAAGCATGACTACATAGTCACACTTGGAGACGCGTTGGCGACATTTCTGAAACATCCTGATCCGGTAACTAAAGGAAAGTGCATGTACGGGAAGGAGGAAATGATGTATCACCTCGGTCATGCGCCGCACTACGCTAAAGGAGAGGAAAAGAACATAGAAGAGTACTTCTCGGCCCGACTTGCTGGAATGTGGTTGCCTCAACGTAAACCATACTTCTCTTTTATTACCTACGACAGACAGGTGTTCCTTGCACTTCTGTAAGTCATCCCTCTGGCGGGAGAAAAATGTGTTGATGGTATCAAGGTTTTGTCTCGTCTTATCTGCAAACGTACTGGCACCCCTTCTTAGCTTTGCGAATGCCCTCGATTCCAACAAAGCGTGGGGGACAGCATCCGATGACATCCTACCAGTAGGCCTGGGAATTCTTACCAACGCTTGGCTCGTCAATCTGCCTCAACTGGTGCTATCGTTATGCTACTTGGCTTTGAACACTATCTGCACTTCCATAGCCAGTGCCCGAGAGTGGAACAATCTGGGCAAAACTCGGAAAGGACTAAGGGTGACCCGTCCCGAGGCCAGTCAACGGACCACCTACTTTATTCAACTTCCGTATAAATGGGCGGCTCCGTTGCTTTTAACTAGTGGCCTTCTTCATTGGCTTCTTTCCCAGAGTTTCTTTCTCGTTCGCATTGACGTTATGGATCGCAACGGTGCTATTGTGGAAGAAAGCTCGCAGTCCGCATGTGGATATTCGCGGCTAAGTCTTCTTGTATTCTTTATTGTCGCTCTTGTTCTAGTATCCGCTATCGGCGTTATCACAACCCGTCATCTGGAACAGACGGTGCCATTTGCCGCATCTTGTAGTTTAGTCATCAGCGCTGCGTGCCATCCACCTAAGAAAGAAGTCGACACGCATCTAAAGGAGGTCAAGTGGGGAGTGGTTGAAGAGCATACAGAGCAGGGATACGCACATTGCTCTATCACCGCCTTCCCTACCATGAAACGGAAATTAGTGAAAGGAAGAGTTTATCGCTAGCCAGACCTTCCGTCGAAGTGCATGAAGTGAAGCAAGGAGCATACAGTGTAGCTATTGCTTGTTACTATCCTGGCTTAGATATAATAAACAGAATGAATATACAAGCTTCCGCTCTATACCTAGGTAGAATGACTAGCATAAGATCCTTGTGGGAAGGGATGAACGCCTTGACAGGCTATTTCTTAGGCTCGCATTGATAGTCTGTATAGACCGTCCTTACGGGAGAGGTAATTAGCACGTCTTTTCACCTCTCTGTCACCAAGAAAGGTTGGCAAGTATTACATAGAATAATATACTTTAGAGTAGCTCGACCTACAATGCGTGTCTAAAGTATTACATAGGTGGTGTGATACCATATCGTCGGTGTTCACTCGCAGAAGGTGCCACCGCGCCAGAGGCCTGACGTACACCTTCGGCCACGTGGTCTACTCTGATAACCGGCACGAGCAGTAAAGGTCTTACAAAAGTTCCACTTCAGCAACGAACTACATGGCTGCTAGTTAGAGCACCAGCAAGCCTGGGCAATGGTCTTGACAGATTCCCCTACGGCCCGTCAATAATGAGACTTTGCAGAGAGGTCAATTTTCGCGACCCCAGAAAGATCAGTTGAATACGAGAAATTGTGTTTCGACTCAGGACAATGCCTGTAAATGTGCACCATACTAACGTTGCAATGCTAGTATGGGCGCAACCCGGGTATCACATTCGCTGCTCACTCACCCCTTCAATCCTTATTAACATCCACCCAAACCAACATCGCAAACGTGACCACCGTAATCGCCAGACTCGCCGCCATAATCCCAGCAATCTCCCACCCACCCGCATATACCTTCCCCCGTACCATCGCACTCTGCTGCCTCCAAAACCTCAACGCGCCAATCATCAGTACCAGCATCCCTAGCGCAATGAAACTCGCTGCAAGCGGCACACCCAGGACGAAGTACCCAATCCGCGGATCGGGAGAGATGGCGTGTTGCAGGCGAAAGAGCTGTGCGGTGATGACGCCCGTCATCGCGAGGGCGAGGGAGGTGCGGAGGTAGCCGAGGAAGGTTCGCTCGAGGGCTAGATTTTACGTCAATCAGCAACTGGTGTAGTAGGTTAAAAAAAAGGGGGGGCACGCACCCAAATGATCCCTATGGTTCCCCTCCTCAATCGTCAAACTGACGTTTTTTGTCCAGAAGCCGACGATGCCATCATACCACCGTGGTTCCTGGCGCCTTAGGTGAAGCCGCCGATGTGTATGCGGACCGGAGGAATCTGTCGCGGTGCTGATTTGGGATGGTCGCCTGCCTAGACTGCGGACGGAGCTGTCTCGCGAGGACGAGGGCCTATCATGATGTACGTCTCCCAACTCTTGCGCTGTACGGTGTCTGTCACTTCGCAGAAACTCTTCGGAGTCGTGGTGCGGGAGAGCAGTAGGCGCATTGAGCGTGGAGGCTGGGAGGGACAGCGGGGTGGGTCTCGAAGGGTTTGGGTCTGGCAAGGTCATGGAGGGCGAGGAAGTCGACGAGCAGGCATATCAGCGGATCTGCTGGTAGACATGGTTCCGTCAAGTTTGTGTGGGGAAGGAGGGAAAGATTTCCCCGTGCTTCCCCGTCGACGTCAAAATCTACGCTAACGGGAACCATGGGGAAGTCGGGATTTCCATATGCTCGGCGATGTCCCAAGGTACCGGAATTGGTAGTAAGTCTCTTGGGAGACGAACTGCGACTTTCATCACCTTGTTCTCATTTTGTTTACTTTTGTTTTTTAACCAACTCTTATTATGGATACAGCGTTGTTTCCACAGCTATCGCGGAATGCTGGACCCTCCCGTCGGCTCGTCGGCGGGCTGTCGGCGGGGCTATCTTCAGTGAACATGATATTGTAGCACCGTGGAATGCAGCGTAAACCTGGGCATCTATACAGCAGACGTTACAGATCCATGCGCCCGTGTCCTACTTACGCCAAAAAAACCTGCGCAGCTGCCGCGCGAGTCAGAAGTCACTTCTGCAAGTAGATCCACACTGTTTGATTTCTCTGATCAATCTTGCATTGAAGCATATAAACCTAGCATCCACTCCAGATTCCCACGTCAACCACAAGATGCTCATCTAGTACAGAATGGTGTGATGTGATGCGACGAAGCGTATAAGAATAACGACAGCTCTGATCAACGCTCCAAACAATGCATGCAAGCCAGGAACTCCGCTAATGCAAGGGCGGCCGTGTTGTAGGTAGAAGACTTTGCGCATCAGAGTATTATGAGTATATGAAAAATCTCCACCATGACGTAGCGAGCGAGACGCAGAGCGGATCGGGATATCGTGAAGCGTAGAAAACGGGGTATCAGAAGGCGAAGAGGAAGATACGGCAAGGGGGCAGCCGAGGACTACGGCCACCAGCCCATGGCCTTGTAACTTTCTATCACCTTTTCCACCTCGGCCTTCGTCAGCTTTTCATGTTGATATCTGCATGATGCGTCAGTCACTACACAAATTATCGCACCCATCGCGAGACTTACGTGAACCCCGTTTCCTGTTCAAACGCACTCGGATCTAGACTCAGATCCGTGTTATGGAGCAACTCCTTCTCCATGAACGGAGTCAGAGGGGTCGAATTGCTAATGCCGGCCTTGTTCTGCAGTTCCGCCCAGGGGTCCAAGGTCTCGTCGTTGACCTCATCGACAACGTGATCCAGGTTCATCCTCGCGAAGGTAGAGATGAGCGTGCCGTGGAAGCCAGTCCCAATATTGAAAGTGTCGTGCATTAGGTTCGCCATAAGGCCTTGAGCTATCGATTTTGTTAGCCAAACTCGGACGGACGGGTGGGGAGAGGTCAATGCTCCGGGAAGCGAGATTTTACAATATTCGGAGAATTCTAGAGTTTGATTGGGCAAACACAACGGGCGATCAACTTACAGGTGTTTCCGTGATCGCTGATGTTGAAGGTCTGAGGTGATGTGCGCGGGGCCTTGATGTACCACTCTGCGCCCGTCCAAAGTGCTCGGACAACGTCCTCGACGTGCACGGTGTTGGTTCGCAGATCTTCTTTCCACAGCCACTTCATCTCCTTGCCCAAGGATTGGTACACGCGGGCCATGCACAGCGCCGTCCCTAGGAACTTGCTTGTGTACGGGCCGTAGACGTGCGACATGCGGAATACCAGCAGGTTCAGGCCTTCGACCTTGGCCAGGTCTTCCTCGGCTTGCAGTTTCCACTTCGCGAGCTTTGACCACGGCTTCGTCTTGTCTGTCTCTTTTCGCGGGACCGGGTCCGGCTTGTAAACCATGCCTGTGCTGCTCTCGACGAAGCACTTGACCTTGCGCCGGGCAGCTTCCTTGCCCATAGCCATGGAGAGGCCGTATGTCCTCAGCTTGTAGACCTCATCCTCCTGGGAGAAGCGCGTCTCGCCGCCACAGTTGAAGACGAAGTCGAATTCTTTGCCATCTGGGCGGTCGAATATGCGGGGAAACGACTCTGCGCATAGTCAGCCAGCTGTTCTTACCCACCATAATCCAAACCAGCGACTACTGGCATTGTGTCGGACGTACGTTCTCTCGACGCGTCGGCCTGCACGAAGCGTTCCCTTGTGCACACGTCTTTGAATTCCGGGGCGAGCCAGGCGAGCTCAGGCAGATGCTTGTCGACGAGGCGTATTTCCGAGGCCAGGTTGTTGTCGTGGATGTACTTGGCGAGGAAGCGTCCAGTGTAGCCTTTTGCAACGGTTAGCAGTTGTCGTCGCAAGTGTGTCCCGCATGACGCACCCAGCCCACCAATGATCAGAACAGCGGGCTTGTCGCTTGCGGCGGGGGTGCTGCTCCCCTCTTGGACAGCCATGACGAGCGCGCGCACCGAGAGGGAACGGTGGAAGAGCTTCTGGACAAAAATGCAACTGGATATTCGGTGTGGGCGGGCTGTTGTGTATCTGGTATCGCAGGAGTCTGCACGGAGCGGAGGATGGACGTTGATCGCTCAGGCTGCTGCGACGTGCAGGGTCAGGGCCGTCTCTCCGATTCCGTCAGAGCGCAGGACGAGCAGGGGGGGCGTAACGTGCGATTGGAGAGGCCGTTTCACGCAGCTGTGCGAGGAGGTGGAGGACGGTCAAGGAAACAGGGAGAGTGCAATTTCGGTGGCCTCTTGTGGCGACGTCGAGTTTATGTGCTCCAGAGTCAGTGGCATGCAGCAGCCTTTTAGTTGATCAAGCGAGGCGTCACGTAGCGTACGAGCAGTCGGGCGCATTGGATCGTGCCCCAGGCGGGAAGGCTGTGGAGCACTGAATGCATGCACGCCGTGGCGCTCAGTGTCCATTGTCGATATCGCTCTTGCATGCTCGTCTGCAGGAACCCTGCCCATGGCAGCAAGCGTCGACAGGCACCGCGAAAGCGGCTGCTGGCAGTGTCCGCCGCGGTACCAGTCTTGCACGCCGGGCTAGCAGGACTGGGCTCCACCACGGCGGCGCTTGACTGACGGCGCGCTCCGTCTGCGACCGCAGGACGAACGTTCACCCTGGGTGGGGTGAAGGGGCCGGCGCTCCAGTCCAGACGTGCGTCTGCCTCGCTGCGGGCGATCATCGGCGCCTATGTGGTTCGTCGAGAAGGCCGGAAAGCAACACACTGCTCGCACAAGCATCGTCCCTCATCGGGCGATCCGGATCGTGCTTGCATCCACGGCCGCTTGCGGGACGAGTCAGACGAACCGTACACTCACTTCTGAGATGGTCTCTACGTCTGCAGTGCGAACGTGCCCACAGCCACCCACTGTCTCTCCGCGGCATGCCACACGTCCACTGCAATCTCTGTGTCACCTGACGATCCCAGGCCCCAGATCGGGCGCGCATCGCCTTTGCACATCAACGGGCGGGCATATGAGGCTGCATGCACATCACCATGGGATTGGCTGGCAGGGCCCCTCCTCCCAAAAACCATGCACGCCCCTCTGCCATATCCAACAATTCAATAAGGCGGTCAGACCGCTCCCCACGCAGCCCATTGCCTTGTTGCCAGCGCATCTCGCCTCTCACTTCTACATTGTGTCGACGCCTCAAGAAACCCAAATAGCCACCATCCCATGCACGAGCGTTTTCAGGCCCCTCCAGTCGACAAAAGAGAAGACACCAAGCGAGCGGCACCCGCTGTGGAGTCCGCTCCCACCTTCTATCATGGTTCGCCTGCACCTCACCGCCCAATGCAACATCCGTCCCGCACCTGCATGCATTCTCTGCCGTCCACATGTACGCGTCACTAGCCAATGGGACCGATCATTATTATTATACTCGGACTTCAAGTACCAAGGTACCCAGAGATCAAAAGGAAAACCCACATCCCTAACAGACCCTTTCGCGCTAGAACCAGGCTCAGCTATACACCAAATAAAGTTACTAATAGTACCAACAGTAATATACCCTAGCATACCCCACTCTATACTAACTATCTACTCGTATAACATAATGCACTATCAGTCTTGTCACATGGAAGGGGTGCTACGGTCAGGAAGTCCGACTTAGACATTCAGCCAATGTGGTGCGGATTTTTCATTTGTGTTTCCGAGTGTCTATCAATGCATGACCCCACCAATGCAAGCACTAAGAAGCTCTACGGTGAGGCATATATGTATGCCGGAGCTAGACTCTTGAGTGGCCAACCCGACCGCTATGCTGGAGAAGAACAGAAGCCAATTAATTCGGACGAGAATCATGCTTGAAGCAAACCGACCACGATCCCTACACAACGCGTCGACTAAAAGAATCCATCGCCCCTTCCTTCGGCCACCAAATGGCTTCTTCGAGATCAACGCCCCCTCAACTGCCCCCTTGATATGCAAAATATAGAACCGGAAACACGTTTCGAAGGTGCGGGCTCGTGCTTAGAACTCCCAATCTTCGTCGACCGACTTGATAGCCCAATCAAACTTCTCGCGCAGCGTTTTCGAGAAGAATCGCTCAATGGGGACGTTGAACTTCTTCGAGAAGACGACCGTAAGTCGAGGGTCAATGTAGTTCTAGTCTAGATTAGCGTTGCCTTATGCATCTCAGGCTTGGACACTCACGATCTTAGAGGTACCCAAAGCCACCTCTTTGTTACCCTCCTTGTCCTCCATCTGGATCTTCATGTTCTCGATCCGTTGGTTAAGCTTCTCAATGTTTGTCTCCATCTTGTCAACAGTAGGACCTTTGCCCTCTGCTTCGACCTTCCCAGACTTGTGCTCCTTGCGCATTTTCTTGCCAAGATCGTCAGCCTCCTTGAGGAGCTCATCGAGCTCCTTGGGCTTCATCTCCTTTTCACCGTTGGCTTTGAGTTTCTCGTTGTCCTTTTCGAACTTCTTTGTGATCTTTGTACGCTTCTCTTCCACCTCTTTCTCGATATGGTTCTTGACCCATTCGTCATTGAGATCCTCAGGACGCTCAAAATAGTCGGCACCCTTCTTCTTCTTTTGCTTGGGGTCGATGTCGATGATCATCTGCTTGGTCCTCCAGAGCTGATACCGAAGACCATTAATCCTGTCTTGCATCTTTTCGATGGAGCCTGCGTGACCGGCAGCCACGGTTCGCTTGTGATTACAAAGGATGGCGACTTGGCGATTGGCGTCGTTGTATTGCTTGACCTTCTCCGGAATAGTTCCCGTGGCCTTCATCTCTTTCAAAAGTCTAGCCATGGTCCAGGACGCGTTGTAGGTACGGAAGACCTTGGCGGTTAAGCCAGGCATGTAGGAGGTCAAGTGCTTGTTCAGAGCCGAAGTAGTGAGCCTGTCGAAGATATCATCTCCAGACGTCTTGGGCTGCTTCTTGAAGATCTTCAAGTTCTTGAAGACTTGTTCGTCGACCGTGACCTCGTCGTAGAAGCGGATACTGTCTTTACCTAAGAAGTCAAAGATGACGGTGTTCGGCGGCTTCAGGGTGACATGTTCGTACTTCAGGGAGCAGCAACCAACAGTGTCGGCTTCATCTTCACCCTTCTCGTTACCCGCACGAAGAGCGAACTGATCGATGAGATAGATGGCAGTGGCGCGTTGACGGTCTGCCATCTTCTCGCTTTTCAGCTCACGTTTGTAGTCGTTTCGAATGCGGTCGATGTGCTTCTTCAGTTCTCGTGCCTTTTCGAACTTTTTGTAGTCGCTCTGGCCCTTGATGTCGGAGTTTGCTGCAAGCATGACGTACTTATAAGCGCCGTTAATGTTCTCTTGCCACATAGCCAACCAAGTGCCTTCTTGGTCGTGTTTGACTTCCTTCCAACGATGGCCTGCTGGAGGTTCCGGCACCTTGGCCTCCTTACCGATATTGATGGTGATTTGCTCAGGCATGACTCGCTTCTTGACGCGTCCAGTCTTGGGATGCTCACCACGACCGCGGAAAAGACTCGGTGGTTCGACCCTGAAGTTGCCGACCTTCTGCTTGCGGCCATCCCACATACAGTACATGTAGGGTGCTTCAGCCTCGTCTTTCTCAGCCTTGAGCGCCTTCTTCTCGGCGGCAGAAAGAGCCTTCTTCTTCGCGCGTTCAGACTCAAACCACTCAAAGATCGGCTTGAAATCACACTTCTCAAAACTTGTGATCTTAACAGTGTTGCCGTCTTTGTCTTTCCCATGGCCGGTTTTCTTCAAGATCGCAGAGAAATCCTCGAAGAAGTTCTTGACGAAGGTGGGGTTTTCAACGTTGTGGGTAGAATTCAGCATACCACCAAAGAAGGTGGCAACCTCTTCGGCTTCCGGGTGTAGCGTAACTGGTTTGCCGTCGTACACAAGCTTGACGTGCTTCGGTAAAGGTTGATACTCAGGTGGGAACACAACACCATTGTGTTCCAGGGTAGTCCACTTCTTCGTACCGTCACCCTTGGTTGGGTCTTCCCACCAACGGTATTCGTCCTCTTCATCCTGAGCCTCTTCGTCCTGCTCAGTCTTGGTCTCAGCTTTAGCCTTGCCCTTTCCCTTCTTTGCAGGAGTCGCCGGTTCGGCCTTCACCTTCTTTACTGGGGCTTTTGCCGGGGCTTTTGCCGGGGCTTTCTTCTTTGCCAGAGGCGCATCGGAGTCGGACTCATCCTTCTTCACGCCATTCGACGCGCGCTTCGCCGGCTGCTTCTTCTTCTTGACGATCGGCTCATCGTCGCTGTCGCTCTCCTCTTGGACCTTGCGCTTAGGCGCAGCCTTCTCTTTGTTGCGAATAGACTTAGCTTCTTTGGACGCAGCTTGTTCGATCTTCTCCTTCTGTTTAACCAACTTCGCATTCAACGGAGTGTCTGAATCAGATGACTCTCCAATCTGAGCGGGAGTGGCCTTGGGAGGCTTGCGCGAGACCAATGGCACATCGCTGAGTTCGGACTCGGATTCGTCTTTCGGTTGCACAACTTGCTGAGATGTCCGCCTACGCTTGTTCTGGACTGGTCAGCATGTTGGAGTACAAAGAGCCAGCGACCGAACGAACCAAAGGCTTGTCATCTTCATCAGAGCTCTCCTCCTTGTAGGACTTCCCGTTTGGCATGCTATTGCGAGCTTTGCGCTTTCCGTTGACATTGCCGTTTGTGACTGGCGCATCGACATCCATCTCATCAACCGGGCCCATGCGTACGGACACACCGGGTTCGACATGACCATTGGAAGGGAATTCCTTGTCCAGTTTCTGGTCGATCTCTTTAGAAACGTGGTCTTCGGATTTTGCTACTGGATATACGTCAGTCCGGGCCATGGTGCTGAGGGTGGTGGTGACAAGGGTTAATTGAAGGCGAGCCCTGCGCGACTAAGGACACAGAAGCGTCGCGTGCCGTGCGGACTTATAGGTGCGGAGTAAAACAAACGGTTTGCGCAGAGAGGAGAAGACTCACCTCCGTTAGCCCTGCCACGCGCAATAGGCGCGTCGTCGTCAGATGAGGACATGGTGAAGGTGGATGGACGCTGTTGATGTGCGCGGTACACGTTGAGAAAACGAGAACGACGAAGTTCAGCTTCGCCCGGCAAGGGCCCGGGAGCGTGCGATGCAGCGAATTGGCGTGCCCTGAGAGGCGAGCAGAACCCTAAGAGGACGCGTGCAAGGCAGAGAGCGGCTCGCTGCGTAAGATATGGCGGTTGGGCGATGGTGGGAAGGGAAGGGCGAGGTTTGGAGGAAGAATGAGGGCTGCGGGTTCTTTAAGTGCCAAAGGCGACGAACGAACGAGACTCGCGATCGAGTCCCTGCTGCAGCCGCTAAGTCGGTAATATTCCCGTAACAATCACTCACGTCGCAGCGAATAGCGCCCTCTCAACGGGGCGGATTCACCCATCCACTCCATATTGTTGGTGCGGTGAGTGAGAGCAATGTTACTATTCACTGCTTGCCGCACTTCGTATTGTCGCCCTGCAAGTTGCCTTCGCCGTGGTGACCGCCGGCTGCCGGCGTTGGGAGGCGCTTATGTAATGTTACCGCTAGCGCGCAAGCGCAGGGCAGGTGCAACTCTTGCAAGCCCCGAAGCACAAGCAGCACCTCTCGCAAGCACCACGCAGTCGACCTCGGACCCGCCGGCTGTCTGCCATCTCCGCTCCATCTCAATTTCTCCTTTGCGCCCATGATGCTTTCACGAGCTGCGCGTCCGGCTCTGAGGGCTGGCCTGGCCGCTGCCGCACGGTATGAAGTTCTGCCCGCAAGCTACCTCCCCTTCGCCCGCTCAGCCATTGCATCTCCAATTGCATCAGGAACTGACCCGCGCGCGGTTATATAGGCCCGCCCCCCTCAATGCCTCCTCCGCGGCCACCTATGCCACCCTGCGTGAGATCGAGGGTCGTTTGAAGTCGATTCGCAACATTGAGAAAATTACCAAGACGATGAAGATCGTTGCCTCCACCAAACTCACCCGCGCCCAGAGGGCCATGACCGAATCCCGCCAGTATGGTCAGACGTCCAACACCGTGTTCGAACAGGCCGAGACCAAGCCGCTGGAGGGCGATGGCAAGAAGACGTTGATCGTGGTCTGCAGCTCCGACAAGGGTCTTTGCGGTGGTATCCACTCTGGTATGTCCAGGGCGACCAGGAAGCTCCTCCTCGAACAGCCCGAGGCCGACCTCGTCGTCATTGGCGAGAAGTGCAAGGCCCAGTTGTCCCGTTCCAACGGCAAGAACATGGTCCTCAGCTTCGCCGGTGTCGGAAAGGACGTTCCTACCTTCGCCGACGCTTCCGCCATCGCCGACCAGATCTCGACTCTCCCGACCGACTACGCCTCCGTTAAGATCATCTACAACAAGTTCATCAACGCCCAGAGCTACGAGGCTACCCCGATCGAGGCTTTCTCTGAGGAGGCTATCCAGCAGTCGCGTAAGTGAAGACGAATCAAGGACATGAGACACAATATTAACCAGTTTCAGCCAACTTCGCTGCATTCGAGATCGACGACGAAGTTCTCGGTAATCTCCGCGAATACGCTCTTGCCAACTCGCTCTTCTGGGCTCTTGCCGAGGGTCACGCATGCGAGCAGTCTGCCCGACGAAATGCTATGGACGTAAGTCGACATGAATTCCGACACATCGACTTGACACTGACACGTCGCAGAACGCCTCCAAGAACGCCGGTGACATGATCAACAAGTTCCAGATTCTCTTCAACCGTACCCGTCAAGCCGTCATTACTGGCGAACTTGTCGAAATTATTACCGGTGCGGCTGCTTCAGAGGACAGCTAGAGGATTTCGTGATGTTAGACTACTTACCCAAAATGTCGGCTCTCTACCCTGAGCCAGGCTGTGTAGAATAAAGCTTGTCCATATGCTCCTTTGTCATCTAATCGGCCTCTGATTTTCTTTTAGTCACGCAACCCGATGCGTATTTTCATACTCAAATGTGTGACGCGTCAGAGCTCTACCATTGATCAGATACAGGCCGACCATCCGTCGAAGCCATTGGACTCGTGATGTCTAGGTGCTCGAGAGCGGCTAGCGTGGATGGTACATTGAGAGTGTTATACGACGAAGTGTACAGCGAACAGCTGCGGTTCGAAAAGATGATACGAATCGGGCCTAATAAGTGATAACGACTACAGGTTGAATTCGTAGGCCAATGCGAGCCTTTGCGTCGCCCGACTCGTGTCCCACGTGGCAAGGGGTGATCCCAATGTTTTGACCGAGAGAAGATCTTCTTTGCGGATTACAGCCCCATGTAGGTCGTCAACGTGGGTGCATGAGAAACGTCGTCGCTGAGTGTCTTCAGTCGAACAAGATCTTCAAGAGGAGGAGCAATTATTGTCACACACTCAAGGGTCGTTGGTGGCTAGTGGGCGGAGCGGTCACCGCACCATCCATGAACGCTGGATAAAATCCGACAACCACAAACTCCAAAGCGGCACGGCTGAGTATCGTGAATCGGATGATAATCCTGTTCATGCCTATTCTGGCTGCGAGCGTCCCAGACCGGACAAGTACGTTCCGCATCAGGCAAGAGTAAAAGGTTGCGACAGGTCGCGATTGTTTCAACACTGCAAGTGCGTGCAGGCCATTGAAACAAACCACCAGTTTGTTCCTCCCGTCCCCAACAGCCCGGCCTGACATGAACGCCTGCAGGGAGGTCGCCCGAGTCTATAACATGGCCTTTTAATGTTACTTCCCGTCAATTTTCTCTTTTTTGTTCTTCGCGACTTCTGCGAAGTACTGCTGGGGTATCCACGACTGGTCGCTTTGCTCGCACCCCTGCACGCTTTACCCGGCAACCAGCGAGAAACAACACCTGCATTTTACAGCGCAGAGCGCCCGTTTCGAGATTTCAGCCGGTCTGTTCGACTTGTCGCGCCTACATTTGTCCATTTCGTCCGCTCGTTGAAACCTATCAACACCTCTTCCGCATTGGCGCCATCCACTCTTCTCTTTACTTGCTTTCCCTGCACTGACTTTCAACCGAACCTCAAAACGGAGCAATACGCTTCGAGCGAACGCGGACCAGACACAACCCCTACAGTCGCCCAGTGAGATCAGTCTCACGACTAAAGACATCCTCTAGGTAAGTCGCCGGAATTCAATGCAATGGCAGATCGGAAGCTAATGACACGATCCAAAACAGCACGATGGTCCCCGAAAATCAGTACAGCCACATCAAGGCAATCATTCCAGAAGTCAAACAACTTTTCCAGGCACGGCGCTATATCCAATGTGCCAATGTGTGCGAACGCTACCTGTCACGTCATTATGAGGAGGTATGTTGGATAGAATGCCCTTGTTCTCCATTCATATCGCACCATCGCAATATTAGATCGCAAGTTTGAGTTCCCTCAGGGTAACCTAATTTTGTTGTGGCACTTTGTCGTTCGAAGCGCATGTTCTGACGAAGGCTAGATGCACCCCATCCACAGAGTCTATCTGCATTTCTACTTTGCTCTGGTTCACGACGCAATGGCACGTGAAACGACATTGAAGCACCGCTCTACCGGACTGGAGCTCGCTGAACAGCACTACCGCGCTGCCATTGACATTCTCACGCCAAGCGAGCCGTACAACCTGGACGAACTCCTCTCACCGGCTTCACCCCTGTCTGAATACATGCAGACTACTCAGTTCCGCCGCATCTCTCGTCTTTCGTTCCGCTCAGCAGAACCAAGCACTACAAGCGACGATGAAGATAGAACCTGGGACCGAGTCGACAGCCCCTATGACGATCACACGCCCTCACGTTCGTCGTCCTTCCGAACTGGGAGGAAGTCACGGCCCGCCCCCATCTCGACCATCAACGCCTCTCGAGCATATCATGAGGAGCAATTTTCGGCCGAGCTGTTCGCTCTTCTATCTATGCTGCACACCCATCTGCGTGGCGTCAAGCAGCTGAAGTCCACCTTGTCGAATCCGCGTATGTCCTTCGCACGCTCGCGTACCTCGACTTGGAGCTCAAGACCTGAGAGCCGCGACTCGTCGGCTTGCAGCGAATATGAGATGGATCAGCTGCGCTCGATGAGGAAGACTCTAAGTTTTCGTCCGAGGTTCGACCCATCTAACATACAGAAATTGTGCAATGAGGCGCTGGCCGAGCTTTGAGACGGTAGCTTGTAATCCTCATCATATGCGATAGTTTCATCGCGAAAAGCTACGACATGCTCTGGCTATCATGGCCTCGATTGCACACACAGCCGGTAAAGGTGTTCTCTTTTCCTACCAGAACCGCTCTTTCGATACCCTGTTTCCTGAATTGTATACGTTCAGCTTGTACCAACTGCTTTTTGGTTTTGCTTGTGGCTTAGTGCGCGTTGCTGGGCTAGCCTGCATTTGATTCTTGTTTGTGTCTGTACTGTTATTGATGACCATCATATTGGACGCGCGAAGAGGGGAAACATAATGTCAAACACGCTTTATGGAGTTGCCCTAGGCTACCTTATTAGCTACCAAGCTTGCAGTCGATTGCCTGAGTTCTTGACACATTGACATGAAAAGGCCCAATAAAGATCAGTCGTTGCGTCGGCGACTGTGATGAGCAGAGCCTAACGAACATGTTGAGACTTAGCAAAAATACAAATGTACCAGGTATGAAACCATGAGATCACATATAACCTTAAATTGATCATTGATCTGCATCGCGTGATGCGCCCCGTGATATCGTAACGCTTTTCCAACCCTGTCAACGATGCCCTTGAACGCCTGCAATGCTTGTAAAACGCCCACCACAACCTGTTCCTCGCCTACTCGAAGTGCATGAGTTCTCTTGACAACCCCCTCTTTATGCGCGCCGCCTTGACCTTCAACAACCGGATGCTTTCGAGGAACAGCTCGTCGCTATCCCACTGCCCTGTGCTCTCAACCCTGAAGATGAAGTGGTCCCGCATCCGGCCCAGCTTTACTTTGTCCGCGAACTCGGGGTGGCGGAGACACTCTCTGCTGACTGTGTCCATGCTCGGGTTGTCGACGACGGCTTTGGCCTCGCCTTCTTTGCCAGCGCATTCTTCGGGATGGGCAGACTCGTCTTCAGGAGTAACTTTGTCGAGCCTGATAACGCCCTTGGGGAAGCAGCGCGCGAACTTCTTCGCGTCAGCGCCGACGATCGGACGGAGGATGTCGATGGTGGGTAGCAACCGATACGTGGCCGTCGCGACAGGCGAGAACTTGGCGTGATCTTGTCCGATGCCCTTGTACGCGTGCATCAGGAGCTCGATGTGCTGTCCTGGGCGCATCTTCGCGACCAGGATATCCGGATGCGACGAGCGTACTCCGTCCTCCCCAAACTTTTCCGTCTGCCGCTCCCATGGCTCAAACGAAAAGTCCCGCGCATACACATTGTGGTTCACATACAGCTCGTCCGGATCCGTGACACCCTGCTTCGCTTTCTCCAGCCCACCTTCCTTCCACTTACACTCCATATTCAATGACAACCTCACGCAGTTCTCGTCGCTCTTGGGTTCGTGGTCAGGAACATCCTCATCCTTCTGGTACCATTTCAACCAGCGGATGGCGTCGCGGTTGCCGCGGAGGGGCACCAAACCCAGGCGGTGGGCGAGGACTTCATCTTGAATGATGGACGTGTTTTGGTAGATGAAGACATCTTCAATGGCGAGGGTGGGGACTTCGGAGATGAGAATGCGGCGGAGGGCGTTCGCCAGGGAGGTGTCAACGCCGACGAGGGAGAAGGTTAGGTCGAGCTTGGAGGCGTGCTCGGTGTGAAATTCGATGCGCATGTTCTACAGATCATGAGTATGGGTACGTGTATATTTCTGAAAGATACCAATAGTCGTGACAGAGCTGAAGGGTAACGCACATTCCTGAAGTACTCTAAATCCCATTCATGGTTCTCGCCTGGCCAGTGACCTGGGAAATCGGTCGATTGCTGGTTGCTCACGGTCTCGACGCCCACTTTGAGCTTCTGTATGGACACTTAGTGATTTAATTTGCGTAAAGACAGAATCGCGTAAGTACCTTCCGCTCAAGCAGCACATCCTCACTTGGTGCAGGCATATTTGCAGTCGTGGCGCACACTTCTGTGTTTTCGGCGGGGAACTTGGACTTTGCAATTGTACCTAGGAACTTTTTTCGAGATGTGCCAAGGCTGAACTACCGCTACTAAGGCCAATTGGAAGCTCGGTAATCCTCTGCATCATCGAAAGAACAGAGCTCCCCTCCAACGCCACGCCCCCGAATCTCCCCTCCGCCCACCCATTGACGTCGCAAAAGGGCATCGCCGGCCTCGATCACCCGCCATGCCCGTCTCTCTGGCGCGTTATGCTGGCCACGCCGCCAAACGGCTGTGCCAGGCGCCTCGACCCTCCGTTACCAGCAGCACATCGCGCCTCCAGCCCTTTGCCCGCTGCCTGTCGACCTCGCGCCCGCGCCACTACGCCGATGTGCAGGAGCAGAGCGCGAAGCTAATCCAGACCGATGCCGACTTCGCGCACCCGGTTGATCCTGAGGGCTCCGGCATGAACACGCCTTCGGACGACGGCACGAAAACCGAGAACAGGAAGATCAGACACTACACCGTCAACTTCGGTCCCCAGCATCCGGCTGCCCACGGGGTGTTGCGATTGATTTTGGAGCTCAATGGCGAAGAGATCGTGCGTGCAGATCCCCATGTTGGTCTGCTGCATCGTGGCACGGAGAAGCTGATCGAGTACCGGACGTATCTACAAGCGCTGCCGTACTTTGACCGTCTAGACTACGTCTCTATGATGACCAACGAACAGTGCTTCTCGCTGGCCGTGGAGAAGCTCCTCAACATTGAGGTCCCTGAGAGGGCAAAGTACATCAGGACTTTGTTCGGAGAAATCACCCGCATCAAGAACCACATCATGTCCGTCACAACACACGCTATGGATGTTGGTGCTTTGACTCCTTTCTTGTGGGCTTTCGAAGAGCGTGAGAAGCTCATGGTAGGTGTCCCTGGGCCCGCCTGATGCATGCATTAGGTGCTAATTGTATCCTGCAGGAATTCTACGAACGTGTTTCCGGTGCCCGTATGCACGCAGCCTATGTACGTCCTGGTGGCGTCTCGCAGGATATGCCAATCGGCCTCATGGATGATATCTACCAGTGGGCGACCCAGTTCGGTGACCGTCTCGACGAAACTGAGGAGATGTTGACGGACAACCGTATCTGGATCGGTCGGACCAAGGGCGTTGGTGTTGTCTCAGCAGCAGACGCCATAAACTACTCCTTCACCGGCCCTATGCTCCGCGGCTCAGGAGTACCCTGGGATATCCGCAAGTCGCAACCCTACGATGCATACGACAAGGTTGAGTTCGATGTGCCCGTCGGTGTGAACGGTGACTGCTACGACCGTTACCTCTGCCGTATGGAAGAGTTCCGTCAGTCACTCCGCATCATCATTCAGTGTTTGAATGACATGCCTGCTGGCCCCGTGAAGGTGGAGGACTACAAGATTGCGCCGCCACCACGCGCCGCCATGAAGGAGAATATGGAGGCACTCATCCACCACTTCTTGCTCTTCAGCAAGGGCTACAGCGTCCCGCCCGGCGAGACATACAGTGCCATTGAGGCACCAAAGGGTGAGATGGGTGTGTTCCTTGTCTCAGACGGCAGCGAGAGGCCGTACAGGTGCAAGATCAGGGCACCTGGATTTGCACATCTAGCCTGCATGGACCAGATCTCAAGAGGTCACTTGCTTGCAGATGCTGTTGCAATTATTGGTACCATGGACCTCGTATTCGGAGAAGTCGACAGATAGAGGGGCGTATGGAAGGCGGGAAGAAGTGTAGTGCGAGGCCACAATGCCCCTTTGTACATATTGTACTTACATCTTTTCTTTGGGAGTCAATCTACAGTTCAAGTTCACACTCGCCCCATCAGCATACAATACAAGGGATGCCGACAGCTCTGACACACTTGGTCTGGCCGATAGTCTGGCCAGACTGAACTCAACGTTGCTTGGAATCCAGATTCACCTTCATATCAATCTGGAGGAATCACCAGCACACGTAAACCTAGTAGGACTTGAAGGGCAATGCTGGGGATAATTCTAGAAGTAAGCCTATGCTGAGATACTACGCTACGTAATTTAATGTGAGCACATCTCTATGAGTTTCCAAAAGCGCTTAAAACAAGTTCCGCCACGAAGGCTAGCTACCCTGGACTCAACGCCGCTTTCATTTGTGTTCGTGGCCGCTGAACTTACTGGCCGGTCGACTTCACCAGACACGCAATCGAATACGCTTCCGGCCAGCGAAACACACTGTGCACCATGCCATGGAATGCTTGATCCCCGTGCCAATCATGCAGGAGATGTGGGTTCCGCTCGTGCATGAGTATACGTCACTAGTGCCCCTCACTGACCTCAGCCCCTCCAAGCTGCAAGCTATAGATCTGCTGCCAGGTACGACTCCTTCTCCTCTGCAGATTTTCCTGGTTCAACTCAAGTACTGGAAATATACTTGATTCATCTTTGAGACACAATTGCATAGGTACGTTCATCCGCGAGCCAAACTACAAGCTCCGAGTTTGCTATGCACAGCGTCTCGGCTATGATCCCTTCATCAACCCCTCCATGAGCTCCAAAGCATTGCCCTAACCCTGAGATCGGCGTTGAATGTTCTGAGGAATATGACAAGTGACTAACACTTGAATAGCACTTGCATAGCAATCATGGCATCGAACGAATACTACGGCAGCGGCGGCGGTGGCGGCGGCGGAGGCTACGGAGATGAACGTCGCGGAGAGGGATACGGTGGCGGACGGGAGGAGTACGGAGAGCGCCGACAAGAAGGAGGCGGTTATGGAGAGGAGAGGCGTCACGAAGGAGGCGGTGGGGGTTATGGCGAGGAGCGGCGTCATGGAGGCGGGGACTACAATGACCGTCCCAGCCAAGGCTATGGGGGAGGTGACAGTGACCGTCCCAGCCAAAGCTACGGCGGTAGCGGCGGACGCGACGACTACAACGACCGCCCGAGCCAAGGCTACGGAGGTGGAGGAAGCGGTGGAGGTTACGGCGATGAGCGACGCCACGAAAGCGGTGGCTATGGCGGCCAGCAGGAGCATTCAAGTGGTGGTGGCTACGGTCAGCAACACTCGAGCGGCACCGCGTATGGCGGAGGCGGCTCTTCATCGGACGACTTCTCGGGCGCAGCTCAACACGCTCAATCTCACGCTGGCGACTCTGGCGACTCTAATCTCTTCAGCACCGCGCTTGGCCTTCTCGGAGGCAAGAAATCCAAGCTTCAGGAGGAAGACGTCGACGAAGACGATGCCGTTAAGCAGCACCAGAAGCTGTACGGGGGTGGTAACGACCACGAGCCCGCCTCTTCCGGCAGTGTTGGTACCGCTGCTGCTATGCAGGCATTGAAGATGTTCACGGGAGGCTCCCAAGAGCAGGGCTCTGGCGGACAGAACAAGTTCATTGGGCTAGCGATGGGACAAGCAGCGCAGCTTTTCGATCAACAGAGTGCCCAGGGCAAGACGCAGTCTGGAGCTACGAAGCAGGACGCTGTTGCACAGGCTGCGCAGATGGCGCTCAAGTTCTATATGAAGAGCGAGATGGGTGGTGGCGGTGCCAGCGGGGGAGGATCGAGTGGAGGTATGGGTGGATTGATGAACTTGGCGAGTAAATTTTTGAAATAGAGAGACCAGCTTGACTACAAGCTGATGAAGACAGAATTGCCCTGAGGTATATTCTACAAATGCATACAGTATATGAAGCACGATGACAAGCCCTTATTTAGCTGCCATTGCAGCTTACTCGAGCTTCTGGGCTCACTCAAGATCATAGTTGTCGATGACAAGGAACTCCATACTCGCGATCTTCTCTTCTTCCTTCCTTCTTCGTTTGTCGCTTCGCTTCTCATCTTTGTTAGAAGCCTTCTGCATCTTCTCTGTCGCCTTCTTGGCGTCTTTGTCTGCCCGTCGTTCGAGATCATGCTCCCTTTTCTCGATCTTCTTTGCCTTTTTCTGATGTATCTTGGCAGCGTCCTCTAATCTTGCTTTTGTCAGTTTACGCTCTGCCTTTGCCTCGATCTTTCGCATCTTTTTGTCTGGATGTTGCCCTTCACTCGCGCTATGCGTGCTGGAAGAGGAATCAGAATTTGTGTCAGAGGTATCACCCTCATTGATCGGATCATTGCCCTGAGTGTCTTGCTTATGGAGTCTTTTCTCCGCCTTTTTGTTCTCCTTGTTCTCCCGTTTTCTTACTCTGCGCTCGATCGCTTTGGCGCTCATTTCATCAATGAAGCTCCGTTGTGGTGAAGGCGGAGGGACGGAGAAGGTCAGCGGGGCGATATAAGGTCCTAACATTTGCATGCGACGGTCTGTCAGGCTAGAGGTTTGCTCCGCCGATCTTCCACTCTGTCAGTAGATGTGTACTCGAAGCAATGCTGCTTTGGTACTTACGCTCTCTCCATTTCGATCTGACCACACCGAAGCCTAATCATTAAACTGTCGTTCTTGCATATCGAAGCCTTCAGCCCCCTCGGAGCGAAGAATTCACGATTGACCTTCTCCAAGAAACGGCGCGTGCGAATGATTGTCGTGGCAGCCGAACCTAACCCTGCGGCGACACTCATCCCAGTGCTTGCGGCCATTGCCCAGTGATGTGGTCTTCACAACTTTCCATTAGCTTTGATCAACACACAAGGAGCCACGAAGAGAAATACTGACACCGCCCCGACAATCATGCCTGCCTTATCCAATGCTTGCAAAGGTACCGGAGCTGCCTGGCAAACAGCAAGGGTGTCGATAAACGCGAGAAACTCCAGCTCGTCTATACCATAAGGCTGGAGAGCTGGGCTGTATGCTCGGACGAAGGGTAGTTTGGCTGCGAGGATACTCGAGGTATCGACTCTTGGGATGACGACTGGCTTGGACAAGGCTACCGCTTTAATCCTAGGTGGGGATTCGAGCGGGGGAATCCAAGAAGTCATGTTCTGCGGAAGCAGGTCGTCTTGCGGTGGGAGCTCTGTCTGCGTTGCATCGGATGATAGTGGGCTGGTGAGAACCATGTCGCAGTACTCTTGCGAGAACTGAATAGATCTTCGTAAAGAAAAAGCTAAATTATAGAAGATGTTCGTATTCAAAGCCTACTCAACATTTTATCTCAAAGATTGGCCCCATGTAGGACTGGTCAGCTCTTGTGGCTTAGTGTGCTCGTTAGCAATTAGGGTGAAGGATCAATCACCTAATTAGGCTCGCTGTGCGATTGCTCGAATCACTCGAAAGCGCAATACGGATATAAGCAACGGGCAATACTAAAAATCCGCTGAAGGCTGCTACAATTTCAGAATGCTGGCGCTGGTGGTCAGCTCGTAAATCCTTAACACCATACGCTCGCATTCCACCCATTGAATGGAGATTCGCCGGTAATAGATCGTTATTTTGCGCCAATTCGCTGTAGGTGAAAAAACATAGTCAAGCCAACACAACTGATCGAGAGTTCATAGAATATGCGATTGGTGCACCTGCCTGCAAAACCACCTGCTACAAAAGTAAATACAGAAGATGAGAAATGAGCCACCAGCCCGCTAAGCCCAGCGCTTCTTACCGCCACTGGTGGCTAGTATCAATGCTTGCTCTGGAGCACATAAAGCTCAAACACTTCAAGCAGTTTGCGTGCAGTCAAGCAGAGTCTGGAAACGCGCCATTCCAGCGGTCACTTCGCACTGAATGTCATTTGTCATGTCGACTCGGCACGATCCTACCACCGCGCCTCCGAGGTCCACCATCTGGTTGTCGCGGTCTGCATACCAGGCTGCGACAAATTCAGCCACCATCTCTCGAGAAATGTGAATGGGAGAACTTACTCTGATGAAATTCCGGAAAGTGCTGCTCGACTTCGGTAGGGCATTCGGTAGCCCACCAGTTACCGCCGTGGTCGCAGGTGCCTTCTTCAGACTCCATACGCACACCTTGCTTGTCACCGCTCACGTCGCTTCGGTCGTTAACGAGAGGTGCGTCGATCAGAGTGTTGCAGTCGAGGTTGTCGACATGGATCCATTGGTAGCCGTCGCCACCGACTGGGCCAGAGATGAAGCTCGTAATGTCGGTGGCTACCAGCCAGTACGCCGAAACCTGGGAGAGGCCTGAGAGGCCGGCTGCAAGAACGAGGACAGAAGCTGGGGTGAAGTGCATTTTGTGCTGGTTTGATAAATGGTGTAGCGAGGAGGTGGATGAGGCAATGGGATGAAGCTGTTGAGGAGTGTGTGCTGGCTGAAGAGTGAAGAACTCAAAGTAGGAGGAAGTGAGGTTTAAATAGACGCTGGACAATGTGAGTACCTTTATCTTTCCAGTCATAAAGGCGTTCATCACTATGGGGGCGAGTATGCGGAACTAGTTTAAGACCGTGCCACTGTTATGCTCTGTATGAGGAGAAAGCCAAGAAAGCGAAGCCAATTTTGGGACCTTCAAAGGAATTTGAGGCCTGAAACGCTCCGCCAGTTGCGTAACCATCTCGCCAGCAGAATTCCGCGCTGCCTACTACAAGATACAGCAGCTGCCCGTTGCAAGTAAGATAACACCACAGCCCATTGGAGAAGGGTTTCACTAGAGTTCGCTTTTTGGTACCCTCAGTCGTTATATTCTGTATCATTGAAGCCCAGGGACGTTGTCTGAGCAGCTTGAAAATGCGCCTGGACGCCTGCGTTCGGATTCTGTGAGATGCAGCTGCTCGATGTCACCACTTGGCTTCTGTAGGATTGTTTCTTGTGGGGCAAGGACATGTTTCGAGGTGCCGAATATCGATGATCTCGATTGAGATCGGAGTTTTAGCTTCCCTGGAAGTTTGGATGCCTAGCCTAGCCAAGGAAATCAGACCTGCTCAAGGCCTCTCAAAAATAGGACCCCCACAACACCGACTTCCCGTACTGTTGCCAATGCACTGTAGCATAGTTCTTCCTGTTACGCAGCAAGAAAAGGCACTTGGGGAACAGTTGAAGCGAACTCATACACGCACAGTGGTCTGAGACGCTTGTTGCTATTGGATCCGTCACGGATTACGCAGTCACTGCAATGCTTAACTCGACTTCTCGTCCATTTGCTACTTGGGTCTCAGACAGTCGATTTCATTAGCGTCGATGAGTATCTAAAAGATGCTTTCCGTTTCCAGTAAAGGCCAAGTGCTGTAAGTGATATTTTCCAGCACATGGGAAGCACTGTTGATTTGCATCGGCACGCCAAGAGCTATTGGCGAGTCGTCCTACCGAAAATCTAGGGCCAACGACCTAGAAGGGGCTGTCCTAGCTCTCGGTTCAGCAGTGACATATCAGTGCTCTATTCGGAACCACAGCACTAAGAACTCTCCCTCGGTCAGTCCGTGCACACCGCATGAATTCCGAGATGCAAAAGGAATTTCCTGATTGGACCCCAATGTTGTTTTAAGGCATTTATGCGCGCTCGCACCAGGTCGCCGTAGATTATTGAGCATTACTGACGTCACATCTGGCGCTGCTTATTACTAATAATTAGTGTAGACAACGTACAATTCTAATACATGGATCACACTTGCAATTCCGAATTTCAGCCCAAGATCAATCAACGCTTGATTTCTCATGCAAATTCGAAGCCATTCCGTAAGTCTGAAAACATTGGAAGTTCACCAGAGTGTCGTTGCCTTCTAAACGGAAGAGTATACTGGAGTGTGTTTCGTCATCAGTGACGTAGAGTTCGGGATCATGAGACGAAAGGCACCCTGCCGGCATGCATGTCGTGCAGCCTTGTATGCCAACTCCGCCACACCCTCCGCCAACACTTTCTGAGTTCACATGCACCTCCATAATCAAATCCTTCTCCCACGACCATCCCGGCTTGGTATTCTCCAGTTCACTATATTTCCAATTGTATGATGACGTACGTGGCTTCGACAAACCAGCGACCTCCTGCCCACCTGAAGCGGCTCATGGATCATCAGGAGAGAAGGATTTGCCAAGAAGGCACGTTCAACCCCAGAATGTGGCTTGGTGTGAATTTTAGCCCCAACGCAAGGAACAAGCGCGCCTGAGCCCCAAACTCGGGGCCCCGCATAATGCCTACGTGGGCGAAGTGTTACATAATGGAGAATTGATATTGCGTTTGTACCATTACACGTCGTTGTAGCCCCACACCCAGCTCCACTGCTTTTCGAGCTTTCCTCACAAATAACTACTCTTGCTCTTTAAGGTATCAGGCCCAGCTTTTAATCGGTCCACAGCCTGCAAGCTATGCTACGATGTACTTCATGTATACTATCAGTTGTCAATAGGTGGCAGAGAGAGAAGATCGTGATAAGGATGCACACTGTCATGAGATAAAACGTTAGGAACACTGAAAATATAACGTATCAAAGGTATAAACATTTATTCGCTGTCTGTGAGAAAGGTATCCAATCTATTATAAGTTTATCAGGTAGAACGAAAGGAAATTAATCACTTTCACTGTCGAAGATCCGGGAGACGTAAAAACACACTTGACTTGGAGTTTGTTACAATTGGCCTGGAAAAGTCAAACCTACATGCTGACCCTAATCTAATTTGAGCCGAGTGTGACAACAGAAAAGCTCGACTGTACTTAAATGCTAGACGAAAATGCGCGCATACGAAGTAGAAGAAAGACATGATCGCTTCTGCACCAATCAGTCGTGAGCTAGGCTGATTGGTGATACACCCCCGCGTTCTCGGCGATGGCTGCCTGGAGAGAAGGCACCAGCTTCGTATGTATACAAATCCGCGACACTGTAAACCATCAAATTATCTTCACAATTCCCACATAATGTCACGATCTCCAGAAGTCACGGACATTGCGGCAAGTGCTTCGACTCCGCCGTGCCATCTCCTTAAGCTACCAATCGAGCTCCAGCTTGATATCTACGAGCTAGCACTCATCGAAACTTCGCCACTGTTGCTCAACTGTCCCTGCAACTCCTCTTACCGCGGTCGCTACCCCCAACTAAAGGCAGACGAGAATCATTGGAGAACCGGAGAAATACAGCCACCGCAGCAGCCCGCCTTGACTCTTACCTGCCGCTCAATCAGACAACATGCTCTGCCAATCTTCTACAAGGAGAACGTCTTCCGAGCATCATACTGCCATCAACCCTCAGGTCCCGGCGGAGCAATCCGATGGCTTCGCATGATCGGCGCACGGAATCGGGAAATGCTACGGCACTTTTATTTCTACGATCGGAATGAGGGTCAGGACAGTTATAGCGAGCGCTCACTGCAGGCGCTGAAGCAGTATGTAGCGTTCGGTGAGATGGGAGGGAAGATGGAAACGTTAAGTAGTGCGTATTGCTGTGCGCACTTGGTGAAGTTTGGAGACTGGGAAAGGAAGCCCGGGGAGGTCCCGATTGCGTCGGAACCGGAAGTGCCGAGACTGAGGTTAGAAGGAGAGAGATGAAGATTGTGCTGGCTATTCAAGGCAGAAGTAACCGACCTCAATTTTTGACAGGGGTTCGGACCGGCAAGCACATACCTCTGTTGATCTGATTCCTGTTGGGACACATAAAGGGGTTTCATCTCATTAGCAAAGAAAAAGACGTCGACTGCTATCAATGTAACGTTCCGCACAATGATCTGGACGGTTGGCTCGAATGCTACCCTCTGAATGTCTTGATCTACACTAATCAACCATACGCTGCTACTAATGCCATCAAATTGAATGCAACATTTCCTGCATCACTCTCCCTTTGGAAGTATTCTTTCACGATCCTCCTGCCAGCCTCTCCCAGCAAATCCTCATCATTCGCAGCCAATCGCCCTCTTCTTACAGGTCCCATGTTATCCCCGTCAAGCTCCAGAATCTCCCTCCCTGAATTATCCTTCACAAAGCATACAAAATGAAAATCGACCTCGTCCTCCGGATTCTCCGAGACTTCGCTCTCACCCATTCTCGCAGCCTGTCTATAGATCTCTTCTATTTCCTGTGAAGCTTCTAGTTTCTGTGCCCGTTCCTCTTGCGTCAGGTGTTGACATTCTTCAAGGAGGGTTGATAGCACAGAGTTCGGTCCTGACCGTAATTAGACATTGTTCCAGAAAGCAAGTGGAAAAAATATACTGATGAAGTTTCTTCCCTCCCCATTGCTAATGGCGTGAAGTATGGCGTAAAAACCGCACGCGTTGTGGATGGTCTGCTTGAACCACATCACGTCTCCATTCTCATGAATCCCGCTTCGCCCTTCTTCTTGTGCTGCTGCTGCTTCCTCGGCAGCTCGACGTTCTTCGTAGTCTACGGGCGTATGGAAGGTGAGGATCAGTGCTAGCGCTGGATGTGGAAGCAGTGACGGTTCGTCGAGTGCCAGGACGTCTTCGAGACGAAGAGCGGAGGAAACCCCAAGAGCATGGATGAGTTCAGTGAATATCTCGGGGTTAGACTCGAGGGGAATGAAGCTTTTTGCGTACTTTCGAGCGGCCATGCTCCCATGGTTTGACTGTGAGCAATTGATGTTATGGTTAGTAAGGTTGAAGGTCGTGGTTGCCTGCCTTCGGGTTGCGGGGATTCGCAAACCAAACCGACCAATCGCGATGCAGCACTTTTATTCTCGTCTGATCTAATGTTCTATTTTCTAGTAGAGCAACTTTTTGCACCGAACGTAAGATTACCCGACCAAGGTGGCTACGCGGGGAGTAGATGCCCGAGCAGATCGATCCTGTCCTTCATTTATCTCTCAGCTTTCAGCTTGCAAACATACCTGTTTCCACTTAACTCGGTACGACCCAGAACGATTGTTGCAAATGTTGGCGACTGGGGATTTGATATCGTATATTAATGATTAGCACGCCTTGTCGTCTACTTCTGTTGATGCAACGGGTGGTTCACCTTATGGCATGCTTCACTTAGACATTGACCGTCATTACACAAATTTGAAGCCGCTAGTATTAGTCTGTTGGCTTCAAAACACATATGGCCACCCAAAAAAGCAATACCGGCTATGCACTCATCTCGACATATAGTACAGACCCTAGCAGAAGGAGAAGAGAAAAAAAAACAAAAAGCCACCCTGGGTATATACGACCAACGCATCCTTGAAAAGAACATGTATAATCCTTTTTCCCTTACTCCGGTCATTATCATGCATCTGGCGCAGACGGCGCATTCTCCACCTTGATTGCTGGTGGGGGCGGCTCCTCTGGCTCGTAAACTGGTCTACGGGGTGGTAGCGGTCTGTCTCGCTCCTCATGGTAGACGTACTCAGGCGCGCCTTGTAAATAGCGCGGTTGTGGACGTTCGTAGGAGACCGGAACGTATTGCACATGCTCCGGTTCGTACTCTACGTACCGTCCGTAAGAGTGGCGCTGCGGACGAGGATCTCGGGGTACTTGAATGACTTCGTAGTCATCAAGTGGCCGGCCGTACTCGTCCACATACATAGGTTGCCGGCCGCCGCGCGGCTCGTCCGCATAGCGGCTATCAGCATAACGAAAGCGCGGCGGTGAGTACGGATGCAGACGGTCTTGAACGGAGACATAGTCCTGTGCAGAACGTCGAGGTTGGTGAGCAGGATCCTCGGCGGCTGCTCGTTCCACACTTTGATCCCGAGAGTAAGTAGAGTCCTGCTCGGCGCCTGGCTGAGGTGTCTCCTGTTGGTCTATTCGACGGCGCTGCTCTTCATATCGCTTACTCTGCGAACGGCTCATACTAGATCCTCTAGCATACGGCTCATCACGAGCGGCACCCAGATATCTATAGTAGCGGGACGGAGCATGATCATATCTGTCCCTACGGCGCTGTGGTCCAGGTCTCCTTAGTCCCCGAGTATTGTCCGGCGTCGGAATCTGACGGCCAGATGAATGATACTCTTCATTCCTGGATCCGTTGGATACAGTTGAAGCTGTGCGATGAGGTGGCACATTAGACTGACGCCGCGCTGGTATTGCTTCTGGTACAACAAAGCTAGGCGGCGGTGGTGTGTATCGAGATCCGTCGTCCGGTTCCGGACCTGCTGCAACAGGTTGGTGCACCTCAAGAGATGGCGCCCCTTGACCTGGCAATCCATTCGCTGGCTGGTTCGGCACGAATTCATCCAAAAATCGGTCGGCAGCAGACTTGCCATCCACAGGACTGGGGCCAATCGATCCAGGTTCCTCCCTTAGCTGGTGCCCCGGGTGCGCAACATCATCTTCTACATACCGAACATGGCGAGAGACAGGGCGATACTCTTCCTCGTATCGTCCTGCACGAGGATGGGCGAACACAACTTCATCACGACCATAATAGGCTCCCTCGTCGCGATATAGAGTTCGTCTTCCCTGGTATTCCTCATACACCGGTTCTGCTTCCCGGTAGCGTCGAGGTCCCGGAGCGTATTCAAGGTATTCCTGGGGTTGGTCAAACTCCTCACGGCCAGGATCCAGAGGCTGTCGGGACGATCGTCTGTCAGCTCCTATCGTCAAAAACAACGACTTCTGCGGTGGACCTACCTGATAACGTGACTCGGCGTAGTAGCGTTGCCTATGATCTGACGGACTGCTGCGGAACGAAGCTCTCCCGTTGTTGGCCCTACTGGGGATTCTTACATGTGTGGAGAGAGCAGGCCGCTGGGGGTCATACTCATCATCCGTTGGTTTTGGTGGCCTTGGAGAGCCAGCATAGGGTGATGCTAGCGAGGAAGGACCAGACTCTCCGATTGATATGCCCGGAGTTCCGCTACTATTCGCAGCATCTTTCATTTCCTTGGACGCGGACTCACCATTGTCTATTTTACCAATTCTGGGAAGTGGGGTGGGGAACAGTTTTGGAAACACGGTGGCTACCATATGGAGCTTGTCGTCGTCCATTCCAGGGGCATGAATGAGGCCAGAGATGACACGGTCGCTTGGAAGCTCTATAATGTCCTCCTTCCAATCCAAAGATTTTGGTAGATGGCCGTTCCCATATACGGAGGCTTGGGATCCAAGATGCTGAGATTTGAAGTGCAAAAACAAGTCCGAGACCGTGAAGATTTTCCTTTCCTCTTGACGGGGATAGTGAGCAGCGTCGTCCTGGCAAGCTTTGCAAGAAAGACCTGGGGCATGTCTTAGAGTACGGGGTACCTGGTGGCTAGAAAAAGCGTCAATGAAATGGTCCAAGTTCGGCTCATGGTTGTAGTCGACGTGGAACTTTGAGATGACACGCTGCATCAGAACGTATATGCGGAGACTATTCGGAAGATCCTTGACGCCCGAGGTTTGCTTCCAGATGTCCTGGGCCATATCGATGACGGTACTCACCTGCTTATCGAATAAGCTTGTGCGATGGTTAGCGTCATCGGACCTGTGCGACGTGTCTCTGATGCCTGCAGCTTGGGTTTGCCCAGTTGGGGGAGGCGCGATGGCCGTATTGGACATCGCTGGGGAAGTCATGTATCCATTGCCTGGATGTGCTCCATAGCCTGGCGGTGCCATGGACTGATATTGATAAGATTCCATAGGCGTACCATATGACTGGTTATACTCATACCCTGACATTGCATTTGAATTCAACTGAGGAGGAGCAAATGGTCCCGCGTAATGGCCGCTGTACTGGTACGGACCGGGACTTGCTTGGGGAAGGTGAGCTTGCATATGAGGAGTGGATGTCCCCGCACGCGAATACCCACCGTAGTAAGCGCCATATCCGGAGTGAGTAGCCGTGCCCGACGCGGCGTGGAAAGCATGCTTGACGGAAGTGGGGTCTGGGTGGAACGGGGTCTCTTCTGGCCATTCAGCTTCTCTCCATGCAACAACAACATTGCCAACGCTGAACGCATTAGTGTGCTTGGCTCCAAAATGTTGGACGACGCCTTCGAAGCCATAGAATTTCGTGTTGCCTTCGCAGCCGGACCCGTAGCACAGGAACAGCTCCTTCCGAAACTGTTCAGTCAAATTTTTGACCTTGTTGTCATATACCCACTTCATGCTATCCAATACAAGCTTTGGCTTGTTAAGATCCGATTCATCGTGAAATGTGTCTTGGGTGCGTCCTTGACCAGATGGAGTGTTTTCATTGGCAGGGTCGGCCTTGAACGTGCGACGCACGTATATCAAGACATCCACGGCGAATTTGGGGCTGTTTTCGTAAGTCACTGCTCTACCACCATCCCAGTCTTTGTTGATAAAGTCATCGGCAATTGCGCTGAGTTTGTCGCGAATGGGGCGCTGAGCCTCGTCCCATTCCCGATCCATGATTTCTTTGGATTCCTTGGGGTTTACCTCCGAAGGGCGACGGTCCAGTGTTTTGGGCTGCGTGGTGAGACGCGACGCGTGGTCGGCCTCCGCTTGTTGGGCAGCAGGGAGTTGGGCAACGAGGCGGGGTTCAAGCACGCTCCACGCGTCATCAGTCATTGGCTGGGAGATCTGGATGGCTGCTCTGAAGGAATCCATGTGTCGCAATACGTTTGGCGGGATAGGTGGCTGCATCTGCTGGCACCGTCGTTCAATATCTGCTTTGCGATTTGCTTTGGCTTCATTCGCATCGTGAAGTCCACGTGGGTTGCCGGGCTGTGGTGTATACTGCTGAGGAACAGTCGGTGGGCGCGAATGCATGTGTGATTGAACTGGAGCTGAAGCTGTTAGGTTGTACCTGAATATATTCAAGGACTGTAGTTGTGCGCAGTCTTCTTGCATAGCAGCAGAGAGCAACATATACTTACTCGCTGGTATAGGGGCATGGACAACAAGAGAGGGGGCATGTTGCGCTGGTGATAATCTGCCCAAGTCGTTGAAGGTTGCCTGCGCGGGAGCAGGCGTAGTGGAGGCTGTTGCCTTGGTGTCGTTGTGGGCCGACCACGACTGGTACTTATCCTCCCAGCGCCCCCAATTCTCTGCCAGCTTCATACGCTCGTGGCCGCGAGCTTCTAGTCCTTTCGACCATTCCTCTGCTGCGGCGGGACCGAGAGCCAGTGCCTCGTTCAATTCCCTGCTGATGTCTTCCACATGTGGCTTGTAGTAGTATTTGGCAATCTCGACACTGACTGGAGTGGTTATAGATTGAAGCAGGTAGGCAGGAACGTAATTGCGGTCGTTCGTAAGGAAGGCATAAGGTAGGGCGGGCCGGAGAGCGGATACATTCGAGAAAAGCAGACTCGTGTCCTACAGGGTCAATGCTTGTTCATCGGATGCGCTGGATCTACTCACCGTTTGACACCTCTCTATAAGACATTCTCCACACGCCCTGATTCCGAACGGCCAGATAGTTCGTATGCCATCGTTGCCAGGGCCTTTCTGCCAGATGTTCTCTCCCATCGTTCCCCGGTCGAGCTTTTGACAGATTTGACATCGCCTGGACCAGACGAGCTGCCACATTTGCAGCTCAGAAAACCCTGGAAGAGGTTTTGGAGACTTTACAGGAAGCGCATTGCGGGCTGCAGCCCAGACAGTATCAGACTTTATGAGACGCAGTGACCCAGGATCTGGGTCTGAAACAGAGACATCTTGCACATCTGTCAAGTAGGAACGAAACGATCGATTGACTTGAAGCAATCGACCCAAATCAAATAGAGAACAGCGAAGAAACACATGTTGCCATATTGCTGGTGGAAGACCAGCGCATGGCTTGCGCACAGAAGCAGCAGAAGAAGGAGAACCAAGTCTGCGCTTCTTCTGCTGTGGCAAGGCAGGAGAACCTGCCTTGCGCTTTGTGTGAGAGATATCCTCTCGGTGCTCCGCTGGAGGTGTGCCGGGCTTCGTCTCGGAGCCGTAGAAATCCACTGACGAAGCAGTGCTGGACTCGCGATCGTCCATGGCTCCCCTTGACGGGCGAAGCTCACAGATGGAGCTCCACCAAACGCACGCGACAGGCTGGCGACATGAATCGGTGGCGAGGAAGTTGCGTGCGTAGGTGCGAAAGTTGGTTATGCGGCGCCGGAGCCTTCACTAGATGGGACGTGAATGAGAAGAGATGTTAGGACTTGTAGGGCGATTCACATGGCCTAGAGCTGGTGTAGTAGAGTCTGGCGAGGAAGAACAGGCAGAAGTGAAGTCCGGTGAGCTCTCAGAAGATGCGGGCCTTCGGCCGTTGTCAGCCAACCGTTGGATGAGGCGGACCGCGGCCAGTGCGCTCGAGTGACCCTGTTTCGGTCACGTGGCACAATGACGCTGTGGGCTTGGCGGGCTCGTGCTGGGGAAAGAGCGGCCCGAAGAGGCTTGAGGCTGTGCGGTGGTTGCTGGCGCTGTGCTGCTCATGCATGCAGGCCCACGTAACATACACAGCACAGTGAATACGTGAACACGCATACCCCAGCCTCATTGTGCGCCACGCTTTTGGAGGCTCTGAGATCCTTTACTCGCGGATCCCTCCCCGTGCCGACTCCTGCATCCTCGACCCCTCCCCGCCTGTGTGCCCAAACATAGCGCTACACCAACTTCACCATGTCCTCTCTCAACACGTCGAGCAATGGCCCAAACATAAAACGAAGCTACGAAAACGTCGTCAATTCGCCTCCTCCGTCTGGCCCCCAAGCAAATTCGCCCACCTTTGGCCAGTGGGCCGTTTTTACTGTCGCTGCTCCCCTCGTCAGCGCCTTCCAGAACGACGGCGGCAAGGAGAGCGTTTTGAAAGTGCAGACGACCGGCGAGGGCGAGCTGGCCGATCTTATAGACGAATTCTCGGACGGGCGCATCCAGTTCGCATTCGTCAAAGTCAAGGACCCCAACACGTCACTCCCCAAGAACGTCCTGATTGCCTGGGTACGTTGCTTGTGGAATCTTGCAGAAAGTTGGCTGACAGCTGTAGTGCGGTGAGGGCGTACCTGAGCGCACTAAAGGCTATTTCGGAAGCCATCTAGGTGTTGTTTCGAAATTGCTCCATGTATGTCCTCTCGATTCGCTCTGGGGATGCCTAGGCTAAATCTGTGTAGGGATATCACGTCCAAGTCACCGCACGGTCGGACGCTGACCTCACTCCTGAACGTATCGTCCAAAAAGTCTCTGAGGCCTCCGGCGCGAACTACTCGGGGGCTCCGAGCATCCCGTCGTCCAACAAGCCTCCGCCAGTTGCCGCGAAGAAACCCGTCTTCACACCTACGCAGATAGGTGGAGGGGGCGCCGGCTTCAATCCTCTAGCACGATCACGAGTAGCACCAAAGCAGGATACGGACGCTGATGGCTGGGGTGCAGACGCTCCAGAGGTTACCCGTTCACAGCTCGAAAAGGTGGAATCTGCCTATAAGCCCACCAAGGTCAACTTGGCCGAGCTCACCTCGAAAAGGGAGCCTTCGCGATACCAGGCCCCAGAACCGCAAGCTACCCCTTCAGATGTCGTTAAGGGTGGTTACCAACCCATTGGCAAGGTGGACATCAATGCACTCCGCGCCCAAGCGAAGTCATCTGGACAGGATGATAGACCTACTGTGGTCAAGGGGGCATACGAGCCAATTGGCAAGGTCGATATCGCAGCTATCCGGGCCAAGGCGCAGGCACCACCACCTTCGTCGAACCTTACACCAGCAGCAACCGGTACTTCAGCCCGCAGCGACGAGAACGAGGAGACTCCCAAGTCTCTAGCGGAGCGATCAGCCGCTTTCAAGCAGCCCGAGCGGCTTACAAGTCTACCGAAACCTAAAGTTGCAAATAAATTCGGGGGCGCAAGCGCTTTTACTGGCACAAAGGCTCCCACCCCCAGCGAATTTGGTGTCAAGCCTGCGATCCAGGCGACTGCCCCAATTGGCGCCGCCAGCAAGACCTTTGCAGACCAAGGAGGGAAGACGCCTGCACAGTTATGGGCAGAGAAGAAGGCCGCGCAGGGCCAGGCAGTTAAGTCTTTTGCTGGTAGTGAAGGTGTCACGTCCCCCGTTCAAGCCCAGAAGAGTGGCGGTTGGCAGAGCGGTTACACGGGCAAATCCTGGGCGCCAGTACAGACGACTCGCACCGGCCAATCTGCAACAAGCAACCTCAGCGAGCAGCGCACTGGGGGAGAACCGCAGCAACAGGAAGTGCCGTCTTCTCCAGCTGGAGGTGTCGGCGCCCTCAAGGATCGCTTTGCCGGTGCTGCTCCTATGGGCGCTCCCACCAGCCGTCCCGTACCGGAGCCTTCTGCCCCTAGCCCACCAACATTGGATAACTCGAGCAAGCCAAATGCGGGCGCACGAGGCGTCCCCATGCCAGGCCTCCCCAGCCGTTCTGCAGAACCGGAAGAGGAGGAAGAGGATGTGCCCTCAGTCCAGCATCAACGTGTTCCCTCACCTCCACCCCAACCTCCACGTAGCCCTTCGCCGGAGCCTTCTGGCTCGCCGGTGCGCATAGCAATGCCTGTCAGTCGCAGCGCAGCCCCCGCTGAGCTTTCGCCCGCCGAAGAGCAGCCCCCGCCTATGCCCACCCGCGGGCTCAGTCAAGCTGCCAAGCAGCACCGCGACCTCTCCCCAGAGCCGCAAGTGGAATCGCATGATCCCGCACGAGGTGCTGGCGCTGCGGTTGCTGCAGCCACATTTGGAGCTGGTGCTGTCGCTGGTGCTGCGATCGGTGCAGCAGCTGGCGCAGCATCGGGCGGAGGCAGTGGAGGCAAGCGTGCTGTTGCCCAGTACGACTATGAGAAAGCAGAAGACAATGAGCTCGAACTGGCTGAGGGCGAGCTAGTCACCGACATTGACATGGTAGACGAAGACTGGTGGATGGGCACCAACTCGCGCGGTGAACAAGGTCTCTTCCCATCCAACTACGTCGAGCTGGTCGAAGACGATGGCGCGAATGACGCGGGTGCCGGTGCACCTCCACCGCTGCCTACGCATCCTGCTGCTGAGGAAGAGCCTCCAGCAGGCCCACCACAGCCTGCTGGTGCTAGTGGTCCCACTGCTACTGCTCTTTACGATTACGAAGCCGCAGAAGAAAACGAGCTTAGCTTTCCCGAAGATGCCACAATTACTAACATCGTAAGTAACTCTAACCCTTTGAGGCCACAGTGCTCTAATCCCTTATCAGGAATTTCCCGATGAAGATTGGTGGCTAGGTTCCTACGGCGGCAAGTCAGGTCTATTTCCTGCTAACTATGTGCAACTCAATGAATAGATCTTTGGGTGAACTTTTGAGTTGTTCGGTAGCGATGGTAACGATGAGTCGATTTTGCATGCACGTGAGCGCATGTCGCTCCGTTTGTTGAGAGTTACGGCAAGATTGGGCATACTTTGGCACAAAAGTCCACACCAAATCAATTGTAAATGTTACCTTTAACTGCTCCATTACGCTGGATTGTTGTTGAGCATCGACCCATCGCTACGATACATGTGCGTGACTTCGCGTATCCAAGCTCTCATAATGCGGACGGTCCTATGCACAAACAATCGCGGTTTTCCCCACACTTCAACCACGTTCTCACATGGATAGGCAGCCTCCTGAGATCCTCAACCAATACTTTGATCCCCAACACTCTGCTCTGATATTGTACTTATTTTGTCTTGTCGTCCTCTCTCTCACATCCCCTGTACTGAAGTCGACAGAACGTCATCGTCTAACACACGCTGCTATTGCAAAGGCCCTCAAGTCTACCCGAGGCATATCATCACCTTGCACGAGCCTTTTGAAACCGTCCGGACCCATCAATACTAACCTCACCAAGTCCACCCCAGGCGCATCAACAGCTACCCACGATGCCCTTCTCACCCGCTGTCACAAACTTCTTTGCGGGTCTGCTTGGCCCCAATTTCACCGACGAAGAACAGGATCCCATTGACATCCAGACGCTCTTGGACAGCAATGCTACTCAGGAGCGCCGCATCTCAGAGCTCGAACTCGAACTTTCGTATTTCAAGAAGCGCAACATGGCGCTCCACACCCATGAGCAGGCAACGCAGAAAAAGATAGCAGAGTGTTTGGCCTTGGGTAATCGGCTCGCAAGGCCGGAGAGTGACATGGTGTCCAAAGCCGTTCTAGACTGCAAACTCCGCGAAACGGTGCGGGAATGGAAGAAATTCCATTCTACCGTGGTCAGCGAGAAGAAGGAGAAATTCGAGCGTGAGGCTGAGGCGTGGAAGGCGAAGTACAAAGCTTTCGAAGAGCAAGTCGCTACTTTGACCTCGGATATGGATAGCAAGATCATGGATCTGGGCGCCGCGGCTGAAGAGGTAAAGCGTCTAACCTGTGAGAACGCCATGCTGCAGACTGCAGTGGCGGATGTAGCACGCCTGACGAAGGAAAATGGGGCGCTAAAGGAGGAATTTCATCTGACGGTAGGTGACCACAAGAAGACTAACGCGGAGCTTGAAAAATGCAAGAAAGAGGTGCACGGATGGAAGACTGCGTTTACGGAGAAGGTGAAAAGGGTCAGGGAGTATCATGATAAGAACGTTAAGAGCCATCTGGCAGAGTTGAACAAGGTGCACGAGAACTGCAACCTGCTGCGAGAGGAAAGAGATAGCGCCGTGGAGATGACTTCGGGGCTGACTGAGGAGAACGATAGGTTGAACCGGGAGCTCGCTGATGAGCAACTGCACCACCAAATTGCCGTGGATATTGCGCAGAGAGCACAGGACGAGTTCTATTCGTGCAAGGAGGACTACATATTTCTCCACCATGACTGGGCGCTTCTGATAGAGGCCAATTCCCAGAGCGAGAAAGCGTATGCGTCGTTGTCGGAAGCGCATACTATCGCGTTGTGGGAGATTGAGGAGTTGAAAGGAGCATGCAGTGATCTTCTCGAAAAAAGCAAGAAAGACGAGAAGGCGTACGCTGCGTCGGCTCGTGCGCAGGCTGCCTCACTTATTGTGCTCAAGCAATTCCAGGGCAAAGTGGATGAAATAAAGGCAACCGTTGACAGAATGACGGATGAAACGCGGGCCGGAAGCGTTGATGTCACCGTCTTGAGGAAGAGGTGCGACACTTTGCGGTTGAGGTCTAAGAAGCGCAAGGACGATATTGCTGCGATAACGGAGGATTGTAGGAAATTGGGTCTGGAGAACGGTGGCTTGAGGGTCAAGTTAGAGGAAGTGATTAAAGAGAGGGATGCGTTGAAGTTAACGGAGGATCAGCTGCATGTGCAAAGGGTGATGATGAGGAAAATACTTGCCCGTTTACAAGGTGAAAGGGACGCTATAGCGCAAAGATTGGAAGCGGCTCTCTTGCAGAGGGCAGACGCGCTTGAGGGTCAGCTGGAGGCACTGGAGATGCTAGAAAGAATGAAGAGTGGATTGGTCACCGATGATGGAAAAGAGATTGGCGTTTTTGACGAGGATGAAGATGTGGTCTCCCGGGTTCAGAAAGATGATGACGTTGTGTCTGAGGATGAGGGGGTGGCTGGCCACGCAGTCTCCGACGAGGAAGAGAGGTCACATGAGAGTACTGGGGCCACTGGAGTTGTTGTACAGTTGGGTGACCTTGACCTTGACGAGGAGGAGGGTGATAACGAGTACCATGACTGCGGTGCAGACATGTATGAGGGAAGAAGCTCGTTTGAGAACGTGAGTGAAGGCGATCTAAGTGGGGACGAAATCTAATCCGTACCCATCGAGTCCAAATAAGTTAAAATATCCGTCATAGCACTTGGAACAGTTTAATATGGTTTCAATGTTCTTGCTTCCATTGACTATTATAATCGTACATGTAGAGCCCTCTTGGGCGTCATATCCTCATAATATCATATCTCGATACACTCCAATCGAGTATCTAGTGCTTAGCACCGCCGTGATCACCAGTGTCGTGAATGGAGTCGGGGAGAGCGCGCTCGAGCTTCTCAGGGACTGCCTTCTGAAGAGGCTTGGGGACGATGGAGGCATCGCCGCCATCCTTAGCGTGAGTCTGGCGGCCGGTTCCGGACCCGGTGTCGTGGACCTGGGCATGTTAGTCAAGATGGTCGTGCAAGGATGCAGACATTGCGAACCGAGTTGGGAAGGCTCTCCTCAAGACCCTGAGGGGCCTTCTGCTGAACGGTGTCGGGAACCTTGGATCCGCCAGTGGCGTGGGAAACACCCTGTCCGTGTTCGTTCTGCATTTTGAATGGTATAAGATTTAGTTTGTGGTTGGGAGTTTGAAATACGAAGTTGCTGTGTGCTGATGTTTATCTTGCAGAGGGAGCAATTCGGTTCTTATACAGTTGTGGCTCAAAACATCTGCGTCACAAGTGTGTCGTCTAGTCTCAGCCTCTGTATGCGTCCTCATCGCGTCATGGATCTAGCACGCGAATGCGAAGGCGAGATGATTCCGGTCAGCAGGCAGTGCAAGCATTAGGGAGCCTTCACGTATTGCGCTACTGTCGTCGGATCAACGGCCTCTACATTAGACCCGCTACTGCGTCATCCATCTCAACTACCTGTGGACGAGTTGCCCAAGGTGGCGTGCATTGACATCCGCATGTTGTGAGATGGAATTCTCGGGCTCCGGGGAAGAATACTATGAGATACTGTTTACAGGATTAGTGATTGGATAGATCCATACAGGAGGACCTAAAATGAATCCATGACGCTGGAGTGATGCTTGGCGATGCAACTAGGTCTGTTCGGGAAATCGTCGCGATCGCGGCGAGAGAACGGCGGCTTCCGCAGATGTTCCGCATCCGAGGGCAGGAGCGGAGAGTCGGTCGAACCGCAAACCGCGACACAGTATGCGTGATGCGAATCGCTGCCTACGTGTCCTTAGCAGTGTTGGCAATGTCCAAGTACTTGCGTCCTCAATGGCCCCGGAAACATGACCTCATCAACTTTGTCCTGGCCGGGTTGACACGACAATTATATGTTGTTGGACTAGGTATCATTCATTAACATATTGTTCATGGCTATGGTAGCATAGCATCCGACATTCTTAGCGCCGACCAATGCACGCATAAAGCAGAGAATCGGTAGCAGCTCCAAGATAAAGAAATCGCTAAAGAGCATCAATAGAAAGAGCTAAATCTGGCAGCATTCATGACCCTGCACTAATGATGGCTAGTTGGCGGCATGTGCTGCAGTTCAACAGGGTTTTGAGGGTAAGATGCGTGGTCTGAGTACGCTGTACCGTTTGAGAACGGATTCGTAGGTTCAAAGCGTTCTGGAGGAGATGCCATCCACGAACTTCGATGATCGTGAGGTTCGTTCCTCATTGGCTCAAACGCTCCTGGAGCTCCAGAGATTGGACGTGGAACAGCATGCCCTCTATACTCTTCCGGATGCTTTGTATCGACAGCTTGCGCGTGTCCGATCGCATTATACTTGGTCTTCTTGCGCCAGTGAAGCACGGCGAATACTGCCAGAGTGACCAATATCCCAACCGCTGCGAATACACCAATTGCGATTCCAATCTTGACCGCAGCAGACATCTGTCTCTCCACCTCTGGGTCTTTGGTATACGTTTTGGTTGATCCAGGTACTACGTTCGCGGGACTTGTACGTTCAGGTCGGGCGACTCTCGTTTGGTCGGTGGCAGTCATCGATGGCCGGAAAGCGCTTGTTGCGGTGGCGGTCGCTTGGTCATCGTTCGGTTCTTCCGACAATGTCTGATTGAACTTTTTGCCGCAGTCCTCGACATCTTCGCCCTAAACTGTTGTCAGCTCATGTTCAATCGAACGAGGCTAACGTACGTACATCAGCACAGCAGAAAGCGATGTTCTCGTTTGTGTAGGCGCAGTAGAAATCCTTGTAGCAGCTTGCTGTGTATTATTAGCCGATTGTTACTTGTCGTACGGGTCCTTGAGCACGCACTCCCATACTTGTCCTTGCAGCACGTCTCTTCCCTTTTTGGCTCATAGCAAATGTTGCTCAGCTTATCCGATGACTCGCACAGCTTTGCTCCTACATTGTCTTCATCCGGAGAAGAGTTGCAAGCTGCGCATGAGGTTGCATTTTGATCCGCGCAGATCTCGAAAATGGGGTCGTAGGACTCGGTGCTATTCTCCCCTTGATAACTCCACCAAAACGTCTTCGCAGTAGTCAATGGCACCGAAGTTGCGGCAAGATACACGACTAGGAGGGACGCGAACATTGTAAAAGGCACCTCTAGCCACACGGTACTAGGCGAGTGTCTGTGTAGAGAGGAATCAACGGACGCGAAGATACGGCGAGGGCAACGCCTAGCAATAAACACTGTGCACGATGCAGCGCCATAGCCTTGGTGCTAACCTTGGCACACATGAAGCCGCCCCTATCCATGCTTGTTATTGCTTGTGAGGTCCGGCGATTTGTGGCTGCTATGGAGCTCAGCTAGGTACCAGCTGGAGGCCTGGACTGAAGCGGTCATGCCGGTGCGAAATTTGGCCAGCGCGACTCAGATCAAAAGGTGGCGCATGGATGTTTGAGCGTCGTCGAAGCTTTTTAGGGTAGGATTAGCGCAGACCAGAGCAGTTATTGGGGATTTAGTGCGGAAGTTCGGAGAACTAGATTGGTTGAAGCATGAAAATGGGGGCTGATGAAGAAAGCGTGCCCAGACGGAAGGCCTTAGTCGAGACCAATCGTTATTGCTGCAACGCCAACGCACATGCATCGCACCTTCGATCCATATACTGTTGTCAGCTTTTTGTTGCACCCCAGCATGGCCCACTGAATCTATTACTATTTTTCCTTGGGCAATTTCCTTCATCAAGTGGTGGAAGGGTTAGGCTATATCCTCGAAGAACCCACATTGACCGGAGTTAACCATTACCGGAATCGAGGAACGAAGAACGATGATGCCGCCCAATACTGGTGGGTCAATCTACATGCTAATAAAGCTTCCTTGAACTCAAAAGACGGAACTCGCTGCACTTGTGTTCATCGAGCAAAAGTCCAAGATGGCCGCCGGTCCACGGTCCAAGTCACCTCTACCTCATTTTGTTCTGCAACTTCATAGATCGCGCCAACGACCCGTTCCACAGTGTCGCTCTTGATTGGTATCCTGTGTGTTCCCTCCCACTCGATCAACGTCGTCTTGCCTTGCTCGCAATACTCTTTATACAGCTTGCGGTGCAAGTGCAGTCCAGCATCCGCCATGCCATGAACGTGGATTGTCGGTTGTTTCAATATAACCGCTTCATCTACATCTTTCACGAACTGGAACCCTTCCGAGAGATCTGCAGCGCTCACCAGCGCCTTGCTCGTGAGCAAGCTAGGATTGAGGTTGGATAGCGGCGCTCGACCTGCTAGCAATATACCGAATCTCCAGTTCAAGCCTGCTATACCGATTGGCCCAGTGTCCCATTCAGCCCTGCCCTCCCGCGCTGCTTTCTCTTCTCTAGCTTGTTGTTCTAACAGAAGACTCGCGCTCAGCTTCGCTCCTTGACTGAACCCCATCAGTCCAACCCATTCGCCCTTGCCGCCCTCTCGATCGTCATCTTCCATGGCCGTTCGTATTGAGTATCCTATCTCATCTATACAACTCTCTGCATCTATTTCGGTATGCTCAGGCAGCCATCGCAACCACCGTCGAAACGGCGCATACGAGCCGTATACTTGTATGATATCTTCGTGGGGATCGCAGAAGAATGGGCCATCTGCCCAGACGAGGCGGAACGAATGTTGTAGGTGGCGAATGAGCGAGCGCGACTGAGCTTTGAAAATGGCAGCATTGACACCACCGCCATGGAGACAGAGGATGCGCGGAAGGTGATTGGAGTCAGGTACGTGGGTAGGAATCCCGGATCCTGGTATCGGCATATCTAGAGATCGTGTCGTTCCTGTAATCGCAGTTACTTGGACGGTTCAACAGTTCTCGTCAGGAACGGAGAGAAGCTGAGTTAGATAACAAAAGCACAGAAGTACGGTTAGCGGAAGGGTAGATGTGCTACAGCTAAATGTTTCAGAGCTCCAATCAATGTTGGTTCCGTCATGGTGGACTCGGTCGGGTAGCTGTTGGTGCATCTCGGAGTCCGATGGGTGTGTGGTACTAGGGGCGCTTTCATCAGGCGTCGCGATACCCTGTGCCGAGACCAGCCGTTTCATGCTAAAATCTGCCTATCAATATGGCATCGCTCGCCGCATCTTTATTCAGGTCTTGCTGCTGAAATGACTGGCGTGGGAAGCGGCAGCGAAGATGTTTCAGGGAGGAGAGCGGGGCCGAGGGTGGCTAAATACAGCAACAACGCTACGCCTGAAGTGAAGCCGACCTCGCTCCACCCTTGTTCCTGGGTGCTACCAACACTCTTCGCTTGTTAGTCAAACAGCTCTTTACTATTGTGACAGACCAGGAGATACGCCGTAGCGTATTACAACATACTCCAGCATTGGGACCGTAATAGTTTGTCAGACAGTGCACCTGAACACTCTCAAGTGCCGAACAACAGCTCTTGGCATCCCCTCTGGTTGAAGCATGGCTAATGTATACCTCGACGTTCTGGGAACGAACCCCAATATCCGTCACAAATGGCTATTGGCCCGTGATCAATGCGCAAGATCGTGACCACAAAGAAGGCGCCGTCTAGCCCTCCCCCGCATCGTTACTCTCAACGTCGCTGTTGACAGAGCACCAAGAAAATTATCTTAGCGACTTATAGAAGAACTATGATTTCAGAATGCAGACAGTGAGAACTTCTTCCCTATTGCATCATCTTCACAGGGACTCTGGGAGAGTCGTTTCTACACCTATCCATACATTCGTTGAAGGTGCACATATCGAATATCTTACGATGTTGAGATCCTTCTTTCAATTCTCTCTAGGCTCTCACACTCTCAGAATGAAGTGCCGCTTATCTTTTAACAAGCGAATTTCTGTTTTGTAACCCAATCGCACATAACCTTGCCGACACAATTACAGCATTTGCAAGCCTACTCAACTTGTTAATAACTCAACTCTAGAGACGTGATCCAGACATACCCGCTTCTTCTTTTCTGCGTCATCTTTGCCTTCGATGCATTGCAGTGTCTGGGCGTTCTGAAACCGGTTCTTGTTGTAGCAGGCGTTGGCGTTGATCACACCTGCGCACTCATCTGTTCGGACTAACTCTGCAGTGCACTCAGGGTACGATTGTGCGAATGACATCGACACGCACATTGCAAGTAGGCCAAGCGAGACCTTCATTGTTGCGAGATATCGAAAATATTTCGTGCAAGAAGCTTGTTGAGTGGATGCTGAGAGAACGTAGGCGTTGCCGCACGAATTCGTGTGGTTGAATCTATCTAAATATGCTCGGAATGACCACAACGACGTGTGATAAAGGTCTTAGAATATTGCCGAAGCTGCAGGTCACACCAGACGAGAACGTGGCAGTAATCCGGGCACTTTGATTTCCTGGTGCGATGAGGGTCGGTACCATCTGCCCGCTCGTTCAAGTACCAGCGCGACACCCTTTGCCACGGTAAGGGTAAGGAAATGATGGGACTGTATTGGTCAAGTCAGTCTACATTCTCGGCATCAAAGCTCGCATTGGTCATGTCCCAATATCGATCTATATTAACCCCAACTCCCGAAACCAGTTTGCCGCTCGACGTGTGCAACAACATGAGCAGGCAATCTACTGCGAAAGCAGACTAATTTACACTTCTCCGTCAGTGCGTCAGCGAGACGGCAACTGAAGTTGACGCTTATCGTCACTGCCCAGATTGATAACTACAATGTGCAACCGTCTTCAACTCTTGATCTCCATTTATTAGAGTATAGCTTCGCACTTCGAACATGCACTGTTAGGTCACTGACTTCATTCACTCTAGGTTACAGTCGAATACAAGACTGTCGTAGTGCTTGAGCGTATAATTACGTTATTGTGCTTCTACTTCCATGATGAAGTACGCCTTCATCGCCGCCCTAGGGCTACTTGCCCCGGCCGACGCACTGCTCCGCTTCGGTTGTGCAAAGTCATCAATTCAGCGTCTCGACCCGTTGGTCAACCCCGGCCAGAGCCCTTCACCACATTTACATCAGATTATCGGAGGCAACTCTTTCAACATATCAATGGATCCAACAACTCATGATCTCGTGAAAGGCTCTACATGCACTAGTTGCCAGTTCAGCGAGGACTTGGTGAGTTTGAAAAACGATGTGCACAACCTTTACTAACAAGGGAACAGTAAGTTTGAAATCACCTTGGGAGTGTTCAAAAAAGATGTTCCCAACTTTTTCAAGAGCTTTAAGATCGTGCTCGTCTATTAGCGATGCTGATCATACCATAGCTCGAACTATTGGACTGCTGTTCTGTATTTCAAGGCCAAGAATGGTACCTTCAAGCGCGTCCCTCAACGCCCCCAACAGGGTATCGAAAGCACCCAAGGTGGCATGATGGTCTACTACATGTCCGATGCGCTCTTCGACACCGCACAGAAGTCTAAAGTCACAGCCTTCAAACCGGGGTTCCGCATGCTCGTCGGAAATGTCAATTACAACAACCGCGAGGAGGCTCGCAACTTCCGCCAGCTCACCTATATCTGCATGCAGAATGAAGGTACCCGCGAACCGGAGACGATCAACTTCCCCGATAAGCCATGCCCTGCAGGTATCATGGCTAACCACCGTTTTCCAACTTGTTGGGATGGGACGAACGTCGACTCGCCTAACCACCAAGTAAGAGATCAAGTCATATTACGCGACATGCTTAAATACTGACGCGTCAGGACCACGTTGCATATCCCGAGTCCGGTACTTTTGAATCAGGAGGACCCTGCCCTAAGACGCACCCGGTGCGCCTCCCGCAGATCCTGCTCGAAACGGTCTGGGACACCAAGGCATTCAATAACAAGGCAGATTGGCCCGCTGATGGCAGCCAGCCGTTCGTGTGGAGCAGTGGTGACAGCACCGGTTACTCTTCGCATGCGGACTATCTCTTTGGGTGGAAAGATGACAGCTTGCAGAAGCATCTCGATGGTCACACGTATGTTACCGCGCCGACGTTGAAGACGCAGAGCATCGCAGCGCAAAATAAGTGTACTGTCAAGGATATGGTGGGCGAGGATTACGATAGCTGTAAGTTCGTACTCTTCGTGAATTGTTCAGGTACTGACGGTGCGATACAGGGCTGAAGGCTTTGCCAGGTAACGTTCAGGTCAAATAGATGGAAGACTTGCATTGAAGAATGACCCACTCTGGTGCATGGACTGCTGTAGCTTGTCGTACTCATTCAACTTTCAATGTAACCTTTCATATAATTGCCGTCTTGCAATGTCATTAGTACGTCTGCTGCCATGTATTCTGCAGTTGGTGCATACAGACTGGATGTACTTGAGCATCTCCATCACACGAGGGACCCCAATAACCCTCAAGGCGCCTACGAGTATTGCACGTGCGGTGCCGTTGACGTTTAGTTAAGTAGTCTTGCAGCGTAACCGAACAACGGCACCGTAGTCTCTTGCAATGCATCGCACATACCGATGAAAGGTCTTCATGAAACTATACAGTGCATCGAGAAGCTCAGCTGTCAAATCAAAGCTGCCTGGAATTCGTACGGAGGGAGAGTCGCGCGGCGCGCTCGAGATTCTGGTCGCACCGAATCCCTGGAAAATTGGGTGGCCAATTCGGCTAACCCAGGTTGGGCGCCACGAGGAATACGATTGATAGCCGCGCTCCGTCATGTCAAACTAGAGTCGTCATGTATCATCTTATGCAAGAACCTCGTCGATAATAAAGAAGTAATGTCTGCCCTGATGGAATTCGCTCGACAGTGCGCTAATTTACGGCCCCACTGACTCAAGCGAACGGTCTCAACATCCATGGTTCAATGAGTCGTTTTGCCGTGGCCCAAGCTCCCATTCGATGTTCCAATGAATTCGTTCAAGTAAGATTTCTTGTGATCACGACTCTAGTTCACTATGCATTCTGCTATAATAATGGGCTGTTGGCAATTGTTTCCATCAATCAAGCAACGGTCTTATGGTCTAGTGGTATGATTCTCGCTTAGGGAAATCACGTAACAGTGATTTCAAGCTCCTGAGCACGTTTGCGAGAGGCCCCGCGTTCGAATCGCGGTAAGACCCGTTCCAGTCGCTCCAGCGATTCCTTTTTGCCCTTGCAGGCCCCTCCGGGCTCCTCATTGTCCCTAGACTGTTAGTCCCGTAAATACGTCCGTTCTCTATCTATTACTTGTTTCAATTCTTTTTTTTTTGGGCCCGAACCCGGCGAAGGTTGAAGACTTGGCGCCTTATTCGCCCTGCATCCACCGCGTCAAACGTGCAGCGACGGTTCAGTCTTCCAAATTTACAGCTGGACAGCTTTCGTCGTGTTGTAAGATGGCTACAATACTCATACCACCCAGTCTCGGTCCGACCCCTAATATCCACCCAGCACGTGTGTATGGTACAGGGAAATGAGCGGACGACCCTCCGCTGACCCGTTTCGAACGATCGTCGGGAACTCTACGTGTCAAGCGAGTGTGATCTACAGCATCAAGCTCGAACGTCAAGCCGTTGACCACTACCAACGTTGTCGTCAAATGTCTTAGCAGTAGAACAGCTGCAGCAGTAAGACTTGTCAATCTAAAGACTGAAAGTGCGCTCTGATTGACATGACTATGGCTGCTGGTACTCTTGCCGCATAGATGTCGGTCCGCTGCTGCCATCTCCACAAATGACACAGCAACAATATACGAGACTTTACAAAAGCGCACAAAACTATCTCCAAAAAGGAAACTTTTCACTGGAATCACTCTGGCACATACCACCTCTTGGTCTGAACGAGTTGAAAGGCTTACTTGAGCTGCTATAGAAATGTTGTAATACATTCTGCTTGAAGCAATGGCGCAAAACGAGGGGAAAGCCAGTATTTGACAGCAGGGATAGTCACCAGTGCGAAGAGGTGGTAGCCGCATAGACCTGAAGAAACTGATAGAATGGGCACTTGACTGATAGCATATAGAATAAGCTCCACAATTTTATTTTTCTGATCTAAATGGGTAACTGGGCGTCCACAGACTTCTTCTCGTTTCTACATTATTGCATTCGTTCTCAAAGCTATGTCCACGGCATTCACTTTCCCGGTCTAATTTTCACCAATCGTCTAAGGACATGAGGTCATATTCATCTGGGTACCTCTCCCATGCGGTTACGCGTACAACTGTACAAGTATTCAGATAGAATTGCGTCTAGACGAGCGGCCAGATCCCATCCAGAGCAAGCCTTGGGGATCCCAGTCAGTTTCTTGAGCATCCTCAGAAGTTGTCCCTTCAACTTCTTGAGATTGGCCAGAAGTCGTCTCCATGCTTTCTTGAGGCGTGTCATCCCACCCCACCCTTTCTTCGGGCAACAGTGCCGCTGCGCTTGGGTCTATACGCAATGAGGCCCACTTCAGTTCGAGTTGTCGACCGGTATCTGCAGGCTTTCTTTCGGTCGTGGCCAACAGCTGCTGCCTGCTGAATTCCGCTTCAGGGCAGTCTCTCGTATAGTCAGGCTCATCGGAGACTTTGTAAACGTCTGGCACCCAGGCTTTTGTATCTTTTAAAGCTTTGTCTAATTTGTTTTTGGTTGCTTCCACCGCGGGGAGGATCTGCCTAAGTATGTTGAAAATCCTGCTGAATATAATGTGATCACCTTGGTCTCCGCCTACGGACTCTTCGGCGCGAAAGGCATGAGCGAGCCAATTACGTGCCTCTGTCATGCTCTGACTCCGCAGTCCGCTTTCGTGAGAGGAGATGATATTCCATAGCGAGTGGGCGTAGCGCACATCCGGAAGGGAAACTTGCTCGCAACGCCACCGTTCCATCATGGATGTCAGCACCGAAGCAACTGTGTGCTTCATGAATACGTATTCGCGGTCTTTAGGATCATTGGAAGCCATCAAGACCTGATTGTACGCATTGCCGTGGCCCGCTGGAGCCTGTGGGTGAGGTTCTGTCATTCTGTGCTTCTCTATCAAGGCGCAACTTCCTACTATATCGTTGTGCCACGCTCCTAAAGATACCCGCAATTTCTTGCCTTGCGAGTATTTGACGAACCCTCTACACACCATGTTGTGCAGCTCCTGGCCCGAAAACTGGTTGCTATCGATGGTGTTCAAACGAGACATGTGTATTGACTTCGATTTAAGGCGACAGAGTGATCTCTTTACTTTGATCAGAGCACCTTTCCACGTTTCTGGAGAAGTCTCTCCAGATTTGGAGACATCGTTTCGGTTTCGGTTGAGAGCGTCCCGCACACTGAGTGACTTCGATCCAAGGCGAGAGAGTGATTTCTTTACTTTGACCAGAGCACCGTTCCACATCTTTGGAGAATTTCCCCCAGATTTGGAGGCGTGGTTTCGGTTGAGGGCGTTCCGCATACTGAGTGACTTCCTACTGCTTGTGTTGGTCGATGTCTCAAGGTCACTGGACGTATCGTGTTCATCACAGAGGTTCGGATGTTGAATTGGTTGACTCTCGTCGAGAGTCGTTGGATGAAGGAGCAATGCGCGTACACGATCTTGAGCGGTAAAATATTGCTTCATCAGACCAGAAGCGCCGTGATCAGAGCGATTGGGAGTTTGCTCGTCAGGATTGTGGGAAGTCATGACTGCTCTTCGTTGATTGGAACGAAAGTCTCGAAGACGAGGCGGAGGTCGTAGATGGTCTGAATTCGGTGGAAGAGGCTTGGGATGTGGGGTTGATAATGATATTGGGCGAGTGGAGAATATATACAAGAAAAGAGCAAAATGTTTATATAGAAATGCGAAATGGTTTAATTTCAAAAGGAAGTGCGCAAGCGCCGCACGAGCCCTGCTCTGGATGGCCCTAGGACCATGCGGATTAACAGTGAAAGGGGATGATGCCCAGTGCTGTCCTGCAGCATTGGTTGAAAGTCAGCAAGTATGTATGCGCCACGATCAAGACGTGGGCTGCTGGCTTATTACGCCCAGTAATTTCCATCGTCGTCGATGTAGAAGTGACTCCAGGAATGCCTTCGCTCCGTGAAATACTCATCCTTCCACCTGTGACTGGAGGTCTGTGTCAGCCAGGCAACTGTTGGTTCAATCGGCGACGGTGGTGTGCTTGACACATCATCTGCGACCCCGTCGTCATGTGTGTGGCAGTCTGGGGAGTCAAGCAAAGTCAGCAGCGATGTATCTTTAGCGCTTGCTTTGATCTTCTTCTTTTCCTCAATCTGCCTTTTTTCTTCAGCGTCTGCCTCAGTTTCGGGATTGTCCAAACCATAGGCGGGCCGGTTGGAGTATGATAGCTCCGTATGAACTTTCCAGGCGCTTTCGTCCGCTAAGCCGGCCTGCAGCTTCTGGATAAGGACTTCCACGAATGGTAAGTGGCCCTGGTACATCTCCTTGATGTCACTATATCGCTTGAGATCGTTGTCACCGTCATTCGTTAGAAACGAGTGGGAAAAGTAGTTCCGACAATTGCGAAAGTTGAAATCATCATAGACCCAGGAAGTCTGGTTCCATAGAGAGTCTCTGCCCTCCGATCGAGGCATAAATGGGCCCGCTTTGAGGAACTTCTCATGTAGTACGATATGAGCTGAAGCCACAGACTTCTTAGCCATGATCATCACCCTCAGCCTTGCATCAATACGACGATGATCAGCTATGGCACTTCGTACACGCCCAGTCTCATAGTCGGGTCCACGATCGAAGAATTCGTTGCTGTCGGAGACAGGAAGTGGCTCTGTTAACTTGTATTCGTCAATAGCATCAAGGCTCCATGACATTTCACCGAAAACGAACTGCCAGTACCGAAGAACATACCGAGCCTCGGACTTTTCAACCTTCACGCCGCAGATGATGTTGTATTTTTTAGGGGCGATTTCCGTACGAGGGATCGGCTCGGTCCAGCCGTCAGGAGTATCGGTCCAGCCTTCTAGCACTTCGGCTGAGTCGTCGAGAAGTATGGGCTGCGGCATTTCAAAATCCGAGTTGTAATGGTTTTATATAGCGAGATTGCTTAGTGTTGTGAGTGGTAGTTTGGTGATTGCGATTGTTGTTGCTGTTCATGTCGTGTCGAGGGGTATATAAGGAGTATAGCGGACACAATGCGGTCCATCATGAAAGATCGATTGACAAAGAGTACAACGAGAGACAAAGAGTCTATTTATGTAGCATCGTGAACTCACGTTGCATAAAGGAAAACGATCTCTTTCACTTGCAACGGCATTAGGAGACTTTAGCGGGGTGGCTGGTATCCATTGTCGCCCTGGATGGGAGAAGGCGTTGAGGCTGTATCAAGCTCGTTCACGAGAACAGAGGGTTATAAATGTCAAGGAAGAAATGCGGCAAACAAAACCAACTCAAACGCTATTTGTCAATGTCAATTGGTATCACACTGCAATCAAAGTCACTCACAGCCATGGGGCACCGGCACTGAGACATGTAACAGTTATTAGCCATTAGCAATTACAGAAAGTTGGAACCACCGTAAAGCAACCAAGTCTACAAACAAGACTGACAAGAAACAAAGCGCGCGCGACCGGTTCACTCCTTCGATGTACCACCGCAGTTGTACGCGCCCATACAACTGAACTCACTGACTCGCTATGGGTCCCCTTCCTAGTAGTACTTAGGGTGAGCCGGGTCAGTCAAGTCAAAGATGACCGCAGAGTGGGGTCTCGCTCCTCCCCTGTTGCCGCCATTTCCTGACTGGCTGAAGACCTTCTCAAAGTCAATCGACCTGTTGAAGCTCAAGGCACCGTTAGGTAGGATGTCAATCCACTGAGCCTTGTAGTCGGCAGGTGTGTTGACAACACCAATCGAGCCCGTCTGGACGAAGTAATCCGTGACGAGGAGGTTCTTCTTGTCGGGCGAAATCTTGATGTAGTGCGGACCAATAATGCCCTGATCCTCATCGGGGTTGTCGAGACGCTTGACGTTGTTAAGATCGGAGATGTCGAGGGCAGCGACGTGGTTGCCGAGCGTAAGCGTGAAGTAGGCGAGTTTGCCGTCGTCAGATATGTCAGAGTAGATTGCGAGGTTGTCGCGTGCCTTGGGGCCGAGATCGAAGAGGAGCTCAGCAACACCTTGCTTACCGCTGGAGTCTTTGCGGAAGGGATAGATGATCCAGACCTGGCCGGGTCCAACAGCGGTAGCAAGGGCGGCAGACTCGGAGTTTCCTGGGATGAATTTAACATCCTGAATACCCTGGCCGTCGGGAATGGTGATTGTAGAGATAATCTTGCGAGTTGACAATTCCCAGAGACGCAACGTGTTGGCCTTTTGAATGCCAATTGCGGAAGCTGGCTTGAGAATCGTGACGGGCACGACAAAATCACTTGTCAGAATGATGTTCTTATTATAGTCGATGCTGAGGCCATGGGGCGAGAACTGCTCGCCCAGGATGTTGAGAGTGCCCTGAACATCTTCAGGCCACTCGTGGATAATGTTGAAATTGGCGTCTGTCTCGACGAGACGACCCGGAGAGGTGCCGACAGCAGCTGAGCAGTACATCAGTCACCCCGTAAGCACATTAGATTAGGGTCACTTACAGCCCATGTACGTAATGAAAAACCCTCCATCAGGTTTAGCACGAATCTCATCCGTGATAGAGGAGAGCAAGGCGCGATTGCTCTTCTTGAACTTCGGCTGGTATGGGTTCGTGGTGTCAAAGTAGTAAGCAGTATCCTGGAATATGTTAACCTTACGCATAAAGGCATGGAATTCCGCGGAACACACCTGAGTCTTAAGCAGAGACAGCAGGCCACCACCGACTAGTGTCTTCCCATCGAGGGTCGGGCCTAAGTGGTGCGGACTGTTGCCGCTCGAGGGGACGTCGGTGATCCAAAGGAGGGTACCGAAGGTATCATCGTCCAGAGAGTAGGTCGCAAGAAAATCCTTATGATTATTATCACCTGCACCTGTCCAGAAGTAGCCAATCTTCTTGGGCTTGATCTGCTGGTTGCTCGTGAAAGGAGGGCTGTCGAGTGGAGGTGTGGGGACCTGGAGGATAGGAAGCGGCGGAGCATTGGTAGCAAGGGGCTCCGTAACACCGGGAATGGCGGGAATGAGTGGAGGAAGTGAGAGAGCAGTGACCGAAGTGGCCAGTGCCGCAGACAAGAGCACTTTTGAGAACATTGTAGATCACTGGGAGTCTGATCAAAGCGGATTTCAGAAGGTTTGAGCAAGTTTCGTCCTTGATGCTGCTCCTTGATATGCCTTCGTGCACTTATTTATATTGCAGAGAGCTCACCTCTGCCTTGCTGGCTCCCGCGCTTTCGACTGCCGCCCCCCCTTATTTTTCGAGCATCCTCATCTACGCAGTCGATAGCCTGGATGGTGCTATCAAGCCCTCTATTGACGTTCGGCGTCGGATTTTCCCACCTCGTCGAATAGGTGACAAGCACTGTGGATCCTAATGGAGAGATTCGCCGACCAAAAGCCTGACGATGTTTTTCTATCGATGCATGGGCACGCCCAAGACGGCACTGAGCACCAAAAAGATACCTAGTTTCCCATGCTGATCGTCAGACCGCATGGTCTTTCATGTGGGCTAGGGCTGTTACGGTAGGGTGAAAGGTCCCGTGGGCTGAACACGGCAGAGGGAGTGAGACCGTGGAGGCCGTTTCAGGGTGATCTACCTAAGAACTGCTGAAGTAGGCGGACCATACCTGAAAGGTAAGTCTCGATGCCAAGTATGATCGACAGACGTTCCTGACCGTCGATTGTAAAAGCGTTTTCGGGTTATCGACAAGCCGTAGAGCTAGGGCTGAAGTATGCGAAGGCAAGCTCAGTTGCCATTTGCTGAGCTATCCAGTAAGCCTGCCGAACGAAAGGTAGGGACGAGTCACCGGTAGATTGTGATCCGGATTATGCGCAGCCTGGCTTTGTGGCGTATCGCAAGCAACACTCTCCCAGCGGCGGCCGTCGTTCACCTAAGATGCGACTCGCAGCAGGAAGAAGAGACAAAACACGTATTCCGACTAGTAAGCATGTCTACTGTATGCGAGACTTCCCGCTACACGCTGGCACAGCCTTGTATTCTCAGAGGCTACCACGTTCGATACATCGGTCAAATTGATCTATTGCAGGGGTATGGACAGTCGCGAATGACTCAGGTCCTCATTCGTAATCGTGGTCCCTCTACACAGTTTTGTGATAATCAGAACGACCCGTAGCTGTGGAGATTGAGAGCATCAGGGACAGCACCGAGAAATTGAGATGTTCACGAGCTATCCGAAGAAATTGACGACCATTGTTGATAGCAAGTGTACAATCGTGTAGTGAAATGGTGACATCGGTCCTGGAAGCGTTAGCACACTCTCCACACGTCTTGTCCCTCATTTTTAAGCTTAAAAGAAAGTGCGGATCTCTATAGGCTTAGGCTAACTTAGCAGCGGACTACCGATTCTGGGGTAGATCCGCGCTGGCAAGCACGAATCATAAAGGAGAATAATCACGACATGCTTGGCGATTCTTACGAACGCATGTTCGCCGACCATCATCATCGCGATACTACAACTCGAGAGGGTAGAAGAAAGGGGTTTAGGCAATCAGATATGTGTCATTTGGTGGCTTGATGCTGCAGACAGGCGCTGCACAGTTCGGAAAGGTGGATCGCGGAGCTGCAATTACCCAGCTTAGGCATGCAATAACCAGGATCTTGATTGTATCGTTTTTGTGCCGACGCGTGCAGGTACAGCATTCAACGCGTTAATGGTGCAATCTCCTGCATGCAGTAGTTATATATTATGTTTTCCTAGGGTGCTAGTTTGAGGTACCTTGCTTTCTTTGCCTGCACCTCTTGTCCCTTCCCCTCCTGCACGATGAAGTTGCAAGCTGTCGGCGCCGCCATCCTCTCAGCCTCTTCGGCATTTGGTGCTGTCATCAAACGAGATAATGCGCAGTTCAAGGATGGCCAGCCAATCGACGGCAAAGGCAAAGGTGCACCCATCTTAGGTATGTGCGGCGACTGCATTGACGTTTCCATTTGACCAGATGATGTAGGCGGAACCAACCATCAGATTGATCTCGCCAACCCTTCGAACCTTGGAGAGCAAAGCACCGATGCGGGCACGGTACCCAATCTTAAATGGCGCTTCTCTGACTCCAAGACCAAGATCTTTCCCGGTGGTTGGGTCCGAGAACAGGTCATCCAAGATTTGCCACAGAGCCATGATATCGCAGCCGCGCAGCAGCATCTGAAGAAGGGCGCCATCCGCGAGCTACATTGGCATAGAGTGGTAAGGGACTTGCGCTCTATATGTTCTTTAATGCGCTAACCGTAGCAGGCTGAGTGGGGCATCGTGTATACCGGACGTGTCCTCGTCTCCGCTGTTGATGAGAACGGCAAATACCAAGTTGACGAGCTCGGGTATGGTGACATCTGGTACTTCCCCAAAGGCCAGGCGCATACTGTTCAAGGTTTGGATGATGAGAACGAGTATTTGTTAGCCTTTGATGATGGCGACTTTGATAAAGTCGGGTAAGTCGACAGTGCTACGTTTCGATCTTGTATCGGCAAGTAGACATTTCGGTGATCTAATCTCTTCGTTAGGACCACCTTCAACCTGGATGACTGGGTTGCGAAGACCCCGAAGTCGATTCTCGCAAAGAACTTCGGTGTTCCGGAATCCGTGTTCGACAAAGTCCCGGAAAAGAACCCCTACATTCAGAACGGGACCGCGAGCACACGTAATGTCATTGGAGGCAACGGAGAGCTTACCGGAAACAGCTCTTATGTGTATCATACTTTTCAGCACGATCCCGAGCCGGTCCCTGGAGGTGGTGGCGTCTTTTATAAGATCGATTCCACCAACTTCCCGATATCGACAACGATCGCTGCGACCTTTGTGACTCTCGAGCCGAAAGGCCTCCGTGAATTGCATTGGCATCCTACGGTAAGCCAGCCCAGAGATTGAAGCACTCATTGTCCTCTAATATGTGGCAGGCCGAAGAGTGGTTGTACTTCCATGAGGGCGAGGGCCGCGCGACAGTTTTCATCGGCGCAAGCAATGCTCGCACCTTCGACTTCTCTGCGGGAGATACAGCTGTGTTCCCTGACAACAGTGGTAAGCAAAGGTCAGGGCATTGTCCTGATCCATAATGAACTCACAAATGCAGGTCATTACATCGAGAACACCTCAGCTACGAAGAATTTGACCTGGATTGAGTTGTACAAGAGCGATCGTGTAGCAGATATCTCTCTTGCGCAATGGTTAGCGCTCACCCCAGCGGATGTTGTCGCCTCTGTTCTGAAGATCGACATTAGCGTTGTGGAGGACCTGAAGAAGGAGAAGCAAGTTTTGATCAAGGGAAATTGAAGGGGCCAGTGCATTGCACTTACAACGGTCGTACATGTCGAGTACCTTTCTTGTAATGGTTTACAACTCCTGTCCGGTGGATTGCTGAGCTATAATCGTAATGCATTTAATAAACTCTCATCATCCCATTTAATTGTAATAGAGCACTGCTCCTCGCGTTCGAATGAATTCGCAAAGTAGAAATGGGCATCTTAGTTGTGTATTGCTACGAGCAAGGAAGGTTCATCGGACATCGTGAAGCTTACGGGTGAATTACGAAGCGCGACTAGTAACATCGGCGAGCAACCAAAACTGTACGAAGGGCATCTCCATTTGGCTTCGGATGCAGCGTCGGTCAACGTGCAGCGAGACGACGCAGTGCACCGTTCAGTTCAGCCTGAAGGTGTTTCTGCGTTCACGTGTGTAGGGTGGACAAGTTGAGGGAGGATGACGCGAAACGGCCAGGAACGCGTCAAACGCATCCGAGCGTGATTGGTGCTTCAACCGACGGCAAATGCCGCTTCTTCCATCTGAACGCTTCTCACCACGACACGCCTCTTAGTCGCCCACATCATACGTAGACTACACGCTGAGCATCCTACGTGGCGCCTGGCGCCTGTCGTCTCTCGGACGATCTCCTATCACCGCTCTTACTGAGATCGGAGTGTCTAGCTATGTGACACTTCCGTTTCCGGCTCGTCCACCCTGCGGCATGCAAGGTGGCACAGGTTTCCATGCCACAAAATAGCCTCATGACACAATTGCAAACCAAGCCCGCGCCTTCATCCAACATGAGGACATCGGCCTTGCGACCAGAGTCCTTCCACACTTGCGTCGGCGCATTATGACCAGTTGAATAGCTTCATCCGATGCCTATCCGCAACGAGATCCGGGATGCTACATGCGTGAATGGTGGCACTTGGTACGTATGCGGCGGAACTCCAGGACTGGCTCCATACATGGGCTGCTGCACTGTAGATGCATGCCAGCATGGATGTCGTAAGGATCAGGATCGCACACCACGAAGTTCCGGTTCGTACATTTCCCGCTTCCATGTCTTGCTGATATAGGATGCAATCGCTTTCGTGGCCATTTTTGCCTTGTCAATGCGTCTGATGCATCGGAGCTGCACTTTTGTCGAACGTCTTCGAGTCAATATGTCACGGCACAGCGAGTAAAGGCTTCGCCCGCCCTTCGGATATTTGCGTAGTAAGAAGAGGTATTCTGTCTATTGTCGCTGATCTTTTGTTTAGGCTCGTTATCATCCGGACTGCCAACATCCGCATCGGGTCCGCATCCTTCTATAACCTCACCATCTGCGCAGGTGGAAACCTTGGCGTCGGTCTCTTCAGGCTATACGGTTCTCGTCCCGTTCACGGACTACTCAGTGCCAATCTCGCACCCGACATCGGATCCGGCATCTATCGACCGAACATCAAGTGGTAAGGCACACGTGGGTGCTATAATAGGAGGAACAATTGGCGGTGTCGCATTCCTAGCTGCAATCGTCTTCCTACTGTTCTTTCTACGTAGAAGACGTATCAAGGAAGAACAAAGCGCTACGCTTCCACCAACATATCCCTCAATACGAGGAGGAGATGTGTTAGAACAGTTTACTAGTGAGTCGCACCTCATAGAGGCTTGACCGCACGCGACTGAAGTTAACCAGGCACCCTTCCGACCAGTAATGTCGGGACCAAAAACACTGTTTGTACAGATGATGCAAGCCTCGAGTCTGTTCCTCAGTTAGACAGCGTTGCAATTATGCCAACAAACGAGATTGGGTCGGATGCGCTTGGCGTCATTCCTGAGCTCCCAGCCAACGAGAAGTATGTGAATCCGTTTGAAACACCAAGAACATCGGAAATACCCAAAACCTTTCAAAAAGATGAGCCCAGTGGCATCCGTGTGGCCAGAGACCAGAGCAACCATGTCATGAGCTGGGCAAACTTGAATTCCATGGGTAATCGGAACGCGACGTGCCGGCTCTCTCAACCACATGCGGTTCCCGAGGGCAGTGTATGGGAAAACATGAGTCCCGCGAAGGACACCTAGCACGATGACATGTTCAGATACCCAAAATGATTACTGTGATATTACTTCCATTTGATCCCATGGTACAGAGTCCAATGTGTAGACTCAAATGTGGCCCACCGGGGCATGACTACAGGCACTCGACATACTAAGAAGGGCGGGATTGTACATGCATGTGGTCAACATCATAGACACTGTTGCTGCACGTTGACCCAATGAGGTTCCGAACTGGCAGTAAGGTTCAATGGGTTGCCACTTGGGGCATAGATCACGTGAATGCTCTTGGCGTGTCCGTTGGCAGGTTCCACTGAAACTGCAGATCAGGAAACATGTGGGCGCGGCGCGCTTTCCAACACTTACTCACCCTGCAATTCGGCAACTCTACACCTAAACAATTTTACATTCTCCTGTCACAGACGTCCAACTGACTCTGCACATTCTCTTGCAACCAGCGTCGCGTGGACAGGCTACCCCGCTGACGTCATTTTTGAAAGCTTTCCAGCCGCTGCCCATAAACACCGCATTCGCGGGTTCTTGGCTCTAGGTTCATACAACCAGGATTCTCGCGACTTTGCGTGGCAAACATGTCTGATCAAGCTGCGGCAGCGGCAGAGGAACCAGCGTCGATACCACGCTACTTCCGCAATGATGCCGAGCTCTCACGGCGAGAACCTCACAAGCAGCTGCTAGCTTCGCTCAACCGCCTGGTCACCGACTATCCTCCCCACCAGATACCTCCTAGTGGCGGCCTTTACTATGGACCTATCTCGGTAGCCTACTTATTCTATGCCCTTCACAACATATACCCCGATATGCTTCTGGACGAGTTCCCTCTGAATACATGGTCTGCAGCATATATCGAACAGGCACAGACCAACATCAAGAAGTACAAAGGCCCTTCTCCAGGAAAATGTGGCGTGAGCGACGATATAATGTCTCTGCTTGCCCTGTACGCCGTAACCGCTAAAGACCCGGATACTGTAAAGGAGCTCTGCGATTTTGCGGCTGTAACCATCGAGCCGGAGGCATCCAACGAGTGGCTCTACGGTCGCGCAGGTTATTTGTACCTGCTACGTCTGGTGCGTGGAGCCTTCACCGACAACAAGGAGCTCACCGAGCTTATCGAGGACACCACGGACGAAGTTATTGACAATATCATGGCCAGCCCGCGGCCGTGGAAGTGGCATGGCAAGGCGTATGTCGGCGCTGTACACGGCGCCATTGGTATCATTACCCAGATCGTACTTACCGATGCTACTTGGGCACCGAAGCTTGAGGCCGAGTTGGGCGCATTGCTCAGCTACCAATACGAGAGCGGCAATTTCCCCTCTTCTCTTCCGCCAGGGCGGGATCGACTGGTTCAGTTCTGCCATGGTGCGCCTGGCGTTGTCGCTTCGCTGGCGTCAATCAAGAAGTACTTTCCAAAACTCGAGGAGCGTATCGATCGTGTCATCGCAAAAGGCAGGGACTGCATCTGGGAGAGGGGGCTGTTGACCAAGGAACCGTGTTTGTGCCACGGAATCAGTGGGAACGCTCTAGCGCTGGACGGAGAGCGATTCGAGCATTTCCTGACCTATACGACTGGTGGCGAGATCAAGTCCATGGCTAAAGATGGCATGTTACAGAAGGCGAATGATCCCTCCGCGCTATGGTGCGGCGAGGCTGGTCGTGCATGGGCGTGGGCAGTCGCCGATAAGGGGTTGGAGAGGAGATACTTGGGATACAACGATATCTGAATGCGGTGCGGGCGAATTGCAGAGTTTGTTATGTGGACACGATGTTACGAGGCGACGATGCGACGATTTTCGGCCAAAGGTGTAGTGGCACCTAATGGAGCTCGATGTATTCTAGTACGTGCGACAAGCTTCATAGTGTGCGAACCGCCAATGGGCATTGCAAGCAGACATGATTGCCGCCATAGGGCTCACGGCTACTACATTGCTTCCTGTTCCTGTTTTCATTGAGCGTATCACCGCATATCGAGGCGACGTTGCAATTCCAGGGTATTCCCTAACTTCCCTGTCCATTCAGACCGCTATTCTTGTGATCTTCTTGTGATCTTCTTTCGAATCTCTCTGACTTCCAGTGGCCCTAGCCCACGAGTTGTGACGCGCTCCGCAACGTTACGCAGATAGCCCTTCCCTATTTTCACGCGCACCTTTATCGCATGCCCACGGATCACAATCACAGATCTCTCCTTACCGTCTCTACCATAACATACTAGGTACTAGCACGCGTCCGAGAGGGCGATTGACAGTTGACAGGCATGTGCGGGTCTATCACAGACAGTGACGGCGCGGCTGTCGTCGGATCACAAAGCGTGGAAGGAGCGTTGGACGTGACAGCAACGGCAGCTGGCGGGGCTTCGTCTTACACAGCAGACACCACCAGAGGACAGCTCAGACACGTCACCAATAGACCTACTCCACCGAACGCCTTGCCGCTCTCCCCATCTCGACCTGGGTGCTCAGCCTGCGGTGCGGCTTCTTTGCTCCGCACTGGGACGCAGTGCAGTTCTGTCCTATATACACTCGCTCAATCTCACTCGCTCTTTGGACGCATGCTTCCTTGAGGCAATCGCTCGCTATCCTGGCTACTACTTCCCCATCGACACGACATTTACTTCTAATCTTTTCCTCCATTTGTGAGCAAAACGCATCTGCTCATTGCCACTGATTAGCTCTCCCCCAAGCAACTACTCTTTTGTCGCACCTCGCGGAGCTCCTACCCGGGCAACTGTTTGGCACTACTTCTCAGATCGACACGCTCTGTAAGTATCTTGGTCCTTTTTTACATGGACGGTTACTGACAAGCTTAGCCCTGGTGCAGTCTCATGCCGTCAGACTTGATATCCGAAACACACAGACGCACCATGTGGCGGTTAGGTCTCGCTTTCACAGCTGCGCTTGCTTCGTTAGCCACCTGTACACCTGTTAACTCTCACCCATATTTGCCAGTTCGAAATGTCGCAGCCGACGGTCATCATCTAACAGCGGGTATTGGGACGCGGGATAGTGGTAGGTCCATAAGTTATGGGGTCAGACAGCAGAAGTTGACATTACCCAGGCGGACATCCTCACATCAGACGCGAGATTCGTGATCTATATGCGGATTACCCAGACCATTGGGCTCTGTATCTGCTTGGCCTACTCAAGTTTCAACAGGTGGATCAAAGCGATCCTCTTTCATACTATCGCATTTCAGGTGGGCGCTGATGTTGAGCATTGCAAGATCATCGCTGAGGCGCATGCAGGAATACATTCCCAACCGTACGAACTCTGGCAGGATGCACATGGTGTGCCTGGCGCCTCTATCGGTCCTTATTGCCCTCACAATAGCCGCTTATTCATAACTTGGCATCGTCCATACTTGGTGTTATTTGAGGTAAAATCAAGCCTGACATCTTAATGATCACGCTATGATCACGCTGATGATTTGCATTTAGCAAGAACTCTGGAAGCACGTCCAATCCGTTGCCGATCAAATACAAGTAGATCGTGAACGTTGGACTGCTGCCGCTGATGCGTTCCGTATACCTTATTGGGACGCCGCGCGAGGTGTTGCAGACGGCGGAATCCCTGGATTTTTCCTTTCTCCAAGATGGCCAATCGTGGGACCTAATGGAACAGTGGTCATTGACAATCCACTATACTGGTATCAATTCCATCCATTGGTTCCCAACGATTTTGGGTTCTCAGATGTCAGTCGACGATCATGTTTTGACCGTATATGCTAATGGTTTTAGATTGCTCATTATAACTACACACTACGTTGGCCTACCACACGCTATTCGGATGCCGTACCACAGCTGGGCGAATGGCAAAACAGCTTCTTGACGTCCCAAAACGCCCGTCAGCAGCAAGTTTACACCGCTTTCCAATCCAATAACTCGTTTCAGAGCTTTTCCGAAGCTCTCGAAAATGCGCACAGCACTATCCACGTCATAACCGGTGGTTACGAGAAAGGTCCGGATGGGACCGATTTACATGGGCATATGTGGGACACGAGGTACTCAGCTTTCGACCCAATTTTTATGCTACACCATGCGTAAGTGATAATGCTGCTCCGTTCCAACCTGCAGTCCATTGACGTCGTGCCGTAGCAACTTCGATCGCTTATTAGCTTTATATACAACGGCCAACCCTACGGCCTGGCTGCAACCGGCTGCTGTCGATGGCGCCCGAAATCAAGCTACGTTCTGGATCCCCCCGTCTGGAACAACTGATGCAAACACTGGGCTTCCACCATTTTGGAAGAATGAGAACGAGTTCTGGACCTCGAACGATGCTCATCACTCCGACGTCTTCGGTTACGCCTATCCAGAAACTCAGTATTGGAATTTTACGTCCGACGAGGAATGGAGAAACAGCGTCAGAGGCATAATCCAGAGTCTGTACCCGAATAGTGCTCGGTCAACACTGACCAATGCTGTCGCAACCGGCAACACCCTCACGCATATAATGGACGAGGGCAATATGTTCATGGATTGGGTCATACAGGTCAAAGCTTCCGCAAGGGAGATGCCACCAAATTTCAGAGCCATGTTCTCACTTGTTGGAGATTTTTCGTCGGACGCAAGTACCGAGGTTGGCATGTGGATGAGGATGATTGTCGACGGCCCTGAAACCAGCGCATGGAAAGCTCGTGAGGCTGAGCAAAACGCGAAGCGCTTTAGCACAATCGACCAAGGCTTGACCAATACTATCGGCCTGACTTCGAGCCTGTTGGACCAAATCAAAGCTGGGAAGTTGGAGAGCCTCGACCCCGAAGCAGTGGTGCCGTATCTTAACACGCATCTGACGTGGATTGTCTATGCAGTACGTTAACTCAAGTGTATTATGATGTTTGAAACTGATAGCGGATAGGGAGCGGACGGAAAACGCATGACACTCGCGCAGCTAGATAGCTTCAGCGTTGAGGTCACCAGCACGAAGGTTCGCCTTCCGCAGGATGAAACTCAACCGCTTGAATATGTCAGCGGCCCGACATCGTATTCGGTGGATACGAGAGAGTGAGGAGACGGTGGTAGTGTATAAGTTATTACGAAGAGTTGGTTTCTCCTCCAATTTGGCGTCTTCATGGACTCGGATAGCAAATCTTGATCTATCGTAGTGGCGGTTTTTAGATCCAATATTCGGGAGTTCTGGGACAAATCTCAATTGCATATCTGCAACGGTGGCAGACTTGACCGTGTGATGACAGAACTTAATGCAAAGCAAGATGAGCGTTTTTCGCCAGATGGTGCTGTGATCGCTTCAGGAACGCGCTGCCTTGTGCCGTGCCGCCCCACCTTGAGAGCCGTGATGGGTTAGCTTGGTGAACCCTGACGTTCCGCTGGAGCAACTTCACAATTGATCTTCCGGCCTCGGTCATACATGTACATCCGTAAGAGTCACAGATCCATATCAGTTGCATTTATTTTCGCGATTCCCTGAGGCATATCTTCAAGCATTTCTGATTCAATCCGCGGCCGTGATTGGTTGGCCGTTCGATTAAACAGCATGCTGTGCCGGTCCTCGCTTCAAGCTATACAGTCCGTCTCCAAAGCATCAAGGTCCTCAACCCGAGCCCTTCCACTTCTCCAAACTAGAACTCTCCCTCAAGCTGCATCATCTCCTTCACCAGCCCGACCTTTGCACACCACGCGCACCATGGCTTCCCAATCTAAGAAAAACGACTGGTCCGCAACCCAATACCTCAAGTTTAACAACGAGCGCACCCGCGCCGTCTACGACCTCCTCTCCCAAGTGCGACCGCACGTGCAGACAGATTCTCCCCGGATCTACGACCTCGGCTGCGGCCCAGGAAACTCCACCCAAGCCCTGCTCGACGCCTTCCCCAGCGCCAAAGCAACGGGCATGGATTCCTCGCCAGATATGCTGGAGAAAGCCAGATCCGCGGTAAGCGGCGTAGACTTCGTACAGGGCGATCTAGCAACGTATGAGGTAGGAAAGGATGCAGATGTGCTATTCAGCAACGCAGTCTTCCACTGGCTGCGCAGTCCCGCGCGCATTCCAACGTTGGTTAGGCTGTTCGAAGGCCTGAAGCCCGGCGCTGTGCTGGCAATACAGGTGCCGGATAACTACCACGCGCCCTCACACCGGCTGATGCGTGAGACTGCTTCTGCCTCCGATGCACCATGGGCGTCCTCGTTTGCTGATACGCGAATTGGGGATCTGGGCAATTCCGAACGCCCGGATCTCGATCCTATCGAGGCGCCTGGTAAGTTCTACGATGCGCTCATTCCGCTTGCCGGGAGCGTGAATATCTGGCGGACGGAGTACCACCATGTGTTGGCGGATGCACACGCGATTGTGGAGTGGGTGAAGGGAACGGGGTTGCAGCCATATTTGCATCGGATCGGGGAGGAGGGCGCGAAGAAGGCGTTTTTGGAGGAGTATGAGAGGAGGTTAGGGGAGGCGTATCCAGAGTTGGGGGACGGAAAAGTGTTGTTGGGGTACCCGAGGTTGTTTGTTGTGGCGGTTAGGAAATAGGGTCACGATTGGTTGTGCAAATGAGCGTGTGCTGGGAAGGTGGTATGTATTCGTGACGATGACCTGGTTGTCTATAGCCACCAATTTTTATAAAAGGACACCATATGTGTCCAGTTTTAGCAAGATCTTCATCTCCTCTGGTCTTGACCGTAGTCCTCAACTATTCCAAGTCTACCCCTTGTTGCATGACCATAACGGTGTGTTCAAGCTACCCTCCAACTCTCGCAGCCAAGTCTTAGTCCCTGCGACATCGCATGCAAGAGGAGCGGTCACAGCCAAGGCAATACGACATCCAAGGAAGCCAGTTTGCACCACACCCGTGACACGCTGCATTGTGACCATCCGCTCGACGACGTCGCTCCCAATCATGCACATGCCTTCGCAGGACATTGGCACGAGGTTCCCTGGCAGGAGCCAATGCATTGGCAACAGCAGCTGCATTTCCTTCTGCACGTGCACCGGGCCAGACGATCTCTTGGGCTGCATAAGCACAATTGCACGTCTTCCATCGCGCCTGACATAGGTAGCAAAACTCATGCTTACAGCGACATCTAATAACTGTCAGTTATCATTCTGTGATCCGAGGGCCATTTCGCATGCCTGCGTCAACGTGGACATAGTATTGTGTAGTCTGGGGTGAGTCGGACTACAACGAGGCCCTAAGAGTTCGCTGGGACAGTAAGGTATTACATACGTTATGTGGTAGCAACCAACGGCTAGCTCCACCATATTCTTGCACTCCGGACAGCTCTTCCATCGTTTCTCTTCCGCCAACGTCAGTAGAGATTTGACATGTTCATCATCCGGACAGAGTCCCTTGTGCTGCTTTGCTCCGCAAGAGGTGCAGGTCTTCTGGGCACACTTTGAACAGGTCGCTACACACGCCTTGATATTCTCCAGCTTGATCCACTTCGCACACTTGGCCTTACTGCAGTAGGTTCGATTCGGCGTCTCCAGCTCCTCCTTTTTGTCCTGGAATTTGGCAATGAGCCCCTCCGACAAGAAAGGCATGCATTGAAATAGTTGGAGCGGATCACAGCAGCGCGGTGGAAATTGATCTGAGTCTGCTATGGCCATCTCAAACATGCTCTTCAAGCAGTCCCGACAGTAGGCGTGCTTAGATGCGTTTTCAGGGGGGCACGAGAGCTCGAGGATATCTGCCTCCCGAAATTCCTCGCAGCAGCCTGAACATTCCGTAAGATGCGCAAGTCGCTGAGACGCTTTGTTGTTGATTTCCCCATTCAATCTTGTGTTGACCTCGAACTTGGCCTGCTTATCGACACTCGATGCACTGGGCCTCTTGGTCGCGATTTGATCGTCTTTCTCAATTGCAGATTTATCACTCTCCGCCTTCGAGAGGAAGGCTCGGCTACCGTCTAGTCTTGGAATAGCCCTTGAAAGGACCCGGTGTCCGGCCTCCGGATTTTTCGATCGAAGAATAGACGAAGTTTCCACAACCGGCTTCGCAGCCTCGGTCGGTGCATCTTCTGCTTTGACTGCCATATCCGGAGTTGCATCGCTCTGACAAACTGAGTCACGGCCCTTCGCTTTTTCGATCGAAGCTCGTCCTTGACATCCAGCGGTCTTGTCTTCCTGCGTCTGGTCTTCCCGCGTCTTGTCTTCCTGGGTTCCTGCCTGGCGCCTTGCAAGGGCCTGGAATCGAGCCTGCATATTGAAAGAGGATATGATCGCTGTATAAGATCTATAATCGCTTCTTCTCTTTCGACTGCTATATCTGGAGTGGTATCGCTCTGACAAACTGATTCGCGCCTCTTGCCTTTGTCGATCGCAGCTTGCTCCGGAGACCCAGCGGTCTTATCTTTCTGCGTCTTGTCGTCGTTCTTGGCTAGCTGCTTCTTCGAGTCTGCGGCGGTAGCACAATCCGTCTGCATCACTCCAAGGTCAATAGTCAACGGCAGACCGACGTCGTTCTCGCGTTCACGCTGCAAGTTTAAAGGAGCGGTCGCAGGAAGAGCAGGTTGGTGAGCAGGCGCCATACCCGCAAGCTCAGAGGCAACCACATGATCGCCTACGCCACGTTAGTCTTGAGCGCCTAAGACTCGACGCTGTGCATCTCAGCGCCGCTGAGCACTCACCCTGTGCCTGCCTCTCCTCAGCAAGTAACTGCTGATGCTGCCCACGCTCATGATAGTCGCGGCGCAGCAACTGCATAGCCATATACTGTCCTTCAGCCTGGCTGTTCTTCCTGACGAGCTCATCGCGAAGGATAAGGAACGCTGCTCTCTCGCGGCGGTCGGTGGTCGTCTTCAGTATATTGTTGACGTCTCGGAGCTGGAGCTTCAGCGCCAGTTCCGCGCTTTTGGGATCCATGCTGGAGAAGACAGCTGCAAGGGAAAGAGGGAACAAGAGAAAGCAAGTAGAAGTAGGTATCGAGTGAGTGGAAGGTGCAAACGGCGGCCTCGCTGACACAAGACGGAGCGAGAGAGGAAGGCGCAAACGTCTTCACCACGCCTGAAGAGAGCGAAAGTAAGTGGAGGTGAGTGTCAAGATTTGACGGCGGTGATGGCTCAGCGCGTCCTCGACGTTTTGAAGGTGGGTGTCTTCGCAAGACACGCACTGTCGGGGTCCCATAGTGGACGTATGGTCTTTCTCCAGGATCGGTAAGATGGGCAAGGATGGTCGGGCTGGGACATACCAAAGCGAGAGGCGAAGGAGCAGCAATCGATACTGCACGAAACGAAAGCAAGAGAAGGAAAGTATGGAGAGTCGAGAAGTATGCTCTTTCCAAGAGGAGAGCTTCTTTCATTAATCCCAACCAGTCGCAATCCCAAAATCCATCAAACCAGCTGCAGTGCTTTTTCACTGCAGTTGAGGCAATCAAGCGATTGACTTGAAGCCGAATATCATCCCATCACGAGACAAACCACCTCCTTACTGCCACTTCTCTCTCACCAAACCTCCACTCCACCCACCACATGCAATGCTCAAGCCATCCACAACCAAACATCCAACAAGCCACCCTCGTGCCCCCAAGAAGTAAAAGCAACGCCTCAAAGCAAAGCAAATAGCACCTGGCAGATCGCAGCAAACACACATTGACTTACCCAGAAACGCCCTTCCAAATGCCTTATACGAGGTTGTATGCTTTACGCCACAAGCCCTCCAACGTGCCAAACTCAATCGTTCGTGCGTTCCATGAAAGCCGTGCCATGCCGTAACTGATGATGCGACGGGACACAAGTATGTATGTGTGCGGTGTGCCCGAGAAAGTGACATAAAGACCAATTTTCGCTCAGAGGTATCTGCGCTCGCCTGGTATCGTTTTGCGAAGAAGACGGAATGAAGCGAATCAAGACCAACGCCTTCGTACTCCTATTATTGATTAGTGCCGTATGTTCATCACCCGGCGCCGGCTGTGCCGAGTGTTTGTTTCTGCAATGCCGGTGATCGGTAGCTGTGACGATGTGGCGACCCTGTTCGGTGACTCTCAGCTGAACCGGGCGCGGGTTGACTGTACGGGAGGTTCGGCGTGCCTAGATCGTATTGCTGTGGCGGTGTATTGTGATTGTTTTGACCGGGGCCACCCGCACCTGGTACATGGCGTACAGAGGATTCACCTGCCAATGCTTGAGGGTTGTGATCCGCCTGTGTAATGTGTGGAGCGTTACGCTGGTCTTTCCTCGATGAGGCACCAGACTGATTGCGCGGGGACAATGCCGGGGCTGTCGATCCAGGCACGGTCGGGTTCCTGCCACGCTGCTCCCATTGTCTCATAATCTCCTTGGGAGTCAACTCGGAAGAGCTGTCATCGTAGAGAAGATCTACGATTTCTTCAGGTACCTACACCGAATCAACAATGTCAACAGCAAATGTGGGCTGATACTCACCTCACAGAACTCGTCGTTATTCTCGATCAAATCGAAAACGACTCGAACAGCACCTTGGTCCACGCTCTTCATTTCCTTTTCGTTGTTCTCCCGCAGGATGTTTGGCGCCATGACAGTCGCAATGTTCCACGTGTCCATCTTGTTGCCGGTCTCCTCGTCCACAGTGTGGAACGAGGAGACCCAGTTGAGGAAGCAGAACAAAACCTCCATGGTGTCACGATGGGCCTTGGGCAACAGACAGCAGACTAGGTGTAACACCTTCATTCGCTGGTGCTCGTCGGTCATTTCTGTAGCTGTTAGCACATGTTGTGGGGCTGTGACACTGTACGCACCATTAGCCGTCATGAACAAGCGGTAAAGCTTGAGCGTCAAAACGGGATCCGGCATTAGCCGGAGGAAACGCTTGAGGAGGTTCGCCAGTATGACAGGATTCTTTGAGCTCAGGTCCACCTGCTCCACGCCTTTCGCGTCAATCTCTTCCTCGAGCTCTCGCAGAGCCTTGAGGTTGCCGTTCTTTCGGAAGACACCTTCTATAGACATGTCCATGTTTCTCATGGCAGTAACAGCGTCTTGCAGCAGCGCGGGCACTCGTAGCGTGCCAGGTCCAACACCATCCGTGGACTCGGCGCCAAACTTCTCGACGAGCATTTCAAGAGACTGTCTGAATGTCGCCTTCTCGGACACGGGCTTTTCAACGATTGTGGGGCCTTTCTTAGGTTTGTTCTTGTTCTTGCCAAATCCAATCTTACCCCAGAAATTCGTTCGCTTCGTCTCGATAAGATCCAAAAGCTCGCCTTGGTTGTACTGGTTGTCGTCGAGCAAGAGACCAAGTTGAAGCACCGCAAGGCTCTTGAGCTTGAAATATTCCAGGGGCGAGAGCTCAGAGAAGTAAGTTCGTGGGCGGCCTTCTGGTGCGAGCTGACCTCCGGACATGTCGCGACGATGTCCATTGAGCAGCCTTCCATGATCTTGTTGACCAAGCAGCGCGCTTCCTCCTGCACGAAATGCATTAGGACGCTGCTCACGCTGCTGCTCCAATGCTGCCATGCGCGCGATATCGTCCAAAGCAAGCGAGTTGACAGCAAGGGTAGCACCGTCGACATCGCCAGGCGCCTCGCGTTCTTGCACGATTTGCATGCCGCCTTTGCCTTGAGAATCGCCGCCCGCACCTGACGCTTCCGGACCATCAATAATCCTAGATTGGCGAGCGCGCTTCATGGTCTGCGAGAGGTGCTTGTCCAGGCGTGTAGATCGAAGGCGTTTAATGTCTGTCATGGATTGTTCGTAATTTGCGTTTGCAGTCTGAGTCTCGGCTGACGACTGGCCACCAAAAGATTTTGAACGGGCGTCCTGTCGCAGGTGAGGTGCCTGGAGGTCCGCACTAGCGTCGCCTAGGCGATGGCCTTGTGAAGAGTCGTATCCCGTCAGGTTCGGATCATCTAGAAGGATTAGTGAGTGGAGGGAATTCTTTTGCGACGTGGGGGACGAGTGCCTGATCATGGGTGTCAAGACTGTATGCTCACAGGTGCTGGTCACCCAGGGTTGACGATGATTCAACAAAACCTGACTTACCAGAAGTATGCGGTAAAGCTCCGCTGGACCGCAATGTTGCCATCAAGCGAGCGTGGGCAACCTTGAGTAGGTGTACATATTGCCGTAGTTTGGTCACTTGCTGAAATCCGTTCTCCGCATCAGGTTGTGCAGCAGCGCACGCCGGGCAAAAGATCCTCTGCTTTGACTTGCTCCAGTAGGCGTTCTTGATGTCGCTGCGTAGGTCTGCTCCACAACCCCTACAGACCATGCAACCATAGTTGAACGACATGTTATCAAGGTGTAAACACTTGTCTTCGACTTGAGCGTCGCATATCGGGCAAGCATCCGCCCAACGCGGAACAAGCAGTAGGGACTCGGCAGCCTGATCTTTTGACGCCTCTTCCTCCAACCGCTGATCGAGCGAGTTCACTTGCGCGAGGAAATTTGTCAGGCCGGTCGCGCTCCGTGTCTCTCGCTCCAGCTTCAAAGCACCCTGCAGGCAAATGCGGATCAACAGCTTGAGATAGTGAGCTAATCCTGTCACAAGTGACAGAAGCTCTTGCGTAACGCCGAGTCTACGCACGCCCGTGCCTTGCGACTGTGTTAATAGCGCAAAGAAAGCCACGACCTTTTTGCAGAGCAATTTAGACTCGCGCGAGTAGGTCAGGCCTTTCGGTGTGTTGGCGACAAGCTGTGCGTCAAGATCGTCTGCAGCGTTGAACAGGAGCTCGACATGGACGATAAATTTCTTGGCAGCCATAACGCCGTCCACATACGCGCCATTGCTGACATGAAGCAGCATGTCGGATATGCAAGTGGCTGACTTTTCCTCAAACGCGGATAGCGTCTTCCAAATCCAGTTGACCTTCGCTTCTATCTCTTCTTCTTGTTTTCGCACCCTGTCGCGTACCTCGTCTGATGCGTCGGAATCCACGTCCTGCGGAGCTTGTGCTATGGGCTGACCGGTCGAGTGCAGGCGCACGTTCCAGTATTTGTGGATCATGTAGCATTCCGGATGCCAGTGCTGGTTCTGTCCATTACGGAAAATCTCGACAAATTGCTTGAGAATCGAAGTCTGACAGCCATTGCACCTCTGAGCGAACTTGGTCGAGTAATGGTAATGACAGTACACGCTGCCCTCGTGCTCGTAGTAGCTGTCCGACGCGCCGAAGACGGTGGGACAAACAGAGCAGGTGAAATGCTCGATATGGTATTTCCGATCTAAGGCCGTAATGTACGAACCCCGCAAAGCTTGTCCGCAGTCGAAACACAGCAGGTCAAGGCGTTTGAAGTAATCGGTCTCGCAGAGCGGGTATTGGCCCGGAGGCTTGTCGGGCACGGGAAAGAACTTGGAGGCGACTATCTTGCCGCAATCCTGTGCTGTGTTAGCGAATGCACTCGAGCAAATAAAGCATGACAGAAGGAGCACAATCGAGTGCAGCGCCGTGCTACAGCATCGACTTTCCGCTATCACATTTTGGCTACCGAAAATGACTTACGTGACATGTAAAGCATTCCAAATGGTATGTATCTCCCAATGCGCGGACAAACTGCCCCGTCAAGGGTTCACCGCACTTGCCGCAAATCTTACTCCGACCTCGAGGCTTCTCTCGGGCAGGGTCTTGCTGCTGTGGGTCTGTTGGGTCGGTAAGGGAGCGAGAGGGTGGGCCGTTACCCTTGTTCGGGGACAGCGACTGCGGGCTCTGCATATCGTATGGGTTTGTGGGTTGTCGCTGGAGGCCATTCATGCGCGGATCATAGGCTTGGTATTGCTGTTGTTGCGGGGCGTCCTGGCCTCCCAGCGAAGGCGGGCCGTCGCCGGGAGTGATGCTCATGGCGGCGGTCTGCCAGTGTTGAGCGTGTATGCTGCGATCCCAGTCTGCACGCAGTCGAGGGGATGTCCGCGGCGAGAGTCGAGCGAAAGGACGAAGGACGGGGCGACGCGACCGGCGGCGACGAGAGACGGCGGAAAAGGTGTGGAGGAATTGCAGAGGCTACAACAGCGGATGGTGAAGGTGAATGAAGGCGCCACAGCAGTGGTGCTGTCGCAGCAACGCACGAGGGAGGTGAGGGGCGCGGGTGGAGTAGCTAATCGTGTCCAGCGGTGAGTGTTGGCCAGCGCTGCTCTGGGCAACACCGACACGACGATGGCGGCGGGCGGTCGCTCGGGCACTCAATCGGCAGCATGCGTCGCGGTTGAGTTTGGCGGAGGCGTCCAAGGAACGGTGAGGAGAGGAGGAGTGGCTCGGGGGTGCGAGTTGAGAGGGTGAGCGGCTGAAACAGAGACAGGCGGGCAACAGGAGCAACAAACGGCGCGCGTGTGCCGGTGTCCTCGCAGGTCGTGGGGAGGAAAAGCGGCGGGTATCGGGCGTGTTGTATGGGCACGGGGAGGCTTGAGGCTGTGGGCTGCCAAGCTTGCTCTTCAGAAGTCCAAATTACAAGCTGGCGATCCACATAATTACACGGCGAGGGGAGGCCGTCATCAACAGCGACGCCTGACACGGCGTTTGCATGTTTCTTAATATAGCACGGCTACAGAGCATGTCGGGTGCGACGTGCTGGTATTCGTGCCTACCTGCACGCATGCAACGGCTCTACATTGATACAGCGAGTGCTCGATGAGCAGTTTAATGCCATGTGCAGCAAGTGCATAACCACGCTGCTGCAATAGCGCCCGCTACTATGGCCACCAAAGCGCGCACGCCCACTGCAGCGAGCGAGCGAGGCGGGGCGCGCCGTCCAACCAGCCAGCCAGGCCTCGGGTACCTGTCGTAGCGAAGCTGGAGCCGGAGCAGGCCCGGTCACGTGCAGCGCGACTGCAGGAACGGAACCACGAAATGTCAGGCCGAAGGGCATGCAAGGTGGGCAGCAGTTCAGTCGACTCAGCACTTCCTCGTCAACCCACCGTCCCCGATTCGCGAAGCCCTGCCGCCACCGCCCAGCTGCTCTGTGCGCGCTTGACAAGAGCAGCAGCTGCCTGCCACGCTCCTTCGTTCCACACGCGCACCGGCGCACAAAGGCCTCCCCGTAACAAAGACACACATCTCCTCGCGCATTCGACCGCCGTAGTCTCATCCCTCTCGACCGCCCACCATGGACGACGAGCCGCAAGACCAGCAGTCCCACGCCCCTGTCGAGCCGCCCACCTTCAAGGCGCCGCGCATGGTTTCGCGACCCAAGCCGCCGCAGCAGCAAGAAGAGGAGATTGGTTCTGAGCTCAAGCTGGGCGACTTCGAAGGCGAGCAGCCGCTGTCGATATCCGAGGCACGCGCCGTCGTTACCGCGGTGCATGAGAAGCGGAAACTGAAAGCCCGCGAGGGCCAGGGTGTGCTAGGCGACCGGACGCACAACGACAGCCAGTATGCTTACCTGCGTAATCACTGGGTATGGGCGCTTTGCTGAGCAGCGCAGGTCTATCCAGCAGTTTGTCGATTACCTTGAGATGTTTGCGCGGTACAAGGAGCTCAACAACTTGACTGCCATGGGCGGTGTACTCGATGCGAATCCGCAGTTCACCATGGCCGAACGTGCTATGCTCGGTATGAAAGGCGCGTCTCAAAGTGTGCATTGGCTGACCTAGCAGGCTCGCTCTGCTGCGACACGGCCGACGAAGCGAAGACGCTCATTCCGTCGTTATCCTCAAAGATGGACGATGAGTCGTTGCAGCCTGTGCTAGATGAGCTGCAGAAGTACCGTACGACTTGGCCATCTCAACCCTCTCATGTGACTACGACTAACTTGCTCATCAGAGGACCGCTTGACCATGTGAGCTGCCTACGCGCACGCTGAAAAAAGCATTTCCACTGTACGAGTGCGAAGCAGGCTGCGGCAGGATTGAAGGAACAAAACAAGACGAGAGCGCACAAATAACGATGCACGATCTCGCGAACGATAGCCATCAGGCGACACAAATGCATGGGCAGGAGCTTTGGGTTCAACGATACCAAGAGATAGACCAGTTTTGCTGGGTTAATATACAAAAATTCTTACTACCCGTGTCACGGCACATTCCTTCGGCTACGCGACTGAATCCAGGAGGTATGGTAAGTTGAAGAATCAATGCGTGAACAAAGGAATCAATCGCAGTGAACAAAGGAAATAAACGCAGTAAGTGGAAGCATTGATCCTAGCGAGTTGTAAGCTGCAAACACCGACTGCAAGGCCAGTTGATCATTCGGACAACTGCTCAATCAAAATTCCCTCACGAAACGCATCTAGCGAACGTGGCACGTTGTCTCGGACTCGGCCGGGTGTCTCAAGTGTAATTAAGTAAGCTATTGAACATGTACGCCTACATCTCTTCATCATGCTTGAAGCTCGCCATCCTATCCTTCATCCAGCACTTCACACAGTACACCCCACTAATAATCAACCCTAACCCACTCAACCCCACGGCCATGTACAAAGCCGCTCTGTAACCCTTCAACGTATCCTCAGGTGTCGTTCCACCGTTCACGACGTACACCTCGACAGTGCCAGCGAAGCCCAGGCCCAATGAGATTGAATAGTTGACAACAGTGTTCACAAGACTGGCCGCAATCCCCTGGTGTTCCTTGCTCACAGCGTCGGAGAGGATAAGTGTGGCAGCCGGGAATGACATATCCATGCCCCATGGCGTGATGAGGGTGCAGAAGAAGAACTGTCCCCAGTAGATCTGGTCGACGGGGCAGGTCATGATGAGGATGGTGCCGATGGTGAAGCAAGTGAGGGCGATCATTATCACGGGTGGGGGCCCGACTTTGTGGATTACCAGTCCTGTGACGAGAGCCGCGAGGCAACCGCTGGGGACGACGGGTGATATCCACGCTGTCGACAACAGGGGGGAGGCGTGGCGAAGGACCTGCGCGAACTGCCAGCTGTAGTAATACCATATCCCGAAGCAGGCCCAGCCGCAGCCGACACACGCGAGGACAAAAGCAACGTCTGTGGTTAGCGCGTCAAACGGTAACAACGGCGTTTTCGCCACGCGCAGCTCGATGTAGAAGAACAAAGGGATGAAGAGGAACGACAGGATGAGGCAGACGTAGACGTAAGCTTTGGGCCAGCCTACGAGCGGCGCTTGGTTCCAGGCGAAGTTGAAAAGAACGAGGGCGGTTACGCCTGTCAATGCGCCAGGAAGGTCCAGGTTGGAGATCTGCTCGCGGGCAGACATGTGCGAGAACCTCGATTTTTTGGGGGGATCGGGGATCATGAAGGACCCTACGACGGTGAGGAGGATGAGGTAGATGGAGAAGGCCCAATATGTCCACGGCCACCATCCCAGATTGAAGAGACCTGCGAAGACGCTGCCCAGGATACTGCCTGTTGGTGCGCAGGCACCGAAGATGGCGAAGATCATGGCTTTTCTCCGTCCAGGCGCGTAGGTAGCGCCGAAGATTGCGAGGCCGTTTGGCAGCATGATGGCTGGCCCGATGCCCTGGAACACGCGGGCGAAGGTAAAGAGGACGTGGTTAGAGTAAGCGGAGCATCCTAGGACGAGGGACCATAATGCCATCCAGACGAAACCGATGAGTAGCATGCGCTTGTATCCAAAGACGTCGCCGAATCGCCCGGAGGGGAGGATGAAGGTGCCAACAGTGAGGGAGTAGCCTGCGATTAACCAGGGCAAATCTGCATCTGAGAGACCGAAATCATTGCCAATAACATGGACGATGGTTTGGACGTTTCCCAGGCCCGCTTCTGTGAGGGTGTTAGAACGGTTGCGAGCAAGGATGTTGAACAGCCACTTACGCGTCAACAACTGCGCGCTGCATACGATAGCCACGAAAATGATTTCTCGCGGAAGTGATAGCGTTTCTGCTATCGACTTCGTGCGAGCAAGTTCCATCTCATTTCCTTTCTCGCCAGTGTTTTCCGGATGATAATCGCCATCGTCTTCGGTTGGTGACAGCGACGCGTTACTGTGATGTCTTCCTCCCTCTTCCAGCTCGTCTTTGTTCTCTTGTACAACCTCCTCGGATCCGCTCTGTGATGTGCTTTCTCGCATCTTGACTCAACGAACAACATTCCACGCCGCAGGGATAGTCCACCGTCGTGGGGACCCACGGCATTTAAAAAGGCGTGCCATCGGAGCTATGCTTGTATGAAGCCCGGTGCCCGTTACGTCGATTGAACATTTTGTAAGTTAGCGGCGGGCTAGGCTCTCTAGTGTCAGTGCGGAAAGGGACCCGCATGGCTTTGTCAGGCTTGCGAGAGCGCTGCAGCTTACACGATGCTTGAGTAACTACGCGTCTGGTGGAGTACTAATAAGCTGGCCTGGAACCGGCTTGTCTAGAGAGCCCGAGCGCGCGAGACGAGGGCAACGCGCGCGGTCATCATTCGCACGCTTCAAATGTTCGCACGCGTTATCGGCTAACAACGGCGACCGAGCGTAAGCTGAGTTTGCACAACAATGGACGTTGAAACATCGGGTGGGGTTCGAGATAAGTATCGAGTCAGTTGGGAGCCATTCTGATTCTTATATAATAATGAACGAGCACGATAGAGCTGAAGGTAATTAGCAGACGAGCGCAACCGAAGATGAACCATATTCAGGGTTCAGATCCGTGCTGTAAGGCGACGAGACCCACCCATTGGCAATTCTTGCCCAAGTTCCAGACGGCACATACACGATGCTATCGTCGGTTCTGGAATGCGACCGCGATACCTCCAGCGTTGTGGTGTTCTTCTACTGTGGAGGTGAATAGGAGCGATCTGCATGCACAGGACTGACGTATAGAGGACTCAACAAACGTCTAGTATACAATGGCCACCACGCAGCCTTTTCTTACGCCAATCTATCTACCAATGCGAACATCTAGCAAAACTCGACTCATTCATTACGACGCTTCTTTCGAAACAGCCTGTTTGAAAGACGTACGGATGCATATGCTAGTCTCGACCATCGCGTAGTACCCCGAGATCTATGACAGGTTCTCTCTCGACTTTCATCACGTACTGTTAGGCAACGCTAGTAGGAAGAGCTGCGATATGACTTGCGTTCTTGTTGTGATATTTCAATTAGCATCATCCCTTCAGTTTGCTTTCCTCACAGTCATAGGCATCCCATCAATTGGCTTCGCCTCAAACTTCATCACCTGGAACGCTCGATCCCCGAGCACCGTATCCAAATCCGTCCATCCGACTCTCTGCTTCGTAGGTTTCAGCCCGCTGCACTCGAAGTCAAAATCCCTCACCGTGAGAAGGAGAGTAATCTTCATCTCTTCCATCGCCATGGTCTGCCCTAGACAACCTCGCGGTCCGCGTTCAAACGGGCGCCATGCATTCCGAGGCACCTCATCACGGGCGAAGCGGTCCGGATCAAATTTTGTGGGGTTGGGGAAGATCTTAGGATCGTAGTGCATGGTGTGCTGCACGCCTGTAACGAGTTGACCTTTGGTGGTGTACTGTTGGCCTTCGTAGGTGAGGAAACCAGTAGAGTCTTCCGCACGTGCGGAGTTGCCGATAGGATACAGTCGGAGGACTTCTTTGATTACGTTCGTTGTGTAGTCGAGCTCGTTGAGTCTATTGGGTTCTGCTTGGAGTAGATCATAGGTGGCCTCGACACCCGGGCAGAAGACAGTGTCGTGCTCGTGGCGTAGCTTTTGTACGACTTCCGGATTGATAGAAAGAAGTGCATAAGCGAAGGAGAGGGTACCTGTTGTGGTACCAGACCCAGCTAGCAGAAGTGTTCGCACTTGTTTGATTGTCAGTGATCAGCGCCAGAAGTCTCCCTAGGCGATACGTACCTTGAGTGATTGCCATCTGCATAAACTTCGGGCCCAGAGCTTCACTTTGCGCCTTCCGTACTTCGAGCAAATGCTCGCGCAAAATGAGATCCACAGTGCACAAACCGCGCTTCTGGCTGACATCCGCATTCTCTTTTTGAAGCTTCTCGAATCGAACGCGAATCATCTCTGCCAATTGAGCCTCCAGCTCGCGACTCAAACCACTCTGTCTCCAACGAGCGAAGAACCTCCCCACGGGGTTCCAGGACTGCATTAGGTAGACATTCTCTTTACACACCGCATGAAATTTTGCCAGCATCGGAGTCTCCTTGTGCTGCGCATCGAGCGATTCTTCAAACATTGATCTCGCAATGGTGTTGAGCACGAGGTTCTGGAGTACCCTTTCGAGTTCGAAGACTTCGCCAGTCGCGGCATTCTTTTGCAAAATCTCTCGGAACACCATGACTTCCTCCGCCATCATGGGAGCCATATTCCTTTGATGTGAAGCTGAGAAAGCTGGAGCAATCATGTTGTGGGCGGCTTTCCACGCCGGCCCATCTGCGGTGGCCACGTTATTCTTGCCCAAGACGGGGTCCATGGTCGCAACCTCTGCGATATGCTTTGGGTGGTTCTTCAAAACGGTGAATTGATGCGCAAGGTCTGGGTCCGTCACAATTAATTGCGATGGGCCAGCTGGCCAAAGGTCCAGATACCAAGCACCAGGTAAGTCGTACTTTTGCGAGATCGTTGTGATAGCTGCCTGGTAATGCGCACCGCTTGGGAACAGAGCCAACGTTCCGCCCAAAAGTTTCAAATGACCCCACAGAAAGCTATGCGGCGGTGTTGGTACATTCTTATAGAATTGTCTATGGAGGTAGAGCTTGATCAAAAAGTACGCCAGCGAAGCGGTCAGACCGGACACAATAAGTGTCAGCCATGATGGAACTTGCGAAGCCATTGCTATTGAATCGAAAAGGATTGACGGTGCAGAGGAGGGAGAGCTGAAAGGAGCGGTTTCTTGAGCAGTAGAGCATGGGCCGCGCCATATCAGCACTTGCACCAAAGACACAATCGCGCTACGCTAGCGTTTCCTCTCTAGGCGTAGGCCATTTGCTAGCGTGCACTATACATACAATTCAGAAAGCTACCGAGATACCCATCTGATTTTTCGCAAAGGAGACAAAAAGCAAAAGAGATGAGAGGTGTCTGACTACATTGTTAGGCGCGTATAGGTTCGCGCAGGGTCATTGTTTGCTTCCTCACCCGGCTATTGATGGCATGTTTTCAATGAAGCCTACCTAACATCTAGTTTAGCCCTTTAGCTGCCGGCACGGCGAGGCTGACCCGGATCCTTCGTTATGTAAGTACCTATTACCCTATCTGGGAAAATCTGTTCAGCACGGCGCCAGCTTGATCATTACGCTACTTCTTCCTTGGGTATTCGCTCTTTAGCCGCGAGTTGCATATCGGTATCGAGCAAACTCATCAATACTTGGTCAGAACCTTCTTTCAACCACTCGGCATCGTGTGCCAATGCGACGTGGAAACTATGCTCTTTCTCCAGCACTCGTATCTTCGAGATAGTGTCCTTCGCCGTTTCAATATCAGCGTGCAACGACATTTTGCCTTCGCGGTGCGGCAGGCAGAATTGTGCGATTTCATGAGTACCGTCGAGGATTGCCCTGTTCTTGTCAGAGATATAGTCCCTAGGACCAGTAATGTAAAGCGCACCTCGAGTGGCAGCAGTCGCTGCCAAGAAGAACCCAGTCGCCAGTCTCTAAACGTGCCGCCGCACACAGATTCCCAGGCATATGTCCAGGCGCCTGAATGACCCAGAAGCTGCCGTCGCCAAAGTAATCCTTCGCTTTTGCAAATGGTCCAAAAGGAACCCACGGACCACCAAGCTCCTCAGATCGTTCAGTTGCCCGCTCAGGGTCGAAGAAGCGACCGTCCCATTGCGCATTGGGATCTGAGAGGTGTCCAGGCGCGCACCCTTCCTTGGTTCCCGGTCCAAAGTACGCCTTTGCATTCGGAAATGCTCCTCGAATCGGTCGGCAGTGGTCCCAATGCGCGTGACTTCAAGTTTTAGCTTTGCCACCGAACTCAACTTGACAAGTTTCGCACCTGAAGATGATCGTTTGGATCTGGGCAGAAGAAGTGCCTCTTTCACTTAGCTGCTCACCTATGGTCTTTCTTGGTCCTGCGGGATTAATATTATCGAGCGCATACTTGTTTACCCAAGGCGTGTATAAGGAGCGATCCTACGACGCGTAAGCAAATCGGCCTTGCACAACGAAAGAGCTTACCTCGTCGAGCCCAAGGTCCCACACGATACGTTCATTGCCATGAGAGATACAAAAGGCCCAATTATACATTCGGAACTTGGCATTGGTGACATCTGCATGCAGCAAATTCGTAGACGCGATGAAGCTGCCGCCATCCAGTAACGACAGGCCGACAGATGCCTTGGTTTGGGGAATCGAGCTCGTGGACATGGTTACTGCACGGTACAGATGCTGCAAAGTCAATTGAGAGTTGAAGCCCAACAATAAGTACGACGGGATGTCTTGACGATAGGCTCCGATATTACACTATGCCTTTGCAAGGTAAGTGCTGTCCGCATAAAACTTCCCCAAATACGAGGCATGCCGCGTGTTGCCTCAGCCCCCTCAAGCGAAACGACTATAATCCTTCGCGTGTGAGCTTGTAGTCTCGGCCGTAGCCTTGAAACATAGTTACTTTCGAAAGTCTTCGCAACTCATTGCAATTATTTGTCAGGCAAAAGATCTCTCTAGGGGATTTCCCCACATGATCCCAGAAAACGGTCCGCACAAACGACTAGCATTTAGCCCCACCTACACTCGCGCGGCATAGCGGGGTAGCTACTAGTTCGTAGCAACAATCTACCTTGCAATTGATCAAGCTCTCTCAGATGCAAATATCTTTGGTTCCAACTTGTCACTAGGCTATAATTGCTAGCTCCTACCTTGACGGTTTCCAGTGCTCGAAACCCTCTCATGCTTCAATGATGACTACTTACAAGCACAAAGACCTCGGCGACGTTCAAGGGAACAGTAACGATGGTGTGATCCAATTCTTGGGCTTCAAATATGCGTCCTTGAAAAACCGTTTTGCGGCACCCTCACTAGTAACCGACTATGGCTCTGGACCCATTGATGCCACCAACTTCGGGTACACTCTGCTCGCACACTTGGAAATTCTTGCTCACAATCCATAGTCCTCCTCCAGTTTCACCTTTAGGCGCTATCAACAACGAGTTCGGTTTCATTCAGAAAGAGTTGCCTCTACCACCCAATATACCTGAGCATTCAGACACTGAAGGCCTGAGTCTCAACATCACTGTTCCGAAAAGCAAGAATGGTGATATCGATACCAATGCAAAATTACCAGTTCACGTCTTTGTGCATGGAGGCGGATTTGCTGTTGGCTCGAGCTGGTACCCGCATTACGATCCTTCGCCTCTCGTCAGATTGTCTGTCGAGAAAGGAACGCCCGTCATTGGCGTGACAATCAAGTATGTGCGATATCAGTCATGCCATGCTATGTTTACTAAATCCTGTTAGCTATCGCTTAGGTGTGACTGGTTTTATGACTTCTAAAGAGCTACGAAACGCTGGATACAAGGCGAACAATGGCTTCCATGACCAACGCACTGCCCTACAATGGGTGCGAAAATTCATTGGCGGTTTCGGCGGAAACCCAGATGAGATCACCGCTTCTGGAGAAAGTGCTGGTGGCTGTGTGTGCATTCTCAAGATCAATGGCAAGAGCTTACGATAACAGTTTCTGTCCTCATGTTGCTCACCTCGAAAGAGCCTCTGGTGAAACGAATTCTGAGTACGGGAGGTGCAGTCCTTCTGTTCAAGCCGATACCAGCACCTGTGACCGAAGATGCGTACTCAAAAATTATCGAAGCGTTCGGACTGAAAGACAAGTCACCAGAAGAGCGTGTACAAGCGTTGCTCACTCTTCCTATGGACGACCTGTGGCAGAAAGTCCCACTCGGAACCCCACTGATTCCGGCAGTCGACAATGAACTTGTGCCCGGTATCGCAACCTTCCCTGGAGTGTCATCGCAGTCTGAAGACCCCAACTTCCCGCTTCCCGGGCGGAAGTGGTGTTCCGCTCTGATGATAGGCGATTCTCAGCTTGATGTGAATATACTGTCTTTATATTGTTATGCAGAAGGCTGACCAAGCGAACAGGGCAATATTCTTGCGCACATGGGTCTCAATGCAAAGCTACTAAACATCGCAAAGCAGTTCATCGAGTCGGTCAACAAGACTTTGGCAGAGCATCCAGACGTAGCTTCGACTCTCCTCTCAGCCTACAACATCAGCCCCTCAACTGATGACAACGAAGCACTTCTCTCCATCCTCCGCTTCGGCACAGAAATCAGCTTCTACGCGCCCTCCCGTGCCTTCGCAAAGGGCTGGCCACGAACAAAGGAAAACAAGTTCTTCCTCTACCATTTCAACGAAGGTATTCCATGGGAAGGGCAATTCCAAGGCGAAGCCGGCCATATTCTGGATGTGGCATTCCTCTTCCAAAACTACAACGAGCATCTGAATGAGGCACAGAAGAAAGTTGCGCGCGCTTACGGTGAGGACTTGGTCGAATTCATCAACGGAAACGACCCGTGGCCACCTGTTGAGGGCGAGGAATATGGAGCAAGGGTCTACGGGCCGAGCAGTGAGGGCATCACGACGAAGTATGTCGCGTCAGGGAACCCTGCAGAGATTGGAAGACACGATCGGGTACTCAAGTTAGGCGAGCAGATTGGATTTGACTTGGTCATGGACGTGTTTCAGAACTTTGCGTTTGGTCGATAGTCAATGACACATCTTCCAATGCGGACGTTGGTTGCCGTTTCCACTTCCGGCAGGCTAGTCTCATCTATTTCTAGTGAGGGGCAGCTTGTGAGGGGCATTCTCCGCGCCCTGAGTGCGTGTGGGGTGCGGGGAACTTCAGACAAACAACAAAATCATTGAGCAAGAATGGTGCCAATTTTGATCCCTGTAGATTGTGTGCCTGGCGAGCTTCTGGCGACATGGTGCACGTGCAATTCAATTCGGAGCTTCTGAGCACTTTGAAGGGAAAGGTCGTAGTCCTCACAGGAGGAGCGACGGGGATAGGGAGGTCTGCAGTAACGCAGTTTGTTGGCAAGCAAGTCCTAATTCAATATCGAAGGTACGGTTATGCTAACTATGCTACAGAAGCAGGATGCAAGGTCGTCTTCGGCGATGTCAATGATGTAGCGGCACGCGAGCTTGGATCCACTCTCGGCGACTCAGTCCGATTCCAACACTGCGACACATCCTCATATCGTGCCCAGCTTGATCTGTTTGCCTTAGCAGAGACCACCTATGGCCGGGTGGATGTCGTGGTTGCAAATGCGGGCGTAGCAAACCACAAAGACATCTTCGACCCGAGCTCAGACATCTCTGTGGAGCCCAGCATGATGGAAGTCGATATCAATCTGAAGGGCGCAATATTCACGGCGAGAATTGGGATGCATTTTCTGAGGAAGACTGGAGGGGGGGATCTCGTTCTCGTGAGTTCTATTGCGGGCTTTAAAGAATGCGGAGGATTGGCACCCTATACCGCGAGTAAACATGGTGTATTGGGTCTCATGAGGGGTTTGCATATCGTCGCGATTACGGAGAATATCAGGATCAATGTTATCTGTCCGTGGATGACGAGTAAGTCAAGAGTTCCTTTCCTACTGATGTGAAGCTGTCGTAATGAATGTCCAGAAACGAAACTTGTCAAAGGCATCGAAGCCGGTTGGCGTGAACTTGGTCTTCCCGAGAACGAACCTGAAGATGTTGCAAGAAGCATCGTGTTGTGTGCTTCCGCCAATCGGAGTAAGCAAGGCAAGACTCATCACGGAGCAAAGATGCCGTTCGCAGGCAAGATACTGTGGATTGCTGGCGGTCAAGCGTATGAGATTGAGGATGCGATACAGGATCTTGAGCCCCAATGGCTGGGCGAGGAAAATAGTAAGGTTCTGGCCAAAGGCCAAGAGTTCCTCGCGAGCCAGGGCACAAGTTGGGATGCGGACAAGCTCGAGCAGAAGACACCATGATACAACATTAGATTCAACATACCAGAGTTGATATTTCTCGCTCGAGCCCAGCGCTTTGTTCACATTCACTTGCTTCCGCCATCTACATTATCTAAAGTCAAATATGCAGGCGCCGGCTTGTCTGCACTAATATCGCCCCATGCGCTCCAATGCTTCCCAATCAACTTCTCGTTCTCCACTTCATCCGCGATTGCGATAGCCATATCCGCCACACTGATGCCCGTCAACCTCCCCTCGAAAATATTGTCGCCCTGCTGTTCTCCGACTAGGACCATATCATCCACGCTTATCTCATACTTTCCAGTCCGCACTCCAGGTCTATATAGTGCAGACGGCGACACGAAAGACCACTTGAACGAGGTATTCCCATCAAAGAACATATACGCTGTGCGACCTGCTTTAATGAAGTCCGTCGCACGGTCCTTTGCTTTGATCGATGCCTCATACTCCTCGATCGTCTTCTTGTGGTCGGCCGTGGCGCGTCCTTCTCGCTCTGCAAAACGTGCATCGCGATATGCTCGTAGGGAAGTGCCCATGATCCCCAGGCGCTCTTCCATGTACACAATGTGCGCTTCAGAGGTTGCAATGGCGCGTCGGTATGCCATGAAGAAGTCTGGATGGTCGACGCAGCTCTCAGGGGTGCCAGGCACATGCAGCGAGCCTGCGCCACCAACGAAAAGGAAATACTTCACGTTGGATGACTTGACTGCTAGGATGATTTTGCGTACGGTTTCGAGGAAAGGCACTGCCCTACTCAGTTCTTGGTCTATACATAAATGTCTGTATACTTACTGTAAAGCAACGCATCGGCGCCCGCAGTGTGTGGTCCATATTCGGATACTAGGACATCAATGCCGTCGAAGTTCTTTGCTAGCTCGGAAATGGAGACTGAGTCAATGTCGACGGACCGCGGACTGTAGCGCTCGTGCGAGCCCAGCTTCTCAGGTTTACGGGATAACCCAACGACAGTATGACCGCGATTTAGGAGCTCGACGCAGAGGTAAGATCCTCCAAAGCCTGCTGGGCCTATTACTCCTACTTTGAGGGGGTTGGATGGTGACATCTTTGCGTGAGTGTGCTAGTACTTGGTCAGCCGGAGTTGTACAATAATAACCGAGGGTTTTACATAGTTACTTAATGAATGGAAACAAATGCCGCTGTGTTTTTGATGCGCTTTCTCTTGCTGAGAATGTCGGTTGCTTTCGTGAAAAGCGTCCTTCGGCCTTTCTCATCTCAAGTTGACCTCAGCATTTAGGCATTTGTATGGAAGGTCTCGTGGTCTGGACGTGGCCCATGTTGCTACAAAGCACTCACTTACTGATTGTAGTTAGACGTATGTTCGATGCTTGGGGGAGTACATGGGGATTGAGGGGAAGATGTGGGGCAAAGGGTTGATCACGCAGGGACTAGCTACATTGCGAAAGAACTACTCCACACTGTAAACAATCGTTACTCGAGTACATAGATCTTGTGGCTTCAGGAAACACGCTGCCATTAAATTCTAGGAGATGGCAGAAAACTTTGCTTTCATTGGTATGTGAACTGTCAGCGTTCCAGTGATATATCTAACAAGTCGCAGGGCTCGGAGCCATGGGCTACGCCATGGCCTCCAACATAAGAAAGAAGATGGACTCAACCGCTACCTTCTATATCAATGACATCAATGATGCTGCTTGCAAACGCTTCACTAATGAGTACAGCACGTATGGGCGGATAGAAACCGTATCTACCGCACGCGAAGCAGCAGACAATGCAAAAGTAGTCATATCAATCGTGCCTGGCGCGAACGACGTGAAGAAAGTCTATCTAGACGAGAAAGATGGCGTAATAGCTGCCAAGAAGGATGAGGAAAGAGTGTTGCTAGAGTGTAGCACTATTGACGTAAAAAGCACAAGAGAAGTTGGCGAAAAGCTGAAAGCAAATGGCCTAGGGACATATGCTGATACACCAGTCTCTGTGAGTACCCACTTGTCCCACAGCTCTACTTGTACACCACTGACAGATACTCACCAGGGTGGTGTTCCAGCAGCACAAAGAGGAGACCTCTCCATGCTTATCGGTCACCCCAAACCCTCCGATTCCAACTCAACATCCAAGCGCCTCTCAACCGCACTCTCAATGATGGGCTCACCGGAGAAGTTCTTCTACTTATCATCCCTCGGTGCTGGTCTCACCGCAAAAATTTCGAATAATTATCTTTCCGGCACCATCTTACTCGCAACCGCAGAAGCCCTCGCGATCGGCGTCGCCCAGGGCCTGGACCCGAAAGACCTCTATTCGGTGATCCGCGCTTCCACGGGCCAGTCCTGGATGTGTGACCACGTCATGCCAATACCGAACGTGACGGACATATGGGTGCCGAGTAACAGCGGGTACAAGCCGGGCTTCAAGACGCAGATGATGCTCAAGGATCTGGGGCTGGGGATCGAGAGCGCGCAGCAGGTGGGAATTACCCCGGTGATGGCGGAGGCGGCGTTGGAGGTCTGGGAGAGTGCGAGTAAGGATGAGAAGTGCTTTGACCGGGATGGAAGCAGTGTGTACCTGCATATTGGAGGGAAGTTGCCGCAAGGGTACGAGGATACAGGGAAGAAAGGGGAGAATGGAACGTGGGAATTTACTTAGACTGGCGACGAGCTCAATGGAATATGAACATGAATTGAAATATCTGTGCAGACTACCAACGCCAAATGCTAAGCTCAAAGCCCAATGCTAATGATTTTAATGAACACAATGTGAAAATCCTATATTTGCATCTCTTTCAGATCATCGGCGACCTTGAAGGGGGCCTCAGTCTTTGCCTTGATTTCATCGACAGTAACACCCTTTGCATGTTCCTTGAGCGTAAGTCCATCGATCGGGCTGACATCGAAGACGGCAAGGTCAGTGATGATGGTCGATACGCACTTCTGTCCGGTGAGGGGGAATGTGCACTGCTTGAGGATCTTGGGGTTGCCCTTCTTGTCGGTATGCTCCATGGTGATGACGACCTTGGTTTGCGATGGGTTGGCGACAAGATCCATAGCACCACCGATACCCTTGACCTTTCCGGGAAGCATGAAATTGGCAAGATCTGTGCCACATTAGTAAGAACGCTCGCACCAAGACTGGGATCATTTGCTTTACCTCCATAGGTGTTGACCTGCATGGCTCCAAGCATGGCAACGTCGATCCTGCCTGATCTGATCATGCCAAACGACTCGTGGCTACCGAACGTTGAAGCGCCCTTGATCAAAGTGACAGTCTCTTTGCCAGCGTTAATCAGATCTGGGTCCTCCTCTCCGGGCCTGGGGTATCCGCCCATCCCAAGAATGCCGTTCTCCGATTCGAGGATGATCTCGACGCCTTTGGGAAGGAAGGCCGGGGCAGCAAGCGGCATGCCGATACCAAGATTGACATACATGCCGTCCTTCAGCTCTTGCGCCGCTCGCTTGATGATGCGCTCGCGTTTCTGTGATGCTTCGGAGGAGCCTACTTTTATGTTAGCCATCAATATGCGCAGAGAAGTGTGGCGCGCTCACCTTCGAGGATCGCGCGCTTCTGCTCTTCAGGGTCCTTGTAGTGCACCAAGCGCTCGATCTTCTTCTCTTCGGTGCTCTTGATGACCCTTTTAACGTAGATACCCTGCAGGTGGATTTCTTCAGGCGCAATCTCGTCGACTATCTCATCGGCCTCCACAATCGTCAACTTTGCGTTCTTGCCCATCGCCTCATTGAAGTTGTTCTGCGCTTTACGGAAGGTACAATTGCCGAGACGGTCAGCTTTCGCGACCTTGACGAAGGCGTAGTCACCAAAGATGGCTTCTTCCATCACGTATGCCTTGCCGTTGAATTCGCGAGTTTCTTTAGGAGGTGCCATTTTGGCGATCGTTCCATCAGTGTTATACTGGACGGGAAGCTCGCCGGTTTGTACTGCATGAGATTGATTAGCATCTGCCATACAGTACTTGTCTTCGAGTATCTGATGGAATGCGCCATACCTATTGTTCCGTAAGCAGCGGGTGTATAGAAAGCCGGAACTCCAGCTGCTCCTGCCGCACACTTCTCCGCGATGGTGCCTTGCGGAGTCAATTCCAAGGCAAGTTGGCCCTTCAAGTACATTTGTTCGAATGTCTTGTTATCTCCGATGTAACTGGCAATCATCTTTCCGACCTGCTTGGTGTCCAACCATTGGCCAAGGCCCACGCCTGGCATGCCCGCATTGTTGCTCACGACCGTGAAGTTCTTGAGATCTGAACGGTCGCGAACCGCGTTGATGAGCGTGTTTGGTACGCCGGAGAATCCAAAACCACCAACAAGGACAGTCGTATCCGATTTCATATCCTTGATGGCTTCCTGTGCGGAAGGGTATATTTTGTTGATCGCAGCGCGAGTAGCAGTGCTGGAGAAGAAACGGATGGCAGGCGCGCTGCGGCGCGCCGCGAAAAGGAACGTTCGTTGCATCGTACAATGTGTCGCTGTGTGAATTGTGTGTCGATCTGACGCTTCGCCGCTGTCGCTCAAAGCTCCCCAATGCACGTCTGAATGAAGCAAATATTCTATGAAAGTGGTGTACAGCCGTAAAAGTTATGGTAAGCTACAGCGACCTTGACTCCAGCTCCACGCGGCTCCGCAACGTCCAATGCACAAAGATTATGTGGGAATGTGGGATGTAAAGGCTGCGACTGCAGACTGATTGCGTTCCCCACACGACTTTTGAGAGCTTGCATGCTGCTACTAAACGCATTAGGCGTACCGAATCACCTGCCGTGCCGGCGCCGGTGGAGGTTCGGGGTTGCCAAGGGACTCCACACTTGCGGCGGAAGAGAGCTTACCCGCCCTTCTGGCTGCGGAAAAGTATTCTAGACATTTTCACCAGCCCTTTGGCGGTCCGGAAAGGCTGCACTACGGATACTTTTCCCTGCCCTGCTGAAGCACACAACACCGGAAATGCAAAGGCTACACGGTACCTTCGGGATCCACGCTAGGATCCCAGCTCGCGTCAAGTCATCCGCGGGTAAAGCACCCTGAAAAGTCCGACATCCGCATGCAACACCATCGCAAGCCTAGTATAGATCGTGCACGATCTTTTTCACTGAACTTCGGATTAGCCGCGCTCGTGTCTATAGGACAAGTCTACTTACGGTTCGCAAAGTCTTTGTGCTCCTTGCTGTGTAGCGCACGCGATGCAATAGCTTCTTCCTCTGCGTCTCCAGTTGGAACATTGTACTGGGGACTGGTTAGCGCAGCAATGCGGAAAAGTCAGCTTCTCTTACAGCAGTCAGCGTGGTCTTGTGTCCCAATTGCTCAACCAGTCCGGCAATAGCATCTGCCACGATATGCGCGTCCTTCTCATCGTTTCCGGTGCTCTGCTTCCCAATATACGGAATGATTCTCGCAATCTGTTTCGCTTCTTCCGGATTGCTCGCCTTGAAATGCACCGTTGGCGCTAGACTGAGGCAGCTAGTGATTCCGTGAGGTATCGAGTAGGTTGCGCCGATCGCATGCCCAATGCTGTGACTGAGGCCTACACCGCCAGTGTACAAGAAAGGGAATAATGAAGCGTAGCACGCGACAAAGAGCTTCGTACGAATGTCGGCGTCATCCGGGTTCGCCTTTGACTGGGGGAGATAGGTAAATAAATCTTTGATGGCCTCTAAGCACATGCGTTTGGTAGGGATCTCGGATGCTAGTGGGTGGTACATGAGCTCCACGGCGTGGTCTAGCGATCGAATCTATATCGCCGTCAGGTTATGAACTAGCGTGGGCAATCAACAGTTCTTACACCAGTACTGGTCCACAGGTTCAGTGGTGTGTGCAATGCAATTTCTCCATCGTATACCACAGCTTTGGGTACCAGCTCAGGGTTGCTGACCGCGATCTTGTGCTTGTCTTCAGTTGTGAAACCGGCATTCTGAGTTGTCTCTGCGACGCTCAGAGTGGTGGGAACTGCGATGCTTGGTATCCATTTGCCAGTCTCTTGGTGAATGTTGTACGCAATAGCCTTCGCCGAATCAATCGGTGAACCGCCACCTATTGAAATCAATACATCGCACCCAGACTTCGACATCAGGGCGGTCGCTTCACGAATATCGCCTATCGGGCTACCATAATCAGCTCGCTGAATATGTCAAGTGCTCAGTCACGCTCACGCATGTTGGCCGATCTTGCTAAATGTACCACCATGGACCGATCCTAAACTCTTCTCAATCTCCTTGATCACTGGCGTTTTTTCATAGAGAGAGCGACCAGTGATGATGAATGCTTTGGTGCCGCCAAGCTCTGAAACAACGTCTGAAAGCTGTTTGCTTGTTCCTAGTTCGATTTGCTCAGCCTTCGTCTATAACAATAGCTTGCTGACATACCGGTGCCATAGATGAGAAGCTTGACGGGCGAAGCTCGATACACCCCCTTCAGCGACGAGTCGATGGTTCCATTCTGGTATTTGCTCGGCAGCGCCATCTTGGGATTTTTTCTGGTATGAGATCAAAGATCAGCCAGGAGAAGGCGGTTCTTTTCCGCCTTTGCTTCACCGGAGCTCATCGTGCTGCGATTCGGCATCGAGGGATAGCTTCGGTCCCGCCCCACATCCTTGCAGCCCCGCCACGTCCGCTGCCGCATTCGGCTGCGGAGCGGCAGTTCCACCATCCTTCGGCGCATTGCTTGAATGTTGGCTTTCGCGATGCAAGAAATCTTGCAGTGGAATGTGAGTCGCGATCATGGCGGCCTTCAACAGAGTTGCTCGTAATGTGCTACAGAAGAGCCCGAATGATGTGGTTTTGCTTTCTGCGGTACGGTCGCCCATCAATCGCAGCTTCAAAGGCGGCTACAAAGATGCGCATCCGGAAGACATATTGATGCCTGTAAGTTTGAAAAAAACGTTTTGACACATCACACTCAGAAGATACAGGTCATGAAGGCTGCTGTCCAGAGAGCTCAAATCAAGCCCAAAGATGTCAACGATGCTATGATTGGAAATGTCCTGGCTGAGCTCGGGTTTGCGAAGACTGGTCGCATGGCATTGAATCACGCCGGATTCCCAAATTCGACTACCTTCCACACAGTCAATCGTCAGTGTTCGAGTAGTCTGCAAGCCATCACCCATATCTCGCATGCGATCATGGTTGGTCAAATCGATGTGGGACTTGCTGGGGGCGTCGAAAGCATGTCCAGAAATTACGGGTCGCGAGGTGTCCCGACCGATGTCTCGCCAACCTTGCTGGGATCGACCGTCAAAGATGCGCGAGACTGCCTGATGCCCATGGGTATCACCTCAGAAAATGTTGCAGAAAGATACAATGTTGACCGGAAGTCACAAGACGAATACGCTGTACAAAGCCATGCCAGGGCAAGCCGTGCGCAGAAAGAAGGCCGATTTGACTGGGAACTTGTACCAGTTACAGTGCAACGCATAGACGAGACCACAGGCCAGCCCACAGGCTTCGAAGTCACTAAGGACGATGGTATCAGGCATGGGTTGACGTTCGAGAAAGTGTCGACATTGAAGCCTGTGTTTGGCGAGAATGGCAAGAGCACCGCTGGAAACTCGTGAGTGTACTTCCCACCTCAAGATAGAGCCGCTTTATTAATGTTGCAGATCTCAAATATCTGACGGCGCCTCATCGACGATACTCGCTCGCCGGTCCTGGGCAGAAGAGCGCGGGCTGACGCCACTAGGGCGTTTCGTTGGCACACAAGTCAGTGGGTGTGCACCGGATGAGATGGGAATTGGACCCATATATGCCATTCCGGCTCTGCTCAAGTACACAGGAACTGAGCTGAAAGACATCGATACCATTGAGTTGAACGAAGCCTTCGCTAGCCAGACGTTGGCATGCATGCGCGTTCTCGGCTTAGACGAGGAAAAAGTGAATCCGAACGGCGGTGCGATTGCTTTGGGACATCCCACTGGAGCAACGGGTGCACGTCAGACCGCTACTTTGTTCGGAGAGTTGCGTAGGCAAGACAAGGAGCTGGGCATCGTTTCCATGTGTGCCAGCACTGGTCATGGCGTCGCGTCATTATTTGTGCGGGAGTCATGATGCGGAGAATCGTTGGCCGAGCCCGTTCTCTAACGCGTAGACGTTGGATTCACTGCGTCTTAGTGATGACATTAGCGATGCATATTTCAACGAGCGTAAAGGATGAGCACAGAAGAGTTTCTCTCCACATCGCGAAAATGACGCGACCCCATGCAGTTGCACGTGATCTCTAACCTCATGGGACACGCTAGCACGGTAGCATCTTGTTTGAGCTCACAGGTGCTCTAGGGCCTGCTTCCCCACACTCCGCCACATCTACCGGCGACCAAGGGCCCACGTCTTGCTACACTTTGGGTCTTGTGCTAGCGTTCTCGTTCTTTGCTTTATCGTCCACTCTTTTGTCTCCTTTCTTTGGCATTAATCGTAGCATCATGTTTTTCATCCGTCGCGCACCATTGCGGGTTGTCCCCAAAATCGCTGCCCTTCAGCAGCGGCGAGCATTAGGTAGCGTCAGCGCCATTGATTCTGCAATCTTCAGAACACTTTTCGGCACCGAAGAGATCCGCAAAGTCTTCGACGACAAAGCCTATCTAAACCGCTGTGTTGACGCCGAAACGGCGTTGGCGCGAGCGCAATCGCGATGCAAAGTCATTCCATCTCACATTGGTGAGATTGTGACGTCCAAGTCTCAAGGCGCGGAGCTCGATTTCGACAGACTGCGGCGAGAAACTGAAATCGTTGGCTATCCCATCCTTCCATTAGTACGGCAACTTTCAGCACTGTGTGGGGAGGAGGCTGGTCGCTACGTCCATTGGGGCGCCACGACCCAAGATATTATGGACTTGGCAAGCATTTTGCAGATGAAGCAGGGGCTGGAAATCATCGAAAGAACTTTGCGATCCGTCACCAAAAATCTGGAAGCCCTATCAAAGAAGCACCGAGATACTCCCATGGCCGGCCGCACTCACTTGCAGCATGCATTACCGATTACCTTTGGCCACAAGTGTGCAATCTGGCTCTCTGGATTTCAGAGACACCTCGAGCGCCTAGAACAGCTCAAATCTCGCACACTCATGGTCCAATTCGGCGGCGCAGCAGGCTCACTGGCATCGCTCGGCTCTGGCGACGATGGCATTCGGGTTCGAAAGGAGATGGCTCGGGATTTAGGGCTTACAGATCCTCCCATCACTTGGCATGTCGCACGCGATGGTGTCGCTGAGATCACAAATTATCTCGCACTCGTTGGAGGCAGCTTGGGCAAGCTTGCGCTCGACATCATCATCATGTCATCGAACGAGCTATCCGAAGTATCTGAACCCTTCGTTCCCCACCGTGGAGCCTCTTCCACCATGCCACAGAAGCGAAATCCCATCTCCAGCGAGGTCATATTGGCTGCTTCAAAAGTACTACGATCAAATGCAGGCTTGGTTCTTGATGGGATGGTTTCAGATTTCGAACGCGCTTCTGGACCCTGGCATCTCGAATGGGTGGCTGTACCTGAATCCTTTGTTCTTGCTGCAGGTGCCCTCCACCAGGCGGATTTCGCGCTGTCCGGCTTGGTTGTAAACTCAAAAGCGATGCTCGATAATCTTTACTCCACTCGAGGGCTTATTGTGGCGGAGGCAGTCATGATGGGGCTTGCTCCGCATGTGGGTCGCCAAAAGGCCCACGATATCGTGTATGAAGCTTGTAAGGAGAGCATCGAGAACGATACCAGCCTTCTCGAAGCTCTTCAAACCCGTGACGAAGTCACTGGAAAGATTTCCCACAAGGATCTGAGCTCACTGTGCGACGCCAAGAACTACCTCGGTTCATGTGGCCTGATGGTCGATGAAGTTCTCGCCAGGTCTTTGTAGTCAGCTTGCCATTCCGTACGGCAGCATATTCCAGGGTGATTACGATCGAAATTAAGAGATTGGGGGATAATGTCCCTTCCTACGTAGCTTTCAGAACGCACGGCGTTAGTATCAGCATTTCCAGGCTAGATAGATTCGCATTTACATCCATTCATCAACCGCCCTCTAATACCCGGGTTTCGATCTAGTCATGCTTCTCACTCTGGGACACCATTTGCCTCACTGAACGAGTCAATGCGTACCAACCCCGCCGTTACTGGCCGCCCCACATCACGCGGATTCCACACCAGTCAGCAACGGCAGATCTAGTGCTACGCCCCCAGACGGTCGGTTCAATATAAGTTGACTTACTGTTGTGAAAGCAGTACGTTCACATACTACATCTTTACAACATGCCTGAACTCAAGGAGCGCCAACTTGTCACGGACCCACAAAAGGCCTTCCACTTCACCGATCTTCAACGGCTGAAGCCCACGCGCGAGAATGACCCCTATGAATACCAAGCAGGATGGGGCAATCGTCATCAGTCAGAGCTTATCCCAGGAACTTTGCCTGTAGCACAGAACAATCCACAAGAGGTTCGTTTTGGTCTATACACGGAGGGTATCACATATTCAGCGTTCACTGCACCGCGACATTCAAACTTCAGCACGTATATGTACCGCTGCAGGCCAGCAGCTGCTCACAGTATGTTGTATGATACCTCGCGATGCGTTTTACTGAACACATACAGAGGGTTATGTGCCTATCGAGACTAAGTCAAACATTCAGAATTGCTTCCTATCAATCAATCCTACGGTTGAGGCTCTACCAGAGCAAGCAGAGTGGCACCCTTTTCCGCTACCCAAGGACGAAGACAAGATCGATTTTGTAGATGGCCTCCACACGCTGGCAGGCAGCGGCGACCCCAACATCAGGGAAGGCATTGCCCTCTATGTGTACATGTTCAACTCCAGCATGGACAGGCGAGCGTTCTGCAACACCGACGGCGACTTCCTTATATGCGCTCAGCTCGGCAGCCTCGACATCGTGACGGAAATGGGTAAAATCTACCTCCAACCCGGGGAAATATGCGTCATCCAACGAGGCATCCGATTCTGTCTCAATCTGGCCCCGGATACTAAGGTCGCACGAGGTTACATTACCGAAGTGTGGGGTTCTATGTGGGTGCTTCCTGATCTTGGTCCCTTGGGTGGACATGGTCTGGCGAACCCTCGCGACTTCCTATACCCTGTTGCTGCCATCGATGACGAGCTCCACGTCGATTGGCAGATCGTGAACAAGACCAACGGCCAGCTCACTGCCATCGTGCAGGACCACAGCCCCTTCGACCTTGTCGCTTGGCATGGCAACGTCGTCCCTTACAAGTACGACCTTACCAAATTCTCCTCGCAAAATAGCACCTCGATCGATCACACAGATCCCTCGATTTTCTGCGTGCTTACTGCCCCGTCGCGCGATCCAGTAACCCCACTGGCCGACTTCTTGTGGTTTGGACCCCGATGGGATGTGGCAACGAACACCTTCAGGTTGCCATACTTCCATCGTAACTCCGCTTCTGAGTTCTTGGCATGCTTGTACGGCCAAGGGCTCGGTAGAAGTGACGATTTCCTTCCGGGTGGTGGCAGCTTCGAAGGAGGCCATACTCCGCATGGTGGCTTTCACGAGGGCTACCAGCACGGCATGAGGATTCATGAGAGTGTCCCTGAGAAGATTCTCACGGGTACGGACATACCATATATGTATTATGTGCTTTAACTGACAATTGTTAGATCAACTAACAGTAATGATTGAATCGAGTCGTCTATTCCTCTGGACCGAATATGCTCGCACTGGCTGCGGTACGATTAGCACGCACGGTACAGACTACAAGGTCTGGGATGCACTACCGGTAAGAGAATCCTCATAATATTATCGAACCATCACTGACAGTCGCAGGACCGCTTCTCTGCCAACTCCAAAGCCAAGGAGCTACTCGCTCGCCTCAAGGAAGATAAGATAGCAGAGAAAAAGCGACTAGCACCATACTACATTGGCGGGTTTGCGTATGGAGCCAATGCTAGTGATACCGAAGGCGTGCACTCAAGGGAGTTGAAGCCCTATCTCAACGGAACGAATGGAGTCAGGCACGATTCGTTGGATGGACAAGCAACGCTTCCAGCGGTGAATGTTGCTTGATTTGTCTCCATGAATTTATCTACTCAAGCGCTCATCGCATCTACATCAGGGTCGTATGTACGGACTATATGTTCTATATCCTTTCACCAAGTAATACAACTGTTTTGGGCCTTGCGACGTCCCATTCGTCAATGTGTCTGTGCGTGTCTGTTTTGGGAGTGTTTAGCGACCCCACATGCAGGATGTGGGGCCAAACCTTGAGCCCTGAGCGTTCTTTTGATATACATAATGCTTCAGACTGCAATGATGATGGCACAAACACTCTGACAAGTATGTTTTCAAGGACCTATACGAGGCTTGCTGTCCAAAGCGGAAAGGGCTGGACCCTGGCGCACAGATTTCCCACCGCAAATTGCAGGATATGGAAGCGTGGGAATGCGACAGCAAGCACAGTGGACAAGAAAGTCATCGAAAAATTACCATTGGCTGGCATACGAGTGCTTGACATGACCAGGGTGCTGGCAGGGGTATGTAGTTATTCGTTCGAAGTCAAGCATCCGATAGAGTAGTAACGTCGAGTAGCCTTATTGCACACAGATACTTGCAGACCTTGGGTATGTTCTTAAGTTGGATCATTGTTTTGTACTGACTATTGCCAGAGCAGAGGTTATCAAAATTGAGCATCCAACACGAGGAGATGATACGCGCTCTTGGGGTCCGCCCGATGCTCCTTACACCGACGGTGTTGAACGCCAGTTTCCTGGAGAAAGCGCATATTATCTTTCTGTAAGTTTCGTTCTCTAAGGAATTGTTTCTTCGCTCAGCGCCTGACCCGCGGCTAGGTGAACCGTAACAAGAAGTCCCTCGGTCTCTCATTCAACAACCCCTCCGGAATCTGTATCCTGCATTCCCTCGTTCAGAAATGCGACATCCTAGTAGAGAACTACCTCCCAGGCTCGCTCGCCAAGTACAAACTCGACTATGAGACACTCTCACAAATAAATCCTTCCTTGATCTACGCCTCCGTTACCGGGTACGGACAGACTGGACCATTCAGCAATCGAGCGGGTTACGACGTGATGGTCGAAGCCGAGATGGGACTGATGCATATTACTGGCGAAAGAGATGGTCCACCTGTGAAGGTTGGCGTAGCAGTCACAGACATATCGACAGGCATGTACACAGCGATTGGCGTGCTGGCCGCGTTGTACGCAAGGAGAGAAACGGGTCTGGGTCAGTGGATTGATGCGAGTCTGAGTGACTGTCAGGTCGCGGGGCTGGCGAACATCGCGAGTAGTGCATTGATCAGCGGAAAGAAAGATAGTGGGAGATGGGGGACTGCTCACGGTACGTTGCCCTTTTGTTAACAAAATGGAGAGGGAACTGTCGCTGACGATATAAACAGCATCAGTTGTACCCTATCGCGCATATAAGACTAAGGACACAAACATTGCTGTCGGTGGATGCAACGATAAGCTCTACGGCATCCTCTGCGATAAGATTGGCAAGCCTGAGTGGAAGACAGATGCGCGCTTTGTTACCAATGCGCTGCGCGTGAAGAACAGAGATACGCTTGATCGAATCATTGAGGACGAGCTCAAAACGAAGACGACGAAGGAGTGGCTCGATGTGTTCGAAGGTAGTGGCATGCCGTATGCCGCTGTCAATGATATACAGGGCACGATCAATCACGAACATGGTAAGTTGCATGTTGGATCCTAACATTCCAGACGTCACTAACGATCTTCTCAGTCCTCGCACGAAACATGATTGAGGAAGTGAACCACCCGAGTTGCGGGCCGATCAAACTTGTTAATCATCCAGTCAAGTACTCTAGGGCGGAGCCGAAAATAAGGACACCACCTCCGATGCTCGGTGAGCACACAAGTGAAGTGCTAAGGGAGCTTCTTGATTTCAGCGAAGATGATATACAAGATCTCAAGAGTCAGAAGGCGATTGCTTAGAAACGCTTTACAAAGTTTTCCATAGACGTGTAGCCTACATCTTTCAGCATTTTCGGAGTCTTCAGCATAGAATATCTATCTTTCTTACTCGGGCAGCCCGTTCATTCATAGAAATTTTCTCCTTGTACTCTTTGAGACGGGATAGCAAACTCGTATAAGCAGTGCTAAAGCCACTTCTACGTGACATTCCTACTCCGCTGACGCTGAAGCTGCGGAACATCGTAATACTACCCACATAGTGTTGCATCCACCCCTGCACTTCCATACCGACCGCGCTAGCCCCACATTCTTCTCCCCACATCCTCTTCGAGCTACGATCCCTGCAGCAACACCATTATCCGAGCTACCGGTAGAAAGGGAGCACAATATGGATACGCATGCGCAGAATACCCACAATCGTAACATGTGCACTGTGACTATGCTAAGCAAAGGGTGGGGAAGCTGTAGCGGATTCTGAGCTATGTGCTAACCTCTGGAAACTCTGAGCTGCCCATGTGGACCTTGGAGGTTGCCCTGCAACATCAATTCTGTTTTGGAGATATGGCTTCGAAAGTCGATCAGAATGAGGCATTGAAGAAAGAGAACAAGAAAGTGTTACCGTTTAGGTATCAATTTGCTGCTGGGGCTGCTGCGGGAATCTCCGAGGTGAGCTTGCTGACTGCGTCGGGGGGATGTCGCTGATAATAATCAGATACTAGTGATGTGAGAGCATCTTTCTCGTTTCGATGCTTTGCCAAGCTAAGAATGTAGGAAGGTACCCGCTTGATGTAGTCAAGACAAGAATACAATTGCAGCATGGCGCTGCGAAGGACGGTCAGGGTTACACCGGCGTCCTGGATTGCTTCAGGAAGATAATCAGGAATGAGGGTGCGACAAGACTATATCGCGGTATTACGGCGCCGATATTGATGGAAGTTCCTAAGAGGTTAGTTTAATGTCGACTGGCCGGAAAGAAGAACGTTCACTAACACGCTCACAGAGCCATCAAGTTCTCGTCGAACGATACCTTCGGTCCCTTCTACCAACGACTCTTCGACGTACCAGCTCTCACACAGCCACTCGCGGTACTCACAGGCGCAAGTGCAGGTGCAGTCGAAAGCCTGGTAGTAGTGCCCTTCGAATTGCTGAAGATCCGTCTCCAAGACAAGTCATCTGCAGCGCGATACAACGGTCTCGTCGACTGCCTCACCAAGGTGGTGCGGCAAGAAGGGATTCTAGCACTCTATAATGGCTTTGAAGCCACTCTTTGGCGACACATCGTCTGGAATGCTGGATACTTTGGGTGCATCTTCCAAGTACGCGCTCAACTACCTGATCCATCACAGTCTGCAAATCCAAAAGCGCAGAAGACGGTCAACGACTTGGCGGCCGGCTTTGTCGGAGGAGTGGTGGGCACTACTTTCAATACACCACTTGACGTGGTCAAGAGTCGGATACAGAGTGTTGCAAAAATTGAAGGTGTAAGAGGCAAGTATGAATGGGCATGGCCGAGCTTAGGTGTCCTCGCGAGAGAAGAAGGACTGAAAGCCCTGTACAAGGGTTACGTAGCCAAAATACTGAGGTTCGGGCCTGGCGGTGGTGTGTTGCTGGTCGTCTATTCTGCGGTGATAGATATGCTAGGAAAGGTAGCATAAAATTCTGGCACATGACTTTGTGAGAACAAGGTCATCCTACATTTATCGTATCCAGAGGCCGTATGCGAACGTCGGAGTCGCCCTATTAAGATTTGGAATTCTGCAAGTCACCCTAGGGTCTTGGACATCTTGGGCAATCTTATCATGGTGCACATGTTCGCTTCTTGGATATCGGAGTGGTATACAACGGCTGTTGAGAACCGGGTAAACCAAGACACATAAGCGCGACCGGCCCGTATATGCAGTAATGAAGCTGTTGTCCGATGCCCCGAGATATGTCCTGAGGACCAAAGAGTATTGACACGATCAGCACTATAGTCAATATCTGCATTAAGCTTGATCGACGGACGTTGCAACCCAGATCTAGCGTTGTGAGTGCTCATGAAACATTTAGATTGATGTCGATGAAGATCCATCAATTGAACACAGGAGATCCCTCACTTCTTTGTTCGCGAATCGCTTCTCGAAGGATTCGAGAGCTACGTGATCAGAAGGAGTGAGCCAGGGGGAGCTGTGTGCCCCACTAGTGCATGCCATGCCAGGGTCCCCACATGCATTGGTACCGGTAGCCCGGAGTCATGGGCTCAATGAACGCCTACCCATCAGCGGCGTGGAAATGGTCATCTGCTTCGAAGCCTTTCCGGAAGGGAGGAAGTAAGACGAAGGCTGAGACTGGCATCTGCGGTGGTTGCTAGGTTTTGACGCGCGTTACTGTGCTGGCTCTACTGTGCTGGTGCGCCAGCAAGCCGATTCACCATGCAAAAGTATGCAGCTCTTGTTCTCGGTTCGAACGCTTACAGGCTTGCAAATGAAGCAGTGAGACTGCAGATGATATGCAACAGTGAGTAGATGAAGAATGAATATGGCAGGATGGCGCATCCCGGGCTTATATTGCAACTACGCGAGTCATGGGTAGCAACTTCCCCGCAATTCAGATCGCCAACCGCGCTGTGGCTCACAGACTTGTCGACCGGCACTTCGCTCATCTATACACTCTTGAGACCCTTCCCAACGACACTGGACCGCTGAGGGCATCGCAGCTCTCTCCGCGGACCGACCGACATCACTTCTATGGCCCTGAAACAATGCAGTCTGTGCGACCGGAAGTTCACGAAGCTTGAGCACGTCAAACGCCACGAGCGATCGCGTATGTGCCAATTGACATATGCGAAGGCTTTATCACGACTGATTTTACATGTAGATACAAGAGAGCGCCCATACGAGTGCCCGACGTGCAAGAAACACTTTTCGCGCAGGTAAGTTCACACGACTGGCTCCGCAGAGTTGAACCAACAATGAACAGCGACGTTTTGTTTCGCCACTGCAAAGGCCATGCACAGAATGCTCTGAACAGGTTGAGCAGCAGCCAGCAGAATCAACAAATCCAGCAGCAACAACAGCAACAACCGCAATTAGGTATTGCGGCCGACGACAAGCAGCAGGGCGAGACCGGGCCGACATCAGAGCGGGCGCCGCAACTTGCACAAGACCCCAGTCTGTCACCACTATCACGACGAAAGAGCTCACAACAACCCCTTCAGTCCGGAGAAGGACCTCCAAATTCACAACAATCGCCATCATTACAGGTGCGGCATTCGTCTGCGCAACAACACACGTCGCCGGGTGAAAGCCGCTTAGAAGCACTTCTCAACGCCGCCCAGCATCTCGGAACACCAGCTGACGTGCCTTGGAGATCGCCATCTCCAATAAATCTGCCCGCTGACAATGAACGTTTCCTGACACGGCAGCCGGACAACATGCCTCCACCCATCGACCCAGCGATTGATATGCTTTCATTTTCTCCTCAGGGTCATGTCTCCAGTCTCGACCAGTGGGCGTTCGAGTTAGTGCAGAGCAACCATCCGCTTCCGAACCGAACGCCAGCCGATGCTTTACAGACCTGGCTCTTCCCTCTCGAGAACGACATCTTGGCCTCAAACAATTCGCATCATATGGCTATTGACAGTCACTTTGACAACGACTTCTTCCGCAACGGTGGGGACAACCATGGCAGCCCGTCAGGCAGTAGTGTCTCGATCGCGAGTAGAATACCGAAGGAGCGGTTTGCAAGAGTTGAGAGTTGCTGGCCTCTGAAATCCAGAACACCATCTCGTCTGATGCCAACCCTCTGGCAGAGTTTGGTCTCTTGCGACTGTTCGAACATTCTTTCGGAGATCCCTTCTGGCGTCATCGAAACACCCATTAGTGAGCGCGAAAGAAGAAATTCAAGGTGGGGCCTTGATGAAGAATGTAGAGACTTATTACAAGGCGCACTCAATGATGCGCCACATGCCAATACTCGCCGATCAGAATCGTATGGCGACACCGCGTCATCAGGCGGTGAAGCTGGAGCCAGTCCTATTGCTTTCGAAAACGTCCGCTTTCCGCCTGCGGAAATTCTTGACATTGCTTTGGAGATGTATCTGTACTATTTCCATCCGACTTTGCCCATTATCCATATCCCTACTTTCTCAGCCAAAAATGCTCCGAGATCATTGCTACTCTCGATGTGTCTTATTGGACTGAGTATTCTCGGCACAGCTGGAGCTGCGAAGTTCGTGTCACGAACATATCCTGTAAGTGTCAACAAGTCGATGAATTCAAGAGTGTATGCTAACTGGTCCCGTAGGTAGTTCTGCAGATGGTGTCCGCAGAATTGCAATCACTGTCAACAAGTAACCACACACCTCAGAACCAGATGCGCATCCTCGCGACTGGCCTATTAGCGCTTAACTTGGCTTCTATAACTGGCGTAAGCAGGAATGTGGCAAAGGGTGAATCGATCGCTAAGCGAGAGCAGCGGAAGAGCCGAATAACCCAAGCCGAGAAGCTCTACAGTGATCTCATCACGGTAAGTGGTAGAATCTTGCACCGATTGGATGCGCTGCTGACAGCGCCAGGCCGCGCAAAAACACGGTCTCTTTTCTGCAAATGAGAGTGCACCACCAGATTCGTTCTTGGAAGATATACTAGATATTGACGCGCGATGGAAAGCCTGGTGCCGGGTAGAGTGCGCGAAACGGTAAGTACGGCTCCACCCGTGCTAAATCGTCGCTGACGATGTCAGTATCATATTCGGCCTTTTGGAGGCAGATTGCTGGTACGCAGCGTACCTTTCGACCTCCCCAATGATAAGACCAGAATCTGTGCAGATCCTACCCCCATCGGAATACAACTTGTACCACGCAAACTCTCCGACCAAATGGTTCAATCTAGTACAGCGTGGAGCCCGGATAAATTCGAACAGAATTACGCCTTCGTACTTGCCAACACCTGGGCTGAAGCTGGACTCCGGTACCTTGCGTAGCCTTCTAACGCTCTTTCTCTTGCGTGTATACGAGGCCAACGATCGGCTCGCAAACATCAACGGGCCTCATAAACCTATCGAACCATGGCGGGTATACTCCGAGGACCCCAGGAGTCGCGAATTAATTCCGCTTCTGGTCAACTTCTCGTCGTCTTCCATCGATGCTTTACGAACGGCGGATCTCAACTCGGCAGTTCTTTGGCACTCTGCATGCATGATGTTAGGTGCAAATATGCGCTATTTCGAGCTTGCTGCCGGACGCGCAGGGTCAGGGCCCGCAGTGGCTGCTTTAGAAGATATCTCGGCATGGTCTCAAACGCCATCAGCACGAAGATCGGTGTTGCATGCCGCCCACATTTTCAAGCTTCTCTTTGACCGCAAAGTATCGGACATTGTCAATCCGCACAGTGTGGTCGCTTTATTCCAAGCCGCGCTTGTCCTTGGCCTTTACATCTTCACCCTCCCTCCAACTTCTACTTGTGGCATCAACGATAACTGCATCGAGCTTCTTGACATCATAGACTGGACTCATGTCGGACAGGTCGGCCTCATCGACTCGCCGCATTCTCCGAGTGCATCTCTTGGATTTGGTGATGCCTCGCTAGTAAATTTCATACGGAATGGTGGTCCCTTCAGCATTACAGGCATCGCACTTGAAGGGGGGTACCTTGCGGCACGGCGCACGCTGTTACACTGCGCCGACTTGATGGATGGTGTTGGCCGCTGGAAGAGCAGAACTTTCTCTCAGATCCTTCATATTATGAGTGATGACCTTACGGAAACGGATGGGGATAGCGATGACGCATGACGGTTGCCATCCTCTTCCTCGTGCTTGTCAATTACGGAGCTCCGGGACAGGTGGGGAAGGGGATGAGTGTACGATCTGGAGCCGACTTCACGGTCACGACTGCATGACTAGGTGTTCTGTATATACTTTGAGAATGGTTTTGGTCTCTGCGATTGTGGGAAAATCAGGGTGGATATATGTTTTTCTGTGCGCTACAACTTTCAACACTGTGCGACAGCACCGCCACACCACGATTACGAGTATTGTAAATGGGCAGGCTACAAATGCCCTCTACGTAATTTGTTCCCCAACCACGTGCGCTAATGCGCTCCACATGTGCCCGCTGCAAGGGGTAGTGATTTCGACGCACCTGCGTTCTTACCCCAGACTAATGTGGGGTACCCGAGAGGAATTATTGAAACACCACCGCGACGCATCTTACGATGATCATCAATAAAGTGCATTGCGCATATTCCTATTCTCCATTTTGTTCCTCTTGCTGTCTGCCACAGCTGGTGTCTCCATACTCATAATGTCATTAACACTCATCCTCGTGGTACTTATAGGAGCATCTCTCCTCTACTATAAGCGCCTACATACCCTCGTACCAAAAGGCCTCTCTCCCGCCCCTGGTCCTAAGGGTCTCCCTCTAATCGGCAATGCGCACCAACTCGGCCCCCATCCGCACCGCCAAATCACCTCTTGGGCCCGCACCTACGGCGAGATCTACAAGATCAGGCTCGGATGGAACGACTGGTACTTGCTATGCTCTCCCTCTGCTGTGAAAGAAGTTATGGACCGGCAATCTAAAGATTCGAGTTCGAGGGCCCCGATGCCGGTCGCCAACGATGCACTGAGTGGAGGTTTGAGGTTCCTGTTCATGGAGTATGGACCGGAGTGGAGGAAGTTGAGGGCAATCAGTCATAAGCTTTTGACGCCGGGCGTGAGTAAGACATTCCAGCCGAGTCAGGAGTGGGAGGCGAAGATGATGTTGGAAGAGGTTTTAAGGGGAGCTGGAGATGAGAAGGGTAGTGAGGTTGGGTACAAGGCTATAAGAAGATATACGGTCAGCGTGATCATGACGACTACATACGGGAGGAGAATCGCTGAGTGGGTGAGTACATCTTTCTTTTGGTGTCGGGAACTAGTCATGAGGCTTACGGAAAGCGTAGGATTGCGACGAAGTCAAGGAGATCTACGGTATCATGAATGACTTCTCCACAATAGCTGCTCCTGGAGCTTATCTCGCAGATACTCTCCCTTTTCTGGGCCGGCTGCCCCCCAAACTCCAATGGTGGCGGAGGCCGCTCAAGCCTTACTTTGATCGCCAAGCCAACCTCTGGATGTCCCTGTTTTCATCTCTCAAGACGCAAATGGAGACCAAGCAAGCACCAGAATGTTTCGTCAAACAGCTTATTGAGAGCAACTACGAAGAACAAGGCATCAGCGATCTACAGGCGGCCTTCCTTGCTGGTTCACTCATCGAAGCTGGAAGTGAGACGACCAGCGCAGCTAGCAATGGCGCCATACTTTATCTCTCTGCCTACCCTGAGGTCCGCCAAAAGGCTTTCGAGGAGCTCAACAGAGTAGTAGGAAGCTCACGATCGCCCACCTTCGAGGACGAACAGAATCTGCCATACATCCGCGCCATCGTGAAAGAAACAATGCGAATCCGTCCAGTCACGAACATCGGGTCACCGCATTACACGACAGCTCCAATCGTCTACAAAGACACATACATCCCGGCTAATTCTATAGTCGCGTTACAACAATACCCAATCCACTACGATCCCGAGATCTTTCCCGACCCCACGCGCTTCAACCCGGACCGCTACCTTGCCTTCCCCGAGAAAGCAGGCTTCTACGCCGGCGGGTCTGCGTCCTCGCGCGATCACTGGAACTTCGGTGCCGGGAGACGCATTTGCTCTGGCCTCCACTTGGCGGAGAACAGTATGTTTATTGTGTTGGCGAAGCTGTTGTGGGCTTTCGATATGAAGCCGCCGGTTGATCAAACGGGCAAGGAGATGGAGGTCGATCTGAGCGATGAAGCGTTCGAGCCGGGTGCAAATACTATTCCAAAGCCGTATCGTGTAAGGTGGGTTGTTAGAAGTGAGGAGGTGAGGCGGACAATCGAGCGAGAGGCGATGGAGGCAAGGAGGGATGGATATGTGCTGCGGGGAGTGAAGGTGGGGGAAGAGGGCATAGAGGCATAGGTCATCAGGCCACTATGGAATTTGTGTATAGTTGTTCCCAGGCCCGAAGTAAGCCAAGTAAACAGAAGTCCCCATCCGCGCGGCTGCCTTGTCGGGTTGTTTGGTTTGCGACCCGCGCCTTCTATTTACAAAACGCGCCTTCTGCAAACACGAACAACACAACACGGCTCTTGATAGTGCGCTTTACTCACCTGTGAAAGTGACGTCAACCTGTTTCCCGCAAATTACTTCAAGACATCGATACAAAATCCTCACCCAACCGCTTTCAACGCCATTCGCGCCGTCGATCATCGCGCTCATGGCATCCGGAACGCGTGATTGGGCTCGAAGGATGCAACCTATCACAGCGGAACACCCGGGAGAGACAACAACAGAACCGCATGTACGAGATCCGGCCAGCATGGACACTAACACGGGATATTCTACACCGCATTCGCTACCTGTTCAGGTTGCAGAAGGGAGCAAGTCCGCAACCCAGGAGATTCGGGATCTGGCGCAAGCGAATTCGTTAGAGGCAACGTCTCCGATCTTCCCCTATGAGCATAGCCTTACCTCACCATCTGATCATCGCATTCAGCTGCCCACACGAATTCAAGCCAGTCCGCGTCTGAACGCGCCTTCCACTGAGTTCACTCAACAACGACTTTTTAACGCAGACGTACGCAGTCCTTCTTCATCACCCTTTACACCTTTCTCTCCTTCGCCAGCTCCACACAACCAAGTCCGTAGCTCTTCCCCACTGCAACAGTCATTCGAACCGTGCTACTCATCTCCAAAGGTATCAGCTGTCTCCAGTTCTATGCCCTTACCCGTAATGCCACCTTTCCAGAGGCCGAGTCGTCCACGGCCAGAGTTGCTCGATGATGCAGTCAGCAGCCTAAAGGGTACCAAGGAACGAAAGCACGATGACCTTAGCCAAATCCAGGATCGTAACATGACTTTATCATCTCTCGAGGATGACGACTGTGTTGATCTTGGCATTTCCGACTATGGAGACGGAGTTGTAGCCCATGAATACGTTCCACTAGAGGATAGGAATCTTCGCAAGGTTGCATATACTCCCACGCGAAAGAACATTGTACCAAAGGGACAGCAAGAAGCAGCTGCTATCCAAGGCAATCAAATCAATCAGCTCGACGATGCGAACAAGAGTCCGCCAGTCACAGACGACGCTTCAGATGTGATGAATCCTTTAATCGACGGGGGAGAGGGTCTTGTGATCCCGCGTATCAAGGGCGTCCAGTCTATGGACCCAGAGGAATTGAACGATCTCATGGAAGCTATGTTTGAGTCTGTAAGTATACCCAACCTTATTAAGACATAGCAACTGAACCTCTGATAAGGACGTCTCGCCTGACCATCCCGCTACTCCTCCATTCTTTCGCCGGTCTTCCTCTTCAACAAGCCGACCCAGGTCGCGGTTTGCCAGCTCTGATGCAAGCTGCTTCCCTATCAGTGCTCATGTTCAGTTTGCGGCGAACCCATCCGCCCAAGACACGCCTTTCGCCAAGACACTGAACTACTTCAAGCAGTTCAAAGATAAGGAGAACTCACCCTCAAAGTCTCGTCGCAATGCTTCGCTGCCGGAAGAGATCGCCGAGCTCGCGAAGGAAGCACAGCAGGAAGGCGTCGAGGACGAGAAGGCAGTGTGGGACAAGTATAGGGAGATCGACCTTGCGCCCATGGATCCGATCATCGACGACGGAAGTGACGTGGACTCAATCATGGGTACCCCAGTGCGGAAGACAACTGATGTTGCGGAGAACAGTGAAACTGACGATCGGACCCGAGCAGTCTCCATTCGGCCAAAGACGCGTGATTTGCCTGGAGACGGCAAAAGTAACGAACAGGCATCCGCGCCACTTGGCTTGAATACCAAGGTCATCGAAGGATATGCTAACGAGACCGGTCCAATGTACCTTGTCGACATACCCGGACACTTCGGTGATGCCTTTCACCTACGATTTCGAACCAGAGCCTCCGTAGAGCTAATTACAGTCTTTCTACGCAAGCGTGGTGAGGCACTGGATGCTAGCAAAGACGACATTGACCGCTTGGTTGAGGTGCGATTCCACTCTCATGGATGTAATGAAATGCTAACACGTCCTTGTAGAGCTTCCGTGAATGCCCAGGTAGGTTCAAGATTCGGGATCCCTCTGGCCCAGCGTCGTCCTCCAGTGAAAATGGGGACTATGACCAGACGCTAGACGACTACGCGCACGAGAAGCAGATGATCCTCTACCAAGAAGATCCTGTGTTCGTGAAGATCATCGGTATGCTTCCCGAAGCTGCGTTCTGGGTCGTCGCCCAGCCGATCGCGCATTATTCCGGCAGACTTTTGGACGCAGCCAGCAAAACATTCGATGCGGCGTTGCAGAAGCTTACCGGTCTGTCATTGGACGAGACGCCTGCGTCCGAGTAACTCACTATTTGCACCACCATGGCTTCTTCCCGGGTTTCGCACGAGAAGCAGCGGGTCCTCTACCAAGGTTCGATGCGTTCCTGAATCATGGATCGAATGCAGTGGTTATTGGCACATAGTCAAAGAGAGTACATAAGGCCTATAGATCAGTATGGCTATGACATGGTGCAATTGGTTCGACGCTGCTGTATCGTGGATCTTGGTGGGGGGAGTCCTGCATGGCTTTAACTTGCGCCCTCTAGCCTTCGAGAAAAGGTGAAGGATGAGAAGAGCGAGAACTCGTAAGAACGTTTCTCAAGAGCGTTCTCGTGCTCGAAGTTATCTCCAGATATTCGAAGCGTAATACGCAGCCAGACTGAAGCTTCATGTGGGCAAACAACCATGTTTCGTTTCACAAGGCGATGCGCTGGCAGCCATTAGCGTTCTGCGGCCATACAAAATAGGATGCTCGAGAAAAAGACCCTTGTTGTTTTCGGAGATTGCTATAGGGACTTGCCTAAAACAGTGAATGTGCATGATTTCGTATACATACGTCATATGACACGAGTGGCTAAGCTCGGGCCTACTCTCACGCCGAACAGCGACACCCAACGACAACTCTACTAAGGCTGAGAGCCCCTTACACAATTTCAAGGTTTAGCTTAGTGAGCTATCCATTTGGGTAGCAAACGCACATAGCAGAGACAGGTTGATTACCCACCCGCCAACTCCCCAATCACTCCGATAATCCCGAGGTTGTAGAGCAAGTCATGGCTTTCTCAGCAGGTGGTGTCCTTTTCAGCATCATCGCACTCATCACTATGATCGGTCCCTACGCTGCAGACTGGAAGTATGTCAAACCCACTCTCCATACTGCACCCTCTTCCCAGTTCCACACACTGACGCCCCGCTCCCAGCGAGACCCATGTCAAGAACCCTAATTGGCCGCCTCACGCGCGCTTTCACAACGGACAAACAATGACGACAGGACTGCTTATTGGTGCACTGATTCTGTACTACACGCATATTGCAAGGTCAAGAGATGTTGCGTCGATATATCTGGACTTTGTGTTGGTGCTGGTGCATCTGTATTATGTACCGGCATTGAGTGGGATACTGTACCCAGGCGCGCTGTGGATAGATCCGGAATTTGGCGATGGATCGCCGCAGAAGAGGGGGTTCAGCGGATTGTTGGCTGTTGCGTGGGGAGCGTGGTGGCTGGAGAAGAGAAGGTTGGAGACGGGATCTAGGAGTGCGCAGGTGAAGAGAGATAAGGGAATTGAACGATCGAAGTGAGATTAAAGTGAGTTTTTGGTCATCGCATTATTACCATCACTGGCGGAGAGGAGATCGTTGAGAAAGGGGCCTAGAATCGGAGCGAGAAACAAAGAGTGGTAGAATCAAAGGGTCGGCGTCGGGACAAAAATTGACTGCACATGTTTGAGGACAGAATAGAATGAGTCCTGGTCTCCTGGTTAAAGTTGAAGCAAGTTCAAAGAATTTGCACGAGTACCGGAACATCTCTCTTGAAGTTTGGAAGTTTGGTAGGTTGTTTGTTGGCCTGCGAGCTTCAAAAGACAGCAGGTGGACAGACAAGATGGGATCATGCTGAATCATCGGAAGCAATGAATGTGGGGAACGAAATCGTGTTTAAGCAATATCTGCTATTTGGAGGTTCTTGCTACCTCGTGCTTTCACAGCTTGGTGAATCGCAACGGTCAGCTGACCACGAGCGCACCTTGGCACACGCACCAGCAAGAACTTAAACACTTCGTACGAGCCTTTCAGTTGAAGTCGCCTCTCGAACCCACTCACGGTTGAGCAAGTCGAGCTGTGCTTGCTATACTCCAGGGTGCGCTTCTCTCCATTGATCTTTCGCCAATATCAACCTCTCACACTTCAACCCGAGCCAAATTTTAACCCATTATACAGTCTAATCGTGACTATGTCAAGGTCTGACAATTGTAACGCAACTGCGTCTACTGTTCGCGAAACTCGCGACGCCTTCAAGGGTCGCGACACAGAAGGTCCAGTCAACGCGCTTCTAGAGAACATTGAACTCCAAACCGACACTATGCGGGCCGAGTCTGGCGCAGCTGCAGCTGCTACTAAGAGCAACGATCAGATCGTCACGGTCAAGTCGCTGCTGGATCAGCCGCTCGACATTGTCAACCTCATCCTGTCTCACTGCAAACCTAGCGCTCTCGCAGCACTGGCACGAACCTGCAAAACAATGAGGAATCTCGCCATCCCAGTCATTTACGAGAACCTCGACCTCAGCTGCCGCGGTACTATTCTCCCGGGGGTCTACGCCCACGCATCCTGGGTCAAGCAGGTGCAGGAACAGAAGTCAGCGATCCAGTTCCTCCTCCACAACCGCGGAATCGCAAAGCTTGTGCGCACCTTCAAACTCACAATCGGTGCAAACTATAATCTACAATCCAGCTTGGATCTGTACCGAGTGTTCGAGCTTCTAGAGCACGTGGAGCACGTGGACATCGAAGGCACTCTCTATCAAGGCCTAGAACCTGACAACCGGTCCCTTAGATTGGAAGGTGGACTCAACGAAAACATTTTCACGCGAGTAAAGACGATAAAGCTTAGCGGTAGGCTGCACTGCTGGCTCGTTGAGCGGGTCCTTCTGGGTGGCCGTAAGCCACAATTGACGACCATCGAGGTGAGTTGCCTCACGACAGGTGTCACCGTGACTATCCAAGGGCGCAAATTTTACTTCGACTACGACGAGCTATTCTACAACATGTTCATGATCCGTTCACGTGCACATGCACTCACGAGCTGGGTCGCCGATGGGAAGGAACTTCCACTTGGGCCGGCCAACGAGGCCGCGTCAGGGCTCAGTCTGGGGGGTTTGAAGAACTATTTTTGGAATGAGGAGGTTCAACGGGAGTTTTGGCAGTGGGCTCCAGGGATCCAAGCCTCATTATATGGGCGTTAGAAGATGTTGCCACGAGAATAGCGTTGATATCCTGCCTTGCCTTGTACAAACTTTGCAAGGCCGAGATAACGCCTTTATTCCGGTCGGAGGTCTCGGAAATACTTCTTTTCGGTCCGGCGATAAAATGAAGAAATTACTTGCTGGATAGGTGCATGAATATGATGAGTAGCGAGATAGACATATCTGATCTCAAGGTATCTAATTACATGGTAACAACATCGTCCCTTCCATCCTCCCAAAGTCAAGTGCCTGTCTCCATGTCTTGACACAGCCTAGGAAACCATCCATGTGTCCCCTCAATCAATTTACGGAGGACATGGATAGTGGCATGAACATCATTGTCTGCTCGGGGAGAAACGGACTGCTATCTGGTGCCTGGTAGACAGATCCAAGTGATACCGCTCTAGTCGAAAAATGCTTCGCATATGTAGTACAAGCTAACGCTGTTCGCGGTCTCCCTTTTCTGGTACCATAGTGATATAGGTTGCTTGAAGTTGACCTTCTCGCTGTTACTAGAGGACCCGCGGCGTGCGCCTACCGCCGAATTAGCCAACCATCGATGGTGTCATCGACATAATTTCTGTTGTAGGGGGCGTCCACGTCGATACAAGATGGGCTGGTCTCTGAACACATCGTGGGCGTGTTTCCATGCGCTGTCGTAGACTTCTCTAAGGGGGCCGAACTCGTTTATTTTCTTGCTCGGTCGAAACTGCAAGGATGGCCTGGAAAGATTATGGTCGCATTCATCCCAGGAACCATCAAGAAACGCTCCGATTCGTAGTATGAACGGTGGCCGATTCAAAAGCGTCACTATGATTGCGCACTGTTCGCGTGCGGTCTTTTTACGTGGCGCGACACGAACTCCTAGCGGAAAGTTGCGAGTGAACACCGACGATACAGTATCAGATTGGAACTTTGAATGCACATGATAGACCAAGTTACCCTAAGGTATTCATCCTGGATTGAACTTACTGGCCTTTCCTTGTGGACTAGCTGACCTTTCGGTATGAAAAGGACTCCGAGTTCTTCCTTCGACCTCTGTGAGCTCTCTGTATGGGCTGGGGTGAGTTTGATATGTATTGAATAAAAAAGCCCTCAGACCTTCTAATGCTTATATGGGTAATTGACACGCATGGTGTGGGTGGAAGATCTACCTAGACATTCCACCCTCTTGACCACCGTCGCTGACCCAGTTGTCCACCACGCACCATAAAAACAACGCCAAAGTATTGCAAAAGCAGCAAAAAATGCATCGGCCGGGAATCGAACCCGGGGCTAGCCGAAACTGATGGCAACGGCTAATTTTACCACTAAACCACCGATGCGGTTTTTGATTTGATGAAGGTGATTATGTTGAGTATCAATATATACAAGAGAAACGCGTTTGGTATGTGGAAATGCCCAATATCGCTAAACCGATCATTTTCTCGATGATAGCGCTTCTTCTCGGCCGAATTTTACACCTTTGTTGGTGGCTGGAACTAGTTGTGGGCCGTTAACCGAGAATGACAACACAACGGTTCCAATGGCGATCGTGCAGTCCAATTCCAGTCGTTACTATCTGTGAACTGTAGCGCTGTGTCAGCGCAGTACAATGTCGCTACTACTACGCTCCGAGACTTAAGAAGGGTCCTGTAGGCGATTGCGGATCGGTACAGAACGGAACACTGTGTTTGCCATCGCCATGCCAAGTTGCAATGCAATGGTGCGACAGGGGAATCGAGCCGTTCCAGCTGATTGCACCAGACGGTCCGTATCCTAACATCGCGTTCACACGATTCATGCGATGGAACTCTGCTGCTATCTACGAGCGGGTGAGTATTTACTGTTCCAACGCGCGCGCGAACGAGATCGGACTACGGTAACGATGTCCTTCGTCTTGCAGGTCTTCCCGGCTTTATCTGTATCGGCCCGCCTGGAGGCTCATATTTCGAGAACTAGTCCGAGGGGCCACGAGAGGCAAACTGGTGTACACCACGACAGCGCTTCCAGCCAAGGAAACTCCTCCCGAAACAGTAACGAATTGTGGCCACTACTACGACGTTGTCTCGGGAGTTTACTGCCAGATGATAGCAATGAACTTCTCCATCACATTCGATATACTGCGCACCATGAACCCGCAGCTAGATGCTAATTGCTCAAATATGTGGGCCAATGCGTCCTACTGCGTAGCTAACGTCCGTAGGTCGACTTGACTCCGGTGACTGCGCGTGTCCAAAGCCGTGGTTGCTATCGCACGTTATCGCCCATCTCAGATAACTTCATCGTCGACATCGTTGTCTTCGGCGATTGCGACCAAGCCTCCATCGTCGTCAACATCCGCGAAGACATTGTCATCCGTTATGGCGTCTTCATCGGTCAAGCTGTCTTCCAGTGCGACGCCCAAGGTGACAACCGCGCCTCCGGCGCCAACGCAATCTGGAGCATCCAAAGTATGTTGTCAATGGTATACCGCCGTCGCTAAAGACTACTGTTACCTTGTATATACCAAGTTCGAGATTACGTTCGACCAATTGAGAACGTGGAATACAGCGCTAGATGCAGATTACAGTAATTTGTGGCCGGGCTACGCTTATTGCGTAAACGCATAGGGAAAGCTTCAAGAGGGACTGCTAGTGATCGCGGGATCAGTATTGTACTCGTTCGTGCAGTATCATCTTCCCTCGACGGCTCGATCTCCCGCACTCTGCTTCAAGAACTCAGAGCATCTCCTATCACAGTCCAGTGCCATGGGATGCTCTCAATACTGTGGATGATACGCACAGTGGGGCCGCTCATCGTTTATAGCGTGCTCTTCCCTAATCCACGAAATTCTTTTCCCCTTAGAAGGGTCTAGGTCCTAGGCATTTGTGCCCTATCTACTATTTACACAGTGCATTTGCAATCCTCTCTAATAGTTAATATTTATTAGAGCTTAGCAGCTCCTCTATATTTACTCTCTATATACTTAATTGCAGCGGCGATGCTGTCTAGGGTGCAGCTACCGCCCAGCTAGATATTGTAGAATACTATAGAGTTCTTAACAAGTTTCTGCTAGAAGAGAGGCGCTTCTGTATATCCGTCTTCCAAGTCGTAGTACGGCACCCGTTCCAGATTCTCCAACTTTTCTGTTACCTCGGATGCGACTTCTGCCGCTGCTCGTTCAGATATAGAAAGTGAAAAATGCGAAAGGCCCGAAAGGTGAGCCTTGCTGAGCTTACCGGCAGGGAGAAACGTTGGAAAAGAAAGGAAGGGAAGAAGTGATCAGCACCGCTAGTGCAGTGCGATCGGTGCAGAGTCTGGTATCCTAGGCACGTGGGGGCTGGATCCTGAATATAGTATCTGCCTGGTTGGCAACGGCTAATTTTATCAGTAAACCACCGATGCTATTGGTGATTGGTGACATTGATGTTTGCATCAACTATATATGCAAGAATTCTATTTCGCCTGAAAATAACCAATTTCGATAAACCAGTCACAACATCGATGTTGTTCTCGGCCAGATATTGAACCTTCATTGGTGAGTAAAACTCGTTGTGGGCCGCTAACCGAGAATGACAACATAACGTGCATCGAACACTTTGTCATTGGTGCGGCGTAGCTGATGCTTATTTTCTGAGGAATACACGCTGACAACTGCGTTTGACACAACGCCACGACAACCTTCAACAATAATGATCACTCGCGACGGAGCTGCGGCTTCAGCAAAGGGCACTATCGCCAGCTTCTCAAGTTTTCAATGGTTGGTGATTGTTTGGGTGCTCTGGATCAGTACCCTTGCTCTCAAAACAAGTTCCAAAGCAAGGAAACAAGCAAGACTGGGAGCTCGTGCCCGTGCTGTCCCCTCAAAGCTACCATTTGGTAATAATAAATTCATCCTGCTCTATACCTGCATGTTCACAAGCTAATATGCAATACCAGGCTTTGGTGTTCTCCTCCGGATGCTCCGCAACCTTCGCCAAAACACAGTCCTCGAATGGAGCAATGAGACTCTCAATGTCCCCGGAAGGACTGTGGAGCTTCCTTTGGTGGGGACCAACATGATCATGACTGACAATGTAGACAACATCAGGGCAATCATGACGACACAGGTATTGTTTCCACTTTATATACGGAGGACCGTGCTGAAGAAGCATAGTTCGAGCACTTCGGTAAAGGCGATACCTATCGCAAGATCTGGAGCAGCTTGATGCGCAACTCGGTCTTGACGACCGATGGTCAAGCTTGGCAGGATAATCGCAATCACCTCGTGGCACACGTGGCCAAGATTCGCCCTACTGATTATGCTGTTACGGAGCGACATAGTCAGAGTCTCGTCAAAGTTATCTCCGACGGATAGCCCCACGATACGCTTGACCTACTTAACCGATTTGCCATTGACGTTGTTTCGGACATATTCTACGGCACTTCGACAAACACGCTTGTCAGCAACGATCAAAGTCTGAGGGACGCGATACAACAGCACAAGGACAGGAATACTTGGAGAAATCTTCTGAGTGGCCTCGGTGCTTTACTGCCACCCAATGTGAAAGCTTGCGAGACAATTGACAGCTATCTCGATGGCGTCCTCAGGAACTTCTCCCCGGAGCAATCGGAGAGCTTAGAAGAGCGGGATCGAAAAGCTTCGTCACTATTGGGTGATCTTGCCGCACAAGGCGTTGCACAGAGCATTTTGAAAGATCAGATTATCTCAGTCATTGTTGGTGGAAGAGACTCCGTAGCGATCATCATAACGTGGGCCCTCTATGAGCTTGTTCGGCATCCCGAGATCTTGCACGAACTCCGTAAGGAGATCTCAGCAGGCATCGACTTCTCCACTCCAATTAACCCAGCCCAAATCGAGTCGTTTGTATTCCTGAATGGGGTTGTTCTGGAAACCATGCGGGTTCACACTTCTGTTGGTATCAACGTTCGCACGGCGTTAAGAGACACTTCGCTTCCCACCGGCGGAGGAGCGGATGGCACATCGCCTGATGGCATTTTGGCAGGTACCAATGTGATCATGGGCCTCGACAGTGTTCATCATCGAAAGGACATATATGGCCCAGACGCGAACGTATTCGATCCGCATCGTTGGGATTCGAATCGCAAGCCCGACACATGGACGTATTATCCCTTCAATCGTGGCCACGGTCATGTATGGGAAAGAATCTAGCCACTATGGAAGTCAAGTATGCATTGTGCAGGCTACTGCAAGCTTTCAGTGTGATTGAGTTGCTCAAGAAGGCTGATGGAAAGCTAGTGGTCGTGGACGTGGACAAAGAACCGGCGATGAAGACGAAGATGGCCTTCAACACGAAGCCTGCGGATGTTGTCTGGCTTAGGTTCGCAAAATAGGAATGGGTGGGGGGAGATTCTTGGGGGGTGGCGCTTGGAGCCATCACTGAAAGTGACTTGATCTTTCCGATTAGCCTTCCGTTGTTTGTACACCAGTCAGCCTGGTTTCAATAGCATCTACAAGATTACTTTTCAGTTGGTGTACATGAACAGATTCATACGTTAATAGCTTTATATCTACATTATAGCTGCTGCGGTTGCGTGCTACATAGCTGTGCAATTCATTGTCGGACCGGTTCCTGGTTGGGCGACCCATAGTGGAGCTTCGCTCGCTACTTCTCAACACGATGTCTTTACTAAAGATCCCATTACTTCTCTGATGGACACGTTAGCTAACATTGGAAGTTCAGTCGTCAAACACGTAAGACAACTCAAAGCGTCAAGACAAATAGCTAAGGACATAACCTAGTCTATAACAGTGCAGTTTAAATTACTAAATAGACTTATATACACCTACTTAATATAATAACTAAGGATCTACTTATCCACCTGGTAAGTTTTGAGCTATCTCGCTGTTTTTCCAGTGACAGATCTTCAATTGACACCTCAAGTACCATGGGCCGCCGGCTCCTCCCCAGATTTAGTCCCTTCGAAGTCCGACATCACTCATGAAAGCTCCTTCTCATTACCACAGAACCTGAACGTCAGACCACGAACCACTTCCCCTCTAGCCTCGATCTCGCACCTGACCACCTCATAATTGCTGCTTTCATACCTCCTAAGCTCATCTTCATGCTTCTTACTTGTCACTCTATACAGCCATCCCTGGACATTATCCTGCTCCATCCCATCCACAAGGGCATAGTAAGGGCCCCAATTCTTCTTGCGGCCTCGCGAGATTATTGCAGCGCTAAGCGAGGGTTCGCACTCGAGATCGAGTAGCCTAGACAGCCGACCGGGATCCGCCAAAGTGCCATAGAAGAAGTACGACACAGGGTATTCGTTTTGACCGGGGGATGGCGCTTTGCCGGTGCGATGCTGTGGCAGCGTGGCGTCGACGCCAAGTGTGGGGGCTATCGAAACGTCCGACAAATCTTTGCTGGCAGATCCAGGGAGTGGAACAACAACAAGCCCTGGAGGTAGCATTTTCTCAAGTGCAGCGACTGTTGCGGCATCCACGACCGCGGAATCCTTGTCGCCTGTGTCGTTCCGCACTATCTTTAGTGGATGTGAGAGTCCCGCAATGGTTTGGATGGCCATCGCAGTCAGACCACCTACAAGCCCGACAAGGTATTGTTCAGCCATTCTCTTCTTCGCAACTGAGTTTGTCGAGCAAAGGCGCTGCTGCGTGGATGCGCCCGAGGCGAAATGCGTAATGTAATGTGCATAACTCGCTTGATCATGGCCCTGGGCCTCCATGGTATCGCGCACGAGATCCCAATGATGATCCGATATGGCAATGTGAGACAAATCCTGGAAATGCGTTCTGATTGCTTGCTCCGCTTGTTCAGCTGTGTATCCAAATAGCTGCATCCAACGAGCTACGTCTGCGTAAGTATCGGCCGTTGCGCTCGTATGTGCCATAGCTTCCAGGGTCCTGAGCATGTCCATGATAGCAGATGTACTTCGAGCAGCGCAGGTATCTACTCTGTAATCTGGAGTGATTCGAGGTGTGCTGCAATTTTTCAGTCTGGTGCGATTTTCAGATTTCAGATGGGAGGAACTTCAAAACAGCTATAAGTGCGGGCGTCTGTTTATATCAGCTGCCGCTTGTTGAGTCATAATGGAACCATGGTAAATGGCGCTAATGCTGAGCTCGTGTTCCATGGTCCGTCGGTGGTCCTCCCCTACATCTCCCGACCAGTGCATTTACTATGCCAGAGCCAGGCTCAAGACTTTTGTTACAGGAGGAGTCTTACATCACGATCTACTCGCGCACAATGCGGTCTATGGCGTATTGCAGACCCTCTCTTCTCCGAGTGTTCGGTGAGTGCAGGCGCGATGGCAGACGCAGCTGCAATAAGAGACCCTGCCACTGCAAGGGCATATCTAGATGGAAGGCACCTTTGAAGAGGTAAACAAAACGTCATCCACCTACCAGTTTCTCTCTGCTACCTTCACCGAAACACATTTCGGAAGCGCCATCATCCTACCACGTGCTCAAATCTTTTTGACGCAATGTCTTCTGATTCCACTTCCTCTCTTCATCAAAAAGGCCCACCGGCTTCCTCGTCAATCGTGCTCCCCGCTTGCACGCCCCTTCCCCCCTCCTCCTCCTCCTCTTCCTCCTCTACCGTCATCCCATCACAGCCCTCATCGCGTCGCTCATCTCGATCTTGCCGCTCTACCTCCACCGACGCGGCCCTCGACTATCGGCCCTTCAAATTTGGAGTAGAATTCGAGATCATCATCCGCCCGAGAGATATATCGAACATTTCCATGCTCACGGTGCCTGATTCCGACGCCACGCATCGACAAAAGCGCGACTTTAATCTCAACCTGCTGCCGGTCATCGCCAAGCTACTCACCGACGCAGAACTCCATTGCAATGTCTTCGACCAAAGCTCTGACGAGGCTCCCGACTACTCCAAGTGGCATGCCACTATGGACGGATCGGTCTCGAAGGAACACATTGTTGATGGGTTCTGTGAGTACCTTGCATCCCTGCCTATATAATCAAGAGGAGGAACGCTCGTGGAATGCTATATTCCATCCATCACCACGATACCATCTTGGCTTGCATGGCTCCTGTACATGCATTACTAATGGCGATGATCAGAACCAGTTGAGGTTGTTAGTCCCGTTCTCGTTGGTGATCCAAGCTGGCCTGCCACGATCGACAGATTCTGGAAAGTAATGCACCAACACTTCGAGTTTCGCCGCGATATGTCATGCGGTTATCATATACACATTTCGACGTCTTCGAGTGGGTATAACATTGATCAACTTCGTCGCGTTGCAAAGTCCGTCGTGTTCTGGGAAGAGACAACTGCTCGCTGTGCACCACCTTCCCGCCAAGATCAGGTCATGACTTTCTGCAAGGGCAATGTCAATCATGAAGTCGAAGTCTCAAGACTGCTTCATCAACGCGACCATGTACAAGAGTTTTCTGAGGCCTTCGCAGCTATCGATAGTCTATCGCGCGATGAGCTCGTGCAGTACGTTTGTCCGGACAAGTATCGGTCATGGAACTTTTTGCCATCGAAAGATGGTGGACATGGCAGCGTTGAGTTTCGACGACCACCGGGTGTTGTCACTACCAAGAAAGCCAAACACTGGATCGCATTCACCATGGCCTTTGTAGAAATGGCTATGACCCAGGACCCGGCAGACTTCATTCGGGCTCGGTCACCCGTTCTTACAGTGAGGCCACCACAGCTTTCCGAGTTTGAAGACTTGTTACTCGCTTCAGCCACGACTGCTGGCGTATATAGCCAATTGGACCCACGACTCTGCCAATGCGACGAGCCGTTGACTTTCTACACCTCAATGGTCAAGGTGGATGACCTGGAATGGCTTCGAAGATACGACAAAGCTTACGGTTTACCCACTCCGGGTACATGATCTCATTTTTCATCTATCGACAGACATTTTTGACCACCGACGAAGTTACGGTTCACATACACGACATAGTATATTAAACAACATAAAGCATCAAACAATCACAAAAAAATTGGAAAACATGGTATGGAAGGCATTTCCGAGGGTCAACTGAGTTTGGGGACTCAGCGTTTGGCTAAGGAGATCGCTTCGAAAAAAGCGGAGGCAAAAAGGACATCATCTTGGGTTTCAGGCCCGACACTCTCATTCTCGTTCGATCTCCTTTTCGGTGGCACGATATCCTTCTACTCACGGTTACATGACGGCGGACACAGAATGACGATCGATACCTCGAAATCGGCGACAGCGAGAACGCGCCAGCCCCGGGTGGTATAGCAACATAGTTGTGAGTTGCCAGCGGTCGATATGAGGCGGAGATCTGCGACGACGGTACTTCAGGGGCTGAATTTGGGAGAATTTGGACGCATTGACGGAGGATTATCAACAACCTTTGCAGCTTATACTGACTATTAGCACCCTTCCTCTTTTTTTGTCAAGAGCTAACTTGTAAACAGGGTCCAATACATGCGTTCTGTTGGTGGGGCTCACGAGCGGAGGTTGTCACCTGTCAAACAACAAACACGACTGGAGCATGCATGAGCCACAACTTGGAGGCATGATGAACACCATAAGTCTCTCTACCGTTCTTGATTTCAACTTGCTGACTACTGTGTAGGCGTGCTCGCTGTGTGTTAGTGTAGGAAGGAGGTGATGTTGGACGTTGGTACTTTGTGAAGTTGGAAGCGAGAATTTGGGGAGACGTGGTCCTGATTCAGAGTAATAGTTGTTTCTCCTCTACCACATTTCAAGATTTGCCAAGAACAAAAATCGTGTAACGAAATATTCATCCTGGTGTTTCCCTCGCCCAGCTCATCGACAGTTGTGTGCTAGCCTTCATCTTCCAGCACCCGTCCAACCCTCTAGCTAGATGCGCTTCTACTACATTATGTAAGGCACTGATCGAAGGTATACATTTGGACAGAAAACAGAGAAGAGACTGAAGTTCAATTGGAGTAATTTATGGTTCGTGAACTGCAGTAGCGCGCCATAGTGAGTGATTGAAGTTTCGATACGAAGGTGTTAGCCCCTGACAATGGAACAGCGCGATTTTGAGGAGTAACTCTCCATAAGCGCAATCTAGACATGAGATAGTTCCCGCACCCAAGATATCAACAGTAGAGAGCTATTTGATGAGCATGGCCGCCAGCGCTAAGCCAACCTGGAAGAAACCACCGATGCCATCAGAGGCAGTTTCCTCCTACGTTTTTGATACTGATACCTATTTCATATATATACTACTACTAACATTCGATGATAGCGTTGGATGTTCGCGGGCGCATCTGACCGTGGTAGCGAACGTTTTCCTCGCTAGGGCCTGTCGCTGCACGCCATTACCGGGCTGCCACCACGGCGTTCCCTACCTTCTAGGGCTAGTATAACGCCTGCAAGCGTGCATAAATCAATTTTAACATTTGTATATCAAAGTTTGTAATTGAACGATGTACAATATGACAGTATGCATTGGTGGTTTAGTGGGGGATCGCGTGCATCGACCATGAATCGACCGGAAACGCTCAGGCTTCTATATTTCATATCTATATTATTAGAGATGGACTTTGGTAAACAAGAACGACTAGAAATAGTAACTCAAAATCCATGTACCGGTGTGACCCACTCATATCCATGTAGCATTCCTGAAACCGGTATCTGAGTTATAGTCGCTTGGGGCGCGATAGGCGACCAATTTGATTTAGGAGGAAAACAACTTCTTTATGAATCCTAAGAGCGACTGGGCTCCTTTGGCTGATATCACCAGCCCGCTGTCTTCCAAAACCCACACGACCTCTTTATGACCACGCTGCCTCGCGATATCCAGGCAAGATGTCCCTTCGAGGTCTTTGGCTAGCGGATCGGCGCCTTGTTCCAGCAACATTTCGACGCACTCCACGTTTCCCTGCCTACAAGCGCGGTAAAGTGCCGTGCCCTGCGACTCGTACGGCTCATCTCTGTCTTCGTCGAATGGATACCAAGACATGTCTCGGTCTTCGATGTTGACACCACGATCCAGAAGCAGCCTCAGCGCCTCCACATTCCCTTCATCAGCAGCTGCGACCCCGGCACCGGAATTCTCCAGATCATGTCCATAATCGAGCAGCAGCTTAAGCATTTCTTGATCAGCCCTGTCTCCGCAAATTGTCCATGAAATGGCACTTGGCCCATGATACGGATCCTCCGGTGTTGATCGATGCCCATGCTCAAGCAGCCACTTTGCAAACTCATATTTACCGCCCATAACAGCGCTAGCTAGTGCGTCGCCGCTAGCTTCGTTCTCCTGGGCATTGAGATCAAGTCCATGGTCGATCAGGATTCGGAAGATAGCAGGAGACGCTCCATCTTTTGCGGAGGTGAAGAATTCATCATTGCATGACGCCCGGGAGGCCTCCAGCCTTGGTCGCAACACCATTGCATGATTTGGGGCTGTCCATGCCGTGCAGCGTGTTTCGCGATCTCCTTCAATGCCACGTTGGTTTGATAGAGATCTTTGATTCGGGCGACGTCGCCCGATGCGATGGCAGAGGTAACTGCCGCTGGCAAGGTTGGGGGACGCATCGTGGAGTTATAGATTCGTTCTGTCGGAGTGTCGGCGGCGTTATTGCGTATACGTGTGCATATGCGGGTTGCCAGTTACGGATAGTTAGAAGGGGGAGGTTGTGCGAGGAAGGATCTGCACAGTGCTAGTAGTTTTATATAGTTAGTCTCTTTATGTATACCATAGTACTTTCCTTGCTTTAGCTCCGCTAACCTTAACAAACTCCTTTTGTTAAATCACTTTACATCCCATGAGCGTTACCCAAAAAACGCGAGTTCAACAAGCTAGAAAGGTGTTGGCGTATCTATTAGCATTTCTGTGGGATTGCGAATACCTTGGCGAGTACGAGATGAGTTTGCGATCTGTCGATGCAAGTTGTCTTGTGTATGCGTCGACTCTTTGTACCTAAGGGGAAGGTATTCATATGGTGGTAATTTGTGTTTTGGGGAATGATGTGTGGTGAGTCGCAGGTGCGTTGTTTTGTTGAGGTGCCCCGCAGGCTCCGTTTAAAGCCCACTTCCCTGGTTTCGTAGAGTTCTGTGGCAGGAGCACTGGGCATGTATCATGTACCTAGCCTAGCATCCATGCCGCTGAGCACCGTACCTCATACAATACATAGATATTGCCCCCGCAGAGTCCCGATCCACGTGACAATTTCACATAGTGGGCTCCTTCTTGACGATTGAGATGGACGATAGCTTGCATAATAGTCACATAGGATGCGGTTGGGCATATTGCGAGCGATTAGTTTTGGTCATATTCTCTCCCATTGGTATCGTAACAAAAACGCCCTCCAACATACATATGTACCTGGTATCATAACAAGAACGCCGCCTCACAGCGATAACCCAATGCAACTCTCGAAACACACTACACCCTGTCCGCGCCCTTGGGCAATCCCACTAATTGCACCTCGTCGACGCTTCCAAATTTCTCGTACTTCTTGTAGCCACCACCACTTCCAATGGTGCCGTCGCTCAGTTTGGCTCCAGAAGAGCTTGAGTTTCCGCTCTTGCCAGTGCTGTCTGCACCGGACCCACCGCGCGAGCTGAACAGCTTGCTTCCTTGTGATGAGAGAAATGCAGCGGACTTGACGATCAGAGGGCGGTAAGTGGGCAAGCAGGCACAGAGAATGGCAATACCGGAATGTACGTCGAGCCAAGTAATGTCAAGGACGAAGTCGATGGCTTGAGTGCCAGCTTGAGCGGACTTGAGAATGCGGATGATACCGGTGACGATTACCCTTTGCGCGTGTCAGCGGACGGTTGTTCTGTCACGAACGATAGTGGCAAAGAACTTACAGTCCTCCGAGGACGAAAATGAACAAGAGCTCTGCCTTGCGGGTCCATGGGAGCTTGAGGCGAGAGACGTAGAACAGTGGCAGCGCAAGCACGCATACATCGAGGAGTAACTCAGTGCTGCACATGACAATGAAGAAGGTGCTGTAGAAGAAGCATTTCTCCGGGATCAAAAGCGGTTGCAGCCAAAGCACGCTGGGCGGGGAGCACACTGCATGGGTCAGCCTGGTTTCGCGGATTACTATTGTCCATGTTGGGCATTTGTCGCGCGTCTATGTCCACGTTGTCCAGGGACTGGGGAGCAATTTGCGAGATAAAGTCCGCATGTTACACAGCATTCCCAGAACGCGGGGTACTGGGTGAGACATGCAGTTACGCCCGAACACGAGCTGCACGACACATTGGGGTCGCGGACAACCTAAATTGAACAACCCAAAAATCACTTACTCGCTGTTTCCGCAGCAAAGGCGGGAATGACCCATAAAGCGTGGGCAACCATCAAAATCGTGGTCAAGCGCTTGAAGCTCTGAACAGGAAAGAGCCGTCGGTAGAGGAAGAGGATCGACATGTTCGTGAAAAAGATGATGGGGAAGTAGAATTCTCCGGCGATGTAGACGCCCTGCGACTTCGATCAGCTTCGTCATTTCTCATAGGAGAATCGAATACTTACGCGCAAGTAGGTAATGAGGTGCGCATCCATCAGACTCTTCATCTTTCGTCCCTCGATGAGCCCATGCATTTGAACACCATATTGCGCATAGTACATCGCCTGCGCAATGATGATACACGCCTCACCCCAGCCATATTTCGCCTTGGTACTCCAGTTCGTGATCAGACGCAAGACCACCGCGATCGTGGTCAATACGGCAAAGAACGTAGCAACGACGATGGCAGCACCGCCATTGGTGAGGAGAGCTGTAAGCATGTCCTGCATGGTGGCGGTAGGGGAGTGGTTCCTGGGTCGCTTGGACTATGGGTGTCAAGGCTCTTTATCGACTACCTCGTTGGTATAGTCGGAAGATTCCCTCAGAAACACGGCGTGTAGAAAAAGACCACAAGGCCGATGGATGCTTCGCCACGTGGTAGTGAGAGTGTCCCAGAGGTACGGAGCAAACGAAGGTCCGAATGTTCTGCGTCTTCTGGAGAGCGTGTGGCCAGTAGAGTATAAGAGCTTTGCATGGAGCAGGGGAGGCGTGTGGCATCCCCGGCCAGGCCCGCGTCGCCTTCGCCCCATGTGTTCAGATGCTACACAGAGTCCGTTGTAGGAGCTGGCGGGAATAGAGGCTTCGGAGTTGCAGCGGTCGGTTGCTGGGGGGCATGCGAGTTTGAGACTGACATTGGCAATTGTTGTACGATTACCGACGCGGTAGACTGGATGTGGGATAGTAAGTGGCTGTGGTCGGCGGACAGTCACCAACGAACGATTGCGGGGCCGCGTGCCTCGAAATAAATCGCGGCAGGTCACTTGTGCACACTAGCGGGCGTTGGGACTAGGGGACGTTGAGACGCACTGCAGTGCAGGCATTGTGGCATGATTCAGCCTCGTTGGCGCCTACGAAATCCACACGGAAAGGAACTAGGCTACCGTCATTCCCGTCAATCCCGTCAATCGAGACTATCATGCCGTCTTCGCCGGCAGCGGCGCTGGAACGGCCCCAGCGTTCAACACCATGGCGATGTAAGCATAAGAGCTAGCCAGGAATACCAAAACGGCACATTCTTCCTGCCCAAAGTGCTCTCTGACTTGACCCCAGATCTCCTCACTCACGGGTCCCTTGCCGCTCGCCATCGCCAGCGCAAGTCGATAGGCGGCAATTTCCGCATCAGCAAGGCCCGCAGGCTCTCGTCCCGCCAGAGCATCTGCTACCTGCTCGTCGCTGAGTCCGATGAGCTTCGCAAGCCGCGCGTGCGCATAATTTTCGTAGGCCGCCTCGAAATGGCCCCCGACGGCGAGGATTGCAAGCTCCTTCACGCGGACAGGCAGGCGTTTATCGGTGCCAACCCGGATTGCATGGTCGAAGAATTCGGTCCCGGTAGATGGTGCGTATCTGTTACTCATGCTCGCTTAGCGGTGATTGAGCCCAACCCACAATGGGAGAATGCGTAGAGCGCTAACATTCAAGATGCATATGCAGCCAAGGGTACAAGTCCGTAGCGCATGTGATGGACTTACAGCATGGAGGTATAGGGCCCGATTAGGGCTCCTTCGTTGTCAGCCCATGCAAAGGGTGGATTTTCGCCAAAGACGTAGCTGGAGACCGAACTGACATGGTCGTGAACGGGCTTCTGGGCGGCGGATAACGAGGAGGGAGGGACAAGGGGAAAACGAGTCGGGGCAGGGTGTTCTTCGGCTACCATGTTGAGAATATCCTTCAGTGGCTGACAATGGTCTGATGTGGTTCCTACCAAGAACGCTTTATAGGGCAATTCGTTTCAAAACAGCGGGGCCAAGTACGTGGGGTGAGAGTGTCGCGATGCTGGCTATCTGCATACAATGCCTGTTGAGCCATGTGAATTAATATATTTTCGGGGATGACAAAGAGGCTAGGGTTTCCTCAGAAGGATCAATATCCTTGCCTTTAAGCAGCTCGCACGTGTAATTCAGGCTGATGCGCTAAACGCTGCACTGTCTTCAGAGTATCACTTGCGCGTTCGATAACAGTGGGGCGCTGATCAACAACAGATTCAGAGGAACGCGCATATAGCGCAATGAGAGCTCAAGCCAGTAACAGACTGATCATCGAGCCGGAGAATAACAGGATATGATCCTGTTCGGGAATCTTTCACAATCCAACATCGAGTCGATGGGCACTGATCGCCATAATGCAAGGAACGTACTGGCCCAACACCATTGCCATTGACTGAACATATCTGCGCGATCGGCTGTCATCTTACCTAGAACCTCTCTGCGAAAGCCTTCAGGATCTCCAGCAACTCGTCCTTCTTCTCCAATTGAATCCAGTGGCCACTCCCTTGAATGACCTCAAGCTTGACGTCTGTCAACTTGCCACTCTGCGCGATTTGACCAGCTACTTCGACGCGCGTAATCGGATCCTGGTCCGCGTTGACAAACACTGTCGGCAGACTCACTGTCTTACGGTCATCAGGAACTGTAGCTTCGTCCTCGTCGTTCAATCCTTGGACAGTGACTTTGTACCTAGAACAAAAATTCAGCTCTCGAGTAAGGTGGTAGTTTCATTTGGTTATATACCAGCTCAAGGGTCCAGAAGTGCTTTTGGCGCCGATAATCTTGTTGTGTGTAGCGACCTCGGCCTCGGAAAGCCAGCTGGGAGGCTCTGACTGTTTTCCCGAGGAGATCCAAGCCTCAGCTGCTCCGTAGGGGCAGAGATGCTCACGATGCACCTCAGGTGTGCTTGGGTATAACAACGACGTAAGCGATGTTTTCTAGAGACGCGTCAGCTATGCCAGGGTAGAGCGATGAGCCTAGCGAAGGACGCTAGCACAACATGTCTGAATTTGAAAGCCCGAGCGATTTCGAACACACCACCTCATAGAGACTGTTGCATTGCCATATCTCCGGAGTTCAGGATGTCTATCGGATCCGACTGCGGCACGTTGGAGAACGCAAACGAAGTATACTAGACCTACATTCTTGTCGCAAATGTCCGCAGCGTCATCTCGGTTGAAGAACTGCCAGTATCCGAAGACGGGATAGCCGAACAACTGCTCGGTGAGTCCGTTGATAGCAGCTGAGATATGTCAGCATACAGCAGAGTACGAAGAGTATGCTATAAGACGATCAAGTCCGTTTGAGCTCAGTGCGCAAACGTCGATCGACGCCCCATAGTGGCTCGGTCACCTACCTAGGTTGAATTGGCCTGGTTCCATATACGGGACAGAGAGGAAGACCAGCCCCTTGACTAGTTCCGGGTAGTAATTGTAGACGCGAGAAAGTAGTCCCGAGCCCCTGTTGCGGATGTCTGAGCAATGGCTTCCGCGAGCGTTTGGGTATCTTACCAGTCGTGCGAAACGCCGATCACTGGCGCTACGCCTTCTTCCTTCAGGATCTCGGCGATATGCCCAGCTTGCGTCTTGAACTTGTATTTCTCCAGCTCTGCAGGTGAATCTGTTCCTCCATAGCCGAGTAGATCTGGCGCAATGATGCCGTGTCCAAGTTCGGTTAGGCTTTTTATTTGGTGGCGCCAGTCATAGCTTGAGCTGGGGAAGCCGTGAAGGAGGAGGAATGTTGATTTGGAAGTGTCCTTCGCGGCAACGACTACATAGGCATATGTCGTGCCGTCAGCAGTCTTGATAGACTTAGACTTGTCGGGAAACTGTTGGAGAGCCATGTTGAGTTGTTAAGAAAGCGCCAAAAACAAGAGTGGCGACTGGTAGATATATAGAGCAGTGGACCGATTCCGCACAGCGGCGCAGTCAAGTACAACCTCGGAAGCTCGTAGCTTTTGGAAGGCGCGATGTCTTACATAACCAGAAGCCGCCAGCGCGGTTCTACCTGTTGCTCTACAAACTGGAATCTCGTTGCACTGACCCTCAACATCTCTCACTTCCTCCCCACAAGCCGCCGAATGCTCTGCACGATCTCCTGCACAGCATGGTCCATGCCAGGACCTGGAAGCTCGTGCGCCCCTGGATGCAGTATCACCGAACCCCTGTTCCCAGGTTCGCATTGTCCGTAGAGCTGCTTGTTACGCTCGGGATTAGTGACATCCTTCGCTCCCCATACTGTTCACAGGCCAGCGGATTAGCCGATGCTTCGTACATGCAGGGAACCGCCAGATAGTACTTACCATGGACTGTGGGCAAGCGCAGTAAGCCTTCCTCCGACTGGGGATCCAAGTCTCGAGCCTCGCCTTGCGCGAGACCCACAAGGCTGTGCGCGGGCTCGCCGGAGAAGAAGACTATCCCTTTGACTGGCATATGCTGCGACTGCTGCGCTCGATAGCACCATGTGGCGGCGAGGCTGCACCCCTGCGAAAACGCCAAGATGGCGTCAAACGGCCCGTCCTGCCTGGATTAGCAACAGCCGCGGGCTTGGGGGCGGCGTTCAATGCCTGCTCTAGGTAATTCTGCAAGTCGTCGACGGCCTTCGCAATCTGGGCGGCTGATTCAGGCCCAGGGAGATAGTAGACGAAGAAATTGTCTTCTGGTCTCACGAGCGAATCGATGCCCGGGGCTTTCGGCCCTGAGAGAGAGCCTTCGACGAACTCAAACGAGTGTTGAGGTCCGAGCTCATAGCGGATGGCAGCTGTTGACGAGCGCGGGTAAGCCAAGCTAGGACCATAGCAGGGATCGGTCGGGGATAATTACCCGTCTGCAGCTCGAAGATCTGATTCGGTATCAGCAGCCATGTGCGTAAAACGCGCTTTTGGAAACATACCTGGTTGTTGGTACCACCTCCGTGTAGCATCAGAAAGCGCATTGTGATCGAGTTTTCAGTTGCTCCTTTGTTGTTCTCATGTGTTCTCAGGCCTCCAAAAATAGGGGTCGCTTTGCTGAGCTTTGGTGCTGTACCCACAAGTCCGAGTCCGAAAGCAACCTCTGCAAGCTCCCTCCAAGCGAAGCTTTATAGACCATCAACAGCTCATTACCGTTTATTGCTGGTGGAGCATCATTACCGGCTGTGTAAGACTTGGGGGAACCGCCCCACAACGGTCTTGCGGCACTCCCGATGCCACTGGTGCCGCTATCAGCCGCTGCCAGCGCCTACGCCGCCGCCTCGCATCCCTACTAGTACGGACCCTTACCTAACGTATACAGGCAATAACGAGGCTGACCCCGAATCCACACATGATTGATCTGTCGATGCGGTCCTGAAAAGGCAGGTAGAATGGAGGCTGGCATCGGATTGTAACGTGGAGGCGAGTGAAATGCTTCCCTCGCGCGTAAGAAGTCGAGAAGATGGCGAACGGACTGCCAAAAACATGGAGATGCTACCTTGGTTGCCATGGGGGGTGCGTCGGCGTTATTGACGCGCGGACTCAGTCCCGTCCAGTCCCGTTTCGCGGCCAGGGTTGTACATGCCCTTTTGCCCGGCCAGACCATATCGCGCAACGATGCCTCATGATAGGTCAATAGTATCATGAGCTCGAGTGTGCCTTGACCGTTATAACGGTATTCTCCGAAGGAGCATCTGATAGGTTGGAGGGGCATATGTTTCAATGAGATAACTGGAGTCTTTGCCCTCTGCACTTCACTTCCAATCAATCCAGTGCTTCCCTTCAGTACTTACTACAATAATGCCTTACGTTGAGACACCGCCCGATGCACGAACCCCTGAGAATGGGTACTTCGGTCACGAGATCGATGAAATCGTAGATGGCGAACTCATCGAGCCGATTGCCGTTATCGGATTCGCGCTCAAGGCGCCGGGCGACGCGACTACCGCAGAAGCGTTCTGGGACATGCTCGTTGAAGGGCGTTCCGGAGCATCAGAATTCCCCAGCGACCGGATCAACATAGAAACATTCTCCCAGAAGGGCATAAAAAGAAGCGGAGATGTGAGTCCGGAGCAACATCGATCATGCAAAGCGGTGTTAACAATGTGGACCAGATTCCTATGCGTCGGGGACATTTCATCAAAGATGACATACGAGCGTTCGATGCCGGTTTCTTTTCCATATCACACACAGAGGCCCGTGCCATGGATCCGATGCAGAGGTTGCTGCTGGAGACCGCTTACCATGGTTTCGAGAACGGTAAGTTCGCTTGTGTGACGAACAGTTTCAATTCGAGCCTAATTCCATCAGCTGGTATACCCATGCACGAGCTGGTCGGCTCGAGTACTTCCGTATACACCGGGTGCTTTACTACAGATTACTTAATACAATTGACCAAAGATCCTCTGGCAATACCAACATACGCCGCCACTGGAACGGGGGCATCCATTCTCGCCAACCGAATAAGTTGGTTCTTCGATCTCAAAGGTCCTAGTGTGAACATGGACTCAGCATGTTCAAGTAGTGGCATGGCTTTGGATCTCGCCTGCGAGAACCTTCGCAATGGCTCCACGAAGATGGTGAGGCAATCGATATCCTGTTATATCTGAGAACACCAAATGCTCACTGTTACCAGAGCCTTGTCGGTGGCTGCAACCTTACATTCTCCCCAGAGTATTTCACTATGCTCACTAATCTTAACATGTTGTCCAAAGATGGTCAGTCACACAGCTTCGACCCTCGAGCCAATGGTTATGCGAGGGGAGAAGGGTTTGGCACGGTAGTGCTGAAGCGGATGAGCGACGCTATTGCAGATGGCGACACGATCCGAGCCGTTATACGGTCGACAGGGTGTAATCATGATGGCAAAACGCCAGGCATAACCCAACCAAGCAGTGCAGTTCAAGAACAGCTCGTGCGAGAGACGTACCGAAAGGCTGGTCTCTCCATGGGGCCAACGCGATTCTGCGAAACACATGGAACTGGTACATCTTTGGGTGATCCGATAGAGTCTATGGCGCTGGGGCGAGCATTTCAGGACGCCAGGTCGCCAGCCGACCCATTGATTTTGTAAGACTTCTGATCCTCATGCGAATCGTGCATTTGCTCACTAAGCCAGGGGTGCGCTGAAAAGCAACATTGGTCATTTAGAAGGTGCTAGTGGTATAGCTGGTCTGATCAAGGCGATTATGGTCCTGGAAAATGGACTGATACCGCCAAATTTCGACTTTCAAGGTCTCAACCGTAAGATCGATGCTGACTACCTTGGTATCAAGATCCCAGAGCGTGTCCTTGAATGGCCCTCGAATGGTTTGAGAAGGGCTTCGGTTAACTCATTCGGGTTCGGTGGTTCCAACAGCCATGTGGTGCTGGACGATGCATACAACTACCTCCGACTGCGCGGCTTGCATGCCAACCATCGTACCGTCGTGCGCCCTCGGCTGCAAGCGACTGATCCCGCGGATGACTACCACAACGGTAATGGCTCCTCAAATGGCCTCGCCAATGGTTCCGACTCTGGATACAGCGACTCGTCGGAAGTTGGTTTCGAGATGCCCAAGACTCTTGTCTTCTCGGCTGATACTGAAGAAGCCCTGGGCCGCGTCTTGTCATCTTACGAACACTCTTTCCAACAGCATAAGTTGTCTATCGGCGATCTGGCATTCACACTTGACAGCAGACGATCACACCTTCCATGGCGATCGTCTCTCACAGTGACTACGCCAGAAGACATTGCAAAGCTCAATTCGCGGTCATCGGTAGCCCGGAAAATACAGGACAAGAAGCCTCGCTTGGGCTTTGTATTCACCGGCCAAGGCGCCCAATGGTTCGGTATGGGCCATGAGTTGATGCTTTATCCGGCTTTTGGGGAGAGCGTGAAGAGGGCGGACAAGCACCTCAGAAGCCTTGGCTGCCCCTGGTCTGCTGTCACAATGTTCACAAGCCGCGACAAGTTGAGCATCGACGACCCGACTAGCTCGCAAACCTTATGCACGGTCCTACAGGTCGCGCTTGTAGATATCCTCGACCACTGTGGAGTGAAGCCAGTCGCGGTCGTAGGGCACTCGTCTGGTGAGATTGCTGCAGCTTACGCTTCGGGCGCAATCTCAAGACAGTCTGCGTGGTCGCTGGCATACCACCGAGGGTACCATGCTCAGACACTACCATCTCGGACAGATTATCTTGGCAGCATGATCGCTGTCGGTCTCTCGGAAGCTGAGGCACGTCCATACCTTGAGGAAGTTATTCAATCGAATTCTTCACCTTGGGCATTGCGGGTGGCTTGCTACAACAGTCCGCGGAGTATAACCGTGTCCGGCCCGAGCGACCAGGTCGATCATCTTAAGATGGTTCTGGATGCTGCTTCGGTATTCAATCGTGTTCTGCGGGTTCCCGTGGCTTACCACTCGCCACAGATGGAAGTCATTGCAGCCGACTACGGCGACTCTATTGGCATACTGCCCACTCAAAAGCTGCAAGTTCCGATGGTGTCTTCTGTGACGGGCAAGATAGCAACTGCGAAGCAATTGCAAAGAGCACAGTATTGGGTCGACAACATGGTTTCCGCGGTTCGATTCGATGAAGCGGTGGAGGCAATGTCTGCTATCTCGCCCAAGACGTTGACCAAGAAGCTAGACAAAAGCCACCTCATGACGCCCGCAGTTGACCTGCTTATCGAGATTGGACCCCACACAGCTCTGAAAGGCCCTGTCCTTGACATTCTAAAGATGACGCCCAGAGCCTCTGAAGTGGACTACGATTTTGCTATCTCTAGGAATGTGTCTGCCGCTGAGACTGTACAACAACTCATTGGGCGATTGCATTGCAGAGGCCTTGACGTTGATTTGAGGCAGACCAACGATCCCACAGGCGTTCCCCGCGCCGTTGTCACCAACCTCCCATCCTATCCGTTTGACAAGTCGCAAACCTTCTGGCATGAGAGCCGTATCAACAAAGACTATCGCCTGAGAGAACACGGTCACCAGGAGTTCCTCGGTTCACGAGCACTGGACTGGTGCCCGCTTGCTCCGCAGTGGCGTTACTTCATCCGTACCAAAGAGCTTCCTTGGACTGAGGACCACAAGATTAACGGCGCGACACTGTACCCTGCTTCTGGCATGATGGTGATGGCTGCCGAGGCGGCCCGCCAGATGGTCGCGCCGGAAGGCGATATCGAGGGCTACCAATTCCGAAATGTAAAGTTTTCTACGGCTCTGAACATCCCACCCTCCCGAGGAGAGCTTGAAGCACGTATCGGTCTACGGCCACTCGACAACATCGACCATGGCTTCGAGTATGTCCTATACTCGGTCCAAGGCGAGAATGGGTGGGTCGAGAACTCCAGAGGCGAGATTCAAGTCTATCTCAAGGTTGCTGGTGATATCTCCAACGCGCTGCCAGGTATAAATGCATCTGATGCTGCAATCGCATGTGATGAAAGTCTCGACACCGAGGTCTTCTATCAATATCTCTGGGAGATGGGATACGGATACGGCCCGGCATTCCAGCTTGTACAGGATATTCGACACGACTACAAGTACAACAAGGTCCTAGGCCAGATCAAGCCGTTAGTCACACCTGTCAGCGAAGACTCGATCGTACACCCTGCGACGCTTGATGCGATTATGCATCTCGAATTTGCGATCCTTTTCCAGGCCGGCAACGATCGCCCCGGAACATTCATTCCTACTAAGATCGACAAGGTCTGGATGTCTGACAAAGGACTGAACGTGGAGGATTCTCATGTCAATACCGTTACGACGGTGCAAAGTCGCACTCAACGGCACGCAAAGGGTTCGTGTCAGGTGTTCAGCCAAGACTACAGTCAGACTCTTCTACAGGTGGAAGGGATTGAGCTCACCATGGTCGCATCATCGACCAACAATGACTTGTTGCCACCTGGCTCCGAACATGTCTTAAGCTACGTCTGCTCAGAAGTCGACGTCGATTTGCTGAACGCTGAGCAGCTGAAATCATACCTTGCCAAGGAGTTTCCGACTACACTGGATCCAGTCGAAAAACGCAAGGCTATCCGTGACTTCATATTGCTCTCATTGCAGAACTTGGACATGCGTTTGGGGATTCTGAACGCGACTCCGCCAACACAGCACGGACGTGCGTTCGTGGAATGGGCTAGGTCTCTGTGGCAACGTCCAGATGTTGTACTTCCAGACACAAGCTTGTCAAACCTCGAGGATGAAGTCCTACAGCATGGCACAGAGGGTCGCCTTATTGTCGAAATCAACAAGGGCCTTCTTGACATAGTGCTAGATCGTCTACCGCCGCACGAGCTGCTTTTCGGACCGGATCGTCTGCTACCCTCGTACTACGAGGAGAAAGCACAGGTGGAGATATACTTTAAACGACTCGTCCACTACGTCTCGCTCCTTGCACACAAGAGGCCAAATTTGAGGATCTTAGAAATCGGTGGCGGAACCGGAACGTTCACTTCGTATATTCTGGACGCGCTCAGTGTCCCTGGAGAGGATGGAACGAAGCGCTTGCGATGCGCATCCTACGACTTCACCGACATCGGCCCGGCTTTCCTCGACCAAGCAGCTACCAGATACGCCGAATTCGGCAGCAAAATGAAGTACAAGGTCTTGGACATTGAATCGGATCCTGAAGGCCAAGGTTTCCAGCCCGAAACCTATGATATCGTTATCGCGATCTCGGTGCTCCACGCCACTCGAGACTTAGGAGAGACTCTAACAAACACTCGGCGATTGCTCAAGCCTGGTGGTAAGCTTTTGCTGCAAGAACCGACCACACCTGAGGATCCTTCCCACTTTTACGCCTTCGGCGTGTTTCCCGGTTGGTGGCTGGGCGTTGAAGAGTACCGTAGGCTATGCCCTTTGGCCGACCAGCCGACGTGGGATCGGCTAATGAAGGAGAATGGGTTTACGGGAACAGATATCGTCATGCGCGACTACGAAAATGACGACGCGCATCAGATGGACTTCCTTATTTGCTCTGCAGCTGCCAACGATATCCCAGCTGCATCCACATCCAAGAATGAAGTCTCGCTCATTGTCGAGAGTGGGTCCACTGCTCAAATTCGGGCAGCGGAAGTCGTGCAAAGTCATCTCCGTGCGGTTGCAGGTACCGAAAGTAAGATTATCACGTTGAGCGACTTGCTGGGCGAGTCTGGAGTACCTATTAGGACGTGTATCTCTTTTCTGGATTTTGACGGACCTTTCATGACCAGCATGTCGGAACAGCAATATGACGGCCTTCAAGAACTACTAAAGAGAGCGAACGTACTCTTGTGGGTCTCGCGCGGTGGCGGAAACCACCCACACCAACCGGGTTTCCAGATGATTGATGGCTTTGCACGATCGTTCCGCCTCGAGGCCGCGCACCTCAAGCTCGTTCACTTAGCTTTAGAGCCCTCAGAAACCTTAACTGAGGACCAAGCAGACGGCATTGTTCGGATTCTCGACGTCACCACCACATCCGAGAATTATGAACATGAAGTCACCGAGAAAGACGGCCTATTCCACGCCCAACGTGTGGTGCCACAGCCTGCTTTACGGCAAGACTTCTTGGCTAGGATGCAACCCCAGCGCACGATCCAGCGCCAGATCGCGGAAGACTCCAGCCTCAGCTTGGACATTGGCGTCCCAGGACAGCTTGATACGCTTGCGTTTACAGCAGATATAGGACGGAACGAGCCTTTGGCTTTCGATGAAGTAGAGATCCAAGTAAGAGCCGTAGGCCTCGGCCATGAGGATCATCTCATCGCAACTGGACGGTCAGAAGCTCACGCTTTTGGAAGGACTTGTGCAGGATTTGTTACCCGCGTCGGCGACGGGTGCAAACTGCAAGTGGGCCAGAGAGTATGGATGCACTCTAGCGGAACATGCGGTTCACTGGCTCGCTCCTCGATGCATACTGTGGTTTTCCTTCCAGAAAACGTCTCCTTTGAACAGGCTTGCGCCCTGCCTGATGAAGTAGTCACTGCTGCACACACTATCCAGGTCGTTGCGAAGCTTGAGGTAAACGACACCATCCTTCTCGACTGCGAGGGTTCGCTTCTCCGCGCCATGTTGGGCTTCAGCAGGTTATCTGGGCTTGACGCTTTTGTTCTCGCGCCCAGCTTCAATGAGAAGTTCGAAATGGAGAAGCATACTGGTTTGCCGCCGCGCAATATTCTCGTCTCCACAACACCCTTCCAACACCAGTTCAAAGCGCTCAACGGCGGTCGCGGGGCGGATGCTGTGATCAGCACTCGTACAGATCTGGCGTGTGCGGAAGTCTTATCGAACTTTGGAACGTACGTGCGTATTTCCAACGACAGGCAGTCATCTACGGCGCCTTCTCCCGCAGGCAACACCACCTTTGTCAACTTGGATATTGCTGCGCTCGCGGATTCTCGTCCGAAGATACTTCAACCTGCTCTGCAGATTGCGATCAGTACCGCTGGTGTCACCAAGCAGGATGTGATTGACACCTATCCATCATCGAATCCCACAGGGGCCTTTGAGAAGCTAGCTGAGATTGACGATGGTGAAAAAGTAGTATTGACCTTCACTTCCAGTGATTCCGTCCCGGTAAGCCGTTTAGACATATGATCATCACTGATGCAGCACTAACAAGTCTGGACAGATCCGAGTCCCACAAAAGGAGGCATATACGCTAGATTCCAACGGCACGTACGTCCTTACTGGAGCTTTCGGTGGACTTGGCCGTGAGGTTACTCGCTGGTTAGCAAGCAAGGGCGCCAAGTACATGATTCTTCTTTCGCGATCTGGGCCTAGGAGTGAGGAGGCATTGAAGCTTGTTGCCGAACTTCGAGCCATGGGCATCACTCTCGCAATGCCGATGTGCAATGTCACAGATGCTGACGGCGTAAAGAACGCGATCCGGGACGCTCAAGAAGGTATGCCTTCAATTCGTGGTTGCCTGCATTTGGCCATATCAGGCAGAGACAAGTCCTTCGAGTACATGTCGTACCCCGAGTGGGTGGACCGGACTTCTGCCAAGGTGCAGGGAACCGACAGCGTTTACGCCGCTCTTCCATCCAACCTCGACTTCTTCATTATGACTGCCTCTGTGGGCGGCATGGCCGGATTGATATCCATGTGCGCATACTCAGCCGGTAACGCCTATCAAGATAACTTCGCGAGGTACCTCAACGGTAAAGGCCAGAAGGCCATCGCCATCGACTATGGCGCGGCTCAAGACATTGGCATGCTTGCAGGCCAGGACCTCATGTACACTCGCCTCATTCAGACCGGCCAGTATACTCCGGTCACAGATAAGGAGTTGCTGGCATTGCTCGAGTATTACTGTGATCCAGCGGTTACGGTGCAGTCGGTCGAGCAGGCGCAGCCGATCATTGGCATTGAACCCCCAGGCCGCCGCATTGCGCAAGGCAAGGAAGTACCAGAAGGCATGAAGCATTCGTTATGGGCGCATCTTTACGATATGGGAGACTCCAACTCTGCGCCGGACGCTGCCGCAGCAGGACAGACTTCCCGATCCGCGAGTCTCAAGGACTCCATTAACGCTGCACCAACCGTGGACGAAGCGGAGCACATAGTCATTGACGCACTCATTCAGCGAGTTGCAAAGACGACATCCGTTCCACCAGAGAAGATGGAGGCAGAGAGACCGATTCACAGCTATGGAGTAGATTCCTTGACGGCGATTGATTTGAGGAATTGGATTGCGAGCGCGTTTGAGTATGACATTGCAGTCTTTGAGATTCTGGGCGAAGCAACTTTCAAAGGGGTAGGAGGAAGTATTGCGCGGAAATTGAAGGAGGAGAAGTGAGCTGTAATGGAAGCGCGCGACACGTTGGCGATCGATTTTAGCGTAATACCCTTTCCTAATGTAGTTAGCGAAACCACATGATTGACCACAACCCGTGGACACGCCATTGAGTCGGCAAGATAAACCTGCATTCATATTCGGAAAGTAGCGTCACAAATTAGACGTGTACAATATCCTATACCTTCACCATGGAGTTCAAAAGCTTTCTCATCGATTACAACCACATTGGCATAACGGACCAGGACCCTCCCGCGGTGGAGCAGGAGATTGAGGGACACTGCTCTGAGAAGGTTGCATGGACTCAAGTACTGTTGCGTATGCGGTTTGATCGAATTATAAGGGGGGCGTGTGGCATTTGCGGTGGTGGAGACAGAGGCGGGGATGTGGAATAGCAAGCAGAGCGTAAGGGGTGGATGAATGATATCGGGATAGGGAAGTGCGGAGGTGGTTTCATTGGGGCGTATCGTACCTCACAAGAAAGAACAGACTACGGTGTTTTAGGGTAACCTCTTCTGTTGACAAGGCTGGCGCTCTCACGCACCACTTCAAAGCTCATCCTTCCCTCCGTTCCATCCATCCCCAGCCCCCAACATCCAATTCACACCCACAAGCTCCAGCCCCCACTTCTCAACCCACTCCTTCGTCCCAAAGCTTCTCCTCTCCACGAACTCCTCCCCGCCCACATCCTCCTTGTCCAGCTCTTTCAGTTCCTCCTGCTCTCGGTAGAGGAGAAACAGATACCTGTGCGGCTTGGAATCGTCCTTGGGTCCGGGAGCGAGGTATTGCGTTAGTGTGGTGCCGTTGGATGGAGAAGGTGAAGAGGAAGGGATACGCGAGACGACCCAATGGCGCCAGTATGCGAACTTCGGGTCGTCGGGGGTTGGTGCATCGGGGTCGACTAGAAGGAGGGTGTAGCTGGTTGTTGAGGGGTGGTGGGACTTGGGAGGTTAGTCACGTGTGCAATGAGGCCAAACGAATATATATTGGTTCCCGTTGGTTAGAAATTGATCTGGGGCATTGTTGATGAAAAGAGCTGAATGTACCTCTGGGATGAAGGAAACGCTGGGCGCATCTTTGACCTCGCTCACTCTGAAGAGGTTGCCAGAGACGACTGGTTTCTCACTGAAGGACACGGAGAGCTCGACCGAAGGCTTGAAAGTTGAGGGTATGACTGGAGAGGGGAGTAGGGCGGCCTTAGAAAGAGAAGCGAGCAGAGCGGAGGATTCGATCTGAGATGCCATCTTGGTTGATGCTGAGCAAGTGTGAAACAAAGAACAAGTGTACACCTCGCTCAATGCGCCTTCGTGGGGTACTTCTTGGTGTTGACCTGTACGTGATGCCTATTGGTGGAAGATCTGCCTGCCAAGGTATTGTTCTTACGCATCTCATGAGATCTCCATGCTCCACACTGCCCATCATCTCCGCGTGGAGAGATTTAGAGCATTCACAGATTTGCTGTCTAGACGCGAAGCAAAGCTGACTCTCGCTTGAATAGACATGTCGGAGACAACATCAGGTCACCACCCACAGATTATTTACGGCTCAAGACTGTCTTGAGACAATGATTGATCATCTCAGAAGAACTTGGAGCCGAACTCCATATGGACACGAAAAATTGGGTGGATCTCTCGTTGAAAGCCATCCCATCTAGAGAAGCTTGTACCAAGCCTTCTCTTCAAGCGGATCAAGGGGATAGTTTCTTGCAAGCAAATTACCCCGAGGAACCCTCGCACACACCCTGCCATCGTCTAGCTTCGGTTCCCATCTGCTCAAATACTCCATCATCGACTCCAAACCCTCCGCCTCTGCCCTCTGCACACACATCTCTCTCACCTCACTGTCCAACACCGCGCCATGACTCAGCAGCAGCTCAAATATCTTGACATTCTCCGCAGATACGGCTTCCACCAAAGGATGCACTGCGCCATCACTCGGAATCGTGCCATGCTCAAGTAGAACCTTCGCAAGCGGAAGGTTCCCATAAGCTACGGGCTTGCCGATGATAGAGCGTGGCATCTTAACACCGCGATTGATCAGCATCACGACAAGATCTAGGTGTCCATGCGATGCCGCACGCTTTAGAGCACCCTTGGGATCCGCGCCGTGATCAAGGAGCATGTCAATGACTGCGCGACGATTATGTGTACACGCAATTTGCAGCGCAGTTTCGCCTTTATATTCACCATTCACGTCGGCAGAGTGCTTCTCGAGAAGGTAACGAGCCATCTCGATCCAATTCTCCTTCGCACAGTTGCCCAGTAGCTTCCCCATGAGATTGCTCCCAATTTGCTGGTCGCTCCACGCCGCCGTGTTCTGCCGGAGGCGCAGAGCAAATTCGAAGACCTCGGGTGTCGGCGTGACGATCCACTTGTTAGGGAGAGCTTGTTTCCATTGACTTAACACGAGTTCACTTGCATCCCAGATCGAGTCCGCTGCGCTCGTCGAGCTAAGCACCCATCCTTTGTCTGGGTCGTAATGGAAATTACTTGGACGCATGCTGGTCTCATAGAGATACATCGTGCAAGGCAGAGAACCGTGATAGACGCCAATCTCATACTGCACCATGTGTTCCTCCGGAGTGAAGTGTTGGAGGAGCTCGAGGGAGCCGTGGCGGAGAACGTGCGATACAGGGGTTCCGAACAGAGGGGCGACGTGCTTGTGCGTGCTGTAGTAGTTACGGCCGGGGAGTATCAGTTTCTTTGTCAGAGCAGGTATGTTGAGGTACGCTGCTGCGACAAGGAAACCATACGCTATGTTCTCATTTGTGCATCTTATCTTGCTTCTTCGCTGGAAGAAGTAGTCGAGGTCGCCGTAATCGACGACCAACTGGCATAGCGTGGTAACGTGGCCGCGGTAGATTTTATCCTTGCTCTCGCAATCCGAGGATAGATCGCCCACTTCGTCAGTCAGGCGCTGAGCTACTTCGCGAATGATCTTGGCTGAATTCAAGTCTCTAGCTCTTCTGTTAAGCACACGAGCGGCGAGGTATGAAGCAGTAAAAGGTGGGATGCGTCCGTGCTTTCCAACGCAGTGTGACATGAAGTATTCGTCCAAAAGACATTGGGCGTAGATGGTGTCTTTAAGGTCATTCGAAAAGGCCTCTGTGGTTTTGTTAGCAAATGCAGATGTCACGGAATCTTTCCGGTGTGCAGTGTAGGAGCAGCATACATAGAATCGTTGAAACGGCCCACGAACGCACTAGAAGCTCCTTCCGTACACCTGGAGCGCCTGCCTTAACATCACTTACTGTTGACCAACCGGAGTCGCATTCCACGTTTCTGTCCTCTTACGAGGAAGGCATACGCCAGGATCTCGTCGGTAATCTCTCTCGGCAATTGGGAGAACTTCATGGCAAATCGTATCAAAAGGATTGTTACATGCAGGTGCCTGTGCTTGAAGACAGAAGTAACTGTGAAGGATGCGGCGCGGCAGTTTGCAGCCTGGCGCAGGAGGCGCTAGACCGAAGATGGGGTACTGGTCCGACATAGCCTAACGCCCGGCGATAATGTCATCACGTTAGAGAATCCAGCAGTACATATTTCTGGCCGAAATATTTGGATGTAGTCAGCAAAATTGCCCTGCCTATCTGGCGAGTCTAGAACAACACAAAAACGCCTCTCTAATGCTCTGATACCGCCCCTATAATCGAACGCCGAGGCCATGCACCTACACGAGTATGTGTGTATAATAAGGACAAGGTTCTATCTACAGCTCGTGGTGCTGGGGGACGTGAATATACCAGCTACGCGGACCTGGCGCTACACCAAGCCACCAGTTCCACAAGCGACCACTTTCAAAGATAAAAATTTTGAAACTACTGTTTATTAGCGATCCGCTCTTTGAACAATCCCATGGAAGTAAACTTACAATGTCCCTGGCATGTCGAGCCAGCTCCTCAGTACATACTTGAATGCTCGGTAGACCAGGTCGAATTCCTGCCAGAAGTTCTCTGCCAGAGTCATGTTGTTGGGATCCCAGTCGCGTGTGAAGTCTGGTTTTTCCGGCATGCCATCGTCGGTCGGAACGGCCTCGTCGGTATTCGTACCATCCCCAAGAACTTGCTTCACTTTCTCGACTTCTTTCTCCGTCTCTGGGGCTGTTGGAACCGCAGCACGGTGAATACCGTCGCGATCCTCTACCATTTGACGGAACTGCTTGATGGCGGAGAGGGAATGCGAGAGTCGATGCATGGTATTGACGAGCGCGACCAGCTCTGTGCGACGGAGCGGTGGATCTTTGGAGGAGTCGTGCTCATCAAATTCGAAGAGCACCTTGAGCGCGGTGCCATAACCGTTCGTCTGTATCTTGCCCCAGAGCCGGCACTTATCGCAGCCTACGCAGTCCATGATGCGACTCACATTCCTGAAGCGGTTGCGGAAGTCCTCTTTCAACGCAACAGTGTCAGGGTCGCGGAACATGACGGTTTCGTCGAAAATCTCTGGGCCGTCTGGGAGTGCTGATGCGAGACGAAGCACTGAGTTCTTGGTGCGCTTGTCCTGCTCTGGGTCCTCGGAGCAGAAGGTGTAGTCTTTGATGTGTTGTTTGATTTTCCCAACAGCACGCATGACGAGGGCGTAGTTGAAGTAGATGTTCGAGACGCGGTCGGGGTATTTGTGCAGCCGTTGCTCATAGCAGGTAAGGTTGGGACTCCATTCACCTGTCGTCTGGTTCAGATAATCCCAGCAGAGATGGGTAGAGATAGACGCGTGCATCCCTGAGACGACTCGGTGGAAAACACGCTTCTCCAAACAAGTGTCGTCAAATTCGACAGGATCTAGGCGTGCCGGATCTGCTCCATTAGCGATGGCGGACTTAACGGTGTTTCCAAAAGCCTGCTCTTTCATGACGTTGCGCAGCTGGTTCGCGGCCTGCAGCTGCTGGGGGTTGTTGAAGGCTCCGAATGGCGAGGCACCCTCAAGAGAGGACTGAGCATTCGACTTGGCCACCTTTGGTGGTTTGCTGAAGCAATTCTCGCGATATATGGCCTCCCACACCTGATGGGCTCCCACGCCAGCGTAGCCCGTGAAGCGCTCTGGGTTGTCCACGAGTGAGACGTAGTCGCCTTTCGCCGTGGCCGAAGCATCGTCCGGTATACAGTAATCGCGCTCGTCGCACTCGTCATCGTACTCGACCACGCAGCTCTCATCCACCTGATCACCTAGGCCTCCCTGTAACGGTTTTTGTGGGTGCTCTCTCTGCTGCTTTTTGCCCGGATGTTGCGCGGTCGGTCCCTCCAGCTTTCCCAATTCCTTCGCCCGCCAAACGGCGGGTATATCCTCCTCGTTGTCCAAAGTGTTCACCGCACATGCCCTGTTGCCACACATTCCGTTTTCGTCATCCCAAAATGGACATTTCTTGCTATACAAGCTCAATCGGTAATGCGAAAAGAAATCGGTGTTCTGGGTAATCGAATGGAGGTAGGGGTGTATCGCTTCGTTCAGCTGCTCGAGGGTATCGTAGCTCGCGCACGCGTCGGACACGATAGCGCCGGGTTCGAACTGTACATCGGTAGACTTAGCAAATTGGCTCGGAGGTGCATAGTTGCAGTGTGTATCCAAGGAGCGGTTGCTTACATCGCAAACGTCTGCCGGCGCATCCTTAGACTTGGAGGGAGCGGCATGGCTGGCAGCTTGCGAACTTCCCAGCAGCGAAAACACCGCCAGATAGAACACTTGTGCCGCAGGCCGCATCCTGTGCTTTGAAAAGCTAGTCTCTTTAGATGTCAGCAAACGTCTGCGACCAGCGCAACTCGGGACCCCGGACTCACCTTGTATGACCCCAGGCTTTATATCGCCCGCCCAGACGCACGGAGCCGGCGGACAGCGGGGTACTGAAAGAGGCCAACTGTATAAAACGCCAATGGTCCACGGGGTAGCTTCAGACGTGGTTGTGGCGGCGTTTGGCGGCTTCTATTCAGGACCTACTATGGGAAGACGAGGAATTAGATGAAAGGCAATAGTGCGGGGATCGAGGAGCGGAAGGGGAAGGAGCGACTGGCGCGGATATGGAGCGTTAAATTAAGGAGCAAAAGACCCTGCACCGAGAATTGTAATCACGCTGCCATCGGACCATGCTGGAGCGTTGAAATGTGTCCACTCCTTCTGACGCTGTGGCGAGTGCTGTGGCGGTGGCAGAATCGCCCGTGCCCGTAGTTGGTGCGGGAGTTTGGTAGGGCTGAGAGCCGCCTTGAGCCCGGCAAGGCTGTCTAGCAGCATCACCAGAGCAGAGGGAAGACCAGCGCTCGATCGCCGAAAACACTCCACACTAATGTCCGAAGCGCCCAAGGCCAACTGGTACAACGCCTTCCCGGCGCCGAAGACCACAGCACCCCTCCTTACGCGCGAAGACGCCCTGCCGAACCTGTCCTCGTCCGACCTGCTCCTCGTGGACGTGCGACGCAACGACTATGAGGGGGGCACCGTTCGAGGTAGCCTAAATTTACCCGCGCAGTCGTTCTACATGAACAGAGCTGTGTTGCTCGACCTCTGTAAGCGTGCAGGAGTCAAGCAAGTCGCATTCTACTGTGGTACGTAACAATGGTCTACATGTGTAGCCATGCGTGCCCCTGGGTAGCTCGCAACAAGATGATCGTCCGTCTTTGTGATGCATTCCCACCCTGGGCGCGCCATGGCGTGACTGTCATGGAATTCGGGCTTGTTGTGGGTGGCCTTGGCTGAACAGCGGCAGGGTCCAGCAGCGGCAGGGGACCACGGTGTTCAGGCTGGTTTGCGGATTACCTTGCCGAGAGGGGTGAGACCGACGTTCGGTCGCTGACGCTTGCCGAGGGCATCAAAGGCTGGGTGAAAGCTGGGGAGCCCTTCACACAAGCGATGGATGGCTACGATCCGGACTACTGGAAACAGTTTGAACAAAACAAATAGCTCAATACACGTCCACATAACTCAGCATTTTGTTCCGCAATTTCGAGAATGTGTACTCTTCAAGAGACCAGATGGGTATTGTACGCTATATATCCAATGTTATTACCCAAACTCATCATTCATCGTCATCATCATCCTCTACAACCCGCCGAGCTCTCTTCCTCGGTACGACTGGCTCGTCGTCGTCCTCAATCTCAGAGGCTGAATCTACAACGAATGCCCTCGCGTTTGATGTCGTTGCCTTACTCGTACGAAGTGGAGAGTCGTCGCTATCGCTGCTCACGACTGCGTCATCATCGCTGATATCGCTAGTGAAGATCTTCTCCACCTTCTTCGCTCGCTTCGGCTGTGCCGCTTTCAGGACCGCCTGCGTGCCTTTACCAAGGCCGTTGAAACTAAGGCCGGGAAGACTCGAAGTGGGGGGCAACTCCACGTTTTCGTCATCTTCGGCTATGAAACTCACCAAATCAGAGTCCAAGCGGTAAGCTTGAGTATCCTGGGGATCCAATGCCCCTGCTGAGTCTTCTGATCCTATGGTCTCCGCCTGGGATGCTATCCTCATACGCGGATCGGTAGGTGGCGGAGAAGACTCTTCGCCCTCTTCTGCAAGTCCAGAGTCTCGCCATGTAGGTCCTCTGATCGGAGGTGTGTTCGTCTTCCGCGCGCCGGCAGGTGTAGTTGTTGCGGGCAAATCCTTGCGTGGACGGCCACGAGAAGCTGCCTGTTTGGGCGTTGTTGTAGCCTTAGCCTTAGGAATAGCCTTTGGCTTTCGCTTCGGTCCCGGTTTGGCTTTTGCTTTTGACAATGGCTGCGAAAAGGGGTCCTCGTCTGCCCACAAATCCTCCAGACTCTCTGGCGCGGCGTCCGCTCCCGTTTTGGTCTCAGGTCTAGGGTTTGCTTTGGACTTTTGTAATGGTTGCGAAGCCGGATCATCGTCTACCCACATATCTTCTGTGATAACAGGAGCTGTGTCCGTATCTGACACAACGATATCTGGAGGGATATCCTCCATATCCTCTAAGTGCAGCCACCTGTTAAAGTCATCCAATCGTTCATCATCCATAGCGTGTATTCTCTGCATAGTTCTCACAAAAGCTTGAGTTGCCCGACCATGGTGGGGAAGACCGTGTGTTTTAGACAACACTCGCTGGTGCGCCGGATGGGCTCGCAAATTCAAAGCGCTGATGAACTCATCGTCTTCGTCGAAAATGTTGACGTAGCGTTGCTGGAGGTCTTGAGATGCCGGTTCGTCTAGGAGTACACTTTCCAAGGATGGCAGTTCCAACACTTCCTCACTCGGGTACACTGGCGCTGCCTTTGTGGTTCGGCGCTTGGGTACGATTTCTTCACCCATGCGATTGGCGGTGACGAACCCGGTAATAACACCGTCAGGCATGTTGAATTTCTTCGGGGGCTTTTTTAAGGGCTTCCCCCGTTTCCTTTTTGGCTCGGGAAGCCAGTCTGACTGAGAATTCTCGATCGGGATCTCAACGACTCGTCTTTCCACAACCGGCTGTACATCTCGGGGCAATATCCTGCGAGAGATCTCATCGTGAAAATTGAACCGGGAGCCTTCAGCGATTAGCTCTTGCATCATCTCGTAACTGTCTTTGGCTTTGTTTGCGTCGTTCTCCTCCTTGCCTTCCATCTGCAGGAAGATGACTTTGCCTTCGCGCTTGCGTCCAGTACGACCCATTCTTTGCAACATTCGGATGGGAGAGGCTTTCGAATCGTACAAAATGATGAGGTCGAGATCACCAATATCCAGACCTTCTTCACCAATTGATGTAGCGACAAGGGTGTTGAAGGTGCCCTCCTTGAATTTCTCAATAACAGCAAGCTGCTCTTTCTGATTCATGCCCTCGGAATTCTTACCCGAAGATTGACCAACAAAGACACGCGGGCGAATCAGTGGTTGGTGTCTTCGAAGGACACGGACAATCTCCTCCGCGCTGTCTCTGAAGTGTGCAAAAACCATAATGCGGGTTTGCTTAGCTGCGGTATCCGTGCCCGACCCATCCCCGGCATTGACGAAGTGATCTAAAACAGCCTGTTGGAGGAACTCCATCTTTGGGTGACCAACAAAGTTCTCGGCGCCGGTCCACGTTTGAAGCCTTGTCATAAGTTTTTTGAATGCATCGCTGTTGCAAATGCTCTCCTTCGTTTTCGATTTGCCCTGAGATTGAGACTCCCTGAATTCTTTCATCTTCACGTAAAACGGACCGATACCATGGAACTTGAGCAGCTCCATTCCCTGCGAGATGGAACCAAGGATCGTAAAGACGCTGTTGACCATGCCCTTTTGGGCTGGAGTAGCACGCTGGCCAGCATCTTGCGCCCATCTTTTGCGAGCGAGCGTCACTCCGTATGGAGTAATGTCTAGAGGATCTTTTGAGTAAAATGCGTTCAACCCAGCAACCTTGTTGACTGTAGGCTGAAGCGCCTGCGAGTACAGATCCATGCACATTTGCATCTCGTCGCTGATCTTGAACACGTGTTTCTCGACCCTCCGACCGTGGATATATTTGACGATGTCTAACGATCTCTCAGTCCGAATCTCCACGCGAGATATATCCAACCCGTCGATAACTTTCTGGACAGCGTCGATGTCGGCACCTGGAGTCGCCGTGAGAGCAAGAACACGGAAACTGTTATTGAAACGGCGTAGGAAGCTTACAGCCTCTACGTATGCGTATCCTCCGGTCGCACGATGCGCCTCGTCGACAACGAGTAATACGATCTTTTTAGGATCAGCGTAGCCATGCTTGAGATCGTTCACCAGCGTCTGAGGGGTCATAAAGAACACTCTCTTGGTCGCCCATTCTTCTGCTCGAAGCGCGGGAGCCACACCGCCGATGAGCATGGTTGTGACCGAACGAGGTATACCGCAAATATGAAAACAGGCATCTATCTGCTGTGCGACTAGTGGTTTAGTGGGCGCGACAAAAACAATCTGTGCTTCGGTTGTCCAACGGAAGAAGTTCAGCATGATTGTTGCTGCGATGAAGGTTTTCCCAAGACCAGTCGGTAGAGCTACTAGAAGATTATGGAAAAGCCCTCGAGCCACGATGTTGAACTGGTAGTCTCTAATAGTGCCTAGATTGGTGGGGTAGACCCATGTCTTGATTGCTTCTGGGTCTAGCTTGTGATGTGTGGGTGGTTCTTCTGGCTGATCCACAATGTAGCTATATCGTTTGTTAAGTTGCGACTGTGGTATTTCGCCGTTGATAACAGTGCGACCGAAAAGGGTGGTTTGCTTGAGTCCGATCTGCGGTGCCACAACTCTTGACCGCCTTTCCGAAACGAGTACAACATCATCATGCTTTTGAGGCGACGATGACGAGGATGCGAAGGCATCCGAGGGTAGGTCAGCTAGCTCTTCTGTAGCATCGTACTGCATCAAGGCCCCTTTGACCGCCGGCGGTTTAGGTGACACTGCGGGGCGTGTAGGTGAAGCTGACTCTGAACATCTCGAGGCTTGCGACGCCGGTCTTGACACAATGGAATGCCTCCTAGGCAATATGATCGTCTTCATGGTGTCGAACGCGACGGGCTTGTGGACTCCAATGCTAGTCGCCGGTTTTTGCCATATCGCTCCGCGCGGCATCCATGGTGGTGACGCCTCTCGTGGAGGCTGCGTCAAGTAAACATCCGCCAAATCACGAGCAACTGAAGGTCGATGGATCCTGTTCTGCCGTTGCTCTGCGACGCCAAGCTTGCGTGGAGATTCACTCTCGCCATCGTTTTCGTCGGCGATTTTCTTTGGCCGCCCGCGCTTTCTTCGGGTTACCGATGCGACAGATGTTGCTGCGGTGGAATCGTCGCCATCATCATGTTTGGTTGAGGCGCGTTTTCTGCGGTCCGCTACTGGTGCGTACTCATCGCTCTCCTCGTCAACGTCACCATCCTCATCCGAGCTCACGAAAGGGCGTGGACGTCGGTTCCGAGTAAAGTTTCTTGGCGGTGTTGGCCGGGTTTTTGCATTTGGAAGATCGATCTTTCGCCTTTTAAGCGGCCGTGGCGATTCTGGTGGCGTTACCTCTTTTTCTGCCTGCGTGGCGGCCTCGAGAAATGCGGTATCGTCAAAATCGTCGCCGAAGTCATCGTCGCTGTCCATTCCGCCCCGACTGCTGGGCAGTGGTGCAATAGACGCGTGCTGGAGGTCGACGGTCGACAGAGGTCGCGTTTGTTTGGCCGCGGGCCTCGCGTGCACATGTGACGCAGTCGCGCTCGCCCTAACGGGCCGATCATTAGCGTGTGCTGATCGAAGGAAGCTGCAACCGTGCTTCCCCACACAGATGACTACACGGCCGGAAAGACGTACCGGAGTACAAACATGTTCTTCTAGCAACTTCCAGCACAACGTCGAACAAACGGAACAAATTATACCGAGGTGGCTCTCTTACATCGGTGTCCTTCCAACGGCTGGAATGGCTTCCTGATCAGGCATGGAGTGTGAAAGCAGGAAACATTGATTTTCGTAAAAGCCCCGAGTGCATGAAACCAAGCCTTGCTAGTCCTGGGATGGTTACTGTACACAATATCGAGCCATATGCAAGATGAGGCCCTCTCCCCCTGAGCTGAGCCAATATTAAACGCGCCCTGCCTCCGCACCAAAGTTTTCCTCGTCCCCAACATTCCCCAAACACACTCGCTTTGTTTGCTTGTTTAATAATTCATACGCTCGTTAGCACTACTTAATTAATACAACATCTCGTCAATCAATCTACCCGCCGTTACTTTCAACACACTCAACAAAATCAAAATGAAGTACTCCATTGCCGTTCTTGCTTTCGCCGCTGGCGTCCTCGCCTTGCCCCAGGAGTCTGCCTCCATCACCAGCGCTCCTACCTCGGCCGCATCCCCCAGCCTCACGCCGCAGGTCAGCTGCATCCAGAATTGCGATGCCGGCGATGTGACCTGCCAGGCAGCCTGCATGGGTAACGCGCGTCCCAACGCTTCTCAGGTCAACGAAACCACCGAGTGCGCTGCCAAGTGCGACCAGGGCAGCGGCTCCAAGGAGGACACCGAGAAATACGCCAAGTGTCAGCAAGACTGCTACGCCAGCCTCTTCCCCAGCTCCCAGACCAACTTCCAGGGTGCTGTTGGCGGTGTCTCTTCTGCTGCCTCTGCTGCCGCTTCTGGTGTTTCCAGCGCTGTGGCCAGTGCTACCAGCGCTGCTGGCAGTGCCGCCGCCTCCGGTAGGCTTGTTACAATCCCATAAACTTCAATCAGAGCTGACAGTTTTAAACAGCTGCCTCCTCCGCCCGTTCTGGTGCTGAGTCTGCCACCAGCTCTGGTGCTGCCTCTGGGTCGGAGACTGGATCTGGTGCTCAGTCCACTGAGACTCCCGGTGCTGCTAGCGCCAACTCTGTGAAGATCGCTGGTGCTGGTCTCGCTGGCCTTATGGCCATCTTCGCCTTGTAGACGGTGTGATGGCGCGTTAGCTGGTAGCCCAGCATCACAAGAGAAGGTCCGTGTCCATGCCACGCTCAGGAACAGGACACCGAGCCGCGTCCGGGGTGGAGTGACGGACTTGAATCTGGGGTCAAGTCGACACACGTAATACGCTAAGGTGGAAGTGGCACTGGAATGATGTGGGAATGTGATCTTGTGTAGCTGTAGATCCGTTTAATTGCAACGCGCATCGTCAGTTCGAGTCGATAGTTCCCTTGCATGATGCTCACGTGCAAAAAAAAAAATGGATGGACCTGGCTCAAAAAATCTTGGCAGTTTCATCTCGATGTTGTGACAGAGTCGATGAGGGCTTCGTCAGAATTCTCCAGGGCTCGGTCTGGTTGTTGTCAGTAATCTTCTGGATAGAAAGTAACCTCCTAATATGCGTGGTGGGGAAGTAGACTGAAGATGCAGTCAATCTCCGTAACATCAAATTTGGTTCTCATCTACAAATCTTTCATAATGCATGCGCAATCGCGGACGTCAGTCATAGTGAGAAGATCCCCAAGTGCGGAGATGGGCGACCGGCTATGCATGATCTTCCGAGTGTCGCTCCTGCATAGCGAGGTAGCACCACGCTCATGTCATGCTGTTGTACGTCCCAGCCCGAAAAGCAATCTGGTATGGCGTTCGAATGTATATATGGATCGATCGCTTGCCGAGCACGAGTGGAGCCACGGGTATGTACCAGCTCAGCTGTAGTGGCGTTGTGCGACAGTGCCATCAAGACGGTTGTAGTCCACAGCATGCTCCGCGGGGAGCTTTCACGTGCCGTTTTCGCGCACCATTCGAGCGATTGTCATAATACTGGTATTAGGTACTCAAGACATCACTGATGGTAGTTAACACCAGAACCGGCAGGCCGTGTTTTGGTATTCCATCGGCTTTCTTCAGCTACAGTGAAGGAGAAGCAATACGACTGCGACAATAGACCTTTTGAAGCGCGAGGCAGAAGAGCGGGTGTATCCTGTCCCCGCGGCGCGATACACCACGATCGTACGGGATGGTGGCGCTGTATAACACCCGCCATATGGGGAACAATAAGGTTAGTCCCGCGACACTTCTCATCCCGTAGATGTGCAATATAAAATCTTGATGCAACGAAGCGAATGAGTTGAATGTGGGTGTGTCTCTACCATGGGGGTCGCAAAGGCTTGGCTCGAGGTCATTTCAGTGTTTCCGGTGCGTCTAAATGATTAGCGCCGCTAAGCGCCCGCAGCAAATCAGCAATGACGAACTGTTTTGTGGGGGGCGACGACGTGCGAAAGAGAAGCCGCCGGTGTTAGCGGCAGTGCGCAGTCGTATTACGTCTAGTTTCTCCAGTGAGACATCGAACTCAGGCTGGCTGGAAGAGCGAAGGACCGGGCCCTCGACCCACGGCTGTCTGCGCTTGGCCGGCGGCAGGGAGAACTTGCGCTGCAGGATTTTGCAGTCCGTCCTATGCAATCGGCATGCTCGAGTACGTGAAAACCAGACACAAAGCAACGCGGTGCATTCACGCACCCGTGTATCGTCCGCCTCAGAGTAGGGGAATTGGTGTCGTGGGGGAGTCACCGACCTTTCTGAAGACGGACGAGCCACACGTAGATGGACGGCGATGTCAAAGCACGTCCGATGCTGCGCGCAGAAACCCCGAGATAGCGGCGAAAAGACGCATTCACGGCAGGCGTGTCGTCTCAGGGTGCAGCTGGGGTTTGGCGGTTGGCTGCTCCGGCTGTGCAGGGAGTCACGGCCAAAAGCAGCCCTGGCGCAAGGCGAACCCCAATCCTTTGTGCAGAAGTGTGTCCCGGCTCGTTCAGTTCAGTGAAGATGGCAGCCGAGACCGATGGCCACTGTGGTTTTGTTGCCAGTGCCACGACGACCGATACACGGGGCCTGGCTCAACAAAGAGGTTCTGGGAAATGCCATGGAAGAGGAAGACCCTTGCTGCGCTAAGAAGCGAGACCAAGACGGTATAGCTTCGTGAACTTCACCGATTCCATTCGTACCTCGCCTCCTTCCATCGCCGTTCACTGGCCGGTGCGCTTGCTCCATCCATGTTTGCTCCCGCCCGGTAGCTAAAATGCATGCTCGAGCGCTTCGTCAGAAGCCCCAGCACGCCAGGAGCCCGCTTGAAGGCTGCGGCTGCGGTCAGCTTCCGTCAGAACAGCGCCCCAAAAGGGCTCGTTCCATCAGGAACCATCTCGTAGAACATCAGACGTGCGCCATTGGACGCGTGTGCATCTTGGACCGTCATTCCACCGTTGTGCTCGTTCGGGGTGGGCATGTCGAGGCCGTTGCCGCACCTGGAGCAGTCGGCAACGTCCGAGTGACATCAGGCCTCCGAATACGATGCGGAGGAGCTGCGAGCCCAAAGCCCCATCATTCCAACGTGCGACAGCGCCGTAATTGTGTGCGAGGTCGCGGCGCAGCTGGGCCGAAACCAGACGGTTGTTAGCCGATGATGGAGGTGAGGTGCATGATATAACGAGATCGCCGCACCCTGCAAAATCGGCCCTGAAGGCTGCTGCGCGGTCCTGCGCTGCTGCTGCATGCTTTCTGGGGAAGAATTGGCGGGCATTGCTGGTCCAAAGGCCCCCGGGCACACGATTCGTCCTCTAGAGGACAGGGATGGTTCTGAAGAGCGTACCGGTAATCAGCTATGGTCGAATGCTCTGGCTTGGCGTAGTAGGACCGGCATGGCGGGCGATCGTCTGGCGCCCGACTTCTTCTTCTCTCCCGCGTCCCCATCTGTCGTCTACTGCTCTCCTCTCACCTTCCATATTCCCCCTGCACTCCCACGCTCCCCTGGATTCCGTTTCCCAACTAATCTATTTCCGCGTTCCACGAGCGGCCTTGCCGTCCCACTAGTCTACGCCTTTGGATTCTGCCGTTTTCGAGCTCCTCCCCTCGTTAACTCGCATGTATGCACTTTTAGGGCCTTCCATGCTGCCTTGATATCCGCCTCTCTGCGGGAGCCTTCTCACACCTGCCGCCACGACGGCTTGCGCTCCCTCGTAGAGGCGCTCTTGCCGTCTATCCTGCGCATCATTTGAGACAAAGTACTCTTGCACCGAGTATTTTGCCATGGTTGATGCTCGGCATGGGGGAGGCGAAGTCCCATCTTCTACCAAGGTCGACAGTCCGCCCAACGCTGACGCGCCGCGACCTGAGGATTCCAACCTCGACACTGCTGTCGCTCCCAACGCGCCAGATGACATGGCGTCGTCAAAAGCACCTAGCAAGGCCTCCTCCACCCGGACATCGACACCTGTAGCTGCCACGCTCGAGGACGGCGAAACCTTGCAAACGGCCAATGGCTCGCCGGCTCCCACCGAGCAGGCACTGCAGTCGCAGCCCATGAGTGCTACCGTTTCGAGCTCATCAGATGCCCCTACGAAGGAGCCCAAGGAAGTCCCTGCTGCACCTTATGGCACGCGATCGCGCAACCGTCCGGAGCGCAAGTCGCGGGTCAACTACGCGGAAGATGTGGAGATGGACTTCGAAATGGCGCCCGATCCAACCAACGGAAATGGTTCTGAACCGCCATCGCGGGGCTCTGCTGCCACAGAGAGCGCGCAGTCGGCCGGTGCAGGTGGAAAGAAGGGTGCCGGCGCAGGCCAGGGCAATGCGTCGTGGGGCGCTTCCGGACCCAACGCCAAAGACATTCCGTCGAACGCCAACACGCCCGGAACATCCACCTTTACTGCCAGCCCGGCGGCCACGCCCGCACCCCAGCCGCAGCCAAAGCGACGCAAAAACGCGGCAAGTCACGCTACCAACGCAAGTCACGCAAATGGAGCCGCGCCAAGCCAGCCAGCCGCGAAGCGCGCGCAGAACGCGGTCGCCGTCAGCAGCAGCCAGCGGGAGACTAACATGCTGACCTTTGAGAACTCGGGCGCACGGCTCAAGGACGGCTGCCTGGTTGCGGACGACGGCCAAACTGTTGCAATTAATGGTAAGTGGTGACCCTGCGTTGCCGAGTCATGTTCCGTGTTCCACGGCGCATGCCACGTCCTGTTCCTGAACACGTTTCTGATTGGCTGTACAGACCAGGTCTATCTCGTGTGCGAACCCCCTGGAGAGCCTTACTATTTGTGCCGGGTCATGGAATTCATCCATACCAACAATGACCCATTGCAGAAGGTTGAAATGCTCCGTGTGAATTGGTTCTATCGCCCTCGGGATGTGCAGCGATACAACAATGACACACGCTTGGTCTACGCGACGATGCATTCAGACCTGTGCCCGTTGACTTCGCTCCGAGGAAAATGTCAGATCTTGCATCGGAGCGAGATTGACGACCTGGATGACTACCGGAAGACGAAAGATAGCTTCTGGTTCAACCAAGTCTTCGATCGTTTCATCCATCGGTGGTACGATGTGATTCCTACCTCGCAGGTCATCAATGTTCCAGACAAGGTCAAGAAGGCCTTGGACGAGCGCTGGAAGTACATTTGTCTCGAGACCAGTCGCGTCAAGGAATTGACAAGCGCCGTAAAATCATGCAAGCGCTGCGTCGGGTTCTGTGCAACGTGAGTGACACTCCAACACTGAGATGTAGCAGTCACTGAACAATTCTAGCAATGACTCCGTCGAATGCGCCGTCTGTCGCAACACATACCACATGAACTGTGTTCGACCACCTCTGCTCAAGAAGCCCTCGCGCGGATTTGCATGGGCCTGTGGTCCCTGCAGCAGAGCTCAAGAAAAGAAACTCGAAGCCAGGCGAACCCCGCTGTTAGGTTCTGGAGGTGACGAAGGCGAAGATGAAGAGATGGTTGAAGATGAGGAAGAGGAGGCAAACGCGGAGACCACCGCTCCCAGTCCCAACGACTCCGAGACGCAGATCGACCTGCATCCCGGCACGCAAGCTGAGATCGCACTAGCTAAAATGTGGCCCATGCGTTATTTGGGTATCCACTGTCGAGTCGAAGATGCGCTGCAGTACGATGACCGCGCCATATATCCACGGGCCAGCTCCCGGCTAGGACCCCGCCACCAAGCGAATGTGAATGTTTGGCATGGGCGACCAGTGGAGCTAGTGAAGCCAGCAGAGATCAAGAAGCGCTATGTCAAGGCTGCTGGGCACAAAAAGGACACTAAACTGTCCAAGGAGACCGTCGCAGCCATTGAAGCGGATAAGGCGGAAAAGGCAAAGCGTCCAAAATGGGTGATGGACGAGCCGCCCGGATATGTTCGACGGGGCGAGGACTACCCAAACAAAGACCCTAAATGTACCGCAGAAGTCGTTTTCAAAATGCCACCGCTAGGTGTACATTCTACAAGGGGCGAAGACAGCTCACCCAGCATCACCCCTGAACAAGTTGAGACTTACATGACACGTGCGAAGGGTTTCGCCAAAAGTCATGTTGGCGTTGAACCGTTCAACACGAATTTCCTCACCAAGTGTCTCGCTTTGCTTACCAAGCATCAATACGATGTCGAAGCAGCTTTAAAGGCAGTAAAGAAGCTTGATAAGCGGAAAGACCTGAAGGAACCAGAGTTGACTAAGGAGGAAGAGAAGAAGTGGAACGAAGGTGTCAGCAAATACGGTTCGGAAATACGAAGCGTTCGTCTACATACGAGCAAGACGATGCACTATGGAGACGCTGTGCGATACTATTACATGTGGAAGAAGACGCCAAAGGGCAAAGAGATCTGGGGATCGTATAGCAATCGGAAGGGCAAGAGCAAGAAGACTGAGAGCGATCCGCAGAGCAGACTCGTCGACGACATCGCTGACGACCAGGATGACTCGGCCTTCGACCATGAAAAAGCGGTACAACGAAAGCGTAATTTCCAGTGCAAGTTTTGCAACAATCGACATTCACGGCAGTGGCGGCGAGCACCGGGTGCTTCGCCTGGGCAAACAGTAACCGCTGATGGTAGGACTAGCAAAGACAAAGCAAATGGCTACGTAGTCGCATTGTGTCAACGATGCGCAAACCTCTGGCGGAAGTACGCAGTTAAATGGGAGAACACGGAAGAGATCGCACGGAAGGTCGCTCAGGGAGGAGGCAAGGCCTGGAAACGACGATTCGACGAAGAGCTTCTACGTGAGGTTTACGCAGCAACAACGGACTCTGGTCCGATGAACGGCATGCCGGAATACGTCGAGCCTCCAGCTGCTACAGTGCAAGCGACGATTGAGCAGCCACCGAAGAAAAAGCAAAAGACTGCTGCCATTGGAGCTGCAGACAGTGGCACCTCAACTCCTTTGTCCGAAGCGGCTTCCAAGAAAAAAGAGAAAGAGAAACCTCTTGCGCCGCCAAAAGCTCCAACACCTCCCCCGGTCCCAGCGCAACCACGACTCAGGGTTTTACCATGCGCAGTCTGTCGACAAACCGAAGGTACGAGGCTGGAGTGCGCGGCTTGTCGAATGAACGTCCACAAGGCCTGCTACGGTATCGAAGACCTTCGACAGGCCAACAAGTGGTATTGTGATACTTGCAAGAACGACAAAAAAGAAAGCGTATCATATGTAAGTGGTATCTCATGGTGCCTTGATCTCGCGGCTAACATTCATCAGAACTATGAGTGCGTTCTGTGTCCGCTACGTCATACTGAGCCAGACCTATACGAGCCTCCCAAGGTTTCCCACAAGAAAAAGACCGACAGGGAGCGGGAAAAAGAACGCCTAGAGAAGGAACTCGTAGAAAAGGCCAAGGACGAGTATCGCATCAAACAGCAAGAGAAAGGCAGGCCTGTGGTACCCCGGGAGCCGCTCAAGCGTACTGCCGACAACAATTGGGTGCACGTCTATTGTGCTCTATGGCACCCCGAAACGAAGTTCAGTAGCGCAGTGCGGCTGGATATGGTCGAGGGTATCGGTGCACCTACACTGCGGTACGATGCGATGTGCAAGCTATGCAAGAGCAAAGACGGTGCTTGTGTTACATGCCAGCAATGTCATGCCAATTTCCACGTTGGGTGCGCGCACAACGCTGGCTACACTTTTGGGTTCGATATGACCCCTGTCAAAGCCACGCGTCGAGATGCTGTACCAACAGTCACGCTCAATGGAGAGACTGGTACAATGATGGCTGCGATCTGGTGCAAGGACCATACTCCGAAGACCGTGGTCCATCCGATGCACGAAGAAGTAGAGGGAACCGACTTGACCGCTCTCCAGCTGTTTGCTCGAGAGTTCAAACAGGCTGATCTTACTCTCACGGGCACCGCACGCAAAGCTAATCTTGTCGATCAATCCACACGAGTGGTCCCGCCAGCGCCTGCTCTAGCGCAAAGCAACCGTCGCACATCCACGGTTACAGCGCAGACCCCGGTTTCTGCACGAGGGCGTCCATCGAACGCTGGACTCATCGTGAAAGAAGAGGAACCTCCAGAACCGACCATGGCCAAACCGGAGCGGAAATGCATACGATGCAAGATTGATGCGAGCCCCCGTTGGTGGAAGGTAGAAGACAATGCTCGCCCGGAACAGAATGGTGTCCACGCTGCGGGCGGCCCACTGGCGACAAACGGTGTTGAGTCCAGCTCTCGCCCGTTGGCGGATCATGCACCACAATCAGATCACCTACAATCTACCAATGGCGCTGTCGATCGCCCTATGATGGATGCGCCACCTGTCGCTTCCCACGATCACCCGAGTCACCTTCGGGTTAACACTGACGTTGGTAACACCTCGTCTACCTCATATCTTTGCCAAAAGTGCCATTGGAAGAAGTTGAACGCGCCTGATGAGCCTGAAGAACGAGAGCGGTCAGTGTCTGTGCATCCGGAAGCCGCACAACTCCCGCTACGATCCCCACCAGTTCAATCGTTTGTGGCTCCGCCTCCACCGCCCGCACTAGGAGGGTCATGGGTGCCGCCACCCCAGCAACCTCCTTCACTCGCTCATTGGCATAACGGCGGACCTCCTGGCCCTCCACCACCTCATAGTCTGCACAATGGAATCGGCCATCCGCCACCAGGATCTATAGGGCATGTTCCTCCTTTCCATGCTCCATATAATCCAGTGCATCCACCCAACGGCTATCCAGCGTACTCCGCACCTCCTGTGCACTCTCATATTCCTCCTGCGCCTCTTCGAGGCCCATACGCACCACCGCATCATCACAACGGACCACCACCCTTGCACCTCGCCAATGGCGGCATGATGGTCAATGGGATGCATTCACCTCGAGTGCCCTACTCACCAACCCATGCACACGGTCATAACTCGTCGCGCTCTACTGAGAGCCCTTACAATGCGCCGCCGCAGTTGCCCTATCCTCCAATTCACCACGGCAGCCCTCCATCCGCTGGAGCACCAACTTCAAGGGATGCACCTATGCGAGACGCTCCGGCAGTGACGGCACCGCCGCCTCCACCACCACCGCCGCTGGAGCGTGTGAATACAGGAGCTAGCGCTAGTCCTTCCCTGCGCAATCTCTTGCACTAAAGATCATACTTCTATCACGACTATACCCGTCATCCAAGTTGGAGACACATTTTGAGAAGTGCCGTGGGGCGAGCATGGTGACAGTTTGGGTATTCATTGTGGGACCTTCATGGCGTATTGATGGAGCTTCTTTTGATCCCGTTGGGCCGGATCGGAGGAGTCTGGAAAAGATACCACCACGTTTGCCTCGTTCAGTATCCGTTTGCGTTGCGTGGGACAGAGCTGATGTTAACCTGCTCAATTGTATGTTTAGAAACTGATATTGGGGATACTGCAGTATGCTGGTTATCCCGGCGGTGAGCGACGCGTATTCAGTAGTAGAAAAATAGGAAATTAAGAACAGTTCACAGAGGACTCTGGGCCCCGAATGGAATATCCAGTGATGTGTGGAGCTGATGACAGCGATGACATTAGGGCATGAAGAGCGCAAGCGCCAGGAACAAGTCGCGCGGCGTCTCAGCCACAGTGCAGCGATCTACGACTATTATCGAGAACGCACAGTGTTTGCACTCCTGCGCGAGGAATGCAGATGTGCGTTGACGCCACACACTCGACGTTGGAAGCCAAGCTTTGTACCCCGGCCCCTGCGTGGGTCCGTCATGCAAGGGTTCAAACGGACCGCCTCCCGTGCGTCATGCACGCCTTTTCCAGCCTCGCGGTATGCGAGCCCAACCTCACGCGTCCAACCACCGCAATGAAATACAAATTTCTTTAAACGTGGCGCTCGTAATAGCCTCCCACAACGCCATCCGGATTGATCCTTCCATGCGATATCTTTTGTACTGTTTGAATTGTACAGACTGGTGAAACCCGTCCCGGTTCGCTCACACCCTGGCGAAACAGGACTTGTTAGAAGCCCTGCAACTGTGACGCCGTACCGTCCGGTATTCACCTTTACGCAGCGTCCACTACAACTCATTGCTCAGCCTCAATCGCTCCACACTCCACTCTCGCAATCATTCTATTGCGAGTCCGAACTGCTCTATTACGCGTGCACGCTTGGCATAAACCCCCAAGCATACCCAACCTACCCTGCGTTGAGCTTCTTCGTCCCTCCCTTCTCCCTTCCTTCTTCGCGCTCGCTTCTCCGAACTGCGCCTTGACACCGCCACCTCTACGTTCTTTTGGGCTGCGCCTACATCGTCTACTTCAGATTAAGTCTTTGTAATTATGGTGTTGAGTAAGAGGTATTGCGTGCAGTATCTGGATGGCACAGTGGAGTGCTTCCGCGATGGGTTTTGGTATACGGATGTAAGACACTCTCCTCTCTCCCAGCGCATCCTGTAAGACTCGTTTACTGATGGGGTGTACAGACAGGTATAATTATAAAATGGGCAATCCTCGCAAGCTTCTTTTTGTTCTTCATGGCGTGGTTCCTTGGCGGGTATCTCCACGCGAAGGCACGGCTAAGGAAGGGAAAGCCGCTGCTCGCGTATCATCGTGTACGATCCCCCTTTCCTCTTGCGGTTCCCATTTTAGAGCAGTGCTAATGGAGAGGTGGATAGTGGCTAGTATCCTACCAAGAACGCAAACGCTACGGCCAAACGATGCAGAACCAGTACTCGTACTACGAACGACCCAACCAGGCCTACGGTCAGCAACAACAAGCGTATGGCCCCCGCCCAGACGGCACATGGCCTGAGCCACCGCCAATGTATAACAACGATGCGCCGCCGGGATACGTGCCGCCGCCGGGGGCGACGAAGATGGACCCGAATCAGGCGCCGGGAAATGTTGAGATGGGACAGTATCCGCCGCCACCGCCGATGGGCGCACAGCAGACGGGTGTGACGGGTGAGAGTGGGTTCCAGCAGGAGATGCCGCCACGACCGCCGCAGGCGAAGTTGGCGAAATTGATGGGGAGATTTAGGAAGTAAGGGTGTGGGAGATTGGAAAAGAGACGGTAATGTACAGTAAGAGAGATGAGTTGTAGAGTGGTTGCGTGACTGGATCACTGCATTATGCGAAACGTTTATTACTAGATATCAATACCCAATTCAACCGTTTGAAGCCAACGTTTTCTCAGCTTGCCACATTCACGTATTAGATTGTATTTTCGAATTTTCCAAGATCGATCAACAGAGGTCTTGGATGAGAAAGAAAGATAATGTTACACTATGGGCCCATGGCATCACTAGTCGATGTCCATGGCATCCGAATCATAAGACGGTGGGGGTATCTCTGTCGCGAATGCTGTCCCTGGGGCTGATGTTGGTGGTACGACGTGCTCAGGCTCCACTATACCATACGCCTGCCTCTCTCTTATCCTACCTCGTGCCTCCAGAATGGCCTTACGCACGCTATCGTTTGCCTCGGGCACGGTTAAACTGCTGGGCACATTATACAAGACCAACTGGTTATCCTTGGTCGGCTTTGGCTCTGGTCCTATCAACACATGCTTGGGTATCTTGGCAAGATGCTTCTCGATATCCTGCAGGAACACGGGGTTGTCCTCGTCCGATTCGATGTCGGACAGCTCGGCATCCAAATCAGCAATATAGACCCGATGCGGTGTGTCTTCGACCTGCATGCAATCATCTGGCGAAGGAGGCCGCCGCGGCCTTTCTTTTCGTTTCCTCACTGTTTCGGGCGCGGCCGGTATTGGGATTGTTTTTGCGGACTGTTTCGTGTAGTGGTCTGGGGTCAGGGCGGAATCAGACGATCCGGCCACGGGGCGGTACAGGCGCGTGCCATTCTCTGGGCTGCGGTCAGCGAAGGGAGCGGGAGATGGGTGGATGGCATGTAGCATACCGAGATTGAGCAGGTCGAAGCGCTTGCTCAGACGCTGCTCCGACTCGAGTTGGTTGTCGGCGGCGCGCTTCTTGCCGTGGGCGCGACGCGGTCGGGGAGTGTCGTGGTCTTGGCCGGGAGCTACCACCTCCGCCATGCGTCCAACACCCACCGTGCACGAATGATTCTTTCTCTGCGGTGTAGATTGTCTGCCCGATGCTAAGCGCGCCAGCGGGAGAGCGACTGTGATTCCGAGATAGCGGCAGTCGTTGGGCGCAACATCGATGATATAGGGCGGGCCAATCGACGAAGTTTCTGGAAGCTTGGGGAGGCACCGCGTGTTTGGCACCCAAGAGGTGCGGTTTGGCGGGGCACACCCGCTGCTGCAACTAGGTGAATGCAGCGCCTGCACAATGCCCCTCTGAGTCACGGGCACAGACAGATAGCGACCTCTGTTTCAACTCACACCCCGCGAACCGCCACGACGCGACCTTTTTTCCGTACACCCTCATCGCTTGCAGCAGCTCAGACTCTGCCTGCGCGGTCTCGCCCAGCAGTTCTGCCCCTCCTTCACACTCGCTGGTTGCACACCACACACACGGCCATGGCGCAGACCGACTCGACGCCCGAGTGGGGAGCTGCCCGTGTGCGGAGCACCTTCCTCGATTACTTCAAGGAGCGAGGGCATACCTTTGGTGAGTTCCTCACGTCCATTCACTCTTCGATTCGCCCCACCACGGGTTTCCATAAAACAGCAATTGACAGCAGAAGTGCCTTCCTCCTCCGTCGTTCCCCTCTCCGATCCGACCCTTCTCTTCGCCAATGCTGGCATGAACCAGTACAAGGCCATTTTCCAAGGCACCGTCGACCCCGCCTCCGACTTCGCCCAGCTCAAGCGCGCCACGAACTCGCAAAAGTGCATCCGCGCAGGCGGCAAGCACAATGACCTCGACGATGTGGGCAAGGACAGCTATCACCATACGTTCTTTGAGATGTTGGGCAACTGGAGCTTCGGCGACTACTTCAAGAAGGAGGCCATTGGCTACAGCTGGGAGCTGCTCACAAAGGTCTATGGCATCGACCCAAAGAGGCTGTACGTGACATATTTTGAGGGAACCGACGAATTGGAGCCGGATCTGGAAGCTAAGGAGCTGTGGAAGAGTGTCGGTGTGCCTGATGACCACATCTTGCCTGGAAACATGAAGGATAACTTCTGGGAGATGGGTGACCAGGGTCCTTGTGGGCCTTGCTCAGAACTGCACTATGACTTGAGAGAGCCCGAGAACGGTGTCTACAGGAATGCTGCGTCGCTGGTCAACGCGGACGATCCCGAAGTCATTGAGATCTGGAACAACGTCTTCATGCAATATAACCGCGAGCCAGACCGGTCATTGCGGCCTCTGCCGCACAAGCACATCGATACGGGCTTGGGTTACGAGCGGTTGGTGTCAGTCCTGCAGAAGACCAAGTCAAATTACGACACGGATGTTTTCAGTCCGTTGTTCAAGAAAATCCAGGAGATTACAGGCGCGCGGGAATACAGGGGCAAATTTGGAAAGGACGATTCAGACGGACTCGATACCGCATACCGTGTCGTTGCTGACCACGTCCGTATGATGTCCTTCTCTATCGCTGATGGCGGTGTACCAAATAACGTTGGACGTGGCTACGTTGTACGCCGCGTTTTGCGACGAGGAGCGCGTTTCGCTCGTAAATACTTCGAGACTGAGATCGGCAACTTCTTCTCGAAGATTGTACCAACGCTCGTCGAGCAGATGGGTGACATGTTCCCTGAGCTGAGAAAGAAGGAGGCGGATATCAAGGAGATCTTGGACGAAGAGGAGAAGAGCTTTGCCAAGTCTCTGGACCGAGGCGAGATCATGTTCGAGAAATATGCACAGAAAGCTAAGGTCAAGGGCTCGAATGATCTTCCGGGTGATGATGTCTGGAGATTATACGACACGTACGGTTTCCCTGTCGATCTGACGAAAATTATGGCCGAGGAGCGAGGCCTCAACATCAACGATAAGGAGGTTGAAGAGGCGCAAGAGAAGGCTCGCGAGGCCAGCAAGGGCGATAAGAAAGCAACCGCTGCGCTGGTAAAGTTCGATGTTCACGACCTGAGTGCTCTCGATAACATGAGCGATGTGCCCAAGACGGACGACTCCCCCAAGTTCGGTCGCGAAAACATTACATCCGTCATCAAGGCTATATACCACAATAAGCAGTTCCTAAAGAGCACAAAGGAGGTTCCCGAAGGTGAACAATTTGGTGTCTTGCTCGATCGGACAAACTTCTACGCCGAGCAGGGAGGTCAGGAGTACGATACCGGTCGATTGCTTGTCGACGGTGAAGCTGAGATCAGCATTGAGAACGTACAAGTGTATGCCGGCTACGTGTTACATACTGGATTCCTCAAGTACGGCGAGCTGAACGTGGGAAGCGAGGTCATTGCAGAGTACGATGAGCTCCGCCGCCACCCAATTCGCAACAACCACACCGGAACGCACGTCCTCAACTATGGTCTTAAGGAGGTGCTCGGTGACGAGGTCGACCAGAAGGGCTCGCTTGTCTCCCCTGAAAAGCTGCGTTTCGACTTCTCACATAAGGCCGGTGTTTCTGACGCTGAGCTCGCCAAGATCGAGAAGATATGTACTGAGTACATTCGCCAGAATTCGGAGGTCTACGCCAAAGATGTGCCTCTGGCTACTGCGCGTCAGATCCGGGGCGTGCGTGCTGTCTTCGGGGAGACATACCCCGACCCCGTCCGCGTTGTCTCGGTTGGCGTCCCCGTAGAAGATCTCATCGCCGATGTCAAGAACGAGCAGTGGGAGAAGGTGTCCGTTGAGTTTTGCGGCGGCACGCACGTCAAGCAGACGGGCGAGATCAAGGAACTCGTTATCCTCGAGGAGTCCGGTATTGCCAAGGGCATCCGCCGCATCGTCGCCGTGACAGGTCAAGAAGCCTACGACGTCCAGCGCCAAGCCTCCGACTTTGAGGCCCAGCTCGGGCGTCTGGAGAAGCTTGGTTTCAGCCCCGAGAAGGAAGCAGAAGCAAAGAAGATGCAGACGGAGCTCAACCAGCTCGTCATCTCTGCGCTTTCAAAGAGCCAGTTCCGCGAGCGGTTTGCCAAGATCCAGAAGAGTATCTTAGACGAGCAGAAGGCGTTTGCAAAGCAGGACAACAAGCGTGTACTGGATGTTGTGACGAACTACTTCAAAGACAACAAGGATGCGAAATTTTTGGTGAAGAAGGTGGACTGGTCGAGTAATGTTGCTAAGGCGATCAGCGAGACGATCAAGAATGTATCAGGGCCGAAGAGCGCGATCAAAGACAAGAGTGTGTATCTCTTCAGTGCGGGTGATGGGAAGGTGGCGCATGGATGCTACGTTTCCGAGGTACGTATTTGTCATTGTGAGGTGAAGATGGGTTGCTAACATCAACGCAGTATTTCAAGGAACAGGGCGCCGACGGACCTAAGTGGGCTAGCTCAGTCACACCTGTCATTGGCGGCAAGACAGGTGGAAAGCCTGGTGCACCGACGGCGATCGGTAACGGCACGAATGCGGAGAAGATTGACGATGGTGTCGAGGAGGCGAGAAAGTTCATCGAGGGGTTCAAGTTGTAGAGAGAGTAGTAAGAGCCATGTGGAAAAGCTAGGATCATGGTGAACATAAACCCTGAAAGGTAAGGGTATGTATAAATAGATCAAGACTTCCAACCACCATAGTTCATCAACCAGTTTATCAACCAGTTCATCAACTGCTTCCGCACGACCATTGCATCCATTGCGAGCTCGATCGTCTCCCACCCAAACGTTTTCGCCGCCCTATCTGTTCCAAATCCGGAGATCAAGGCCTGAAAGATAGGGGACAACCCATGACACCTGAGGTCTAACACCCCATTTACCAGTTCGACAGCCTGATCCAACCCCGCACCATGCACCTCAACCAATATGCGCGTTTTCTGATTTCTAATTGCACGGCGCTCCAAATGAGCACTGAGGTCTTTTAGCACCGCAAGCCAGGGGTCCTCAGGCGATCGATCCTTGGAAAGCTTGAAAAGCTTGAAAATCTTGTCTAACGACGCCTCCAGCTCCTTATCGTAATCCTCCTTATCATGGTTTTTCTTGAGCAGTGCGACACCGAGCTGGAAAGTAAATAAATACACGGGCTGCATAATCTTGTGCGACAAGTGTTAATATCCGCAATTGGGTAAATTACTTGAACAGTGAAATCTGGCTCGATGCACTCCCTATAAAGCAGCAGCTTGCCGAAGTGATCGTGGTTGATGTGCGATCGGGTCTCGCCGTCAGCGTACTCTTTCAGCATCAGGAAGGTTGTAGACTTGCACTGCAACCAGCGCTTGTGAGTCTTATGTATGTCGTTGATGATGGTGTCGGCGTTGTCGAAACGCGCTCCGTATTCGGGTAGAATCCCTTCGTCGGAGTAGATGTGGCGGAAGGCGAGGTCTTTGATTTGAATTTCGTCGATACGTGCTTGGAGCTGTTCCATATCCACACAGAGAAGGTCGTGGAGGTGCCTTTTCATGGACTTTAACTTGGCTTCGCGGACGATTTCTTCATGTGGGACAATTTTACAGTTTTCCTTCCACTGTGGTTTCCAACATAGCTTCGACTCTGTTGGCCCTAGTTGAGGGGTCGTCATGTTGGGGTTAAAGTGGTAATGAAGAGCAAGTTACTTATGTGGGAATCTCAAAATTGCTATATCTGCAGGGGCGATGCTTTCTATAAAGGGCGATGGTCGATGAGTTGCCAAAGTCCCAAAAATAGACAAGAATTGTGATTCACAGACGACGCGAAAGTGGAGTCAAAGAGGCTATCTTCAAGAGCATCAGTCGTCCCTTCCCCCAAAATTTTGCAAATATCCAGCAATAAGAACAAGAAGTAGACGGTATTCTATGCGGTAGTTTGCCGCGCTAACAACAGGCAATGAGTCTGCGTTAGACTCGTCAACGTCAGGTAGATAGATGTAGCGTCCATAGTATACTTTCTGATCGCAGATGGGCTGGACTGGTCGACAGCGGCCTCGATGGTTTCATTCGCAACATGTTGCTTGCTCTTAACAGCTCGTCAGGAAACGTCAATCGAGAATACAATATTGTCAACCGAATGCTGGATTTCAGTCTCGCTCAGGTAATCAGTCATATGCAATGTCCTGGTAAATGTATCGACCGTCTGTCGCTCCTTCTCTTCCTCTTCTAAGCCCGAGCCTTCTCTTCGTAAATGAGCCCAGCACTAATAAGAAGACTGAACGAGCTGTCCGCTCAGGATTTACAAAGCTCTAAGGATGAGGACATCGGTCGTGAGGCTCGGTGCAGGCTCACCGAAAATTAGACGGCGTATAACATATACAAATAAATCAGGACCGTCTCTTCCAGTCGCTCTTTCCTTTGGTGGCCAGATATCGCTCCTTCCTGCTTGGACTCGCCTGATGTTGTATACGCTGGTAGGAAGGCGACTGATGACATATTGGCGCAGGCTGCTGAGTGATGCGTCAGTCGACGAAAACAGCCTCTGCATTCGTAGCCTAATCAAGGCGTTTTCGCATCCGCATTTCTCGGTGCGCGAGGCTGCGGGCCCACTGGATTTAGGACTTAACAAGCGCCCGCCCTAATTGTCGTCTCCGCGCCGTTGATTGGACACAACGACAAAGTTCCCCCGACTCCCAGTTCTGCGAATATCTGATTTTCTGATCGAGAACCTCAAAGCAGTTTAGTGCGACGGTAACCGCTCTCTGAACAACCGATGTTCACAGTGTTTTCTATGATGGCACTCCGAGGGCTTGGCTCTTTTCCCGCACGAATTGCGACAGCTAGAAGATGGCCCAATGATCCCTTAACGCCGTGGGACAGAGGGTTCGATGGCGGAGCCCGGAGCGAAAATACAGGGTCTAAGACCGACGAGGTGGTGACAAGCGCATCATGGCTACCGTATATAAAGAGCCACAGGTGACGCGAGGGATACAATCACACACCAAGCTTCCCAACGCCCTTAATAGAAGCGAACACTTTTGCACTAAATCAACGACCCAAGTTTCAATCTTAACTATACCCGCCCACGACCAAACATGACAGGTTTCCTCAGTTTCGTTTGGGGACAGTGGACTACCCAGCTTCCCAAGCCCACTACTTCCTTCGCAAATAGGACAGTCATAGTCACAGGCAGCAACGTCGGTCTCGGCAAAGAAGCTGCACGCCATATCACGCGCAACAATGCCTCAACAGTCATCCTCGCCGTACGTTCACTCGAAAAGGGCGAAGCAGCCAAGAAGGACATCGAGGCGAGCACCGGAAAGAAAGACGTCGTCAAAGTATGGCAACTCGATATGTCAAGCTACCAATCCGTTCTCGACTTCGCTGCTCGGGCCGAAAAAGAGCTACAACGGCTTGACGTTGCAGTACTAAACGCCGGTGTCGCGAAGGGAGAGTGGGAAGTCTTCGAAAAGGATGAAAGCACAATCACCGTAAATGTCGTATCGACCTTCTTACTGGCACTTGCACTACTTCCCAAGATGAAGCAAACGGCGAACCAATTCAACACTCGGCCCACCCTTACCATCGTCGCCTCCGAGGTCCACGCCTGGGCCAAATTCCCCGAAGCAAACGCTCCAAATGGCCAGATCTTCCCTAAACTTAGCGAGAAGTTTGCAACGCTGAATGCTGAGAACATGGGCAACCGATACCAAGTATCGAAGCTGCTTGACGTGTTCGGCACGCGCGCAATGGCTGACCGCAAGGGTGCGCAAGCTATTCCCGTCACGATCAACTGCGTCAACCCTGGCCTTTGCGAGAGTGAGCTTGCTCGTGATGCGGGCTTCGGATTGAAGGTCCTGAAGTTCTTCCTCGCACGCACTACCGAGTATGGAAGCAGGACATTGGTGCACGCTGCGGCTTCAGGTGCTGAGACCCATGGCCATTATATGAGCGATTGCCATATCCAACTACCTAGTGAATACGTGCGGAGTCCGGAAGGATATGAGGCACAGAATAGGGTGTGGGACGAGCTGTGCGCGAAGTTGGAGGCTATTAAGCCTGGTGTGACGGCTAATCTGTAGTTTGCGGAGCAGAGACGAGACTGTACAATAGCACGTGGGGATGAGGGCATTAGGTGGTGGCGTAAATTCTTAATGTTATGTTGCGGAAGCGTTGCTTTTTTTGTTCACCAATAGCGTTTGATAGGATATCGATATATCTATATTTCGCTTGCTAATGTTGTACATGTATGTGCACTTGTGTCATTTCATAGATAGGCTTGCCCGATGCGGTAATCGGTATGTTGGTGCAGCCTGCATTGCACTGCTGATAAATACCCGCTGACAAGCTCTAAGGGTAACCTGGAAGGAGGCTATCAACTACGCAAGGTAACAGTGTAAAGAGAAGTGGTGAAACATACAATGTCTGCATCGTTTCACATCTATCCATTCATTCAATCAGCATCGCTGCACACTGTGGATGGGATCACACTGCGAACTGGTGACTATAGGCTAGCTTGTCAATCCAAATCTTCGAGTTTTCATGGTGAGTTCCACAGCGACACTGTCATGCAATCGAGCACCTTTCACAATGAGCGCCTCACTAGGCCTAGTGAAATTAGGTCGACGTGCGTGGACAGTGTATACAGCTTTCAATTTTTGCTGAGAACGAATCGCAGGAATTGGTCATCTCTTACCCGCATGCCACAGTCCATGGTTGTCCAATAAGTAGAGTAAAAGTGCAAACGGAAGATACCACAGTACCATATCGCCTAGCCGCTTTGCACCTGCCCGTTTGCTGTGCGAACCAAGCTGCTACCGGAACTGCCATCGAGTACACTCAACCTACATACAGTTCATCGAGCCTCAACTTCTGGGACTGAAAACTTCTTGTTTCTCTACAACTGCCTTCCTATTGCCACCTTCTTCTCTTCTCGACGAGATCACGAGGGAAGATGCGTTCCTCATGCATTCTCTTCACCGTACTGCTGAGCAGTGGCGTCATCGGTGCCTACCTACCAGGACGCAATGATGGGGATGTCGGCAAGGCATCATTTCCCAGATAGCTTCGAGACAATACAAGCGACTAACCTTAGACACAGCGCAAAGAAGACTGCACAACTTCCTCCAGCCTGAGCATCACCCTCGAGCCGATTATCACTCCTCCAGCCACGACGTCCAACTCCTCCACCTCGATCTGGGGAACTGGAACTAATTGCATCTCGAGCGCTGGCCAGAGATGGTGCAAAACATCATTGACCACCGAGTGTTTCACGAACATAGACACTACTTGGTGCTTTCCGCCTGGCCCTGGTCCACCACTTGAAACCTCGTCCTCTGAGCTAACCACGGACTCTGCAAAGCCAACCCTCACAGACTCTACAAAGTCATCCACCACAGACTCTGCAAAGCCATCCACCACAGACTCTGCAAAGCCATCCATCACAGACTCTGCAAAGCCATCCATCACAGACTCTGCAAAGCCATCCATCACAGACTCTGCAAAGCCAACTACCACAGACTCTGCAAAGCCAACTACCACAGACTCTGCAAAGCCAACTACCACAGACTCTGCAAAGCCAACTACCACAGACTCGGAGTGGTGGACCACCCTCACCAAGATCTCGCTCGTCACTGTCTCACCAATTCACACCACGATCGCGTCTGACGATAGCGTGTTCCCCAAGGACAAGCGTCAGCACATCGAGATAAGTGCTACGGGGTGGAGGAAGCGTCAATACCTTGAGATAAGCGAGACGGGGTGGAAGCGTGCTGAGCCTTCCGGAACCGTGGACACAAAATGATGACGAACAGTCAATCGAGAGGTACGAAGCGGCGGTGTAGGTCTAACTGTTGCTGAATGGGATCGACAAGGGGAAGGGTCGGTTTGACTAACAGAGTTAGGGACGTGCTGATAGGGCTTCAGCATGTATCAACTGTGAAATGGGTTCAAAGTAGCAGTGCCAACTGTGGGACATGCTCCTGCAGGAGGGTTTCCCAAATTTAGGATAGTCATGATCATTCGAGGTTCCAAACTCAAAGTTTGCTACCTGGCCCTGCGCCTCTTGCTGCGGGTCAAAACCTCTTCTTTGACCTCAATAACTTGTTGTTCTGGTTCGTTGATTTCCTTCTTCACTCTCTTCCTCTTGGTTGTTTCAATTTTCTTCATATGTTCGATTTTCTCCATGCCGTCTGCTTCTTGTTTTACAGTAACCTCCTCCTTGACCTCGGTCTTCGCGACAACCCGCCCAGAGAAAGCCTTCAGATCTGCGGTGAACAAAACGGAATGCGCCCATCCCGCTTCTTTCCCCCAAAGCTCGCGGAACCGGTTCGCAACCGCGATATACGTAGCTGCAGTCAAGCTACTGTGCTTGCCTTTTCCGAACCTGTAATCGCGTTGCGCAATTTGCCAGACGTGCGTATCGACAGGCACCGATTCAGACCACCCAAGCCCCATCAAGCAGACGCAATCTGCGACCTTTGGACCCACGCCGTGGAGAGCAAGAAGCTCCTCGTGTGCTTTCCGATACCCCTCGCGACCACCAACTTGCAACTCGCCGGCAGGCTTTGGCTCCTTGCCAAATACCGGACTCTCGGGATTGCACAGCTCTTCTAACCAAGCTAGACCTTTCTCCGCTGCCACTATCTGCGCTGTCTTCGCAATATACTTCGCCCTGTATCCAAATCCTAGCTCCTTCAAATGCGCCTCTACTTTCGGATCTGCAAGCGCTTCTGGCGTGGGAAAGTCATGATACGGCTCGCCACCGACGACTCCAATGAGCGGGCCATAATGTTTGCAGAGATTGTGGACCATGCCTGATATCCGACTTATGTTGTTGTTCGAGCTGCATATGAAACCTATGAGTGCCTCCCAAGGATCTTGTCGCAAGATGCGTATGCCTGTGAACTTTGGCGCCCGCTTCTTGAAATTGGGATCTGCGGAAGCCCACTGTTCGTATAGTTGCGCGAGGTTCGGTTCTAAATTGAGGTAATGTCGAACGAGTGCGAGAGTGTCGTCCTCATCCGAGGCGACTGAAGGCGCGATAGAGGGCGTATGCGAAGGAGGCGGGGACGGCAGGGAGGAAGGGAAGATGGCCCGGTAGTGGAGGTGGGTCGCGTCTTGACGAAAGGAGAGTATGCGATCGTGCAGAGCCATGGAATATTCATCTTCTGCGGATTTTCGCCATCTATACGCATCTTGTTAACCAACGATGCGGTGCTTGGGTGTGGCGGCGGTACCTGAACGACTGTCCGCAGCGCAGTGTCGTATTTATGCATAGCTCAGTGAGGGCTATCGGCAACTTGTGCCAGTCTGCAGCTCTGACAGACATGCTGACCGTATGTATTAGTGTTGTAGTATTGAATTGGCGGTTCTACGAGACCATCTGAACTTCTAGACTTGAAGCGACAGGGGTGCACTACGCGCCAAGGCCCTAACTTCTTCTCCATCGTACTTTCTTCACGACCCAGCCGCAACGCCCATACATAACGGCACCGTCTCCACCTATTACCATCACTCTTTTGAGACGCGCGCACAACAGCCCACCCATTCTTTCTTTTGGCTTATACAGGCTGTACGTGCTAAGCCCAAACCCACCAGCAAACGCTGCACGAGCCGCGACTGCACCTACGCGCGCAAGAGCTCGACAGCATGAACGGTGACGGCTATTCTCGAGGTAAGCCGGTCTAACCAGTACACAGACTGACTGGTGTACAGTAACAAACATTATTTACTAACTACAGCAGACGGTGGACGCTCAGGTGGAGGCCGCGATTATGTGAGTGAAGGCACCCCCCGACCAAGACGCCAGCAGCTGACGGGACAGTCCTCGAGGGATGACCATCGCGACCGCCGGGGCGATAGAGGCGATCGAGATGACAGGCGTCGCCGCCGATCGCGCTCTCCCCGCCATGGCTCCCGCCGCGACTATGAGGTAGATACCTACTCCTCCAGCCGCGACTATCGCGAGCGCGAGCGCGAGAACACATACGCCCGCCGAGAGCGACGTGACGACCGCAACTGGGGCGACTCGTATTCTAGGCGCGACCGACCGCGACATGACCGCGACGATGATCGTGGACACGGTCGCCGGGAGAGGAACGATCGGGACTTCGAAGATCGTGGACGCGGAGGAGGAGGTGGAGGCGGCGGAGGCGGGCGTCGTGATGGAGGCTTCGGTGGTGGTGGTGGCGGCGGCGGCGGCGGCCGTGACAGGAGGCAGAAGTCGGCATCCCCTCCATACAAGAAGCGCGAACCGACACCCGATCTGACCAGCTTCGTGTCCATTCTGAATCACCCGCGTCGTATGACCCAGTGGGACATCAAGCCGGCAGGCTACGACAACATCACTGCCGAGCAAGCCAAGCTCTCAGGCCAATTCCCGCTGCCCGGCGCTCCCCGTGCTGCTCCCATGGATCCATCCAAACTTGCTGCTTTCGCGAACCCTGAAACTGGCACAGCTTCCACCTCAGGCTTGCTTCCGTCGAACGCCCTGCAAGCCAGGCGTCTGTTCATTTATAACATCCCACAAGACGCCACAAACGACGACATTGTCGAATTCTGGAATCTGCAGTTGAACGGTCTCAATGTCGTGTCAGGTCGCGATCCGTGTGTCAGTGCACAGATTGCCTCTAATCGCGCCTACGCCGCTGTTACCTTCAAGACCGCTGAAGATGCGACTGTGGCTCTGGCTATGGATAACATTGCTATGCGTGATGGTGACCAAGTTGGTCTTTCCATCCGGCGGCCCAAGGACTACATCACCCCTATCGCGGACGCCACAGCTACGGCTGGCGACACTGTGTCCTCGCATGTCGCAGACAGCCCAAACAAGCTCAGCATTACCAATATCCCTACCTATGTTGAGGAGGAGCAGGTCCGTGAGCTTGTCGAGACCTTTGGCGCGCTCAAGGCATTCGTGCTGGTCAAGGATACTAGCACTGAACAGCATCGCGTAAGCAACTTCATTTCTTCTCTAAGAAAGATATGCTAACCATAGAACAGGGCATTGCTTTCTGCGAGTATGTTGACCCTGAAATCGTCGAGCACGTTATTGAGGGTTTGAATTCCATCCCGCTCGGCGAAGGCACCCTCAAGGTCACTCGTGCCACCATCGGTCTGCAGCAGCAGATTGCCATCGATGGCGGCGTGGGTGCTATCTCCATGCTCGCTGGCGCTACTGCTGCCGACGATCACGAGAAGAGCCGTGTCGTTTGCTTGATGAACATGGTTACCCCTGACGAGCTCCTCAACGATGAGGACTACGACGGTGAGTTGACAACCGGCATCCATTCTATCACCCACTAACATTGTGTCTAGAAATCAAAGAGGATATCGAAGAAGAGTGCTCCAAGTATGGCACGATTCTTGAGGTCAAGATTCCCCGTCCTGCAGGTGTGCGGTCAAGCGCCGGCGTCGGCAAAATTTACATCAAGTATGAAGATGCCGAAAAGGCACAGACGGCTATCAAGAGTCTTGCCGGAAGACAGTTTTCGAGGAGAACAGTTTTGGCGACGGAGTTCTCAGAAGAGGGCTTCGACGTAGAGGCTTGGTAGAAGGCCAACACTGTACTCTCCGATTTGCCCCTTTCCGCTTTTGTCTTTGCATTTCATTGGATCGGGCGGTGCTTGCGAGCAGCGCACGAGTGGCCGTCAAGCGGCAGCGCCGGATGTGGTGGGAGTTGGTTTGAGAAAAGAGCCGCAGCGACGCGCGATACGTTGAGCGCGGCTCCTGTACACTAATTTGACATGAATATCTGGGTTTGCAAAACTGCACTGGACGGAACTCTGTTTAGGGGCCTTATACCGAATTTTGAAAAGATGCGCGGATGCGGTGGTTTGCGGTCATTGTCGGCGTGCTTGTGAGTGATCTTCATCTGCTCTTTCTAGCCGATGGTCTGCAACCGTGGTACACTACGGATACCTGCTCACCGATGATCAACATCAACATTACCTTTAGGTATTACAGGTAGATCATCATGAGAACAATTCCAAAAACAAAGCTCCGGTGATGATACCTGAGTGAATCTAGGAGAACAAAAGATCGTCGTTCCTGCTTCCCCGAGGTGAGCAGCAAGTGCTACTAACAGCAGTATTCAACAAACGTTGGATACATACCGATAACAGGGAGCAACCATCATAAAGCTCTGGCATGTTACGGACGGTGTGTCTTCCAGCGAGATCCGTGTGCAAAATCATACCTTGTATGACTATGTGAGTGATGTTCTACTACGTTCGCGGTGTAAGCTATCTCTTCACCGTTGCATGTCGATCGCTACGATGAAGCTTGATCGTTCGGTAGACCGTTTTCACAACATACCGACAGATCTGCATCCGCATGATAGAGCCACGTGGGAAGAAACCCTTGTAAAAGCTTCAATTAGTGGAGTACCTGGTACATTGAAAACGGTCCGATGATGAACAGAAGAGATCAACATTCGAGATTCCCTAAAGCTGCTGGTGGGCGAGAATGTATGTGACGCGAAAAGAAGGGATCGGCCCTCGATTTTCCTAAATCTGCTAGCAAAGGATAAAGTCTACGCGAAAAGGGGAGATCGTCGCTCTTCTCCCCCATCTGCTCTGCTAGGAACGATTTCACTCGCGTCGATCGCATCAGATAATTCTCTGCGTTGAGTCAGTGAGATGGACAGCTGCAGAGTAGCCCCTGCACATGTAAGTGCCCGAGTCGATCACGGTGCACAGGCTCGAGCGTGGAGCTGTGACAAATGAAAGATCCGATACCTTCCGCTATACGGGGATATCCAAAGTAATGCAAAATATGCAGAAGTAGCGCATGATGTCTCCAGTGAAGGAGTCACACTCTATCGAGGCACAAATACGTCGTAACCGAGTGGCCGATGAAGCGACGCGTGTGGTGAGTAGTAGTCTTGCCATTGTGGTAAGATGTACGCACCCATTATGTTAGTCGAGTGTAGTGCATGAGTCATTCATTCCACACTGCCTAGAAGGGTATTACTGTCAAGTAGTCATGTCTGACGAGTCACTGGTGTGGACAACATGGAGTGACATTGAGGCCTCGCTCGGGTCGATGATGGAGAGCCTCATGAGCTTCATTTAAGGGGCGCATTGTCGACGGTGCCTCAGGCCTGAAACAACGATAAAGGAGGACTTGAGATATCAACCAGGCATGGCACTTGCATGAAAGAGCTCGACGCGACATCGGCAGACGTTCCAGTGGGGTCACTGCGCAGGAGGTCACGCCACAGTTGGCGCGTCTGGTGGGTATTGTGCCGAGTATCCATATCGGCTGCAGTGGCCGTCGGGTCCATATACGCGAGGTCTGGGGTAGTCGGTGTCAACAGCGCCACAATATTGAAGACTTATCATAAAGTTGCTTCTAAGAATTGCTGCTCCGCGGGCAGTTCTAAAGCGAGCATGTTGGGACTGCACATGCTTGTGCTGGAGTAATACAGGGTCCTCAGGCATCGAGCCGACAACCAGGGTCGCGGGATCGCGGCTCTGCCTCAGGCCTCCCATCAAACCCTCAAGACCTATGGTGGGAGCCGAGAGCAACTTCCACCTCATGTCAAACATTAGTATTGAACCTGCAATATATCATCTTCAAGGTTATTCCGTCTGTGTCCCCGGTCGAGACTTCACTTCAGCATCGCTAAGTCGGGGGATCTCCCGGGAGTGTCGATAGGGCTGGCCCATTTACAAAGCCAGACACTCCTCGTTCGCAACAGGTGTCAAATTCTGTTCCAGGTTGACGTCGGGTGTGCTCGAGCGCCAAATTTTTAGGACTAGGGAACCCGGACTGGGACGGGAATACGTCCGAGACTAAGGTCTGGGATCCCACACTACTGCATCGAGTCCCGTACGAAACCTTAAAAAGAGGACGATATGGTGGTTTCCGCACGTGGCGTGCATGCGAATGTCTTTAACGGGAGTTGTGTCCGCTAGAGGATGAGTGGGCTGTTGATGTTAAGAGACATCGAAGCGAGCTCGTGAAACGAAACACGAGGAGACCTGCGATGTGTCAACAAAGTCAAATCGACTGTGGTTCAAGATTTGGAAAAGTCGGTCGATCCCTGGAGAAATGTGTTGAACTGCAGTTCGTCGAACTTCAAAATGAGTGATGTATTAGGTGCCAGTTCGCGATCGCATCTGAACAACGGAAGACTCGCTGCCGAGTAATTTTGAAGCTCACGTCGTGTTGGCGTGTGGTCGCTGTGACATCTGAGGACACTGGGTCGCCAATTGCATGCGGGATCTGTATGCGTAACGGGTAATTACCGTCTGAATGGTGTGCTGCCACAAACGTGCGATGTACAGACGGAGACTATGGTTAGTGGGAAGTTTGTATTGCGCCTAGGAGGAAGTCTGTCGGGATAACTAACCTCGGAAGTTCGTTTGACCGTACTCGGTCACTCCGCCGGTTGTAGCAAAGCTGGAGGCGATGACACACCTACGTTACTGCGGACACAGTACAACGACATAGAGGCTCCGGCAACGAGCCGTTCAGGCAGGTCTGTGTGCAAGGCATGTGTAGCGAAGGGGGGATCTGCGTGGACTGTGGGAGAGCGCAGTGCCAAGCGATCGTGCCTGCGTTCTGGAAGATCCACAGCCGATGTTGAGCTAGCTAAGCGGGGGCCCGTGCACAGCCCCTGCTTTCACAGGGCTTCCGCCTCTGCAAACTCTAACTGAACACCCGCGGTGGGGGTTCAATGCCTTTCGTGATGGCTCGCGCAAATAGCCGGTGTGCAACTTCTGCAGCACACGCAGAAAGCTTATGTGTGCCGGTGGGGAATGGAAAAATTCTGCTCTCCCTGTGGCACAGTTGGATGCTACGGGTACCTGACGACATTACGTTCCATCGGCGAACTCCTAAGTAAGCCCACGCGACACTCTACCGCGGCTGGTCTACCTGGTGCATGTGCGAACGGAGCAGCATTCCCGTCGTAGAAGGCACTTTCTCAAGAGGCGCGCGCCATTTGCGGCCCCACTAACTGAAACGACCAAGCGATATTGACTGGCGCGTTCACTCACCCGCAAACCTTCGGTTCGCCTATCCTCTGATGAGGATAATCTCAACACTGGAACGCTGTTCTCCCACCATCAAGCATACCCATGCCGTAATCGATCAGCCCGGAAGACGGAAACACGCTCGCTCGAATGGAAGCGCACCGTCCATCGTCGACCCACTTGCTAGACTCGCCTTGTGTGGAGTCGAACGCGTTCGAGCATCGTCTGTCCCAGGCCCTTGCCGTCCCTGGCAGTCAATCAGCACTAAGTTTCACGTGAAGGCAGCATGTAGCGAATCGTCCAGGCTGGTGTGGTGGCGGTTGACGACTCGTATTAATCTCATGCATTGCGACGGGTCACTAGTATGTACCAGAGGAATGGCCTGCTGCCATTTCAGCCTGTGATGTCCTACCATCTCCCAGATTCGTGAGTTTTACACATCCCGTCTTTCGCTGTCTCTTTGAGACATTCGCTCCGCAGTGCGGTAGCTCAATGATACAATGAGGTTCGCAGCCTGCATATCGTTCCTGCTTCTAGCACTTGCTCCGCTAGGATTCGCACAGCAATCGCAGGAATCTGGCTTGACTGCTGTGATTACCCAGCTACCTTCTTGTGGGGTACGTCAATTGATTCACTGTGGCTCCTGAGATTCATACTGACTCTATCTTAGCTGTCATGTCTCACACAGGCTATCGCGGCATCTCCTTGCGAACTGACTGATACGAAATGTATATGTACGAACGCGGAGCTGAATGCTAAAGTGGAGGGATGTGTGCTCCAGTCATGCACACTGAAAGAGGCGCTCACAACCAAGAACATCACCTCGACAACATGCCACGCTCCTGTCCGCAGCAGAAATATGACGTTGAAGCTGACCAACATCATCCTGGGGACGATATCCGCAGCCTGTGTTCTCGCACGTATCCTTTTCAAAGCTACCTTTTCGGCGGGTGAACTGGGATGGGACGACTATATGATCCTCGCCACTCTCGTCTTCGGCGTCCCATCGACCATTGTGCAGGATATCGGAACCATCAAGCATGGACTCGGAAGAGATGTCTGGACCTTATCCTTTGGGACGATCACGGCCTTCGTCAAATGGTTTTACATCATCGAAGTGTTGTATTTCTTCAACGTGGCCATGCTGAAATTGTCACTGTTATTTTTCTTCCTGCGGATTTTCCCGGCGAAATCGATCCGGCGACTGCTCTGGGCAACAATTGCGTTCGACATATGCTTTGGAATTGCCTTCATACTGGCCGCCATCTTCCAATGTCAGCCGATCAGCCATTATTGGGACAAGTGGGACGGCGAACACCTAAATGGAAAGTGCGTCAACGTGAACGCTTTGGGTTGGGCGAACGCCGTCATCAGTATTGCTCTCGACATCTGGATGCTCGTCTTGCCGTTATGGCAAGTGTGGCAACTCAAGCTGGCATGGAAGAAGAAGGTCAGCGTGGCTATGATGTTCTTCGTCGGCACATTGTAAGTGGCTCGCATCTCGACATTCCGCCTCCACATTTCGCACATGGTCGTAGCAGATCAACATCCTCGCGTACCCCTCCGAACTCCGTCTCTCGCAATAAAAGTACTAACCTTCGTTCTCAGTGTCACCGTCATCTCCATAATCCGCCTCCAAACCCTCATCTCATTCGCCAACTCCACAAACCCCACCTGGGACCAAGCCGACGCCGCAAACTGGTCCACCATCGAAATCAACGTCGGCATAATATGTGCCTGCATGCCCGCCCTGCGTCTCATACTCGTGCGCATCTTCCCCCGCGCCCTCGGCTCCACGCAATACGCTTCGAACCAATACTACGCAAAGTACGGCACGAACCGCTCCGGGGTGCTCAAGAGCGGACACAACGCCAGTGCGAGCGGGACGCGCATGGGCCACGACGACGAATTCGCGGGGAAGAATGCCGCAAATGCCATCACGTATACAACGACATTCGAGGTCCGACATGGCGACGACGAGGAGCAGCTGGTTCCCATGGACGATCTTAGTCAGAAGGGACACAGAGTGCGGAGCAGCGGGTCGAGTCAGGCCAGTGTGAGCGCGGCTAGTACGCCCGTGCAAGCTAATATGCCGCCGAAAGGCTTTTCATGATATCCAAATAGAATTTATTTTCGTTGCTTATTTAGAGAAAGAAACATGTGAGATCCGAACTTGCTCGAAGTGAGAGCAGATGGGCATTGGATGGACGCTCTGCTTTCACGTACCTCTATCGCCTTTGCATCCGTGCAATGTTATTAGACACTTACGCAGACGTCCCTCATCACGCCTTATCCTAACGTCACAACTGACGCGTTAGCTCGCACGCTCAAGAAGTACACGCACAGTGATCAAATCTATATGATAATATGCTAATCCACCGCTAAATACAGTCCAAGTCCATTCCCAGTGTCAGCCTCAGGTACCCGCGAGGGTAATGCCGTCTTATGATATATCCCACCATTCGCAGCACATAACACCTCTAACTATACACATACCCAGCCCTCTGCTGCTCTTTCACTTCCGATGAATGCTAATGCTACTGCTGCACCCCGAAAAGAAAAAACGTCTATATCATTACAGTCGTAATCGCAAGAAATTAAGTCTCGAGAAGAGAGGAGAAAGGCAAGATACCAAATACATGCGAGTAGCCTTCATAACCTCACCTCATGTCGTTCGCATCTACAATCCACGTTCAAACATCTACACACCCGAGGTCGAGACCCCACCTGTTCCTTTCCTCAGCACCGCGGACGACGCGGTGGTGGCCATCGAGGTCGCTTTCGTATCCCCAATCTACCCGTGCGTCGTCCCGCCACGTACTTTCGACGCCTGTATTAATCCTCGTGGCATTCCACCCGCCCGCTCGTTCGAGCTCAATGATGCCGCCAAGTCCAAATTCGCTGTTCGCGACAAACAGACTTTGTCCATCTGGCGTGAAATCTACGCCGCCCGTAGGCCCGAAGAAGTCGAACACTTGTTTGCTCTCAAAGGTGGTAGCGTTGATAATGGATACATAATCGTCTGCTTCTGCAGAAACAAGAACGCGTGGCCCAGACCCGACGGGCGAGAATTTGAGGACGCGGGGAATGGAGAGTTCCGAGGATTGCACAGTGAGGGGCTTCCAGGAGCGTGCATCCCATACAGCAATGGTGCCATCTTGCGCGGCGGATGCCACATGGATGCCATCGTCTGCCCACGCGCAGGCAAAGGCGTCCCCTTCATGCGCACGCAGTGTCTGGAGGACTTCGCCGGTCTCTGCATTGGTGATGAGTGTTTCGGGAAAATCGCCAGCGACCACTCGTAAACGTCCGTCGGCGCTTGTGGCGGAGCAATTGACTGCTGCTTTGAAGGCGAACTTGTACTTGAAGGTGTTGGTCGCGCAATCCAATACCCGTAGACTGTAGTCATTTGAACTCAAGACGGCTTGTGGCGTGTAGGAGGAGCGATCATTGAAAAGGTGGACGTGGTTCGTGATGTAAGACTTCGCCTCTGGGGCCCAATCGCGGATAACGTCCATCGATGTATGAGACCCCTTGCTGGAGGCAAGATCGACCACAGCGTATTCGCCTTCGAACCCGCCAGCAATCAGGACATTGTCCATGGCTGCCATTGTGGTAATCATGGGCGTGTTGCCGTTCACGGTATGCTTTGTTGTATCAATGATGGGTACAGCATCAGATCCTGATACATCTGTCCTGAATATACCCTTCAGCCGTTCCGCATAGTATATGTCTTGTCGTGAAGTAGCAGCTATCATGTTACGGAGTTGAAAATGCGGACCCCACGGTCGGTGTCGTTTGTCCATCCTCCGGAACGAGAAAAAGTTCTCGTTGGGGGGTATCGATGGGAGCGGTGGTCCGTACTGCCGCATTGCTTTGGATAGTCTAGCCCTCTCCTCTTGCTTTCTCTTCTGGCGAAAGTCACGTCGCGGCATGCGCTTCGACCAGATAATACCCTGATAATCACGATCCTCCCCTGCCAGATCGTCTCGTGTGATAACGGACAAATGGTCGCCCTCCGCCTCTTCCAGACCCATCATGGGGTCCTTCTTGGACGACTCCTTGAGGTAAAAAAGGTGGGGACTCATGAAAGCGGTATTGTCCTGCAGGTTCAAATGGTCTTCGTAGGCGTGAGCCATGTAGTCCTGAAGATGTTGTTGCATTAGAGTCCCGCTGTACTCGGCGAGACCGCTAACAGGAAAGGGATATGGTACGGGCGGGAGCATGGTAGCTGGAGGCGTCTGATCCTGATCCATGGAGAGGGCCTCGAGCGCTGAAACATGATGATCAAGTGCGGTGTGTGGTGAGTAAGCATGAACGTTGTTCAGGATGTTCATGGCGGTCGGAGGTATGAAGGGTATCGGGGGCTCGTCCATGAAATCGGCCAAGTCTGGCGGGGAAAGTGTCGATGAGGCGAACGATGTTGGCATCTGGCTTAGGTCAAGGCCATAGTTCTGAGCCGGGTCATAGTCCTGCAGCAGCGGGATGCCCCCCTCGCCGTCACTCTCGTCGACACCGTCCTGGAACTCGCCCTCGGTATGACTCGTCGACGGCCTGCTGGTGGGAAGCGCAGCCAGGGCCTCGGCAGCAGACATCTCGTAGGACGTGTACGGTGCGGGATGGGCTGCGTTCCCAGTCGCCGAGGCCAGTGCCGTGAAGGAAGGCAGAACGATGTTCGCGGTGCTATCGTGGGTCGAGGAGGGAGTGCTTTGTCCGGATGGCCCCGAGCTGGGCATGGCTACCTGGCCAACCATGCGACAGCCCTTTGCAGCGATCTGCCCTGGCGAGAAGTATGGAGTGCGTTGTAGCGGGCGTACGGGTGCGCGAGTCTTGGATGTCGAGCGCAGGTGCCGCAGTAGCGTGCGCGGGGGAAGGCGCTCATGCACGGCGGGGGCTTCTGGAAGGCGCGAGGCAGGAGGGACGGCGTGGGCAGCGTCCTGCGCGCGCTGGGTGGTGTTTTGACGGTGGCTACGACATGCGAGGGTACGTCTTATTGCGTTGGGTATTGGACGAGTCAACGGCTGGCAGCGTGAGATGTGGGGGCAGCGGCTGTCTTGCTGCGCCCTTATGCACGTCCGGAAGTTGAGCGACTATTGGACACGACGATCACGACGGCAATATCGGGCTGACGGCCTGTGTCGTTGAGCGTCGCTAGGTATTATCGTTTCGGTGGGTGGGCGGGCTCCTTGCCTCGAGTACTGCGGGAGGTCGAGGGGTGAATGGGCCCAGATGGGGCTACCGAGCCCGTGGCGAATGCGGGAGAGCGGCTGCTAGCACACGTCAAAGTGAACCCTCGTTCACAGGAAAAGAGCCGGAAGTACCTCGATGACCTATGAGACGCGGGGGAGCGAGACGAGATGGGAGGTCCAGACGCCTCCCGATGTGATTGCAAGCGCTCGCGATGACACTCGCGGGGTAGGTGCCCTGCTCGCGTCCCCGTGGGCTTGTGTAGAGCCCAACGGGCGGAGGCACACCGCACGCTCACCCCATGGCCATGCGGACGGGAGCAGCGTGCGTAGACGGCTAGTGCGACGATGGAAAGGGAAATCTTTGCACCGCACAGCGAGCATCACGCACGAAAAGCGGGGAGTCCATTCATCCCTCCCTCGCTGGCGCGACACAAGCACAGCGACACATGGCAGCGCGCCCAGCACCGTTTTGGCACCTCGAGCTGCGAGCTTGCGCATGTCCAATGCATCGCGAGCACAACAATAGATTGACTGCCCGGGTGTATCCTCGCAGCCGTGGCCAGGTCCAGAGGGCCTTCGTCCGGCGCGCTCCCTTCGCGCTCGCCAACACCAACACCATCAGCGCACCCCCACAACACATGGCACGCCCACCGAGACCCTTCCCTCCGCCGTTTCCGGCCCCATACGTGCGACGTGCTCACCGGCACAACCCCCTCCTCGCAGGCCTCGGTCTGACTGGTCCACGACTGTGCTCGTGCAACCTCTCCGCAGCGCCCCAGCCTCAAGAAGCGAACCGTCACGTCCTCTTCCGGACAAAAGCGCAGCTGTCGGGCTCTGCAAGGTATCACGAGCGTGCTGTGCGCGGCGGCCAAAGAGGCCACTTCGCCGACCCTCTGTGCGACGCCATATGCGCTGCTCAGGCGAGCACGCTGTACCCGAGCCCTCACCGCTGCCGTCCCACCTCTCCCTTCGCATCGACAACGGGCCCACGTCTTAGCGAGGCGCCGAACAAACGGCTCAGACACTCCCACCCCATCCGTTCTGTGCGCGCATGCAACTAGACGCCCACCATCAGGCACAGCAGTAAGCTACCGCACGACGTGCCTTGGTGATGACAAGAATATGAGTATTACCACTATGACTAAAGCCTACACGGCCACTATACATCCCAGGTCCCGTTACAACATTCAACATTTACATGTCCAGAAGAGATAAGCTCACGAGAAAAGATAACACGGGGCAGCCCGACCCATAACGCTCCACGAGAATGCAAAAAGCCTTGGCGATGCGGCAAAAATAACATGCTGCTCACGTAGCACAGCCCGGAATCCCACTCGTGTCATTTTGCGGTTTCCATGACCTTGTGAACAAGGAAATCTAGTTGTCATAGTACGATTCGTACCCATGCTGCGACTGTGCTTGGGGCATGGGCGGCGGCCATCCACCAGATGTCGTGGATTGCTGCGACCACCCGCCACCAGTCGGCGTCTTGAGTCTCCGTTCTGCAAGGGCCCAAAGTCAGTGAACGGACTTGCATAATCGGAAGTTGGGACAAATGTTGTGCGGAGCGCTTACCTGCTTCGAAATCGTGCCACCGCTTCATCGTAATTTTGCTGCTGTCAAATTCACCCTCGTACTCGAGACCTGCCTTCTTCGTCTTCTCGCCTGCCGTCTTGCGCGTATCACCCCAGCTGAAGTCATCGAACTTCCAGAAAGCGTATGTCGGCAGAATGAAATTCCAAACAGGCAGCGACAACAGGTAAACAAACATCCACGCCACGTACGACCACCGGTGAGCAGTGATCACAATGAGGACGGCAGGGAGACCAAGGATAAGGGCAAGTAGTACCAGCGGGATAACAGGTGCCGCGGTATGCAGCACGGCGGCCTTGATGGAGATCGCGACTGATCAAGGTCAGCAGATTGCAACAATCGGGTGGAAAAGGATGACTTACTCAGGTAGAAAGTGAATGCAATGGCGGCGGGCAGTACCAAAGTACCAATAAGCTCAATGAAGACGACGAACTGCATGCTGAAGCAGAAGGTACCGCACAGATCGCGCACGAGTACCAACTCCATCAGATTGTGGACCGTACTATTGATCCATCGCCTTCGCTGCGATAGAAGCACCTTGAACTGATCGGGTACCGTGGTTTTGCAGACAGCCTGGGGCACAAAAACTTGCTTACGCTTCGGGAACGTCTTGAGCATCAGCGTTGACAGATATCGATCCTCGCCGAGCAAGAGCAGATTTTTCTTGTGCAACGTGTCAACCACGTTCTCGGAATAATGCTCAACGACGTCAGGATTGGCAAGGATAGGGACCCAGTAGTTTTGACCGCCTTTGGGAGCCTTGACACGGTACATGCAGAAACATCCTGGAAGGCAGGTAACACCACCGAAGACGGATTCGAAAGACTTGGACAGGTGGTGGGAAATGAAGTATTCGAAAACTTGGATCATCGAAACCCACGAGTCTCGCTTGTTAGCAATTTTAGTCTCTCCACAGAGTCCCATAATCTCAGGGTCCTTGACCATGGCGGAGATCATATGCGTCAGTGAGTCAGGGAAAACCTTAGTGTCCGCGTCCACCATGAGCACTATTTCGTAGAAGTCAGGGGAAATTCCAGTGATCTTCCAGATACCGTTGAACATTTCAAACTCAAGTTCAGTCATACGCTCATCAAACATGACTTTCTGTAAGAACGACATAAGAATGATCTGACTGTCTCGCTTGCCACGGTTGCCAGGCTTGGAGTTCTTCTTTTCGTCAGGGGTCCCGCACTTGACTACGACCATCATTGGGACGCGTTGTTGCTTTTCGATGGGTATGCGGGTGTTCTCGCCGTAATCGTAGAATCCAGAATAGACCTTTGCCATGTTGTGACGCTTTGAACCGCTTGCGACAGCAACGTACGAGAAGGGAACAACTTCGTGCGGCAGCACCGCATGATCTTTCATCATAGCAAGAGTAATCTCTGGCGTAGTGAGGTCTTCTCCAGCACCTTTGATCATACCGTCGCAGATGACCAATATCAATTTGTGGCTATTCGGGTAATCGGTAGTGGCAATAGAGTCCAGTGTGGTTCGGAGACCATCCGCTCCCTCGGAGTAAGCAGTCACCAAGCAGATAGAATGAGCCAATGGGTAGCCGAATGGCTGCCACTCAGGTGGTGGCTGTGGCACAACAGCTTCATGGATGAATCCCGCGGGACCAGGACCTTCAGTCTCACCGTAAACGCTTGAGCGGTACTGCTCGGTCGTTCCCGATAGCAGGAGGCTAGATCGGCTTCCTGGGGCTTTCTGATCCATTGGCAGTGTTCCCTGACTGGCGTTGATTTGTTTGTACATGCCGCTGCCACCATAGCTGGAGAGGACACGCGAGGCGCTCTGGCTAGTCATGGTCGTAGGAGGGGCGCGGGTCTTGACATTCTTTTCCATGGAGTAAGGACTAGTGAACCTGGAGGTAGACGGCAGGATGCTACCACGCTTGCTGCTCCTATCAGGACCTGCGGGATCCATCAACTTTGGCGGGGGGCGGTAGATGTCGTCGCTCCATTCCTCGATCTGTTTTTTGCGCTCTTTCGAGTCGACAGGTCCCAAGGAAGTCTTGGATGCGCCGAATCGTCTGCTGATGAACCATTGGAAAGCCAGGGCCAGTACGAATTTGGCACAGACGATGGCGAGAATGAACACTAGGGAGACGTAAAGTACAACCTTGGAGGCAATGCAGCCGATGCTTTCCGTATCGATGGATCCGACCTTTACGATCTCTGTCAAACACTTGGCGAGCTGCTTGTCAGAACTGGACGAGAATGCGCGCGTCACATCCACTCCTCTTACTGCGGGATTGGTCCGAATCTTCTCGAAGCTGTCAGGCACGCTCACTTGTGTCTTGTTGAACCATTCAAGCAAGTCCAAATCCAGCACATCGCCGCCCCAGACCATGAGGTTACGAGTGCTGTTCTTGATGTCGTCCCAAGTGAAATACACGTCTCCAGCGCTGTGCAAGCCATAAAAGGCCGATCGAGCTGTAGACGACGTGTGACATTGATAACCCAGATAGCGACCGACAGTCGTGTTAGGCTTGGTAGAGCCATCCTGATTGAAAGGATTGCACGGGAAATACCATGCTAGATCGCCGTTCGCGTTGGTCGGCACATCCGAGCCGGATGCCAGGTTGATAAGCCCTTTGCAGGCTCCGTTGACGTTCTGGAATAGAAAACTTGCATCTTGACCTCCATGCTTCTCCGAAAGGTCGAACAAGACGTTTTGCCCCTCTTGGATGCCGAAAGCTCTTGGGTGGTGGGAGTTGAGGAGATTGTAAGCCTTGCCGTGGATAATTAGAAAACCGGTATCCACCTTGTTAACCTGTAGGCGCTCGCCGCCTCCAGCAGGACAGACGGTCTCCGTGAAGCCGAAAGTGAGATAACCGACGATGGTCATGATGAGGACGATAATGCTGCAAAGACCCATCTTCTCCCTCCAAGCGCGCTGCTGGGCCTTCTGCACCTTTCCGAAGCACTTCAGAACCACATCAGGACACCAAAAAGTTATAATGGCACAGTACACGTTCCACAAACTCGGCGGCCGCAAGGCGTCCCTTTCTTTCTGACGTTGCCTCTCCAGTTTGTCTTGCGTCTTGCTTCGTTTCAGCCTTCGCTGATGGGGCACTTCCTCATCCAGAGGAGCATCCTTGTCATTGTAGCCTCCCCCAGATGCATTGCGAAGATGCGGGGGCTTCAGGTCGGTGCTTTCGGAGCTCACGGTCTCCGACTCAGGATACTCCTCTCTGCTTTCTCTGATGGGGTCGTTGCCGGTCGTGGAGGGGTGGACAGTCATCTTCTTTGCATGCTTCCGGTAATGATAGTTGGGGTGGTTCTCGTCGATGCGTTGTCGCTCGGGACGGACCAGGCTGCGCTTCCGGCCCAATTCATTTGAGCGGGAGCCGTGGGTTGCAGCCATCATGGGGTCGCGGTCCATGGGCACGGGCGTGCCCGGCGAGGGCAGCGGTCGGTTGGTTATCGAATAATTGCCAGGTTTACTTGGCGTGCGGTCGTGCGATCGCGTGTTCTCTAGGTCGGAGGTGCGGCGTCGTCGCGAGGACGTGTTCTCTCGAAAGACATGTCGCTGATCCCGTCGCGGAGGCGAGGAGGCGTCGGGTCGCTGTGGCAGAGACATGGTATGCAGCCGCGGAATGCGTTTGCGTGGCACAAGGCCAGCGAGATAGACGCGGCGGCTCCGAGGAGAAGGCCCAAGGACGTCGAGTGTTGGCGGTTGCTATAAAGAATGGGATAAGGCTGAGCTGGCGGAGTGAGGTACGGGAAGGGTGCAAGGCGGTCGTGTGTTCTCGGCTGTTGAGAGGGGAGACGGCTGCGACTCTTCGCAGTTCAGCGAGCGACGGCAAAATGCACACAGCGTATGCGGAAAGAGCGACACTCAGGTCAAACGAAGGACAAAACAACCCTCCAGGCTGGGGTTGCAGTGGGAACCACGGCCAGAGGCGATGGACAGGAGTGCCCCTGATCGAGTCCGGCACCCCCAGCGAATCGTACGCCGCCCCGCAGAAGGATGCGCGAGCACTGGCCGCTATTTACAGGTTGCTCTAGGAACGGCTAGGTGACGGGGGCGGCAGACCCCAAGCGAGAGCCTTCTTTCTGCGGCGCGCGCTCGAGGGTATTGCACCCTTCTTGCGGCTTCTTCGTGCGATGCGCATATGAGTCGCGAGCTGAAGGTCGGTGTCTGTGTCGGGGCCGGATCTGTACTCTCAACTCTGCCCAGGTGGTGCCTCCTCCACGTGCACGGTGAGGACTCCGGTGTGCCACAGCACGATGCACTATTGCCCGCCCATTGGGCTAGCCCCGGCTAAGCAGGGAACCCCCATCGAGCGACGTGAAACCATTTTTTGGACATCGTCATTTCCAGATGTATTCACACAATGGGCGACCAGAAGAAACCGGTCAAGCTGCCTGTCGATGCGTCATGTATTCTGGTTGTTTTCGTATGGACAACCGTACCTATGCATCGTCGTCTCACAGGCACAACAGACACGTCTGCAATTGAGAGCGTGCCGAGGTGTGCGTTGTGTTACTGCGGCGGTCAGCGGTTGTTCGCATGCAATATTCGAAGTCGAAGCTCTAGAATCCGCTGACTGCGCGCAAGCTGCCACATGGGTAGCAAACGGCTTCCATTGGTAGCGGAAGCTGAAGGCTCGCCAAATGTATCTGCAGTCACCTCTTACGTGCAGCTGCTGCTACCGGATGCAGCCTATAGGACCCTGGTCTGCTTAAATCTACGACGCTTCCTATGTGCACCCCGTGGTTGCATCCGTATTGCCTGGCAGCCTTTCTCCACGAACCCGCTGGGCTGTCAGACCGGCGGCTACCCGTGGATACGTACCAGGCGTGGCAGACGTAACTTGTATCAGTCTTTGTCTGGAGTGAAACACCATGTCTGTCGGTCCGCATGACTGGCTAAACTTGGTCGCGCGGTCCCAGATTGAGAGCAGACGGGGTGCTATTACCGCTGAAGACGTCTTTCTGCCACCATTTGTAACATGCGTACTGGAAGCTAACGTGGAGAGGCGTGCATCCCTTGCGGCGATTTGGCTTTTTCCAGCACATGTGTCCAATGGGATTGGGCCATTCCTGCGCACACTGTCCGCCCATCACGGACTGTTGGCGGTGACGACAGTCCAAAGAGATGGCGACATGCACGGCGCTTGCCTCTTATGCTCTGTCTCAAAGCTCTGTCCACCGCTCTCTAATCCGCCGTCATTATATCAACGGCAGCCTGCGTGCAACGGCCACATTGCTGCTCAGGGTCTCAGCCGCCTCGAGTCAGTGCGGTACGAAACGCTGCGACCTTCGTCCATTTGGACTTCCAGTCTATGATCCTACCACCCATCCGGCCATTGTTGCAGCCTGTTCTTGGACGTCGCCTAACCACGCTGGGCGGAACCGAGTCGAATTTCGCTCCTCGACTGCAACAAAGGACTTCTGAAAGGCTTCTGCAAGGCGCGGCTGTCGTTGCAAAAGTAGCTGGACTGGGCCGAATACGGGGCCGGTATTGCGCTGGAGTATTGGAACGTACGCAGCTTTGTGGGGTCACACGGTAGCGCGCCAGAGCCCTGCGTCTGCGCCAGTCGTGAGCTATTTCGGTCACTTGGGCTTGCGAAAGAAGAAGAAAAAAGGCGTGGTTTAGGGCGTTCGTACGAGCTCGTCTACTGCCACAGACCCTGCCGGCACCTCCGGTCATCCGTTCCGCGGTGAGTTCCTTCCAATTCCCATGCAGATCATCCTCGAGCTCCCAGGCTTCATCTATGCGACGCGCACCTTTCCCCGTTTTTGTGCCCGAGTCACACCGCTGATGTTTTCTCCCAGGTGATTCTGCGCGACTCTCTGCGCTCTATAGTTGCTATACATCTTGACTCGCTCGGGCCTTTTGTTCAGGTCGACAGCCCCTCGGCGAATCTTGTCACCCCGCGGTTGGCGTCTCGCGAGTCAGGGTAGCAGCCCTGGAGGCAAACACATTTCCCACGGCCGCAGCAACGCCTCGAAAACCCTTCTCACGAAATCATGGCCATGGCTGAGGCCATCCCGCCACCGCCCACGAGAGCATTACCCCCACTTCCAAACGACGGCTCGGCCGGGCGACCTGACAGCTCCTTCGAAACGAGGCGATCGAGCCGCTCCAGTACGGACAGTCGCACACAGTCTCTCAGACGGAAACCTCTACCCGGTGCCACGCCGTCTGGCATTCCCTCCTTCAGCATTGATGAACATGAGGATACCACACCAGGCGCTCGGGGATCGATCCAGTCTGGCTCCTCCATGGGGCCCAGTTCCACCGGCCACGCGCGACCGCCCTCGAGGGAAACGCCAGACATGGCAGCAGGGGTTGTTGAACCTATAACGCGGGAGATTCCTATCCGCCAGCTGAACATTAGCGACAACTCGTACAACGCAAGATACTCATCTGTAGCTGAAATGGACATTGCAAACATGCCCGAGGATGATGACCTCTCCAGGTATACTCCTGATTCTTCGTATATCCACGAGTCGCAGCCTACGTCCCAGATGCCCCCTCCACGGCAATCGTCTATGCCGCGCGGTGCCGTCTACTCTCCAGATGCCGGATCGCGGCACTCTTCGCAAAGCGACAATAGCGGGGGACAGAACAATTTCAACTTCGGTTTCGAAGCCAACTCGCCTCTGCAGGTTCCTCACACATCACTCCAGCGTCCCAGTTCTGCGTACACACTGGGCACTGAGCTCAATGCTCAGAGTCGAAGTTCACCACGCTTGTCAGTGGGAGGTGGTTCGGCGTCCCCAACCTCCAACAGTCCTCAGGCCAATTACGCTAGGCAACTGTCCGCCAATCGCAGGTCTCCCGATAATAGACCTGTGTCTTATGTCGACCTTTTGAATCTTCCATACAACCAGCAAATTGCTCCTGCTGCAAATATAGGAAATGCGCAGCTTCGTGGTGCTGTGGGTGCGAATGCATCGCTGCTGGATTCGAAAAAGACGCTTGAGATGTACAGAGCTAACGTAAAGAAGACGCAGGATAGCGCAGTGCAGTACGAGTTTGCCTTGTTTATGGTTCAGGTCGCACGTGAAATCATGGCAGCGGATCCCGCCGTGGACGACCAGGGGTTGTTACCCTCGGAGCTGCTCCGCGAGGCACGCCAGATCCTCCAGAAACTTGCAGATCGCAGCTATCCGTTCGCGCAATATTTTCTTGCAGATGGCTATGCGTCCGGTTTATTCAACAAGGACAAGCCTGATTATGACCGCGCCTTCCCTCTATTCGTGGCTGCCAGCAAGCACGGGCATGCGGAGTCGGGGTATCGCGCAGCGCTTTGTTACGAGTTCGGGTGGGGATGCCGGAAGGACTACGCCAAAGCTGCACAATTCTATCGTGCTGCAGCTTCCAAAAACCATCCTGGTGCCGCCGCTCGCCTGGGGAAGGCGTGCCTGACGGGCGACATGGGTCTGGTAAACAAATACCGAGAAGGCGTCAAGTGGCTCAAACGAGCGACCGAATCAGCCGACCATCAGTACAACAACGCTCCGTATGAATTGGGCCTATTGCACGAGACGGGCTATGGTGAAGATATTTTCAAGGATGAGGTTTATGCAGTCCAGCTATTTACACAGGCCGCAGAGCTTGGGCACGCGCAAGCTGCACTGAAATTGGGCGAATGCTACGAACATGGTCAGCTCCGCTGCCCCAAGGATGCCGCGCTATCGGTGCACTACTACAACTGCGCCGCACAAGCCGACATTCCGGAAGCGATGATGAACCTATGCGCATGGTATATGGTCGGCGCTGAACCCGTATTAGAAAAGGACGAAAACGAGGCATACGAGTGGGCCAAACGAGCAGCAGAGCATGGTAAGTTGCACTTGCTCTCTTCCAATCGTGTAAGGGCTAACTTTTCTATAGGCCTTCCCAAAGCCGAATACGCCTGCGGTTACTTCACGGAAATGGGCATCGGGTGCCGCCGCGACCCCCTCGAAGCAAATGTGTGGTACGTCAAGGCAGCCGACCACGGCGACGAACGAGCCAAACAGCGACTCGCTATCATTCAGGCCGCGGCCTCCGGGCAATCGCATGTCCAAGCCAACGACAAGAACAGCAAACTTAAAAAAGGAGGCAAAGACGACAAGGACTGCTTGGTAATGTGAGCAATTGGAAACGGCATTTTGGGCGTTGGTTTGCATGTTGCACTTCGCTTTTCAGTTCAGCATCGACATTGACATTGGCATTGGGACTTTCTCCATCATTTTGACTAATCTTCGGCGGGACCCGTCGCTTTCTTTTCTCTTCTCTTTGCGGGCGGACAATTGGACAGATCGATTTTGGAGTTATTTTGCTGGCATCTTGGCGATTTGGGCTTTTGCATGCTGGATCAATTGCATCTTCCTGGCTGCATGTTGTTGAATGGGCTAACTTGGAAGACGCCCCAACCATTGTTTGCGAGGGTACCTTGCTAGCGAGTTAATAGCGTAATGATGGTCACAGAGCATAGCATGCTGAAGCATAGATGGCGTCTGTTCAATATAACACCGTGTTTGTGTATGCTCCAGTCAAGTATCATGTCAGGGCAGACTCAGATCTAGATCAGGTGTAAGCCAAAATCGACTAGCTTGACCGAAATGCGCCTGTACAGGGTACATCAAGTCTGAAGAGTAGACTTCTCCACTGCGAACTGTGAAGCACTGGATAGTCTCTGTTGACGACGGCTGTTCGCGGCGCTAAGGTTGTCATTGCCGCGAGATCTAAGGCTGGCCTAAGCCGTTGTCCGATGAGATGGTCATGGGGAAACCTGCATGGCAATGTTCAAGGGTTAGGGTTTGCAAGGATGCTTGAGCCGCGCACGTCACTCCGATGTTTGTTCTGATGTGTGCCGTTGAGGTGGTTGCGCGTCCCGTGGTTAGCCGAAGCGGATGGCGACGCGGCTATAGGATGAAAATTGCGAATGCTGTGGGTACGGAGATGCCGAGGCATGTTACGACAGATTCAAGAATGGAGAGGGACAGTCAATTGGATCTGTTGGTGGTGCCGGAAAGCTGATATTATGTGCATGTCGAGTTATGGGATACTTGCTATGAAATACTAACACTGACCGTAACCACCTACGCCGAAAATGCTGAACAGCAGGCTATAGACGCTTGCTTCGAAAACCACCATGCGTTCGTCAATATGGGCATAATATCATAAATGTTGCAACGACCCTCCTTTCCGATGGAGTCCCTCAAAGCTTAGCCTTCCGGAGTGATCAATCCGTTGTCCTTCTCCATCGTCTCCTTGCCCAATCCGAACTCCTCCCTAATCGCCACACCAAATCTCCGTACCGCTTCTTCAATCTGATCCGCCTTTGCAGCTCCATACGTCGCCCTGAAGAACAGCGTATCATGCGCGTCCTCCTCGCTCGCGTAGAACCAGCTCCCTCGCATGACGAGCGCTCCGTGATCGATAACCCGCATGAAGATCTCCTCCTCAATCGTCTCGATGCTCTTCTGCGGGTAATCCGGGTGCTGCTTGAAATCGACCTTCATCCAGTGGAACATCCCAGCCATGGGCGGATTCCAGGAAACAATGGGGCGAGGTAGGTGCTTTTCGCAAGCACGGAGAATGACGTCGCGTCGCTTAGTGTACTCCATGCGCATGTGAATTAGCCAGTCGAGGTAGCCATCATGGCCCCAGTGCTCATCGAGAAGCTTGAACAGAATGAGCTGGGACATCCCAGAGGGGTTTTGCGTTGAGACGTCGGCGTACTGCTGGTACTTGTGGATGAACTGCTCCGAGGCAGTGATCCAGCCGATGCGGGAACCTGGTGCCATTACTTTGGAGAAAGAATCCATGCGGAGGACGCGGCCATCTGTATCCATGCTAAGGAAGCTAGGAACGAGCGTCTTCAGGAATTCGTGGTGATTAGCTGGTGGCGGTACGTCAGGTGCGTCGGGGCCGGTGTATGGTTGCATCTGGAGGAAGAAATAGGGCTCATCTTCTACAATGAAGATATCGTGCTTCTGGCAGATCTTGTAAAGCTCACGTCGTCTGGGCCCGCTAATTGTTGCTCCCGTAGGATTCTGGCCAGTCGGAATCGTGTAGAGCAAGTGTGGCTTGCGAGCTCCCCTCTCGTTGACGTCCCAGTTGGTAAGAATTTTGTCCATCGCTTCGGGAATGAGGCCATCCGAGTCAATCGGTATGCCGACCATGCGTACGCCCAGTGGTAGGGCAGTTTCGACGGCAGCGGAGAAAGTGTACTCTTCGGCGAGGATGCAATCTCCTGGTCGGGTCATCATGCGGAGGGTCATGTCCCAGCCTGATGTGCTTCCAATGGTCAGCGTGCATTGCCAGTCCTGGTACGGTGGGCTGTGCACAAATTCGGTGTGTTCCGTTACCCATCGAAGAAGTTGTGCTGATCCTGACCCTTGGCCATAGTTGAAGGCTGTTGCAATATCGTAGGTAGACTTCATGTTGGCGAGGTCGTGTTTCCCAGCGGTAATGACCACGCCCGACTCCTTGGTCTCGGCTTCTGAAAACTTGCCCTTCGCCGGTACTTTTATCGAAATCTCCTCAAATGGAAAATACTCACTGGATGGCAGACCGCCACCCAAGCTGATGATGCCGGGCTTGCTTGTCAGGAACTTGGCTGCACCCTTGAGCCTGTTACCCTTGCGGACTCTGGCTTCATGGCTGAAGAAGTCTATTCAGCAGTTAGCACAGACAGGTAAGAACGTGAATATATTGCTTACGGTCCCATCGCTTGGCCTTCGGTTTGCCTTCATAGTTTCTGAACCTGAAGTCTCTTGTATCCGACGGTGCAGCAATACCCCACTGACCCTCTCTTGCTTTTCTCCTCCTCTTGCCTATTTCGTTTGACTGGATGGGTGCGGCTAAGAAGTCCGGAAGGGTAACAGCAGCGGTATCTGTGATAGCTGTGACCTCAGGTGAGGGGTCGATGGCACATGGAGGTGCCATTGCAAGATCTGCTTTCACGAGTTCAAGTTCCGGTGGTGGGAGAATGTTGGTCGACGGGAGATTATGGTCTGGTAGGACAGGGCAATTATATAACAGATGGTCGTTAGTCCCTTTCCAACCGACAAGGATGCACGCCCTATGCAGACGTTATCTTTTGCAGCAAAGATCGAGATAAAGCGCAGTAGTATTGAACAATCTTGCAGTAGAACCTGCAATTTTGTTGTTCCCCAAACGGCAATTACGGTTCGGCTAGCAGCGGACCAGCGAATGAAAGGCCCGTACCTTCGCTTCTTGCAGGGCCCAATCTCAAAATCGGCAAGGGCCGACCCACTACGCCGAGGTACGCCGAACACGCCGACCGCGCCCTCCGGATGTACACAGTGACCGTCCAAGCAGGTGTTTTCCGTTTGATTCGGAACTCACGACAACCGCTATACTATCAGTGATCTCCAAAAGCGTGACGTATCTTTTTCTTCGACATGGAAAACTCACTGCGAAGAGTTCGATTTCCGACGGGAAAGTACCTTGTTGGTGGCTCCTCCATGGAGAGGCAATACAAGGCCTCGAACGGACATGCCTGTCTCACAGGCGGTTCGAATCAATGGTGACTGGATATGTACACCTAGCGCCGTTGGGCCATGTGATCAAACTTTTTAGCTTCAATAAATTTCTCGGGGGGCAACATGGGCAATTGAAGGGGCCTACCACGGTGGACAAAGCCGCGAAATGCCGACCGGTCAACGAAAATTAGTCCACACTATATTCTACGTCATTACTCCTACATGCAAGCATGTACAGATTTTCCTGAAATTCTCCGACGAACGGTGCCTACACCTTCGCGAGTGCATGTGGTGCACCCTCTCATAATCCTTGTCAAGTGGAAATGTCCATCAACATCTTGAGCGCGGTAGTATTACTAATGATTTCAATTTGCCATTTCCGGGTGCGAGCCACCACGACGACTGCCTCAGATAATGTCCACAGGACTCATCTGCCTGGCAACGGCGTCAGTCATCATTTCACCATACATTGCCCCGTGTAGATAGCTCTCTCCAACTAGCAAATACTGCTTATCGGTGGCTTTACGCAAAATGAAAGGCATCTTCCCTCCATTGAGCAACCAGACCTCGTCGCCTTCGACGAGGGAGACTGGACCAGATCCAAGATACCCGTTGGTCGTCAGATACCACCGTCCGGTTTGGAAGGATTCACAAGCGAGCAGCTCAAATGGATGTTTCTCCACATGATCTTGGTCAACGTCACCCGATGCTTCATGTTGGACCTCCTCCCACGTTGGTAGAACCGAGGAGAGGTATGGATCATTAGAGATGCGTTGAAGCAAGTCCGCAGCTATCATTGCGCTCTCAAGATAGGGTGGTCCGTCGTCGTGCCGGCCTTTGAACTTTATGGCACGTACGATGTGTTCAAGTAACCAAGACTTGAAGAGTACAGGTGGTGGAGTGTCCCAGCTAGCTGGTATGCAATCTACCATAATTGTACGCCATACCGCTTCGATCCACGTTTGGTCTGAGTTTGGGTACTTGCTTTCGCCTCTGGTGCAAAGATCTAGGATGAAACACAAGAAGGGCAGGTTCTCTGACCCACTCACAACTCGGCGCCGGTCATTGCGCTTCCCAATGTTGCCGATCTGAGCGCCATACACTGTAAGGATATTCTCACTAAAGGTTGGCGGCTGATACTCTATCAGATTGATTTTCGATGCATCATAGCGGATCTTTCCACTGCTGACCATGTATACAGTGGTAGACAAGCTCGGGGCGAAGCCAGTCTCATCCGAAAAGTCAGGAACCCAGGATGGCCACCCAGCTTCTCTACCCGGGTTTGAAACCTCGCCGTTGGACAGCCCGTATGATACCGTTGACAAGAGATACAACGAAGGGGTATTTTGGAAGATTTTCGTAGCGACGTCTTTGAAGACGCGCACAACGGAAGCTTCGTAGTCCGGGATAATGGGACACTTCATACCTGACGGCAAGAACTCAGCCATCATGCCGAGCAGAGAGTAGATGTGGTCTCTTGGGTTCCCAGCGGACATGAATCGCGTGGTCCTGAGAAAGTGAAGGAAAATAGAATACCAGATCTGGTGTTCATCCTGAGGGCCGATGTCCCAGATGAAGTTGGCTTTCCAATTCTCAAGCTCAGTTCCACCACGAACTTGCATGTCGATGTAGCGTCGACCCTTCAAAAGGTTTAAGAGTGGTACCATGGGCCCTAAGAACTTCTCTGCCCAAGTAACATACAGGAACGGTAGGGAATGGTGCCACGAGCTTCGTTCCACAAATCGGGTGAATGTGTCTAACAATTCCCATTGGAACTTTTCTTCCCCGCAGTATATGTGGACCAGGCTCGCATCTTTCAGTGTGACCTCCTGCAGAATCCAAGCACGGAGGAACCAACGGCGGGTATAGAAGAACCAGAAGAACGCTTCGCGATTTTCTCGCCACTTCTTGCATACCTCAGCGCCGAGGCCTTGAATCAGTTCAGGGGTGCTGCAGTCCCAGCTACTTGAGTCGAGACATATCCCCCGGTCTCTGAGTTCGGAATCGAGCCGAAGGATGGAAGGAATGAAAGCATTATATACCCAGAGGAACTGTGGCGACGGGTTGTTCTTGCCCAGCCATATATGGACGCTGCTAGCTGCCTTGTAGATGCTTCCCATCATCGCGACTTGGTGCGACCGTTCCACGGGGTCCGCCTGGTTGATGGAGATCTGATCGATCCAGTAGTATCTCCCCGCAGCATTCCCGTGTTTGTGTGCGTGATGCAAGAAGTCCATTAGGTTCTCCGTCACGCCGATGCAGCCTTCGCGGCATCGAACTTCGAACTCCAATTGGGGTGCACTTTGTCCTGTCTCGGGATCCAGCTCTGCAGCTCCCCATGTGTACGACAGCGCAACGAACGGGAGAGGCTCGTCTAGGGAAGTGGTTGATAGCTCAAGTTCGAAGCCATTGGGGTCGTCGGCCCTACGCAAGATCCGAACCAATCTTACGTCCCTGGCTCCTTGTAACGGTTCATGTGGAAACTTCGCCTGCCGCTCATTGGAGTCTGCCGACGGTTTTGCTGAGCCCATATTTACGCTTAAAACTATTCGAGGATTAAGTTACGTAGTCTGCTGAGGCTGGTGGCTCCATCTGCGAAAGAGAGGTAAGTGTTACTATTTTCGAGTAGTCGGGGAGAGCAGACCCCACACGAGGTGGGGGTGTCGGCCAAGGCTCCAGTGAGGGGCACCGTAGATCCTCGAAATATTCAGGACGCCTTCCATCATTCACGGAAAACACGCGTAGTTTCTCATGTAGTATGTTAGCGATTGGTGCCTCTGTGTGATGTACTTGAAGTCGGAGGACTTTTAAGAAAAGAAGACAGTTGTGAGTAACAGAATAAACCATCATTCTTATCGATGAGACAGGTTAGGAAACTATGATCACGAGATCTTCACTATCTTCATCTATGGCTGGTATCTCATCTCTCTTCCTCATGACTTAGCGTTGAAGACGCACGTTATCATCTTATACACCTTCGATGCATCCTATTTGACAAGTGGTTTTGATCCAAGGGTAGGCCTTTGTTCCATTTCGGAAATTGCTCTGTGTGGCAGGTGCGCCGGAGCGCCAGGCATATGGCTAGCGTAGGTGCTCACTGAGCACGAGCACTCATACTTCATACTATAGATCATCATCCTGCAGAGCCCATAGTCCCCCTACGTGTGACACTCTGTATCCGGTGCCGTTAACTGCCTTGCCGTGACGGTAAGGTACCACAGCGGGTGGTCAACCTCTTCAATAATTTTCCGAGTTTCTAATGGATGGCTCGCGTTCGGTGTCATACATTGTCCCAATGGATGTACAGAGTTCAAAGCTTAGCAGCAACGGTGATGGGCCCAAGAACATGCTCGATAGATTCCGCCGTCCGTTGAACAACCAGATCCACCTCCTCGCGGTTAACATCGTACGCCGGAGCTAGAACAATCAGATCACCATTCACGCCATCGACTACGCCGCCACCCGGGAGCACAGCAATCTCGAATTTCTGCAATCCCGCTGCATGGATGGTAGGCGCTACTTTCTGCTTCACCGGAAATGGTTCTTTAGTGTTCTTGTCTTTTACTAGCTCAATCTGCTACATGTTAGTACAGTCGGATCCCAATCAGTCAAGTGCATGCGGCCTTTACTTACCGCCCACGCAAGGCCCCGTCCACGAATATCTCCAACGTTTGGATGAGCGCCCAACCGCGCTCCTAGTGCCTCTCCGAGATATTTTCCCATCTCCTTACAGTTCTCCACCAAACCTTCATCTTGAATGACCTGCTGGACCTCGTACGCCGCCGCACATGCCAACGGATGTCCATGGTATGTCTGCGTCTTTATTAGCTACCCATTAGCCATCCGCATCACCTTCCGAAACTCACTTGGAAATGTACAAAAGCCTTCGTCCCCTTATCTAACACGTCCACGACTTTCTTCCCAACCATTAGCGCTCCAATAGGCGCATACCCAGCCCCAAGTCCCTTCGCTACGGTCTGTAGGTCCGGAATCACATCTTCTTGTTCCCAGGCATGTAAAGAACCCGTTCTCCCCATCCCGGCAAATACCTCGTCAAGAATGAAGAGCGCGCCGTGCCTCTCACACACCTCCTTCATCTTCTTTAGGTAGCCTGGAACAGATGTGACCGCGCCCAGCGTTAGTCCCGCCATCGTCTCGAAGATCACCCCGCATACCGTCTCCGGGCTTACACGCTGGAACTCGTCTTCCAGCTCCTCTGCGAGGCGGTCGACGTACTGCTGTGTCGTCTCGCCTATGCGGAGGTCGCGGTAGGGATAGCACGGTGAGACATGTGACGTATTCCCACCGAGCAAGGGCTCGTAAATAGTTCTCCTCGCCTTATGCCCAGACACATCAAGTGCCCCAAAGGTATTCCCGTGATAACTCCTATCTCTCGCAATGAACCTCGTTCTCTGCAATTCACCCTTTTCAACGTAATACTGCCGTGCCATTTTGATAGTGGCTTCGACGGCTTCGGAACCGGAGCCTGTGACGAAGACCTTTTGCATTTCCCCGTTGGTAGAGTCGACAAGGAACTTGGCAAGCTTTTCGTACGCTGGAGTGGTGAAGTGTGGGGCGAAACAGTATTCTACGGCGTCGAGTTGTTTCTGCATGGCGAGCTTCACGCGTGGATGGTTGTGGCCGATGCATGATACTGCTGCCCCGTTTGATGCATCGTATATGGCGGTGCCAGTGGAAGTGTGCAAGTAATGACCTTGTGCACGTACGATGTTAGGCGGATCGATTGAGAGTGAAGCATGGAGAACCGAGCTGGGGACTGCTTCGGTGGAGATGGTTCGGGAGGACATGATGGATTCAAGCAATGGGTCGGAAACGATATCATAGAGATGTTACGATATAAAAGTAGGGTTAGTGGTCATGCGATCCCATTAAATTGTTGCGCATGCGTTTATGGCGCGTTGGGTACAGAGGGGTAGATAAGGATTGACGGAACTAGTAGCCGATGTGACGTGGGGTAATGCAGCTAGAGTCTGAGAGTGTGGACAGAAGGATGATGAATCCTGGGTCTATCTACTGGTGTAACTTGTGGTGAGAGCTAGAAGCGTCATTAGTAGCTGTGGAGTTTTGAACAAGCAAGTCATTCCTCAGTGGTGGGCATGATATGCTACAGCCTTTTGGAGTCGCACCAAGATTCTCATATCAAGGCATCACGATCGCTGTCGGTTCGTTCTGGCTCAGAAACCTTTATCCCACACACGACATACTCTTCAGCGTATCACCGTCAACGTACAACCGGTGGAATGACATATTCGTATCGTAGAGACGATATCCCCAGCCCTAGATAGATCACATGGAATTTTCTCCCTCCCGTTGAACGCCGATGCTTGCCCATCACGAATCAAACTGCCTTCTCCTTCCATCCATGACTGTGCGCACAGTCCTATACCAAGATCATCAGGCTCGCCGCTTAGTTTATGAAGTTGATACAGAAGAAGTGCAGGATTAACGAGCCGAACACGAAATCAGCAAATGCACGTTCGTGGGAGATGTTCTCGAATTCGGATTTGTTCTCGGGGTTGGTCTGGATGCGGAGAGAGGCCGTGAGGACGAACTGGCCTACGGTTGCGCTGAAGCCGGACAGGAAGGCATTGAAGGGCTGTAGGGTTTAGGTCAGCACTTACTCAACCTTCGCCCTCACACAAAGTCCCACATACGCCACAGAGTCGCCAACACATCCTATAGCCATAGAAGTAGTTGTGAAACCCCGCGATGAAGATGAGAGCTGGATTATACGTACGAAGTTGCCCACGATTAGACAATATGCGAATTGCAGCACGCCGACTACGATCAAGAACACCATAAAACTGTCTAGAAGCTTGGTTCGCTGCGGCGTCTTCTCGACATATTTGTTCCATACACCCTGCACGATTTCTTGCGCGTCCAGCGAGCCGCTCTTGCTTGATTTCGACGTGCTCGGCGCAGAGGTGGAGGCTTTCTCAGGAACTCGTTGTTTGGGCGCCATTCTAACGTCGATTGAAGGGTGGCTGGGATAGAATTGTTGATTCGAGTTAAGGTCGTGCTCTGGAGCTTGAGGCCAGTTGGAGAGTTGAAAGGCCCGTGCGGGATTACGTATACCTGTTCCTGACAGGGATGTGAGCTGAAGCGGAGACGTCGGCATTTCGGAGGTCTGAAGGCACGAGCGCGATGATACAATCAATAAACGAGCTGCGGGGAGCACAGCTGTTGATCATCGAGGCATCCAGACAACAACGTAGCTTTTACTGATATACCGTTCTGCACCGTTCGCTGAGCTCTCTCATCCACACAATCTCGCTGAGGAACCCTGAACACACGAACAATGGTGAGTGCGCCGCAAACTACGTCGCGCAATGCATACGCTAACATGGTACATAGGCACCTCTCGACAACATCGGCCTCATCCTCGGCGCTCTTACCGCTGGAGGTGGCATCACTGGCTACGTTCGCACTGGCTCTGTCCCATCCGTCGCCGCAGGTGTCTCTGTCGGCACTCTTGTGAGATCCCCCACGTCTCCTCCAGCCATGGGAACATGCTGACACCAGCTACAGTACATTCTTGGTGCCCTTCGCATTCGCAACGCCCAACCGTACGGCGTTGAACTTGGCCTCCTGGCCTCCATTGTACTTGCTGGTAGCTCCTTTCCTCGCGCGCTTAAGACGCAGAAGCCGCTGCCTATTGGGCTGAGCTTGTTGGCTGCTTACGGTTTGTGGGCTTTTGGTTCAGCGTGGTCGCGAGGACGGGCGAATTAGATGGAAAGGAAGTGAAAAGTGGAATACGGAGACAGGCAGCAAACAACATGTACGCTAGGAATTGTAAGAAGACAGGAACGAAGCTATGATAGGCCTGAAGTTGAACTACTCAAAGTCTGCTGAGCTACCGCAATTTGAGATGATAGAGATTGTTGTTCCAAACCTACCTTAGTCTGCGACGAGGCTTTCCGCCCTGCCTTATTACTACCTTATGTCTGTGTATGTGCCGAATTAAGTTAGAAGTGCTGGGAAAGGCAGTACTACACGATTTCCTTTAGTTACTACTCATGAATCTATCGTCCGCTGCACGACGATTGTTTCCGCGATTGAGAAATCAACGCACAAACATGCAGTATAATATCATAGATGGCGAGCAAAAACAATGTTCAGCTATCTAATGTCATACAGGCTAGTGTGCGCCTCAATCACAATGCAGCATCACTCCTAGAAGAATGAGCACTTGGGGGGCCCTACCTTCTGCGATGTAAAAACATCAGACAAGATGCCCATGACTTGAAAACCTTCAAAAAACGATCTGACAACGGTGGGATTCGAACCCACGCGGGCATAGCCCATGAGAATGCGTCGTACAGTGTACGAAAGCTTGCGCTTGAGTCACACGCCATAACCACTCGGCCACGTTGTCGTTGATTTGATGGAAGTTTTGGACATGCGATAATTCATATACCAGGCTTTACTTTTTCCACAAACGCTCGGTACTACTTATAAGCCTTCGCAACGAAGTGGGGTCATTTGCCACTTACTTTTGCGTACCCACTTCGCGTTGATTCATACTTCGCTATAGCCTGGGGCGTAGCGCGATCTGCGCTTAGTGGCACCGAACTAGATGGGCTGGATCGACTCATGACAGTGCGCAACTACGGAACTTATAAAGAGAGATCATCGACGAATTACACTGATACATAAACATTGATGGGCCTTTAGCCGGAACCACCCTCATGGGACATGTAGGTCGTTGACGTTGGTCGTTGACTCGTCTGGTGTCCGCGCCAAGCCGTCTCTTCCTTTTGTAGAACACTAACCAGCGCTTTCTTTGCCCTCAACTCCTTTTGCGTCCAATCACGCTAACAATGGCTGATCTTTACATGGCAATCGCGAGCGTCTCGTTGGAACACTGATCTCGATCCCTCCCAGCAACTGAAGTTGACTCCTATTACTTACTGCCTTCGGAACTGAGTGCATATTTTCGCGTATTTGCTGGAGGACGTGCGTTGCAAGCGACCGCTGGTGACATGGGAAGACAATTGTACGAGCATTCCAGGTTGTTTCCGGTACATATAAACCGCCATCCTTCAAGCTCATCCGGGTCACATACGGTGATTGCCTACCGATCTTACACGATCTTGCGACTGTCGATCTAAGCATCCGAAGCGAGGCACAGGGCGAGAGCTTTCTACGTCCCGAAGTTACTCTGGGAGCGATCGAAGACAGTCCACTGCTACCGCGATTGCGGCACATCGAACTTGAGGTGGCGTGTAAATGCAACCACAAGCACATCGGGCATGCTAGTGAACGTATCAGAAAGCTTGCTCACGCTTGTAAGAGACTGAAGACCATCGACCTGGTCTTCTTTGATGAAAGCACAGGCTCATCTACGGAATCAATAGAGCCCGTGCTAGAACCGTCGAACAATATGACAAGTTCATTGGCATTGGTCGGAACCCAAGGCCATGGGAAACATGGAGCCCTCACAGTGGCTCGCGCTGCAGCGCAGTGCCATGGCTGTACGGTTTCTCTCCAGCACCAGGAAATGTTTCGAGGGATATGCTTTGATTATTCTGAGCAAGCATTCGAAAAATACAACTAAGATGGACTCGAACAGTCTTGCGCAGACTAAACAAAACCAGGGCAGCCGGCTTAGGAACTATGTCCTAGCTGTTACAGAGATGCAGCCGGGCTGTTACTTCTGTTGGGTTCGGACCACAGTCAAAACTCAACACATGTGCCTATAGACTTCAGGTGGCAGAAGAGCAAGCTGCATAGTGAGCTGTTGAAGGCTGAGCGAAGACATGCTACCTTACACGGCGCGAGGTCGGTCATCGGCAACCACGACAGCCGGTAGAACAGTTGCCGCTTGCCAATCAGGTAATGCTAGCCTACCTCCTGCGGGTGAGTAACAGAATACGGGACTAGTTGCAGCCTCGGCGCGTATTCTGCCTATGTGCCTATCACAAGTGATACCAACAATCCAATGTGGCTGTGATCATCCTCTGGTTCTCAGCTTGCCAAGGCAAGGCAACGCATCGACTGCCAGCTTGCGATGCGACACAAGCCTCTCGATGAATCTTCTACCTATCGGACAGACGTAGTGTAGGTGGTATTGCCCTCAAAAATACAAAACAGATGTTTTTACAGCGTCGTTAAGACTCATTAAGTCTGTTTACATTCACGATGGTTCAGGATTCTAAGCCACCACCGAAGCTGCCATAAGATCGGGTGTTGAAACCGGTGAGCAAGGGGAAGCGAGGGCTTCTGATACCAAGGCCGACTGAATAAAGACAGCCCGGTCAGACTCGTTTACATCGTTAAGATCTCCCTTATCGCCCAGAAGTGCCCTTGGTCACCATCGTTGTCTCCGTGATCGCCCAAAAACTTTAGAAAAGGACCCCCAGAAATCCATCATCATGGAGGCTGCCGCTGCGGTCGTCAGTTTTGTAGGCCTAGCAGCCCCTGTTGCGCAAGGTCTGAAGTTTTTGTATGACTTCACAACCGACATGAAGGATTGTCCGAAAGAGATCCGCGAGATGAAAACCGATCTTGAATTGGTAGAAGCTTTGATCACGCAAGTGATTCAGCAGTGCAATGAGCGCGACGTGCGACTTCGAGAAAGCGCGGACCTGGCACGGGCGATCGGTCACGCCCAGGAAAGCGTCGAAGATCTGAAGAAAGAGCTGACCGCGTATGTTGCGGATGGAAAACGCAAGCGATTCAGGTTTGCAGCCAAAATCAGCCAAACGCAGAGGCTCAGAGCAAGCTTGGATAGGACAAGGACCATCATGTTAGATTTCAAAAACCAGCTGCAAAGGTAAGCTATCCTTCAGTTACTCTTGAACAGTCGCTGACATCTGATAGTGACCTGCTATATGACATCCGCGACACAAGTCAAAAGGTTCTCAAATCTGTCGAGAAGACAAACCAAAATCTGGAAACATATGACAAAAGCTTCCACAAAGTTGCGCAACAAACCGAGATACAAGCAAAAACCACGAATGCATCCATGGATAGAATCGAGAGTTCGGTCCAAGTAACAAGTGACACCTCAGCTGAGGGCCTGACAGACATCAAGATCGTGGCGAAGAAACTCGAGCACATTACAGACTTATTGACGGAAACAAGAATATCGCCTTCATCGAGCTCGATACCATCAACGCCTTCATTATCGCGCGAGGTTAGTGATGTCTCCGCCATTAGCTCATCCCAGGAGACAACCGCCAGCAGCTTTTCGAGCTCTCCAAGCATTTCGCGGTCAATCTCGAAAAATCCTCGAAACATCAATGGCCTTCCAGAACACCCCCTTCTACAATTCAACGACAATCAGGTAGGAACTAGTGGCCATGCATTAATACCCGTCTAACGTAGCTGCAGTTTCACTTCTTGATCGCGCTCATCTTTATACAACGCACTAGCAAACATAATCTTGCTTGCCAACGCGCCTCAGAGTGTCTAGCAGCATATCCAACACCAGAATCACTTTCAAAAGCATCGCCTGAAGTTCTCGGTCAATACTTCGGTGGGATAGGTCTGCACAAACTCAAGCCACCCCAGTTGATCAAGTTAGCTCAAGCATATGTCAAAGATCCACCGAAAGAGGGTAGGTTGCGTTCGAAAGCTAGGTGTCCGGACTCCGAGGTTACGCATTTACCGCAGATCGGGCCGCAGTCAGTCAATGCTTGGCTGGTATATTGCTGTGAAAGAACGGACATCGTGACTGAGGATAAGACGTTGTTGGAATACATGGAACATCTGAAAAAGGGAGCGAGCGCAAGTGTTCATTCGCGGCCATATTGATTGGATGTAGTGAACTTTCCCAAGATTTCCAAAAAGGTCTCCCTAGGAAGGGACGACGGTTGCTCAAGGTCGAATTTGATACGGGCAACGTATGTCTCGCAATTTGCATTGTGCCACACCATCTCCGTTTGGCACCATCGAAAATACATTCGCTGATTGGTGCCAGCTCCAGAAGTGACCGACCCTACAATGGACGAAGAAGAGGCAACCGAAGAAGATCATAGGTGGTGTGGGATTTGAGACGCGGTGTTGATCGATGGGTGCGGCAGCCATTTGACTTAAGTAAGCCTGACAGTTTAGCCCGGGATGACTCGCGATAGGATGCGGATGAGGAGTTAGGATGTGAGAGTGTATGATCGTATCTCATAGAGCCAGTTGAGGATCGACGTTTCATTTTGATAGGGTCTAAATAATAAGTTAATGTATGCATCGCATCGCAAACATCTACCTAGGTATGTCTGGAGTCAGGTGATTGTTCACAGATGTCCCGGCCGGCATGTGGACAGTTCTGACGTTGACGCCAACATGAGCAGCGCCCCAGCTTTGCAGACCTTGCTCAAGAGTGGCAAATCCACCACACTAACCCTTGGGAATATAGCACCCGAAGCTCTTGCAATCATGATGACAGATGGCCGCTCGTCCTTTTCCGAATTGACGGGAGTTCAGTGCGGATGAGTTTGGTGTCCTTAGGAGCTTTATGCAGCCCGCATTTAGATTCGTGGCTCGTCAACAAGTAGGCTTTCGGCCAGTACGTAGCGTAGCTATGTCGGCAGGCGAAAAGGTTCCCTATGGGAGACTCATTATGCATGGCGAGTGGCTAGCGACACTGATGTTAATGCATCCCTCCCTTCCTCGATACGCTTGTCACAAAAACGCTTGCGATGGTTGTTGGCATCGGCGAAGGTCCCAAACCATCTCGCGCAGCCACAATCACTGTTTGGGTAGAACCTAGCGGCAAGTGAATGCTACCTTCACCAAGGTAATATTATCGTACTATGAAGGTAGCCGATCAGGTTTAGCGCGCCTTGGCGTCGCCCGTCCCTTCCTGTTATATCGCCAGGTGCGCCCGTCTCCTCTACTCCAGCTTTCAATCTCCGCCTGTCCAGGCGGCTGGCCGCTAGCCACGCCACTTCCCATCGCCTACCGTATGATCCATCTAGTATGGTGCCGCTATCGGTTGCGCGCGATGCGCTCACCACGTCAAGAAATGGTGCCTTTACGGTCCAGCCAATAGCCCACTAAGCGGCACTTAAACCAGTATCCCACAAAACTTAACAACAACTCTCTAATCATTTGATCGGGGGACAAGCCACGGGCACGTTAAACAATGCTACTGTACCTATGGTAGCTACGAATTTTGTGTCCTGGGTATTCTTGTCACTCAAACAGCGAAGCTGATTGAGCCCGATCACCCAACCTTTCTCTCCACTCCTTTACTGGATGCGCTACGCACACAAGTAGCGATCCGCGATGCATCAACCCGTGCTTTCCGGACACTCTCGTGTACAGTATCAGACGAAGCAAACCTGTTGGATCTCGCGCTTGCCAACTATCGAAGAGTGTCATCGCGCCTACCTCAAACAGCAGACTAGCGGAATCACATCCTCGCGCGTGCCCTAGACATCAAGAAGCAGCTGGAGCCGTCCTCGAGACGTGGCCTCTGCTGCCTTCATCTCTTTCGCTTTTCACGACTGGCGACGCCGGTACCTTCGCCCGCTCGAGTCATTCCTTTCGTTGTCTTCTCCCGCCGCCTGTCTAGCTGCCCGCCTCTATATGCTGACATGGCATGAAGAGAAATGCAGCCGCCATAAGCTGCTTCAAGCCTCGAAGATTCTTCCGATTGTACTGCTGCCGCAACCTGACAAGGTTCATAAGTATCCACTATTGATTCAGTTGCTCGTTCATCCAGCACAATACCAAACGAATGGTATGACGAATGGTATGACCACAGCCAGATGCAAGCCAACCACAGAAAGAGACAGAGAACCGATATACCCCAGAATAGCGACAACGACACAGTGGACAGGATACACAGCGAAGGCTTACCTTTAGTTTCCGCGGGAGTTGCTGGATACGGTTTCTGCCCAAATAGCAATCGATCCTGTGCCAGGTGGTTCCGGATGCCTTGTTGTTCTTGACAACTCACACCGCAAGAAGGCCGCCACTAACTAGTCTGCCACCATTGGCTTCACCAAGTCCCCGCATCGTAGGGCTCCTCCCCTTGCCATCACTGTTGAATCTATTGACAAGATTGCCTTGCAGCGAGCGCGTAACACTCTGACATCTCTTGAATCGCGTCAGAGGATGCTTGACCATGTTGTCGAGAAACACAACGGCAACCTTCGGGCGAAGCCTAGGAAGTGTAAGGATATATTCATACACATCCCGCTGTTCCTGCAATTGCCGTCGTCCCTGCCGCTCAAGCAGTTATGATCGCTGAACACCTCAAGATGAACATGGTAAGTACGCTACAAATCTGACCTGAGATGAGTCTAATGCCACGCAGTGAGCGTAGATGCTGCTTGTCGCTAAAATTGACCATCTCTCTACTTGGATGTTGTGTCTGTGCTGTTCAAGCATGATAAACTTATTGACACATCTTAAGCGCCCGCCGGCGGCGGACTCGTTCCTTTCCCTTCTGCCATCCTCGCAATCTGTCCCGCGTAATACAGCACATCGACGCCCGCCCCCACGATCTTGGGCCCCAAATTCCTCACAAACCAGTTGCCTCTCACAAATCTCAAGTCACACCTTGCATCCTCATCCTTCATATCCTCGTTCAATAGCACCTCTTTCGCCAACCTCGGCCATATAGCACTCGGCCTCCCCAGCCCGATAAGATCACAAGCCCCCGAGTCGAGCGCCGCCTGCATACCCTTTCTACTGCGGAACCCTCCCGTCACCATGAGCAGGACGTTAGGATAATGCGAGCGCACGGAGCGCGCGTAGTCGAGGAAGAACGCTTCACGGTGGATAGTACGCTCTGACTTGACCGATGGAGCATCACCAGCTGACATGCGCATATTCTCGATCGTCCCGCCGCTAATCTCGAGGAAATCGATGCCTTCCGCCACAATCAGGCCGACCTGTTCTAGCGACTCGCCAAGGCTTTCGTGTCCACCTATATCCGCGCTGTTGAGCTTGACACCGATGCAGAAGGTAGGTGGGACGGCGGCGCGGATGGCGCGGATGACTTCCATCACTATGCGCGCGCGATTGGAAGGCGTGCCGCCGTAGGAATCGGTTCGGGTATTGGTCTTGGATGAGAGGAATTGCGTTAGAAGAAAGCCATGGGCTGCATGTATCTGGACTCCTATGAACCCGCATTCGTGGCATAGCTTTGCGGCTGCGGCAAACTGCTGGACTGCTTCGTGGATTTCTTCTACGGTCATGGCACGAGGCGTGCCAAATAACAACTTGCTCAACACATAGTCGGACACGCCATTGCCTAGGATAACAGGAACCGCAGAAGGTGCAACGGCCTTTGCAAAGAAAGAACGATTCCCGCAGCCAGCTGGGGACTGACGGCCCGGATGCACGAGCTGGACGAGGGCTGGTGTATCGTTCTGACGTGCGGCGAGGGCCCAGCGTTCCCACTTGTCTTTGGTGGCGGCCGAGGGCGAGGGCTTACAATTGATGTTGTTGGGGTGGCCCATGTAAATTGTTGAGACCTCCATTTCGCCTGTGAGAGGTGTAAGGGAAAGATGAATTTCGAGAGAGGGATCAGTAAAAAGCATACCTGTGATTACAGCTCCCCAGCCTCCGCTGCTCCAGGTGTCGTACAAGGTTATGTATTTGTCGCTTGGGTCATTGTCTTTGTCTGCTAAAGATTCTGCCATTGCCGCCTGTAGTTGGGGATTAGGAGGTTGTCCATATGTTTGGAATGCTAATCCGTACCTTGACAAGGCGATTTGGAAAGACCACTCCGCTCGGTGTCTTGAGAGGGGTATGTAGCTGTACATGCGTAGTTGCTGTGGACATGGTGGCTGGTCGGCAAGTAATGATTGACAGAATGAAATCGGGTCTGTTCGAGTGTGATAATGTGCAGTTCGGATCAGAATTTGTTTATTTATCAATTGCTTGGAATATACATGCAACTGTATACGTCCTCTGGACCGCCCTTCAGCAAGCTTCAACAGTGATATTCCCCCAGATGCTACACTAATGCCTTGCCTGGAGAAAGGTTGGCGGAGCTCCACCGCGCGGTGTATCAGCCACAGATAACAGCGGAGAGTATGAGCTAGGCCACATAGCCTACTGGAGGAGACTCCCCTAGTATGTCTGTCTGAAAAGGTTGACTTCGAAACTACTTCGCGAAGGAATGCTTCTAATCTGCTCGCTCGGATGTGTTTGTACACCCTTGCCGCTTACTTCTTTCACAAACCACCCATATATGACGAGTAATATGTCTGACATGGGAAAGGGGGAGTACACGCGTAAGGCGCGCAATCCCAATCTAGCACGTCGCGCGGTGGAGTTCCGCCGCCCCCACAGGCAGCACACCACTCAAATCGTTGGCGGCATCCGCTCCAGCGCCCTTCTCTCCGGTCTTCGCAAAATGAGTCAAAGGGAGCGGAGTGAAATATGTAAGCAGCTTGAATGTGTCTAACGCAAGTTCGTCACGAGATGTACGAACGCACTGATCAAGAAGCTATCAAGTGCTCTATTATTAAATGTCGGAAGCGGGGATGTCGTATCGCCATGGCAATCAATGTTCGCAGAAGCTGAACGACTCCTGCTGGATTCGCTCCTCATGATCCGCGACAAACATCCTTCGCTCGTCCATCAACTCCACCCTTTTCTTCTTCGCTTCCTCGAGACTTATCGGAAAATCACCAGCGCTATCCGTTACCCATTCCTGCAATTCTGCTGGCAACTTGTTCACCCGGTCAAGGTCATGGACCATCTCCTTCCACCACTCTTTCTGCTGTGGGGGCACGTTGGCTGTTGATGGGATCCTAGTGTACGGATCGACCAAAAACAGTGCGACTATCTTGCGATGTCCAGGTTTCGTCTTGTCCGCCAGAGAGAAGGGGCTTACGCGATGCTGGAGGACGTTCGGGAAGGTGAGAAGGCGTCCCTCGCGAGTGAGCACAGAACCTAGTTCTTGAACTGCTGGGCCGTCGTTCTCGACATCGTAGAGGCGTTCGAAGTGCGTGTGGTCACTTTGTTCGTATGGTTTGTCCCCGAGCCACTCACTACTTGTTGCCTCACGGAAAGATAGGTACGAATCGGTAATGTTATTACTGTCGTAGTAGTACAGGGCCGAAGCGCAGATGTGCTCGTTGAGCTGCCCTTCTATATGCCAGGCTCCGCCGTCGTAGGACGGCTTCTCGGGAGTGAGATGAATGCTGGCCAGTTTGATAATAATCTGCAGACCGTGATTTGCGAATCGCTGGCGGAGATTGACGGAATTTTTCCTCAGTCTCATAAAGCTATCACCATTTCTACGAGTCGAGAAGGGTCCTGGCTCGGGAGGGACGAGTGTGCGGTTTTCTTCTCTCCATTCGTTATCGAGTTCCCAGGTGTCATCGTCGTCGGAGTCCTCGTCCTCGCCTCGTGGGCGCTCTCCCTCCGGCTCGATCCAGGGGATTTCGTTGAGGTCTATACGCGGCTTTTCTGGGGAGGTCTCCGCCGATTCTAGCGTCGCATCCCACATGGGAATCGTCTTACTGATCACTCGCTCCAATACCTTGTACAGCTGTTTATGCTTCTTAGGCTGTAGGTTGTTGATGTAGCTGGTGATCTTGACACCGTTGTCATCTGCGAATGCAACCTCGCATGGCAGCCACTGGAACTTGGTAGAGTAGAAGTGCTGATTTTGAAAACTTCTCCAGGAGGATAATCCAGCCCAAGACGACACCACCGTTGCAGCCTGCTCAGGTACTGGCATGATGCCACCTTTTCCAATCCATTGCTCGCAATCGTCTAGCGACATGGTCCCGCCCTTTCCTTCCCAGTGGCCAGCACTGTCGCCAATTACGTCTCCGTATTGGGGCTTAAGCACCCTGGAGAGGCCATATATCAGTGGGAACAGGGACAGATGCACCAGATCAAGAACCTTTTCATCAGAGTCAGGGTGCCAGTCCTTCGCGCTCTCTGGTACATCTTCGAGAGGGAACACTGCCGCCCGAATATCTTCCTTGAGCTCAGTAGGGATGATGTTGTCGGACTTGAATACAGTGGCAGTCGCATCTAGCGCTGGAATGAAACCGAGCTCTTTCTCCATTTTCGCATAGTCTCGCATTTCCGCAAGGCACTGAATGATGAGCTGAGCTTCAAGAGGTTGAGCAGGTCACTCACATAGTCCCACATTTTCTCGCTAAATTGCTTCTCGGGAGGCTCATTTTTGAAGATGTCGATCGCCTCCTTCTTCCACTTTGCCACGATCTCTTCGTCGAAAAGTTTCCGAGTCCACTCAGGCTTGTCGGTAAGCCGATCCATAACGGTCATCATGTTGCGCTCACGCAGCATCAGAGGAGTCCCTGACCAGTCCGATATTGCATTCGGAAAGCGCGAACGATCCTGGTCATTCCAGCTAGCCCAAGAATGGTCGGAGATGCTGTTAAGCGGCTTGGTCAAGCCGAGCAAAAGAACGCCATTGGGGTTCGTGGTCTCGACTGTAGCCATGATGCCTCCAGGGTTAGGTTCGGTGGTACCTTGTGCAGTTGCAGTCTGTGGTCAGGATCGAGACCACGTTGTAACTCCGCCTGCGCTGGGAGAAGCGAAGAGACGGCAGGTAGTACGGAATTAAGGGAGTAGAGGAAGGACAATGAGTTGGAAAGAACCTGTGGAAGTATGGCATCGTGCGGTTTATATCTCAAGACTCGCTAGGCGACAATGTGCAATTGACGAATGAGGAGGCAGCGTGGCGTTCAATGCAGGCAGCGAAGTGGGGCTGCAGTCTCGAATCATCGAGGGCAGAAGAAAAAACAGGCACCTGCAAGTCACTTTGTAGAAAAATGCGTATTGCAGTATCAAGCAGTGCTGGCGGCACCTGCCTACCGAGATTCGCGCCAGCTGCCTGATCAGATACGTGCATGTGGAGCGAACTCGGATGCTGCGGGCATTGTGCCGTCATACGTGACTTCGAGCTACCAGCGGTGTTACAATATGACTTGTCGATGGGCACCCGACGTTTTTCAATGCGATCGTGAACGTGACGTGTGGCTCGCCATGGTGTTGAGGAGGGATGTGGCTGGTGCCGTCGTCCCGTGTGCTACGGCTCACTGCAGGGGTCTTGCAGCTTAAGCCCCGCCGTTGCATGCCGCAGGCCATATTAAAGGCGCCCGCTGGAGCTGCAGGGGATGCAATACCGCTTCCCTTCACATGTCGAACCTCGAAGCTGGTGAGCAGCAAAGCTCACGCGAAGCGCAGTCGCCGGTGGAAAATGGCGACAACAGCAAAGAGCAACAGCACGCTGCGGCGCTCATTCAGAAGAACTACCGCGGATACCGGGAGCGGCGACAGTTGCAGGGAATGGGGCTGGACGCCAGTTCACGTTGGTCCGAAGTATGCTTGAGCTTCATTCATGCGGCGTAGACTGACTTGGGTAGGCCTTGAAAGAGGGTTTGTTTCCACCGCCGTCCCCATATCGAACCCTGGAGCTAACGACCGTTACTAGCGAAATGGAGAAACGCAACGAAACCGATCCCCCCTTCTGAACGACCCACGCGCGACACGTTAACTACCCCAGAACAACGTTCAAGAGCAGCATCCGACGCTGCTCGCCAGAACTGGAAGCGCGTGGGCGAAATCGCAAGACGAGCAGGCGGGGACGACCCAGTCGATGAGATCGAAGACGACGATGACCAGCGCACGAAGGCACAGCAAAAGGCTGAGCGGGAGAAGACGGCGAAGATGATGGACCTGCAGTACTTCCTTGAGATGGTTGATCAGAAACATCGCTATGGGTCAAACCTGAGAGCATACCATGAGCAGTGGAAGAAGTCTGAGACGAACGAGAACTTTTTCTACTGGCTCGACTATGGCAACGGCAAGGCCTTCGAACTTCCGACAGTATCGCGGGAGCGGCTCGAAAAGGAGCAAGTACGTTATCTATCCAGGGAAGAGCGGTTGCAGTACCTGGTCAAGGTTGACAACGAGGGGCGGCTGTGCTGGGCGAAGAATGGCGAGAGAATCAGTACAACAATGGACTACAAGGATAGTGTCAACGGCATCGTGTCAAAGGACGACAGCACGCCTGCTTATGCTCCAGGTGGGAAGCTTGAAAGTGGTCCCACTCGCAGAAGCTCCACAGACTCAACTAGCTCCGATTCTTCTGCAGAACACAGCGATGTGGAAGGGGAGCATTACGTGAACCACGACTTGAAGCAGTCCAAGGGGTTGGCCAAGATCAAATACGTGTCGGCTGCTACCGTGCTGAATCACTTGTTGAGAGGCTCCGTCAAGCCAAACTCGTGGATCTTTGTGGCCGACACCCAGTTTCGTCTTTACGTGGGCATCAAGCAGTCGGGCGCCTTTCAGCACAGCTCCTTTCTACATGGTGCTCGGATCTCGGCCGCAGGTCTGATCAAGATCAAAGATGGGCAACTGCGTCGGCTGTCGCCCCTGTCAGGTCATTATCGACCTCCTACGAAAAACTTCCGCGCCTTCGTACATTCTCTCCAAGATCACGGCGTTGACATGTCTCATGTCTCCATATCACGGTCTTATGCGGTCTTGGTAGGACTTGAGATGTACGTGAAGACACGCAGGAAAGTCAAGCATGGTGTCCAACACGCGCACAATGCCGAAATCAAAGTAATGTACGTGACGCTGCCGCGGCTGATGTTGATGAGTGCTGACATGGAATCTAGGCATCCAGAAGAATACGAGAAAAAGATTGAAGAGTCCAAGGACAAGAGCAAGAGCGCTCAGAAGGAGCGACAGCTCATTGCCGCCCACGATGAGAAGCAGGAGGCGGAGAAGCGAGAAAGGAGCTGGAGACGCAAGATCTGGCACAAGATACGTCACGGTGGTGTCTCTTCGAGGGACGACGTGAAAGGGGAGAAGCACAAGAAGTCTCTGAGCAAGTCAGGTCAAGATGTGGAGAGCGGAATCCCGCCCTCTGGAAAGCGTGCGTCGCTTGGCGGTGCTTGAGATGGTTCGAGGACGTACTGTACATGAGTTTGAAGCTGCGCAGCATGGGCTAGCTGTCCGATTCCACGCGCGCAGCATCCTCACTGGCGCTTGGCTGTGTACCTGCATTCGGCGTTTTGGTGGCCCAATTTCTTGCTGATATCCCGCAACCGCCCTGACCGGCTTTGTTTATGACCACGGCATAAATACTATTGCAAATTCTGTCCTCGCGGATGTTCCCACATGGTGATGGTCTCTGCTCGGCTCTCACAAGTCAATCGATGGTACCGATAGTGAGGGTCTTCCGAAATCCGACGGTTGCAGACCCACGAACAGCGTCTTCGCCGTTGCGGATCACGTCGCGCACGGCTAGACCTTCCGTCTGACATCATTGGTCCTTTGCTGGCAGGTACCTGCATCGACGTGTTTGCATTCATCACCATTGCTAAAGTCTATCGACGCCAGTGATGTAGCAACTGGGACCGAGTGGCCTCAGGAAATCTCCGGGGAGATACTGTGGCCGCAGGAACAGGATTGATGGTGAAACCGACCCGCTTTCCGCGTGGGCTATGACAGGCGTCGCGGCGGAAGAACGACTGAGGCGTCGCTTAAGCGGCAGCCGGACTGGGCAGCGCAGGGACGCTGGCAAGATTCGCATGCCGCTGGCGAGGCTCTGTTCTCCCGTTTGCCATGATGCGGCGGGCTGGTTGATGGTGAGGTGAGTGATCGACCCCGCTTCTTTGTGTGGCGCGGCGCTAGCAGGGATCGCCAAAGGGAGCTACCCCAGTAACGTCCCGCACGTCGACGTCATCTTGAGACGAGGTCTGGCTACATCCTGCTTTTCGAGTGGCAGCGCGGCAAGGCGGCCTGTGATATCACGTTACAGCGGACGCCCAAGGACGCAGTTCCAGGGATGCGGCTCGCGATGAGCAGCGTCGACGGCGCGCATCAGCCACCGTGCCGTCGATCGGGCCTGGACTGCCTGCGCGGGAGAGGAGCTTGTCCAGCACTCGCTCCAAGGGCCGCAGCTTCCAGATACAGGGCCAGGAGTCACTGCCCTCCGAGGGAGGCGCGACTGGCCGTCTCGTTCGAAGGGAAGAGCTTCCTCGTAGTCCTGTAGCAGCATCACCGCATCTACGCGTCGTCCACGCTGCACCTCCAGCCCGGCCAGAGGCCCTCCCCCCCGTCCGATGCCTCCAAATTCCAGCCGGCATCGAACGGCTGCCTTGGCGCTGCCCGCGGCATGCAATCGTCGATTCCGGCGCGCCATCCCAGTCCCGCCACAGCACGAGAGAGGCAGCTCTCGGCTCGTGTCCCACCAACTGGCTCGCGTCCCCTCCTCTGAAGCTGACGCCCCGCTCGAGGCTGGTGCATGACGCAATGTTCTGCTCCCACAGCATGCCCCGTCGCACACGGTGCTCAGAACGGCTGGCAAAACAGGTTCTCCCGCTCCATTCTTCGCCTCTTGCGGCGTGAGCTACCCCTGCTGTTGTACCTCCTACGCCAGCGCCCGTCAGGAGCTTCCCCCATACGTCATGTTGCAAATTACCGGCCCCAGCATGGCTGCTCCCATATATTCGTCCCAACCCATGCCATGCTGCTTCTCTCCTTCCAGACGTGACCCGTCAACTGATATATGCCCCATACTCCATCCAGTTCCTACACGTACTACTCATTCCCCCCCACCCCCAACCGGAACTCCCCCCGTTCCCAACGTTCACGATCTATTTCCAGTAACGCATCTGCTGCTTCGCAACGAACTTTACGAACTACACGAGAACCACTTGAAGAACTAGACGACGACACAATGCCTTCCCCCGCCGCAGGAAAGAGTGAAACCCCCCGCACTCCTACCAAGCTCGGACGGCCCAAGCAGGGTGCCCCCAAGCTAGGCAAGAAGGCAGACGACCAGCAGGAGCTCCGCCCATCCCAATCAGAAGCCACTCTGCGAAACACAGCAGAGGATGCTCCCGAAAATGTAGCAGACACCAAGGACCAGGCAGAAGGTCAGACAGAAGAAGCTACCGACGACGCACAAGGCAAAGTTTCACAGGCCGGAGACGACCTGGAGCAGGCCGAGCCAAAGCCAATCGATGATGCCGAGGAGGCAGCTGGTGACGCCAAGGGCAAAGCCGACGATGCAAAGGACAAGGCCAAAGACACCGTGGAGGATGTCGAAGAGGAGGCCGAGGAGACCGGAGACGATGCGGATGACGCAACCCAAAAGGCCGGAGAAGAGGTCGAGCCCGATACCCAGGATACCGAGGACGACGCCACAGACACTGCCAGCAGGGCCGCTGAGAGCGGCAAGTCTGCTGGTCAAGGTGCGCTGAGCGGTGCTCGCGGACTCGCTGGACGAGCTCAGGGCTTGGCTGGCAAGGCCACCGACGATCCCCAGGGCGCCGCGGAGGATGCGGGCGAAGACGCCCAGGATGCCGCTGGTGATGCTGCTGAAGATGCCGAAGATACTGCTGACCAGGCCAAGGAATCCGTCGAGGATACTGCCAGCCAGGCGAAGGACTCCGCTGAAGACGCTGCTGATCAGGCGACCCCCGATCTGGGTGTCCTCAAGGGCTTAGAAGTGGACGAGGAAGGCCTCATTCACGACAAGGACGGCAAACCTCTTGGTCGCCTTGTTGAGGGCGATGCTGAAGATCTCGCCGGCTACGCCATTGGCGATGATGGCGAAATCCTCGACGATGATGGTGACCTCGTCGGTCGCTGCGAGCTTCTCCCTGAAGCCGCTCAGGACCAATTGAAGCAGGCCCAGGACGCAAAGAAGATGCCCCCTCTCAGCATCCTCAAGGGACTCACGGCCGACAAGTCTGGCCAGATCCTCAACGAGGATGGTGACTTTGTTGGTCACATCGTCGAGGGTGACCCATCTGAAATTCAAGGCCGTGAATTCGATGAGAATGGCGAGATCCACGATGATGATGGCAACCTGCTTGCTCGTGCTGAGCTCCACCCCGATGCTGCCGACCTTGTTGACCAGGACGAGGAAGGCGAAGACGAGGAGGAGGGCGAGGGTGAGGAGGGCGCTGAGGGCGCTGTTGAAGGTGCCGCTGACCAGGCTCAGGACGCTGCAGAGGAAGGCGCTGCTGATGTGGAGGACGAGCTTCCTGGTGTCGACGCTATTGAGGGCATGGAAATTAACTCTCAAGGCGACGTTGTTGACGACAAGGGTGACGTTGTCGGCCACCTTGTAGAAGGCTCCGTCACCGATGTCAAGGGTCTCACTGTTAACGACCAGGGTGAGGTTGTTGACGCTGATGGAAATGTCCTCGGCAAGGTCGAACTCGCCGAAGGAGCTGCCGAGAAGCTCAAGGAGTCCGCCGCCGGTGCCCTTGACGTTCGTATCTTGGAAGGCCTGAAGGTTAACAAGAAGGGCAAGGTCCTCGACGCTGAAGGCGAGGAAATCGGCGAGCTGAAGGACGGTGAAATCGAAGACGCTGCTGGCAAAAATATAAACGATAAGGGCGAGGTCTTGGACAAGGATGGCAACGTCGTCGGCAAGGTCGATGTTGTACCTGGTGAGGCCGCTTTCGAGGCCATGAAGGCACTCAAGGAACGCCTTGGTGATGACCTTGGCGAGGGTGACAACGAGCCTGAACTCATCGAGGTTACTCCCGACATCAACGAGCTCGAGGGCTTGAAGGTCAACAAGAAGGGCCAAGTACTTAACGAGGATGGTGAGCCGATCGGTGAGCTCGAAGAGGGTGATCCCAAGGAGTGTGGCGGCAAGAAGATCAACGATAAGGGCGAGGTTCTTGACAAAGACGGCAACGTCATCGGCAAGGTCCGCGCTCTGCCGCAGCAGCGCGAGGCTCCCGAGACCGAGCAGGTCGAGATCACGCCTGAGCTTGATACCCTTGAGGGCCTGAAGGTCAACAAGAAGGGACAAGTCCTCGATGAAGATGGCGAAATTATTGGCGAGCTCGAGGAGGGCGAGATCAAAGACTGCGCAGGAAAGAAGATCAACGCCAAGGGAGAGGTCCTCGACAAGGATGGCAACGTCATCGGCAAGGTCAAGACTCTGCCCAAGCTTATTGAGCAAGAGGTCGGCAAGGCCGAAGATGCTGCTGAGGATGCCGAAGAAGCCGCCGAAGACGCGGAGGAGGCTGCTGAGGAGGCTGAGGATGATGGCCGACCTCCCCTCTCAATCCTCGACGGACTTACTGTCAACAAATCTGGCAAGATCATTGATTCCAACGGCAATATCGTTGGTGAACTCATTGAGGGTGATGCCAAGAAACTTTCAAAGGCTGGCATCACCTCCGATGCCGAAGGCCAGTTCTGGGACAACAAGGGCAACGTCATTGGTCGTGCCCAGACCGTGCCCCAGGAAGAAGGAGAGGAGGAGTCTCCTTTCGCTGGTCTTGAGGGTCTTGTTGTCGTCAAGGGCGGATATGTCGAAGACGAGAACGGCAACCGCGTTGGCCAAGTCGTCGAAGGTGACGCCAAGAAGCTTATTGGTCGTTCTGTCGATGAGGATGGAGACATCCTTGACAAGAAGGGCTCAGTTGTCGGACATGCTGAGCGTTATGAAGAGCCCGAGGAGGAGCCAGAAGAGGAGCCCGAAGCCATCGATCTTTCTGATCTAGAAGGGTTGACTGTCAACAAGCAGGGCAACGTCATCGGCAGCGAAGGTGTGCCAGTTGCTCGTCTCGTGGAAGGCAACCCCAAGGAACTTGCCGGTCGCAAGCTCGACGATCAAGGGCAAATCTGGAACGATTCTGGCAAGGTCATTGGCCGCGTCGAACTTATTCCTCCGGAGGAGCGCGAGGCCAAGCCGGAAGGCCCCTTCGCCGGTCTCCAAGGCCTCCGCGTTGTTCAGGATGGCCAGGTTGCTGACGAGGATGAGAACATTGTCGGTCAGGTTGTCGAGGGCAACCCCAAGCGCCTTGTAGGTCTGGCTGTTGATGAGGATGGTGACATCCTTGATAAGTACGGCAATGTCAAGGGCCATGCCGAGCCTCTTGAGGAAGAGGAAGAGATCCCCGACGACCTTTCCGTCCTCGATGGTCTTACTCTCAACAAGCAAGGCTACCTCGTTGACCAGAACGGAACACCGATCGGGCGTCTCGTTGAAGGTAAACTTGAGGACCTCGTCGGCCGCAAGTCTGACGGTGAGGGTCAAATCCACAACGACACTGGCAAGGTTGTCGGCCGCTGTGAGTTGATCCCCGAGAACGAGCGTGTCCAGCGCAAGGAGGGTCCATTCGCAGGATTGGAAGGCCTCCGTGTCGTCAAGGACGGCTTCGTTGAGGATGCCGATGGCAACCGTGTCGGACAAATCACCGAGGGCGACCCAAAGAAGCTCGTCGGTAACAGTGTTGATGAGGACGGTGACATTATTGACAAGTACGGCAACGTCAAGGGCCACGCTGAGCCCTGGGAGGAAGAGGAAGAGCCCGAAGTGGACCTCAGCGCTCTTGCCGGCTGCACTGTCAACAAGGCCGGCAATGTCGTCGACTCCGCCGGCACCATCCTTGGCCGCGTTGCTGAGGGCGACCCATCAACCATGATTGGCAAGAAGGTTGACGGTCAGGGCCAAATCTGGGACAACGCTGGAAACGTCATCGGACGTGCCGAGCTCGTCCAGGGTGCCTCTTCTGGACCTGAGGGACCATTCGCTGGCTTTGATGACAACAGCATTGCGAAGGACGGGACCGTTCAGACTCCTAGCGGCGACATCATCGGTCGCGTGATTGAGGGCGACATCAAGAAGCTCGTCGGTCACAAGGTCGATGAGGATGGCGACATCAATGACAAGAATGGTAACGTTATTGGTAAGGCCGAGCGCTGGGAGCCTGAAGAGAAGGAGCGTCGCATCAACCCCATGGCTGGCATGCGTGTTAACAAAGAGGGTGAGGTCCGTGACGAGAATGGCGATGTCCTCGGTCGTCTCACCGCTGGTGACCTCGGTCACTGTGCTGGTCTTGAGATCGATGACAACGGCTATGTCATCGACAACGACGGCAACAAGGTTGGCGAGGTTACTCTCCTCGAGAACATTCAAGAAGAGGAGGATCACGAGGAGACGGACGAGGAGAGGCAGCGCCGTGAGGATGCTGAGCTTGCCGACAAGATGGCCAATATCTGCCAGCAAACGCTTGAGCGTGTCCAGCCTGTCATGAAGCAGATCACCGAGGTAAGCTATCTTCTCATCGCCATATGGACAGACCACTGATTTCTCTTCTAGTACATTGAGCAAGCTGATCGTACACCGCGTGATGAGCTCGATGAGGAGGAGCTTGTCAACAATGTCAAGCCTCTCATCATGGAGGGTTCCCGCATCCTGGAAGAGTGCAACGGTGCGCTGCGCGGTCTCGATCCCGATGGTCGCATCGCCGCCCAGGCTAAGGGTCGCTCTGAGACCCGTGATGCCACGCCCGAGGAGTACCGTCTTGCCGATCTCCTCAAGGAGCTCACAACGACCGTTGTCACCACCATCGACAACGCGAAGAAGAAGATCTCCGACATGCCCCACGCCAAGAAGAAGCTCAACCCGCTCTGGGCCTTGCTCACCGAGCCTTTGTTCCAGATCATCGCTGCCGTTGGTCTGCTACTCACCGGTGTGCTCAACCTTGTTGGCCGACTACTCAATGGTCTTGGTCTTGGCGGTCTGGTCAATGGCCTGCTCGGTGGCTTGGGCATTAACAAGCTGCTCGGCGGTCTGGGTCTAGGATCAGTCTCCGAGATGCTGGGTGGAGGAAAGAAGGACAAGAAGAAGGGTGGAGGCGCCAGCAACTTGCCGCTCGTCGGTGGTCTGCTCGGCAGCAAGAAATAAACGCCTCGCCCACATATCGTGAGCGATGGTGGACGGGGAGTGTTGTTTCCGTTTTGCTTTAGATTGTTTTTACTAATACTAGGAACGGATGAGTCGATTGCATATGATACCACGCCCAGCCATCACCTCCCTCGACACGATCCCAAGGATCGGGGGGTTCGAGGGTGAGTGGAGAGGGAGGTGGTGTCTGGATGCATAGGATTGGATAAACCCTGTGGGCACAAAATTTGCTTTTCTGTTTGATATTGTTTCCGCGATATTCTTTCCTATCTGGCCAGATGGAAGACAGGCTCTACCGGCTTTCTTTAGCTATTTCCTATGTCGCACACCGAGGTCCTGATGGCTTAGCAGCGGCGTTTTGGGAATGATTGTTGTATGATTAGTACTAGTAATGGATTATTACTCTAATGCCTTCACGTTCAAACTCCTTGATTTATTGTCTTTCTACACCGCATCAAGTATGAAGTTTTGTGCTTTTATCATGCTTTTAACAACTCGCAATGCGGTGGTGTAATCCTGATGTGACTGTTTGGTGATTGTGTCACTCGCCTGTTGAACGTTGTGTTTGCTCTTGCCTACTATAATCGAGTCGCACCTGCGGCAGTCACAGTCCCCTTCATAGCCCATGTGCGCACTCACGCCATCAGCTCAAGCAGCCTGCCCCAAATCCATTTCCAAGTTCTTTTCATCACGCTCCATACCTGCCTATTCTCACTCAACCTCTCACGCACCCCATTGCCTCGTCGCCAAACACGGCGCCAGACTAACGCAGAGGGTTCACGCAACATAGCAGAGCCTGCCACGACTGCATGAAAGATCTTCATCGTAGACACGCGCTGAAGAAGAAGAAGAAATCCCATCTTGGGCGACGTCACCTCACTACATCACTGACACCATGTCCGCCGCCGACATCGCCCTGCCTGTCCCTGCTCAACCAACCTGCCCCTTCCTCATCAGCACAACCCTCGACGCCTTTCTCTGGCAGATCTTCCCGGGATACCGCGCGTGCATCGACGATCCGGCTGCGAGCAGTATCAACAATGGGATCTTGTGGGCGCTAGAGTATGCGCTTTGGGGCGTGGTGCTTGCGGGGGCCGTTGTGGGGATGGATAAATTTTATGGATGGAGGGACGGTTGGAGGCAGCGATGAGGATGGCGACGGGGAAGGGAGATGAGAAGGAGGGTTGGGAGAGTGAGTGTATGTGTATGTGAAGGGAAAATCGAAGGGTCTTTCCAATACGGTTGCGGTCCTGTGGTATTTGGTATGGCATAGTGTCGCTGCGCGTGAGCGCCTCTTGTAAGGACGCTAATATATCCACTCTGCTCTATTCAGCCAGTCTCTCTGCGGGAAAAATGCTCGAGTTGCAGTGTCCTTCGAGTGAACGTATCCTGAAGGATAAGCGTCGTTGCACGCACATCAGAGAGCAGGGCCCTCATGTTAAGCATTGACAGTCTAGATCATACTTGCCCTACATGGGAGGCGTCGCTGCCATGTGAGCACGGTCTGCGTCCACAAACAGTACTCTGTATTTTCACCAGCTTATATGTAGACGAATGCAATCTGCTTAAGCGAAAGACTCTTCACGGCCAGATTGTGATAAGAGGGCTAACATTGAAGTGTGGATGTTCTATATCATACTATGTTTGGGTTCATGTCTGTGGAACAAGTGACGATCCGAAGGATGCGCCTGTAGTCGCCGATAGAAGCGGCAAAGAAGTTTGATTTGCAAAAGCTCGAACGTAGCAATCGTACTCTGCTCGCGTCAGTGTAAGGTGCACAGTCGAGATACCCCAGGTCGTCCCGATCAAGGCAATGCCGGTTCCTGGCCTAACCCGCAAAAGGCGAAAGAATGCCGTGCGCCATGGCACGCAAGAAGCTCATCCTTGAGAGGCATCAAGCAAGTGGCATGAGCATCCTTACAGCGCCCATACGAGGCAAACTCTGTTCTGTCAGACTGTGTGCCTCGGTTCATGCTATGGTTGCCGAGCGTTGGAGGACTACACTACGTTGTTTCAAGTCGGCAGTACAATTGAGGCCGATTATATTACAGAAGCATACACTATACAGCATGCTGTGCGCTGTGCCCTTGGTTTGCCCACCTATACGAGCGAGCACGGGTGCCTCTAAGATCCCACGCAGAATAAGTGACCGCCACGACTAGACGTCAGAAAGAAGGCATCTGGGCGCCTTCGTGCGTCTTTCGTAAGCGCGTGGTTGAGTGGACAGGGATCATCAGTGCCTGGCCGATTGTTGGCCAACAGAATCCCATGGATAGTTATCGATAAGGAGTTTGGTAACTGACTCTTGCTCCTTGTCACGGCGGGACCGGCGGAGGTTCCCCAAATTAGTCGCGATGTCTATTTGCACTTCAGACGTTACCTGGACTTCATCAAGATCGGAACCGTGAGGGACTACCGGGATATGTATTTGGCCGTTTCATTTCTCAGCAATTAGCAATATATGCTGGCTCGGGACCGCGATAATGGGTGCGTTCCCACTTTGGGGGTCGGCGAGGCAGACACGCAGTTTGAGGGTTGTGCCTGTGTTGCTCCTGAATAGGAAGGCGGCAAGTGTTGCGTTATAGCCCGCTGCGCAAGGGTTCACAGTGTTGGGTAATGGCATGCTCTTAACGCTACCAGACGGGCCACGCCTGAGCCGATCAACACGCAACATGGTAACCCGTATGGGCCAAGCAGTTCGAGCCTGGTTCTCAGTCGTGATGCAGGACCGCAGCAGAATGAAAGCACGCGAATGCTGTAGCTAGCATGTGCTGCCTAGGTAAACACCACGGCATTAATCGCGTGCAAGCGTCCGGGAACTTGGAAAGTGAGGGGATGCAAGTAAGCCGTGGGATGTAACCTTATTTGATGATTGTGATGAGCAATGGAAACTGATACGCTGCGATATAGGGCTGTCGATAAGTTTAGCCGGCTGCGTTTTGCGTTCCGAAAGTTGGGGTACGGTGCATGCTAGGGACAGTCATGTGACGCGAGTAACACTTGGGCACAGAAAGCATGCTCGGTTACGCTGCAGGTGCCGGTAAAACGGCCAAGAACTCCTCACCGGCAACACGGGCTGGTCGGGATGTTCGGCGAGTCCGAGGGGAGCCTGTCCCGGATTGAGACGGAATTTATATTCGTATGTCGGCAGTTCAGTCTTAGCCATGTTGCATGTTGCTCTATTTGTGACGATGCCAGTACTTCTCAGCGAAGCCACCAAAGCAACAGACCTGATGGACACCGAGAGGTCTCTGTTGAGACAGCTCCGCTGGGAGATGCAAACCGCGTGTTAGGCGCCAGGCCCAACAGATTTACGGGGACAAGCGGGACGTGATGTTGGAGTGAGACCCAGCATGTACGAAGCGCGAAGTGGGATCTGCAAGCGGAGTTGCTTTTCAGGCGTCCGGAGCTGGACCGGGCTGGAAAAGCCCCCGAAGCTGTCCACACTGCTTGCTAAGCTGTGTGACCTGCGCAACGGCCGAACCGGTGCGGTGGGTACGAAGCGCATGGAGGCGGTGGAAAGCGAGATGAAGCAGAGCAGACTGTCCACGAGACCTGGGCGCACAAACGGAAAACACAGGTGGCTGGGAAATCGCGATGCTCTCTGTTGCCAGCTTGAGCCGGACGCGCAGCAGTGGAGGTGGAGAGATGGTGTTGAATACGGGTCCATGATCTGCAGCCAGGCCCCGCTTCACCCTGCTCGCCCACGGACGCTGCAAACTAACTCCAAGGTGCGCATGGGCAGCGCTCTGGCGGTGCGGCTCTGGTTCAAGAGTTCAGAGCTGCATGGAGAGAGGCCGACATGGTGTCCTCCTCTGAGACGAAGCCGAGACAGCAGCTGAGCCAACGACGAGGCCAATACGTAAAAGGCAGTGGGGAGCTAGCGCAGGCGTGATAGAGGCAGCGCGTCCAGGAGCCGTCGGGTGTGGGAGGACAGCGACATGACAATGCTCCGGGGCTGACGCATGGCTGTGCGACTGTGATGGAGAGTGGAGTCAGAAAGTTTGCCGTCGCCCAAGGACGAGACGGACGGCCGTGATGGGGTGTTTCGGAGCAGCTTGCGATGTGTGGGAGCGGGAGGTGCGCGCTACGCAGCCGTCTCCGCCGGCCCCAGACGGTCCAATTTCAGGGCAGACGCCCAATGGCGAGGGGAGGTGGGCGGCAAGGGCAGCGGGCGGAAAAAGCACAGCATCACAGTTGGCTACGCGCCCGTAATTCGCGGCCGTGTGTGACTGTGATTTGGTGATTTTTCGCAGGCGGCTCCGGGGCGATTCATGGCCATGTGCTGCAGCGTTTGCTTGCGCCGGCCGGGGAGGAGGCTGGCGGAAGCGAGCGAGCGAGCACACACCGCCTGGGTGGCAGACGTCATTGCGCGCGGGCACGGCCAGCGCACGCCGGCGCGCAGAGAGCGCAGGCCCCAGAGCGCGACGACGACACGCAGGAACGAAGAGACGGTGCGTGTGCTCGCAGGCAGGCAGGCAGGCAGGCAGGCAGGCAGGCGCACGTGCATGGCCGTCTGCCCAGCTGGAGTCGCGGGCGCAGACAGCGCTCGAGGGCGCGGGCCAAAAAGGCAGCGGGCGGCCGGGCATCATTGGGCAGAAGCGGCGCGATCCCTGCAAAGCCAGCCATCGAATAAGAGAGCCGTCGCCGCACCCACTCTTTGGCATTTGCTTCCTCTGCCCAATCGCTTTCCTACATCTCCCCCAATCATTGCTACCACCGCCGCCGTCCTATGAGAGCTGCCATCGCCGCCAGCACCGCAGCATCACGAGCTTTGCACCACGGCACGCTCGTGGCCTCCCTACCGCGGGTCCTATTCCCATTGCAACTTGTGGTCGCTGCTGCCGTCCAGCCTCTGCCCGCCCCGGTGCGACGACCCGCGAGCCACCTCACAGGCTGCCGCGTCCTCACCACCAAAACGTGACCGCCCTCCGCTGCACGCCCGCTCCGGTAAGCCGCGCCTCCATGCCCACCGCACTGCACAACTGCGCTGCCCTGCCCTGCACGCGCACGCGCCGTGCCGCCACGCTCGTCGCCGAGGTCGCGCTCGCGACGATGCTGCCCATCTCGCCCGCCTCGTCATGCTCTCTGCTAACTAACGTCGCGCGCAGAACGGGGAGCACAGGCTCGTTCCAGCATAGCTCGGCCTGCTTCGTGCTCGCCCGCTTCCCGCTTCCCGCCGCAGCGTCAGCTGCACCGCGACTCTTTATACCTAACACGTCCTTCGCGGCAGATTGCCTGACTGCTGCCAGAGCCCCAGGCACCAGCGTCACCGCCGCTTACCTGCGCCTCTCCAGCGACGTGCATCGCGCGCCCAGCTCCAACTCGGTAAGTCCCTCCACCGCCTGCATGAACCTGCATTGCCAGCGCATCACCCCTCCAATCGCCCGCCCGCCAGCACATGCCTCCCCTCGACTTCACCCAATTGCTCGTCCCTCTTCCCCGTGGGCTAGCTAACAATTGCTCTTCCGAAAAGACCTCTTTTCCCACCACCGTCCCCGACTGGTGAACGCCTGCAACGGTCCACTCCCCACACGGCGAGACCCTTTGAACTGCAGCGCCTCCAAGCATCCTGCTGGAAGTCTGTCCGCGCACCGCCTCACCCACCCGCGCCCAATAGTACCCATTGCGCCTCAATCTACGCGAGTCTCCGACGCGCGCGACCCTAGACGCTCGCCTCACAAGCGTGGCCAATTGACAACGCATCGAGCATCTGGCCTGCTGTGACGTGACCCCAGTCTGCGGTGCCTTGATAGACCGGTGCGTCCGATATCAACACTCGACCAGCAAACACGCGCGACGAGTCGAGGCAGCTTTTAATCGACGTGCGCACCGAGACACACTACGACCCATTCATCGCGACTCAGATCCGATCCACCTCTCCCCGCATTGGCTACTTGAAACGAAACGTAGTGGCCTATTCATCCCGCCTCTGCTCCAGGCATCAGCCCCCACAGTTGTTGCGGCTCTCGATTAAAGTCGCGTTTCTGCGCGTTTCCACCAACCCCAGTCGCGACTTCCTCCACCCAAGCGTCCCAATCACCAACGCGCCCACGTCCGAAGCCTTCGACGACGATCAATAAAGAAGTCACAGTCCGTGCTGAAGTGGCGCATCCGGGGTAACAACCCACGCCGCCTTCAGTCGTGTACACCAGGCTCTCCTCCACACGCCTCAGGTAGCGCGTTTTGACAAGACCGCAGACATGACCGATTACGCGCAATATCAACAACCCCATCATGGGCACGCGCCTACCCACATGCAAAACTACCCGGGAGCCCAAAACCCGGGCGCGGCCAACCCATCCATCACATCGCCCACCCAAGGACAAATGCATTCATACCAACAGACCTCGCCAATCCTGCCATCGCAAGGCTATCCGCAACCCGGTGCTGCGAATGCACAACACCAACAAATGAACTACCCACAAGGGTACATGCCGGGCATGCATCAGCAGTACGGCATGTCGCCTACGCAGGCCGCGGCCATGGCAACCGCGGCAGCAGCTGGACCAGCTGGATACTATGATCCCAACCAGATGGGTCAAGGACAGCTAGCACAAGATCCCAGAGCCTCGCCGCGCATGTCTGGAGGTCAAATCAAGCAGGATGGGCGCGGCCCCCCTCGCTCTCCAACTGCGGTGTCGAATGCATTAGGTGCTGGCGGTATTGCCTCGCAAGTCTCAATGAACCCCGGACAGCAAGCGATCCAACGAAGAATGAGCACACAAATCCACAGCCCTGCGATGCAACAACCCCAGCCTGTTATGGCCCATGCTGCAGCTAGGCCGTCGGTACCGCCCATGTCTCAAGCGCCCCAGCAGCACCAACAGTCACCCGAGCTCGTTGCTGGTGCGCAAGCGGAAGAAGCTCCACTCTACGTGAATGCCAAGCAATTCCATCGCATCTTGAAGAGACGTCTAGCGCGACAGAAACTAGAGGACGCTCTTAGGCTGACGTCCAAGGGCCGCAAGCCGTATCTACATGAATCGAGGCACAACCATGCTATGCGACGTCCGCGCGGTCCTGGTGGCAGGTTTTTGACTGCTGAAGAGGTCGCTCAAATGGAAGCCAACAAGGGTGGTGACCCCGAAGGTGAAGATGGGGGAAACAAGGAGAATGCCAATTCCTCCATCAAGGCTACCGCGTCGCAGGCAAATCCGGGAACTAAACGGAAAGCGTCTTCGACGAATCTCAAGGGTGCCTCCAACAAGAAGAAGGCTAACCGGCGAACAAGTACAAGCGAAGAGGACGAAGAAGAGGAGGATGACGCTGATGACGACGGTTGAAGAACATGCTCCGGAGTCACATTCTTCTTTCGCTCCTCCCAGTTTGGGAACTTTTAATCTCTTTTTCTACTTCTATTTCCCCCTTTTCTTGATGATTTACGAAGCGAGTGTTTTTGGGTCAGGTCTGTCTCATCTTGCATGTTACCCCCTGTTGTCATTTACACACAGCAACCCCACAAATTGCACCACGCTGCTTTCCTCACAAGCATGACGTTCGGAAGGGATATGGTTATACACTCGGGGCGGACGGTCGGCTGGGAGCATGATACCTTGTCTACTCTACGTAGGGCGACAGAGCGATCTTTGTACGCTCTTTCCTTCCTGTCTACTACTTGTAGCTTCTCTCTTCTCCAGTTTCAATACCCCCACATTCGTTATTTGTACGGATCGGTTGGGCCCCCGTGCTCCCCGCCTCCTGGCGGGGCTTCGCCAGCGGGGATGGTGTGGAGTCAATTAGAAAGGATTACCCTTCATCGGAAAAAATCAATACCTATTTGTTGTTACGAAAACCATGCTCGATGCCTCGATTGCTATTAATGTTCCCATTGTTCACCCCTTAACTTCCCGTGCGCCTTCCAATACCTAAAGTCCAGGAGACTGACCATAAACAAGCAGGACATTATACCACTATCCCACAGTTAGTCCTCGCGGTCGCAAATTCACTTTTAATGTACGTACACAATCAGCGCAGCCAGCATAACCACCACCGCCCCCAACGCACAGTGCACCCCGACGCACGCTCCCTTCCTCGTCATTCCACTAAAACTCAGCCCAAATACCACGAACCAGAACACGATTTCCAAACCGTTGAGAATGGTGTTTGCTTTCAGCGACCAGAAGCGCGAGAAGCGTCGCCCCGGCGCGCTCATAAATTGGTAGAGGAGGAAGAGGAGGGATTTTGCGCCCTAGGATGGGGGTTAGATGGCTGAGAATAGTAGCGAAGAAAATGTGTACGTAGTCTTTGTTCAAAATAGAGGGGAAACTAATAGGGTGAACGCACCATTGCTATTGCTATTGTATCTGCCCGGGTTGTAGGGCGCTTGCTCAATGGTAGACGGGCGAATGTTATAATCATGGCGCTGAGAATGACGACGAGTGCCGTGATGTGGTAGACGTGCGTGTAGCGGGAGCGAAACGCAGGTTTGCCGCTTAGAGAGTCTAATGTAGGCAAGAGCATGGTTGTTTGGTGTAGTGATGATTAACAACGCGCTGGATGGTTGGCGGTGGGTGCAAGTTGTCGAGTGTTGTTTGGGACATTGCGGACTGCTCCCTTTTCAAATCGGCTATGGGGAAATTTCGAAGACTGTTTTGTGTATGAAAGCTGCATCCACGCGTGGAACTTTTAGGATCTACAGCCCATATCGTATACATGTCGTATCCGCGCTAAGCGAATACGGTGTGTAAACAGCTCCACCTCAGGTGTTTCGCAGCCAATGATATCACACTTTAGACATATATTGAGCCCCAGTGTCATCTTCGATGGTTTGAGGCTGGCTTGCGAAATATCCATAGTATATCGCCTTAGTCCCGTTTTGGTGGGTGTTGCGAGGAAGGACTCGAGGGTGTATTGATATGCAGGATAGCCCTGGAGAGCTGACATGATAAGACCTCTACTGCTGCTGCTGCTGCTCTTTTAGTCTGTCGGCATGGTTCGTTGATGCCATACACCACCCTTCTCATGTCTGCCATTGCAGCAGTCTCATTTTGCAATCTCAGGGTCCGATGTACCTCCTATCGTTCTGAATCTGGATGGTCCGTTCTTGGGTTTCAGCTGCATCGGGAGGCCCGTTCAAATGCAACATTTTGCCCATCGCCAAATCCACCATTCTCAATATAACCCCGGAGCAAGCCTCGGTACGTATTGAAACAATAGCGCTATGATCTCAACGCGAATGTCCACAGTCATGCCTATGTAGGAACAATGATTAAAAGTATAGGGCAAGGGTTCTACAAGGGACGCGCATTGGCGTGATAGGTGGGCGAGAAACGACATGCTCCCAATTAGTTTTGTTCGTGGACTTGATAGGGAGCAGGACTCCTCATCTCCACCACAGGCATCAGTCTTTCACGTTGTACTAATGCTACACAATATCTGAGGTATCAGGAGATGCTTGTCATACATATCGCGACAGCCTATGGTTTTCTCGTCAGCGACGCCGGACACAGCAGGAGTGGACAAGACCTTACTCGATGAGGTTCCCATCCGGATCCCTCACGTAAAAGCTCTTGATCTTTCCTCGTGCACCCGTCCGATCCACAACCTTCCCTCCTTCTAAGACAGATATACCTTCGTCCTTGAATCCCTTCAGCGCCGCGTCCAAGTCTGTACCATCTTCAACTAAGAAACAAAGATCCGCCGTACCCGGCAGCGCCGTCGCAGCCTTCGGCTCAAATTCTTTACCCTGCTGATGCAAATTGATTTTCTGCGTCCCAAACTTGAGCGCGACTCTTTCGGTACCTGGCGAGGATGGCGGCGTAAACTTTTCGATTGTCATGCCAAGATGTCTGGAGTACCATTGGCAGGTTGTTGGGATGTTGGCGCAGGTTAGGACGAGGTGATCCAAAGAGCGCACGGCGGCGAGGGGCTTGGACATGATGACGGGTTTCTGTTTGGGATGTAAAGATTCACTATTACCGCCAGGGAGTTGGGTTGGATGTTTTCACGTCCTGGCCCACAGGTCGCGGCTGCTGTCGCCGACTCGGCTACTGGTTGCGGAGCCCCCACAGATTGACATGATTTGCTATTGCCACCTGCTCTACATTACGACGGCTAACAGCTCAGAAATCGTTTTACTAGTTCCAATGTCGATCTTCTTCGGACATCCGCTGTATGTCACCTTATAATGAAAGTTTCAGAAGGTACGAGCACGTCAACGAAAGATGGCAATCTACCAAAAACATGACTCTACTGAGGAGCATGGTCCATCGAAATCGCATCGCTCTTTTGCCAGATCTTCAACAGCTCCACCACCTCCTCTCTTCCCTTCAAATTTGCTATCTGCAGAGCGGTACACTGCTTCCCTTGATTTCCCGACACTGCGCTTTGATTTGCCCCGGCATTCAATAGCATCTCGACGACCTCTGTATGACCCTTACCAGCAGCCAGCCACAGAGCCGCACCACCCTGGTAATAACAACCTGGGGCATCAACGTCCGCACCAGCTTCGATAAGTCTTTTTACCAAGACTGTGTTCCCGCATGCTGCAGCGCCTTGAAGCGCCGTAACACCTTTGTAACGAGATGGCGGTGCGTTGACACTTGCACCATGGCTCAGAAAGAAATCAACTGCATCCGAGTGCGCATTCTCAGCAGCTGCTTGCAAAGGGGTGCGACCGAAATGCTGAGCCATTGGGCCTACTAACTCAGCGCCTGCCTCCATCAATATCTTGACGATCTCAACATTTCCGAATTCCGCAGCAGCTTGGATAGGACTGCGACCCATATACTTATGCGGCGGCAAGTTTACATCAGCACCTGCGACGAGTAGCCTCTGTATCACTGCGCTCTGTCCAGCTCCAGCAGCAAGCGCAAGCGCAGCGCGACCTCCATTGTTACCGCCCGGTGCATCGACATCGGCTCCAGCTTCCAAGAGAAGATCCACGATTTCGGCGTGCCCTCGGAGAGCAGCCGCCTGCAGAGATGTCTTGCCGTACCAGCCACGGGGAGCTTCGTTGGAGTCCACGCCTTGCTGTAAGAGCCTCGAGACGGTGGCAGAATCGCCTCCCCAGGCTGCGAATTGGAGGGGTGTCAGAGCGTCATCGGCGGTGTATTCGTCTTTTTCATCTTCTTCGAAATGAATGCCAGGGACAGGCATACTGATGATATGTAAGACCGGACGTTTAGGTCTTGGCAAGAGGCGATCGCGATGTGTATCTCCTCAGGGTGTGATGATAGAGAATCCAAAGCAACACCTCGCTAATTCCTATCGGACCCCACGAGTAAGCAACGAGCGGGGTAACGTGAACCCCGAATTGTACATGGCCACACCTCGATGCACATTGATCCACGGGTAGGTCATTGACTTGCTAGTCGAAGTCAGCTTTGCGGCTTATCAATTGACAACGTCACCACATTGGAGCACCGTTTGTGATTAACAAGGCGCTAGTCTCCTCAATACTCTGTCACTTGATTAGATCTACAAGGATGTTATCGATAATGCTCGTCAAGCAACAACAATAGTCGAACAACTGCGTGACACCTACTCGAGGTCGGGTCCTACGAGCCACTGTGACTTCAGGTATCAAGGCCGCAGATCTGTTAGAACTATTATACGGAAAATAAAGAGTTATTGTATTAGGTACCTTAAGTTCCGCCTGATCACTACCTCGCCTCGTGACACACTATCCTTAGTATGACTTGACTGACTTACAAGGATGACACTAATCTACACCCTATGTATCATCGTTCACTTGGCCCAAGCTCCCGTCAGCAAAATATTGGCCGTTGCCAACCTGAGCGGCCTAGAGATGCACATAGAGCCTGACTTCCAATATGGGGACACGAATCGAAGCGCCGAATATAGAGTTAGTCTTGCCTATGGCAAGATTCCGGGCTTCGAGCCACCTGTGGCTTTTACCTCGTTGGACGCCGCTCGATCGGACAGTATGACGCGGAGACTGGTCCTCGCAGGGAACAACTTCTGGGGCGTATACCCGAAAGAATTTCGCTTGTACAGATGTGGGTGTCATTTGCAGACTCACACAAATGCCGGACGGCGCTGCCATCCTGGGTTCCGTGCTTGGTATTGCGGATTACATTAAGAAGATTGTGGATTCTAGAGAAGAGCATTTTGCGCCGCTCTTCAGCGGCTAGCACATCAATTAGCACAGGATCCAAAGACATTCATGGACCCAGAGTATATAAACAAATTTCCGAGACTGGTCTAATGGTGAGAGGATGTTGTCGGTGGATGATGTGGGGAAGGCGTTTGATGCTTAGGTGAAGCTAGTGGAAAGAAGGCCTGTAGTAGATAGTAGCGACGCAGATGCCGTCAAAGCTTTTGGCTGAGACCTGTTAAACGAAATATCCGGACACTTCGATGGCTGCTTTGCCCTTAGTTGAATGCACAACCAGCTCCTCAAAGCTTCGTAATACGTCCGCAATCTTCGAAGCCTCGCTGCTGCTCGTATGCTCACCTTCGGCAAGTCTCTGTGACATGATGGTTTTTCTTGTCGTCGATTTGAAAGGCGCAGTTACGGATTTCGAGATTCCTTGTCCTGGATATGCCACAATTCCGATAGCGGCAGAAGTTGTCTTCGTAGCGAGTCCGAGGACCCCTTTGCCTGTGCCCTTTGCAAAGCCAAGCGCACCCTCCTCTTTCATGCCTTGCATAGGCTTCATGAAAAGACCAGATATACCATCAGACATCCCTTGTACGAAGTTTTTGCCTCCAACGCTGAAGCCGCTAGCCGCATCTTTGATTTCACGATGTGATTGAACTTCCTCGCCGTAAAGTTTTGGCACAGCTCGCAAACCCTCGGCTGCAGCAAGGGGAAGGTCTATGATCGCGCCATGGAAAAGTCGACCATTGAATTTGCCAAAGCTTTTGCCGAAATTGGCAATCGCTTTTCCGGTTGTCTTCGCAGCGGAGTCTTCGGGAGCCGCCTTCTGGACTGCGGAATACGGTGAGACTACCATGTCTCCTGCGGAGGTGACCATGCCCTTGATAGTGGAGAAGCCAGATGATCCAAGACCAGTCAGCGGATCCCATCTTTCGTTCGTGATCGTGACTGGCCTAGTTTGGTATCTATCAAAATCAGTCATTCAACAGTCGCTAATAGGTATGGATTGGCTACACAGACACCTACAATTTGAGGTCCTTTGGTTTGATTCTCCCTTCTCTAATGAGTGTGTGAGCGGCTGAGGTACATAGTCTAACACTCGCCCCACGGATTGAGTAGAGCAATGTAGCTGGGCGATCGTTCATAAGCTCGCACTGCAGAGTTTCCAACGGTAGATGCGCGTGAAAAAACTCGACGGCTTTTTGTACACCTTGCTCAGTGCTCATAGTCGCAGCGATCTGTTGAACTGATGACATAACAGTAGGCTGAAGACAGATTTTGATCGCTTCGCTCAGTTTATCTGCTGTTATGAGCTTGTGGTGCATGGGTTGCGCGCCTGCACCTGCAGCTGCGACCATGCTACCCCAGAAAGTCTGGCTACTAGAAGTCAACATAAATTCACATATGGCAGTTTTCGTACATACTCTCCAAAGAACGGCACAATGATAGTTGGACAGGCATTGCGCAATCCACAGGCAGTAGTGCCAGCGCCACCATGATGTACTACGACCGATACGTGCTGGAACAGCCACTCATGTGGACAGTCATCGATGAACAGAATGTTTCTAGAATCTAATTCTGCAGGATTCAAGTCCGATCCGAGCTTGCTCCAGCCCTTAGAGATGATAGCTCGCGTCCCTGACATACGAACAGCGTCTAGGAGCAGTCTTGTCATCGCAGCAGGATCTTCAAGAACGATGCTCCCAAAACCAATATATATGGGTTTTGGCCCACTTTGGAGGAAGTTATGGATCTCAGCGGGTGGAGAGTAATTCGGTGGCTCTCGGAAGAAGAAACCGCATACATCTGGTTTTGTCAGCATGTTTCATCCCATCTTATGGAAAAGCATCTAACCAATATGTAAAGGCCAATCTGTAGGCTTGGACACTAAAGCTGGCGACCAACAGTACGTAAATGGAATCTGAAGCATTTCCGCCAGATTTGGGCCCACTGCAGCGTTAATCCGCTCCAGATCAATAGAGGACCTGAACGCATTGATAACATCTCCAAGACTAGTCCTTATGTCAACCACCGTGTAGCTGCACGAGTGCTCAGACATTTACCTACCCTTGCCATGTCATCCACTCGACAATTTTGTATGAGACGAAGTTCATCGCGCCGGGGTCAAGCTGAGCTCCGCTTAAATTCGCGAGTGGGTGCGGAAAGTGCCTCGTACTGCTCCAAGGCATCGTGAACATCAAATGCAGCGGAATTCCAAGCGCTTGAGCACAATGTATGTGTGCAAAGGAAGGCGGATTCGCGATGATAGCATCGGCAACGAATGGCCTCTGGTCTCCTGGAGCAGGTTCTATACAGCTCTTCCAGCAGCCAGTCAGCATCTGTTCCACCATAGTGCGCTTCCGTTGGACATCACCAGCACGTAAGGAACTCATAGATGGGATTAATCCAGGATTCTTGACCATGTAAGCCATAAGATCGTGTGGATCGCCGCCGATAGGAAAGAATTCCAGATTAGATGCACCAACGAAAGAAGCAAAACAGTCATGTGTTGCTATGCGTACACGGTGACCATAAGATTGTAACTCTTGGCCCAAAGCAACGAATGGTTGGACATCGCCTCTCGATCCGACCACTTGAATGACAATATTAAGACGTATCTTCCATGATTTTCGTGGTATTGGGGGTTTCCCTGGGGCTAAAGGAGGACTGTATGCTGGAGGTTCCGGAACAAAGCTGGCCAGGGTTCGAGCGATTTTGGAATCTAAGTCGATATTGATACGGCCATCGATCTCGGTATACGCAGGAGGAGGTTCATCAGGCTTCAGATCGGCGTCCATGGTCAGAGCGATCGGTCGGTGGTACCCGATAGACGTGTAGGAAATGTTGCAACTAATAACGCAACATGGTGACCGTCAAATATTATATACCTGAGGCAGCTGAGAGTCAAACAATAGCGTGGTGCAACAGGGGGTCTGGGCTGCAGCAGCGGTGACACTACTCGGCGATTTGACAAGGCTCCAAGCTGTCTCCTAGTCGGTCCACATGGGCATTTCGCGTTGACATAACGTTAGGCCAATTGTATCGCATTGAGCAGTACGATATTTCGCAAGCCTAGCCAAGCCAGTCGGTCCGTATCCTTCCTGTACGAGCCGATACGAAGCTTCCGAATACGAGCCCCACATGTGCAGGGTTTAGCGTCTAGCGTCACTATAAGCGTAAGGGACGCCTCCACTGCATCTTATTGCTCAGTTCAAACGCTCAACTGTTCATGTTTCGCGTATATTTCTCATCATGCGTTCGTCGCGCTGTCAGTGTAACTGTTTGGGTGCTGGCATGGAAGCGCGCGCATATAATATACGTCGCTCCTTGCGGCACTCACGAGGGTGACAAACTTGGTACAAGAAAAGTGTGGACGGTTTGCTCCAACCTGCACTGCTGCATTAAGTCAACTACCCTCACAAAACTATGTTCGCTTTACCGCGTCATCACTCCGAGTTAAGCACTTCGCTTCCTTTTCTGCTCATAACCTGCATCCTCCCAGTCTTCCTTTATCAATTCTGCACCTTTCTCTGCTATCATGTAGACGGAAGCCAAAATGTTCACATCGGGAAGGACCGGAATGATCGAGCAGTCAATCACTCGAAGTCCATCAACTCCATAAACTTTTAGACGTGGATCGACAACTCCACCATCTGCTTCGGGCCGCATTCGAGCCGTTCCCGAAGCATGCCAATTCGGTACCGTATTATTCTTGATATACTGCACAATGGCCTCGTCGTCATCGTCGGCAACCTCAGGCCCTGGAGAAACTTCGCCCGCGTTATCGCCGATGGTATGTTGGGCAAGAGATGGATGGCGAAGGATTTCGCGAAGATATCGGAAAGAATGTACGCCCATGATGCTATCCGTCTCGTCGGCGTAATAGTTGGGATTGATCAACGGCGCATCGCTCATCGAACTTGAACGGAGCGTGATGTTTCCGCGGCTTAGTTGCACCATCGAACTCGCAGTTATGCTAATGTATGACTCGTTTGACAGCGCTGAATAGTACGGCGTTGGGATCCAAGGGTACCAGACCGTCTCGAACAGAAATTCGATGTGTGATTGATTTGCCAATCCAGCTTCTATGACAGCTCCAGCTCCAATGGAGTGAAGTTCCTCGACCGAAAGCTTCTTGAAGCCGTTAGTGACACCAGAGGGTGCTGTGTATGGGCCAGTCAAGTTATCGAAAAACTCAGCTTGGGCGGTTTGAAGGTTGTCAGGAGTAGAGGACATGCTGGTTGTCGAAGAGTTTGGGTTCGCGCGAGCCATTATTGAGAACACTGAATGGTCATCCAGATGTTGACCTATATTCTCGTTAATATGCACTGGTTGCACACCGACCTTCTCCAACTCTGCAGCCGGACCTATACCCGAAACCATCAACAACTGAGGCGTGTGGAATGCACCCATGCTGACAATCACCTCCTTGCGTGCTCGAGCCTGCCTTATGAAACCTGTGGATTGTTCGATGTAGCTAACTCCGATTGCTCTTGTCCTGGTACCGGTAGTAGCATTCCCAGCTGATGTCGTGTCTCCACTTCCAACGCTACTGAAGGCGATTCCGGTAACCGGCGCATTGTATAGAACGCGGAGATTGGTGCGACTGCGTGCTTGTTGATAGAAGCTGTCGTAACTGGACGATCTCCGAAGGACCGAGTTGGTGGTTGTGGTACCCAATTTGACACCTTGACCAACACCGAGGTTGAGATCGTTGACAATCGGGATATTGGCTGCTTCGGAGCAGGCGATGACAAAATCGTTTGTAGAATCTGTCACGTATCCTTGAAAGCCCAACTCCAGAGGTCCACCACCGTACGCAGATCTGGCAGCTCATCAGCTTCGAATTCCATTCGACATAACATTCTATATTGAATACTGACTCGTCCCAGGTCTTGTACGCCTGGCTAAACTCGGACAACTGTGGTAAGTTTGGCGGATTGAGCTTCGTGGATTTTCGAAAGAGCGGAAACACGTCCTCCCAACCCCATCCCGGGTTCCCCAACTCAACCCAGCGATCGTACACTTGGGAAGATCCGCGAGCGTAATACAGCCCATTCGTAACGCTTGAGCCTCCGAGTGCCTTCCCACGCAGATACTGTAGGGTACGTCCGCCAAGGTGTTCCTGTGGGGTAGTCACGAACCCCCAGTCGACTGCGCTACCTTTGAGAAATTGGTTTCCACCTGGAGTAGAGTATGCCTCAACTACTTCAGGGTTGAAGCCTGCTTCTAGGCAGAGCACTGTGAATCTGCCCGATTCCGTCAGGCGGTTCGCGAGTGTTAAGCCGGCGGTGCCGCCTGATCAGTCAGATGTGATTTTCATACATAGGGCAAGGCTCGAATACCTCCAGCGACGACAAAATCATACTCTTCCTCGAATGACGGATCCTGTGACTGCCCGGGTGGATTGTCGGAAGACTGCCGCTTGGCAAAATGGTATGCTGGCCATGCTTGGGTTGAATTAAGACACAAAGCTAACACCAAGATCAAATGGAGTTGCCAGAGCATATTTACTAGGTTATTCACAGTGTACGAAGCGGTTGTAGGTCCTGCCACCAAGGGGAGTGGTTTTGTTCAGTATGGTAGAAGACAGTATCCTCCAGGCGAAGATACTGATTTTAACTTGCTCTGTGACGGCTAGCTCTGTCGGTGGTACCTCACCAAGAACGCTTATGCGTGCACAGCCAGGCTAGGCGGCCACTGCCGTCCAACAGATCTCCCTACCATGCGTATCGGCATAGGCCGGGTCTTGACCATGTCTGCGGCGTACATTACCAAGGCTTGAACAGACCAGGGGTTGCGCCGAGAAGAAGTTGAGCGTTCAAAGAAACAAGGTACTTGCGGGCTCAATCAGCTTACAGATCTATCAAGACGCTTTGCACAGGATTCGTACTACCAATAGTGGAGTATAGGCATCGTCATTCGAGGTTCGTAGTAAGATCTTGGCCATTGGAAATGCCTAGACGCGACAGCAACCAGAGTGTGGGGTAGTGTATTGGCGAAGGGTCAGCAACTTGGCTTACATGGACGATCAATTCGATGACCTAAAATAGCGTGTCTACCATCATGCAGTACGGCTCTTTTAGAAAAGGATATTTCACTTGTTACGCATCCGCCGAAATATTCAACCTATGGTATGTTCAACATTGGCGGATGCAGTATCAAAGGATCTAATTCATTTTAGAACCCAGCTACCGATCATTGCTCCCTAAAATGATCAAGAGAATTCTCTTTCAGCTTGCTAATTTGTGGACGATCTGACATTCCAAGACCTCCAAATTCTACCTCGCTAGGTGTGAGCAAAAACGCATGATTCAAGCTGATGCTCGTCATTTACCATACTGGTACTTACGTAGAAACATCCCAACAGTCATCGCATACACACGTACTGACACTCGAGGCATGTGATCATGATCAGAATTGTCTTTGCTCGTAACCAAGCACTTGAGGACAGTTATAAACGATCTATGAAGCTCTTTTTGGCAGGTCAGCTCAAATTCTATTCACCGTCTCAAACTTATGTAATTGTCCACTATAGCACAGAATTGCTGGTAAACGTGAGCGCGCTTCCCTCTCCAAACGAAATATTCTTCTATACGGAATTCTAGCCGCCACATCGCAAGAGATACTTGGAGGTAGGTGGAAAAGAAAGGTCACACGGCTCATACACGCGTTGGGGATGAAGGGATCAGTACTTTGCGATCCGTCTTAGGTGAAAGATTGCCCGTTGTATCATATGAGATCATTTCAAGACATTTCCAGACTGGAAACTCTTATGGAAATGGGGAAGCGGCTAAACTTTCACTTCCCTCTATGTTCGAACCAACCTAGACTCAAGCACAAGCACAGTGGTATGACAAGGGCAGTGACATCGTCTCCTTCCACCTCACTGTCATTGACTACGTGGTTATACTTGTCAAAGTCGTGGCGCAACATTTGATACACACCAGGAAACGAGACCTTGTAGCCGTCTTACACTTCCCTTGTATGCTCCAGATCACTGTATATTTGCGCATACTCGCGACGGTACTCTGCTTGCTTTTGAATCCATGGTTTACGTCACCAGAACTTCCCCGGAGCTCCTAAGTTTCCCTTCTATCTATGACCTGCTATCGTTTTGATAGTATGCTCTCGTCACGATCTTCATGTTCCATGCTGTGACGAAGTACGTTTCCATTGAGATATCTTCGCAATCCATAAACGAAAAGAACAGGGAGCCAAAGCACACGATCTTGCCACTGGAATGTATTGCAGCAAATCATCCAATATACATAGAATACAGACAATGCAAGCTCCACTACTTATTCAACCTCAACCCGCTCTCTAGTACGTCCGCTTGAACGGTGGTACAGCCTTGCACTCATTCTCGTCCAGCGTGTTAGCAACGACACCCCGGTATCCGATTTCAACCTTGCTGTGAGGCTTCTTCTGCCACGTGAGAGTGTGCTTCATCCAGTTCTCGTCATCACGATCAGGGTAATCCTCACGAGCGTGAGCACCTCTTGACTCCTTGCGGTTGGCGGCAGCTTCGGCGGTCTGAACGGCGCAAGTGAGCAGGTTTCGCAGCTCGAGAGTCTCAACAAGGTCGGAGTTCCAAATCATGCTGCGGTCCTTGATACCAACATCGTCGTAGGTAGCGTCGACCTCGCGGATCTTGCGCACACCTTCGTCGAGCGACTCTTGCGTTCGGAAGACGGAGACATCGGTCTGCATGACCTTCTGCATGTTGCCGCGGATCTCAGCGGTCGGCTTGGATCCATCAGCGGTTCGGATCTTGTCGATGACAGAAATCGACTCGGCACCAGCATCCGCCTGGACTGGATCGGCCTTCTGACCGGGGCTGAAGTTATCGCGGATGGTGTGGGAAACCGCACGACCGAAAACGATGAGATCGAGGAGAGAGTTAGCACCAAGACGGTTAGCACCGTGGACGGACACGCAAGCAGCTTCACCACAAGCGAAGAGACCCGGCACAACCTTGTCCTTGCCCTGCTCGTCGACAGTCAAGACTTCACCAGTGTATTTAGTCGGGATACCACCCATGTTATAGTGGACAGTGGGGAGGACGGGAATGGGCTGCTTGGTGACATCGACGCCGGAGAAAATGGCGGCAGTCTCAGAGATACCAGGCAAACGTTCGTGGAGAATCTCAGGAGGCAAATGGCTGAGCTGAAGGTAGATGTGGTCCTTGTCCGGTCCAACACCACGGCCTTCACGGATTTCGAGTGTCATTGATCGAGAGACGACGTCGCGGGAAGCAAGATCCTTGGCAGTAGGGGCATATCGCTCCATGAATCGTTCACCTTCGGAGTTGAGCAAGTAACCACCCTCACCACGAGAGCCCTCGGTAATCAAACATCCAGCGCCGTAGATACCGGTCGGGTGGAATTGGACGAACTCGAGATCCTGGTTGGGTAGACCGGCACGAGCGACCATGGCCATTCCGTCTCCGGTACATGTGTGAGCGGAAGTGCAGCTGAAGTAGGCACGGCCGTAACCGCCAGTTGCCAAAACTGTGTTCTTCGCAATAAACCTGTGAATCGTACCGTCTTCTTGGTTGTAGGCCACAACACCCTTGCAGACGCCATCCTCCATGATAAGATCGGTGGCGAAGAACTCGATGAAATATTTGGTGTTGTGACGGAGAGACTGTCCGTAGAGCGTGTGGAGGAGGGCGTGGCCTGTCCTGTCGGCCGCAGCACAGCATCGGTAAGCCTGTCCACCCTTGCCGTATTTCTGCGATTGACCACCGAAAGCGCGCTGGTAACTGGTCGATTGTTAGTCACTGGTGTTTCTGGACCCAATAGATGGTGACGTACATCCGACCATCGTCCGTTCTTGAGAAGGGGCAGCCATAGTTCTCAAGTTCGATGACAGATTGTGGTGCCTCGCGTGTCATGTAGTGAATAGCATCTTGATCTCCTAACCAGTCGGAACCCTTCACAGTATCATACATGTGCCACCGCCAGTCGTCCTCGTGCATGCTGGCAAGCTGTTAGCACCTCCGATTTTGCCACTCCAGCGCGAGGGACTATACGCACTTTCCCAATGCCGCATTAATACCTCCCTGAGCTGCTACTGTGTGTGATCGGGTCGGGAACAACTTTGATATACAGGCCGTATTGAAGCCAGCTTCAGCAAGACCGAAGGCCGCTCGGAGACCAGCGCCACCAGCGCCAACGACAACGGCATCGTATTCGTGGTCGATGACGGGGTATTTTTGAGAGATAAATCCAGAAGCCTCTTTGGCCTTCAGGTGCTCGGTCGCAAAGATGCGGGCAGCCGGTCGCGTCGACGAAAATGCTCGTGAAGGTATCCGCAAGCTTTTTGAGAACTACCGAGGTACTTGTCAGCCATTGAAGCTCTTCGAGTGCCACCACAACCATTTGATATGAGGCCGAGCAATCTGCAAGCCCATCCAGGCGGCGCGATAACTGCAGGGCCAAGCTTTCAGATGCTGGTGGGTGGTGGCACATTGTGCGGAGGGTGCCGGGTTGGAGAGGTAAATGGGCGGCGCATGGGTTCTGGGGTTGGATTTCTCACCTGGCTCGCGAGCTGCAGATTGCGCATCTTGAGGCAGCTCATGATGGGCGACCGTACGAAGGAGGGGAGAGGGACGAGGTGGTGGGTGTTAGTTTTGGAGAAGAGCACGTCGATGATGGGAAGGCGAGGCTCGCTGAATAACGCCCTTCTGATTGGAGGCTGCGGCCAAGACCTCGGTCACGGCAGGAGCAGAGAACCCGGCTTTTCTTCGCGAATCGCACTTCATCTTGAGAACATTCGACTGCGGGCTTGCGGAATTGTTTCTAGATATGCATGGTCAAATCCCTGCTGGGTAATCTTGTGAACGATTCGTGTTGCTGTCTGGACATTTATTTATATGGCCTCAATGTTCACGACGTCCGACTACTCTTCCTTGAATGATACCGTACAGGTTCAGTGCGCGGTACATTTCCTCTATGCTCGATACCGGTCGCGTGCATAATCTCAGGAGATCGAGAGCTTTCGGATAAGTTTCTCGGCCTCACTATGGTATAACTGTTGCCACTGTTGAAGCCAGCAAAGTGTTCACGTCATAGACACTCGCGTTCTTTTTGTGGATTGGGCGTCTGTTAAACATCTGGTGCCGGGTCGGCTGCTGCGCATGTGACAAACGGCACTTTGCGCTACCACCGCACCTATCGCAAGTCGATGTTCGCTTGCAAAACCTACAGTCCATTGTGAACTGTTACGTACCTAGGTATCCTGTGTTACTCCAAGATGAGCAATGCAGTGTTGATGGAAGGTGCTCCTGTCTCGGTAGGAGTAACCGCCAGCGCTAGCCCTGTATAGCGCCTCTGCCTGGCCTAAACAATTCAAATACCACACATTTCCGCATGCAGTCGCCAAAGTCTTCAACGTGTCTCGGGATACATAGGGTTCGCATTCGACAGTAATGGTCAAGATGCTAGAATACACTGCTTGAGCATGATCGAAGAAGCGTCAAGCTGCTCACGTCTCTGAAGGCGGCAGCCGGATCCAAGACAACCACAAGAAGAAGAAGAAGAAGAAGAAGAAGAAGAAGAAGAAGAAGAAGAAGAAGAAGAAGAAGAAGAAGAAGAAGAAGAAGAAGAAGAAGAAGAAGAAGAAGAAGAAGAAGAAGAAGAAGAAGAAGAAGAAGAAGAAGAAGAAGAAGAAAACCGCTCACCCACCTGTGTCCCAGGAAAACGAGGCCATGCAGCGTGAGCGCGAGACCGAGGAACCCGGCGAAGCCTTACTTTTGCTTCCCAAAGAAGTTGGTAAATATGTTCCCTACCCAAACAGCCATCGTCCCTGTCATGGTGGTTTCCAGCCTACGCTGAAGCCGACCAACATGGAAATACCAATGCGAAAAGAGGGACAAGAAAGGCTCTTTGCCGGGCAGATTCGTTGGCTGCGTAGAAACATTCTCACACCAACAGAGCGTGGCCGCACATCATAAAATACACATCGACAAGCCGATTGGAAGTTCATCTCCCGGTAGAGAAGGGGCTGCGGAACATACTGGCCAGATGCGTATCGGTTGACATCACGCAAGGAAAGATGCGGCCTTACTAAGGCTTCGAAGACTGGTACGAAGGTTTCCGTGTCAAATCTCCACCCAATTCACCCGAACCCCCGTTGATTATCCTCGTCGCCCGTTGGTCATCGAGTGGCGTGCCGAAGGACTGGTTTTCTAGATGCCCCAACCTCCAAGAAGGACTCCCAAGATGGGGGCTGTGTAAGCTCGCTGAGTATCGTCGCCTCTAATCAGGAGAGGAGGCAGCAGTGCTCGACGTTGGTATCAGTGCAAAAACCATCTGTACGCCTATGTCCAAAGATCTTACACAACACATTGGTCCAGCAACTATCTCCTACGTGAAACCCAGCTGGTACCGAGCGCAGCGGTTTACTATGCAAGTTATTAAGGATCTTAACGCAGCTGCAAAGCACCCAACGCTTCCGAGCACCGGCGCTGATGCGTTTACCTGCAACACGGTGCTATTGGAACCGTAACTAGAGCGATCGGTGCCGGTCGATCTCGTTATGCGTCATCAGTATATCGCCTACCCAGGCGAGGGGTCCTCTCTTACCGAGAAGTTCCTAATACGCGATGGCTATGCCTGATGGGGCGCGCTATGCCTTAGAAGACATCCTCAAGGGGCTTAAGCAACGTGGAGGCAGCCCAGCGGAGACTGCCGAACTGATAGCGCTATGGGATGAGGCATAGGCTCGCAAAATGTTCAACGCGATCATCCCATTGTCCCTGGATGAAATGGCCAGTAGGTGCTTTTTAGCCCACGTGTGAGTGTATAGACTTCGGGAAGCTCTGTAGATAGTATAAAATGCGGTGGGGGATTTATATGGCTAGACAGCTATATTGTGTCTTCTCCCGCTAGTTAGTCATCTGAAGTGCTTTAACTTTCGCTGTTCTATCTCCTTCCCTAATATTAATATGAAAATCTATTTCATATTAGACTATGGGATCGTAACGACCCCTCCATCCACGCAGAGCTTGTTGAGGCAAGCGCTTCTGGGGGGAGCAGATGCGGGCTAGCTATTCTCCCCTCTAGAGCTGGCCTTCGATCATGACGGGCAAACCATGCATTGCGGATGGCGGCTTGGTGAAAGCCTTCCACCCTTTGGAACCACGCGCAAACGAAAAGATGCTCGCTTAGTTACGTGAGCAAATATGCACAAGTCACGACAGATCAACACATATGCAGGCCAAGGGAACATCATGAAGTGGGAATCATTTATTTTGTCATGCATTGCTCATGTGACCGTGAGCAACAACGGATCGTGCCATGCGCCAAACAAGCCCAGAAGGAAATGTACCGTTACCCACCACAACCAACTCTCTATGAGGAGGCAGTGAGGTCCTTCTTGAGCGTACCGACAGCCGTCTTCTTCTCCGCCGCCGTCTGGTAGACACCGTGACCGAACTTGGATGAGGTGTCGATCCACTTGAGCTCGACCTTCTCTAGCGCCCTCCTGCTGGTGTGCACGAACATAGACTTGCGGAGAGTAACGACCCTCTTCTTCACACCAGGAATGGCACCCTTGAGGAGAACAAAGTCGTTCTTAACTTCACCGTAGCGGACGAAGCCACCAAGACTATCAACAATTAGCAGCTGCTGGAGTAACTTCATGCAATGGTAACTTACGGAGTGATCTGCTTCTTGGAGACATCGAAGTCGGTGGATGCGTTACCCTCGTCGGTACCCTTTCCGATGCGGTAGATCTTGTGGTTGACGGAGGTACGGTGGTGGTAACCCATTTGACCGGCACGGGCAACAGTCCACTGGACGTGGGACGGATGCCAGGCACCGATACAGGCGACCTTGCGAAGACCCTTGTGCGTCTTGCGCGGAAGCTTCTTGGTGCCCCATCGGGAGGTGACACCGTTGAAACCGTGACCCTTGGTGACGGCAATGACATCGATCATCTCGTTATCCTCAAAGATGGAGGTGATCTCGATGGGCTTCTCGAAGAGACCGTGACCGAACTGGACCTTGTCGGCGATGGAGCCACCGTTGACCTGGATCTCCATCAAGTGGGCCTTCTTCTGCTTGAGAGGAGTCTTGGAAATCTGTGTGTGGGCGAGGACACGGACGACCTGGCAGTACTTCTTGATGCGTTCGAGCTCGCGGGTGATTGACTGGCCGCTGTTCTCGGAGTGCTTCTTGGCGTACTTGGTGAAAGCCTTCTTCTTGCTCTTGTACCAGTTCTTGTAGAAGCGGCGTTTGACCTCGTCGCTCAAGTGCTCAGCCCAGACGGTGGTGAGCGAGCGGAGACCACGGGGAGTCTCAATGTAGCCGACAAGACCGACAGCGATCATCTGCAGTCTGTTAGTTTTTTCGATTGGGTGCCTCATTTGCAGTATGTGCGTACCGGGGGAGTCTCGACAACGGTGACAGCCTCGACAATCTCCTTCTTGTGCAGCTTGGCTCCAGGACGGTCGAGATCGCGGACGATGGTGCTCATACCGGCCTTGTAGCCCATGGCAGCGGTGAGGTGGACCGGCTTCTTCGGGTCATCCTTGGGGAAGCTGTGAAAACCTGTGAGCTCGTGTGCGGCTTCGCGATTTGGTCTGCGCTTACCTCTTGACCTTACCCCTGTGACGGGCGGCGCGCTTTCGCGGCAAGAATGCCAGTGACCCGTGACGGGGAGCCTCGAACTTCCTGTGGGACATTGCGAGGTGTTGAGATGCTGCTGGTTAGTGTCGAGGTGTTCGAAGTGTGCGAAGTTCTCTAAGCGATAATTGTTTGTGCGCCAAGATTCGTTAACCTATCATAGCCTAGCTTCATTTCTTCCTTCCCTGCTTACTCACGAATCAATCGTGGTGTGGCTCTTCTTGGCACGCGCCCCGCAATCACGTGATGATATTTCCGACATACCGCTCGCGGGCACGCTTTGTTCTATACCTGCTCTGCTGTCTTTCTCGCGTCTACATCAACCGCCGCCTTGCCGCCGACTCACTCCACTGGCGCCCTGCAACATCTCCCGTAAAACCGGAACCGCCACCTCGCTCCTTGCCGCCCATTCGGCTGCCTCGACCGCCTCACCGTTCCCGAATCAGTCCCCCAGCCTCGACGTCGGCGGCTCTTTCCACCCACCCACCTTGACCTCCCGCCAGCCTAGCTCCGCGGCCAACATACTTCTCTACCTCGCCCACCCGGAGAGGATTCCCTCCAGCTCTAGCTCGCTTGCGCACTTCGACACACCGTTCCCGGAATCATGGTAGAAGCGGAAGGAAACCCCACTACGTGGAAGTTCACGCAGTAAGTTGGGCCAATGCACTGGCTCCCTGCACCTTAAAGGAAACGCCGCGATGCCTTACAGTCGGTTTGGTCGTTCAGTATTCTTGCAGGCGGGACAGCCGACTACGTTTATGTCAGTCATGCTAACACACCTAGGTGCTTTGGTGACAAGGGTGATGTCGAGGACATTACAGAAGGTACGGGTACATACTTCTCTTACGCTCGCTTTTTATGGCTGCTTCCGCGGTCTCAAAAGTTTTGTCGCCACAGATGCTGACTTTTAATAGCTGACATCATCTCCACCGTCGAATTCGATCAAACGGGCAATTACCTGGCCACCGGAGACAAAGGCGGCCGCGTGGTACTATTCGAGCGAAACGAAACAGTAAGTAGTCTTCAATCTTCTTGGGTCAGCGCAAGATCACGTATGGTGGCTAATGACGTACAGAAAAAAACGTGCGAGTACAAGTTTCACACCGAGTTCCAATCACACGAGCCCGAGTTCGACTACCTCAAATCACTTGAGATAGAAGAGAAAATCAACAAGATTAAGTGGTGCCGGCGACAGAATGCTTCACATTACCTGCTCTCGACTAATGATAAGACAATAAAGCTCTGGAAGGTGTTCGAGAAGTCGTTAAAGGTGGTGGCAGAGAACAATCTTTCACATGAGTTAACACCAGGAGGCGGTGTCGCTGGTGGAGGTGGTCCTGTGCGGAACCCTAATGTGAACTTCCGGAGCGCCTCCGACCTGAAGCTGCCGCGGCTGACCCACCACGACACCGTTGTGGCTGCTGTGCCGCGAAAGACTTATGCCAATGCTCACGCTTATCACATCAACAGCATATCAGTCAACAGTGATGGGGAGACCTTTATCAGCAGCGATGACCTCCGGATCAATCTGTGGAATCTCAACATTCAAGACCAAAGCTTCAACATCGTAGACATCAAACCGGCGAACATGGAAGAGCTGACTGAGGTAATTACAGCTGCTGAATTCCACCCACAAAGCTGCAACTGGTTTATGTACGCGAGCTCCAAAGGGACCATCAAGCTGGCCGACATGCGCGAGAGCGCGTTGTGCGACCAACATGCCAAGCGTGAGTCCCCCCATGCTGTGATACGTACGCAGCTAACGCCTTGCCCTGATAGAGTTCGAGCAAGAGGAGGATCCATCATCCCGCTCGTTCTTCTCAGAAATCATCTCCTCGATATCAGATGTCCGCTTCTCACACGATGGCCGATACATTCTATCCCGCGACTACCTTACGGTGAAGATCTGGGATGTTAACATGGAGCGAACGCCAATCAAGACTATTCCGATTCACGAGCATCTTCGACCGCGACTGTGCGATACGTACGAGAACGACAGCATCTTCGACAAGTTTGAAGTGGTGTTCTCCGGTGACGCAAAGAATGTCATGACCGGCAGCTACAACAACAACTTCATGATTTATCCGTCTGATCCAGAGAAAGATACGGAAGTGGTGCTTCAAGCGGATAAGTCGGCATTCAAAGCTAAGAAGGTTGGCATCCCGACACCCATGAACTCTTCAACAAGCCCCACCAGCAGCTCCGCTAAGAAGGGAGGATCAAGAGCGGGTAGCCCAGCCGCTGGAGCCGCTGGGCAGGGTCAGCGCATGAGGAAGGAGACGGATGCAGACCAGATCGACTTCAACAAGAAGATCCTACACATGAGCTGGCATCCATTCGAGGATAGCATTGCCATTGCGGCGACTAACAATGTAAGTATTCCAAGCACAAAATTACCTTATCAACGAACTAACAGTGTGCAGCTTTTCGTGTTTTCAGCCTTGTAAAGGCCTGCATTTGAGCAAACATTTCCTTTGTGCAATCGCACCTAGATTTGTGTTTGGCGATGTATACCTCCCTCATTCTTCCCATGTACTTCCGTTTTGGCCACGATTGAGGGAGCGGCGCTAGGTTGGTAGATGGGGACTCATAAGCGGCGCGAAGAGATTGTTTGGTAGCCCAATGTAGTTATGCATCGCGGACCGGTGTCCGCTAAGCAGTGTATACTGCGGATTCACCGTAATCGAATGAACAAAAAGTAATGACATTTGATATGCATCGGATGGGTAGTGAATGTTGTGCCTTTTGCAATAAGGAACCACACCCCTGAAATTCTAGAATCCTTTGGACATGGTCGCTGGGCGTTCCTGGCTCAGCCCTACGATCAGCACTTGCCGGCGCGCTAGTGCGAACGTCCACGTTGACATTTCCGAAACGATGCCAATCGACTCCATGCGTCTTTACTTGGATACTTGTACGAAATCTAAACCATGATAGCGAACTAAGCGCTATATTGCACAGGCCCCCGAAAAGCACATTGTAAGCACTTCTGCTCTTTACGTTCACACGTCATCGACTTTGTGAGCCCCGCAGCGCTTCTAGAAAACCTCGTGTTACATCTACAAGTTACCTCGACGAACCTAGCAGCGTATTCACGCTTCGATCCGAATTAACTCATAAAAGGTCACTCCTTTGGGTGCATCTCTTTCATCTTCCCGATCGCCAAGCGACGGTCACGCCTCATTTCAACGACTTCGACGTTCAGCCTTCATCATGGCAGCGTTCGCGCCTCTCGCAGGAAGCTTTGCCCTTATCTTCGGTGGATGTTGCTCTAATGTAAGTCACTCACTTTCAAAAGTGTACTTAAATTGACTTGTTTTAGGTCTATTGTCTCGAAGCCATCGTAAAGTACGTCCGCAATGGGGGAGCCCTGCGACTTCACTGACTTTATCTAGACATGAACCCGATAGTGGCCTCCTCATCACACTCTTCCAGTTCATATTTACCTGTTTGTCGACTCTGCATTATCAATTTGACCCTAGATACCGCTTCTTCGTTAAGCCGTCACCTGTTCCGTTTCGAAAATGGGTCATCAGCGCCGCGCTTTTTTTTACAGTCAACATGATGAACAACTGGGCTTTTGCATTCAACATCTCTGTCCCAGTGCACATTATCCTACGAAGTTTTGGTAGTGTCACGACCATGATCGCCGGGTATCTACGAGGCAAAAAGTATACGCCTGTGCAGATATTCTCAGTGGCTGTTCTGACGGTCGGCGTAATGGTGTCCGCATGGGCAGATGCTCAGTCGAAGGTACGCATCCTTAAACTACCCCTCGAACTCCTTCTGATCATCATAGGGGAAGAAACTCGATACAACCAGCATCGATTACACAAGTGCTTCTTTCGAGATGGGCTTGCTCATTCTCCTCGTTGCCCAGCTTCTTTCCGCCTATATGGGCGCCTACGTAGAGGACATCTACCTTCAGCACGGCAACCACTGGAAAGCAAACCTCTTCTACTCGCATCTGCTGTCTCTGCCGCTCTTCATCAACTTCGCGCCCATCCTCTACAATCAATTCACACGCCTTCAGGCGTCACAGTCCTTCTCCGTCCCGGCAGCGCTCGCAGCAAACCTACCACCAACAGTAAACAAGGCGCTAGCTTCTACGTCGCAGCATGTCATATTCTTGACTGCCAATGCGGTCACGCAGCTTCTCTGCATTACCGGTGTCAACATCCTCAGCGCTAATACCTCTGCAGTAACTGTCACGATCGTGCTCAATATCCGGAAGCTGGTGAGTTTTTTGTTGAGCATCTGGTTATTTGGAAACCAGATGAGTGGGATGATGAAGGTTGGCGCGGCGATGGTATTTGGCGCTGGGGCGTTATATGGGTGGGAGACGACGTACAAGATTCCGCAGAGGAAGAAGGCTGCGGCTGCGAAGGAGAATGGGAAAAAGGCGCAGTAATAAGCGGGCATTTTTGCGTTCCAAGAAGGTGGTTGTGTTTATAGACTGGCCATGTTTGTGGTGTACATCGGTCGTGGGATGACTCGTGGAGCTATAGATGACGAAGAAGGCAACCGCGTTGCAGGTTCTGCCTTCACTATTCACCTCTTCCCGTGTCCACTTTCTGTTTCCACAGGACAATACGACCTTTGACCATTCTATTGTTAACTGATCTGCCCGCGGGCGCGCGGTCGTCACGTGTCGGGGTTCGGTTCGCTGGTGCCCCATCGGGCTGGATGCTTGGCGCATACAAGGGGTAACACGCGGCCAAAAGATTAGGTGTTCTTAGAGGGGGCCGCTGAACAACTTCAGGGACCACGCGCCCTTCTTTCCACATTTCCTTTCAACTCCATTTCGACTTCTGTGCGGGTGAGTACCCTTCAGTTCTTGTTCGTAATTTGATTGTCCCTAATTGTTAATCTAAACGCATACAGGGAGCTTTGCGGAGCTACAGCCCACCATGTCCTCCCCAACTGGCGTGCGGCATCGCGGCACAAAGGACAAGAAGCGACCAACGACACCGAACCCGGACGCGATCGCATCTCAGGTCGATAATGCTGTCACCAAAGTCAAGCGGGAATTCAAGGCGAACCACGGGTCGGAGTGGGACTACAAGCTCGCCATTGCTGTGATCACCGTGCTTGCTTTCATTACGCGCTTCTGGGGCATCAACCACCCGGACCAGGTTGTTTTTGATGAAGTGCACTTTGGAAAGGTATGAGTTATTACACAAACACACAGGCGAGGTAGCAGGTTTCAATTGCGAATGCAAGGCTGACAGGTCGATAGTTTGCTTCATACTACCTCCAACGTACCTATTTCTTCGATGTCCACCCTCCCTTCGGAAAGCTTCTCTTTGCCTTCGCTGGATGGCTCGTCGGATACGATGGCAGCTTCCTTTTTGAAAACATCGGCGACTCGTACATCACGAACAAGGTCCCTTACGTTGCCTACCGCGCCATGCCCGCTACCATGGGCGCCCTTACTGTTCCCACCGTATTCTTGATCATGTGGGAGTCTGGATACTCACTGCCAGCATGCATAACTGCCGCTGGACTGATGCTCTTCGACAACGCCCACATCGGCCAGACGCGCCTGATTCTGCTCGATGCGACCTTGATCTTCTTTATGGCGCTTTCCGTCCTTGCCTACATCCGCTTCTACAAGCTCCGCCATGATCCCTTTAGTCGCAAGTGGTGGAAGTGGCTGCTCTTGACCGGCGTGTCTCTGAGCTGTGTCATCTCGACTAAATACGTCGGTGCTTTCACCTTCTTCTCTATTGGTGTCCCTGTCTTGATTGACTTGTGGGACCTCGCCAATATCAACCGCCGCCAAGGTGCTCTGAGCCTGCCGGAACTTGGCAAACATTTCGCTGCTCGCGCCATTGGCCTTGTCGTCATCCCGTTCCTCCTTTACCTTTTCTGGTTTCAGGTGCACTTCTCTATCCTAAGCAGATCCGGACCCGGCGACGACTTCATGACTCCAGAGTTCCAAGAAACTTTGAGCGACAATGCCATGACTCTCCAGTCTGTCGGCATTAACTACTACGATTCAATCACCATCCGCCACAAGGATACTAAAGTGTACCTTCACAGCCACACAGACAAATACCCGCTTCGCTACGATGACGGTCGCATCTCTTCGCAGGGACAGCAGGTTACTGGTTATCCCCATAATGACACCAACAACCACTGGCAAATTTTACCGTCGAAGCCGCTAGAGAGCACCGAAGGACATCGCGTTAAGATTGGTGACGTTGTCCGTCTGCGCCATCTCATCACTGATTCTATGCTTTTGACCCATGATGTCGCATCTCCTTACTACCCGACCAACCAAGAATTCACCACTATGAATATGGAAGAGGCGAACGCAGGGCGTTATAACGACACTCTCTTTGAGATCAAGGTCGACCCCAAGGGCAAGGGTGACTTCAAGACGATGTCTTCTCACTTCAAGCTCATCCACGTACCTACCAAGGTCGCCATGTGGACTCACACCACGCCACTTCCCGACTGGGCATACAAGCAGGCTGAAATTAATGGAAACAAGAACATACAGCAAAGCAGCAACGTCTGGTACGTAGACGACATTCCCTCTCTCCCTGAAGAGGATGAGCGCAACAAGAAGGAGGTCAAGCAGGTCAAACACCTTTCGTTCCTTCGAAAGTACATCGAGCTCCAGCGCGCCATGTTCTACCACAACAACGCTCTCACTAGCTCCCACCCTTATGCCTCGTTCCCCGTGTCCTGGCCCTTCCTCCTCCGTGGTGTCTCCTTCTGGACCCACAACGACACGAAACAGCAGATCTACTTTTTGGGTAACCCGCTTGGATGGTGGTTGGCATCCTCGCTCCTAGCCGTCTTCGCTGGTATAATTGGTGCCGACCAGCTGGCTCTTCGCCGTGGCGTTGAAGCCCTCGATGAGCGTAAGTATCCCCTCATTCCCATACTCCACCATTGCAGAGACCTATTCTTACAGCGCCCAGGAACCCGCTCCCGCCTCTACAACTCCACGGGGTTCTTCTTCCTCACCTGGGCTGCCCACTACATTCCCTTCTACATCATGGGTCGTCAGCTCTTCCTGCACCACTACTTACCTGCGCATCTCGCCTCGGTACTCGTCACTGGTGCCCTCGTGGAATTTATTTTCAACATTGAGCCTGTTGACACTGAGGCGCCGACGACCGTTGTCAAGGGCCATAAACGTACGCTGAGCAAGCCCGTGCGTGAGCGTATAGCGACGCAGAGTCTGCTTGGCAGCTGGATCGCGACGGGCGTCATTCTTGCGGCTGTGGGCTGGTGCTACCTCTTCTTTGCGCCTTTGACGTACGGATCGCCGGGACTGAGCGTCGAGCAGGTCAACGCGCGGAAGTGGCTAGCGTACGATTTGCATTTTGCGAAATAGAGCGATATTTGAGAAGGCGGAAATGAAGGGTACGTAACGAGGCTGGTTGTGATTGCGTTCTTGGGCTTCATCTTTGTTTGGCCGGAGTAGGGCATATAAAAGGTTCGGTACGGCACAGCGAGGCGCGGGTGTGGGCAGTTACCTGTCTGACTTGAACTTTCTTGTTGGCTATATCCACTCTTAAATTAAACTTGGGGCGACGGTATGGTACCGAGAGCTTCATTCAATTGCATATGTTTTGGTCTACCTAGATATCTGCATGATGTAATATAGTAGCTAATCGGAGTTAACTGATCGGTTGAGCGACGGTGGAAGACATAATAGAGAAGATAATAGAGATGTTGAAAGTTCAGTTCGTTATAACGCATCATTATCGTGGAACACCTAAAGCCAAAGCCAAAGCCGAGATACGTCCAGCCATCCTGTCTATTGTGAACACAGTGTCAATTTCAAAGTCCATTTGATGACCATTTTCGTCGCTGTCATTCCGCAGTTTGATTGTCCTTGCGTCTATAGGTCCTCGTCATCAGTATCCGGTTCCTCTGTCACAGATGCATCCTTGAACGCCACCCTTCCAGCAGTTGGTGTGGTGGCAGAGACCGCAGCCTGCGCACTCGCCTCGGCTCCAATGTCGCTGCTTCGAATGCTGCTCCTCCGCCGTCCGTGACGACTCACAACCCCAGGGAACATCCTGGGCTCTGCACCGTCGATAGTGATGACGCTTTGCGTTCGTTGCAGACCGCTGGACAGCTCGTCTGGCGACATGACAGCGCTAGCTTGGGAAGCACCCGTGGGCTGCGGCGGTGCAGCTCCGCCCGGAGTCATGCCGAGGCTCGAAACGCGGCGAGGGCGTTCAAACTCTTGTTCTTTGGCCCAAGTCGGGGATGCGGGATGAGTTCGTGATTCGCCCTGTGGGCCTGAAGGGATGCGGGCTTGTTGAGCGGGGTTCATGGGTGACTGGTGAGCAGGCGGTAGGGAGAAACCTTGGTGCCCGTCTTGTAAGTTGGCGGTTGAATGGTGGGTTTTCAGCGATGCGACGGGTGAGCCAGGATGCGTGGCATGGTTTGAGACGGGAGTTTGCGGTGGGCCAGTTGTGGGTTGGAGGTTTGATGTTGTGAGAGCGCTGGTGGTGCTCTGCGAGGCGCGAGTGTAGCGTTCGATCATAGCGAGCTCTGAAATGAGGGTTTCGTGGCGGAAGGCCTCGCGTATGCTGGGGACGTTGGACTTTGCGACGTCGTTACCGGCGACGCCGGGGAGATGGTAGTTTTGACCAAGGAAGCGTTGTTTGATTACGTGCTCGAAGCCGCTTTGCTCGACAGAGTGCTTTGCAAGTTCGCACATGTCAACCGCACTGAGCTTGTAGATCTGTGCTGCGACCGAGTACTCTTCAATTAAAGGTTCTTTAGTGAAAGCGAATTGGAGAGGGTCATCAGTCGACAGCGAGACGTTCAGGCCTCGTCTGAAATAGCTGAGGAAGGGGTTACGCTCATATGCTAAGAATAAGGCGTTGTTACTAAGTGGAGACATTGCTACACCAATTTGTTCCAGGTAGAAGATGTATTGCAGGAACGGAACCTTGCGCAAAAGCAGACCATGGCTGATACTGTGGGTGCAGAGAACGGCAGCTGCCAAATGGTCGGTATCACCAGCTTCACCACAATGTGGTCGAAGCAAGAACGTGTTGAAACCTCGCTGCTTTCGCCAGACGTTCAATGACGCCATGTTGGCAAAGAGATAGTACATCCAGTAACTGTATGGCGGATTCTGCTTCGTCGACCAATTGGAAGGGTACGGAAACTTCTTGTAAACTCTCCGCTCAACCTTGCTCTCGTCGTCAACGCTATCGAAACCGATGACTCTCTGCAGGAAGATATGAAGCTTGGGGTGACTGCTCGGATCTCTTGTAACCTCGAAAAGAGGCTGGAATACATTGACAATAACTTGCTCAAAATTGTCCATCAAGCCTGATCCCTTGTACACATCGAACAGACGAGGTATTTGAATGAGCCATCGTACATTAGGGGAGAACAATTTGTTGTCCACAACCCAAGCAGCAAGCTTATCCCACTCGTCAATGTCACGACCATAGATGGAAATGCGCCATTCCACGAACTGATATTTGCTCGATTCGAGATCAGAAATAACTTCTTTCGTAATCTCAGCCAAGTACCGGCCCTTGATGAAATTGTCTGTTTTGAGAAAGATCGTACGCAACCGAGACTCGCCGACCGGGTTGTACTTGAGATTGAATTTGTCGAAACGGTGGAACGAGTCAGTGTGTGCCTAGCGAGGTCAGCTACGTTCAAACATAAGATATCAAGTATACGCACATGCATATCGAGCGTATCGATACTAAGATCGTACGCTGTCAAGTTGATCGATTCAAAGACTTCCTTCAGGGTGAGATGCTTGCCATCACGGAAGATAACAACCTCATCTGGCGACTTCTTCATCTTAGATTTGATGAAGCGGAGCAAATGCTTCTGGTTCATGCAGGCTGAATGATGAACGTGGGTGTCGATTTTACGAACGTTATAGAAGTCTCTATGCGGCACCTTCTTGGTATCGGCAGTCTCTTGATATTCGTTCAACAGATAGTACAGGTTGAATTTTCCCTCAAGATACTGTAACCGCCGGAATGCAAAGCTCTTGCTAGGTCCATCAGAAGAAATTTCAAGGATGCTGTCAAGGTCCATGTAGTACTCTCGCAGCGTAGGGATAGCTACAATGGGCGTGTCGAGCTCTGCAGACTTGGAGGTTTCGTAGACCTGGAAGACGCCACTCTCATCTAGACGGTATGACATCTCGGAGGCGCCGGGTAGAGGAAGCAGATCGTCCATGTTAAAGTCCTCCCCAATGTCCTTACCCATCTTGCGAGGTGCCTTCAGGGGTGCCTCATTAGGATCGAGTACTGCGCTGCTCTGCAAACTGCTCGATGCATTCTGACGCTCCTTTGCCTTCCAGACGGGTTCCGGGTGGGGTGGATAGATGCGCCAGGAAGGATCGTCTTTGGGGTTGTCGAAATTTCCCTGAAGAGACAAACGCATATATTTATGGCGTATATCGAGCACTTTTTGCACATTTGTGTAGATGGAACCCAATTCTGCAGCGACACTTGCATCGTCCATGGCAAACCCTCCTGCACCGCTTCCAATGCCTACGCCTGCGCCTGCGCCGTGTATACCTTCTCCAGCGAGTAAGGGCTTCTGTTCGTGAGGTAGTTCAGGGTGCTTAGTGTGGTCTCTAGCTTGAGCATCGGCTTGTATATAGGGATTTGCTGCATCCGTTTGAGGGGCCTGCTCGTTGAAAGCATAGGGCTGCGATCGCGGTTCATGGGAGTGTTCCGCCTGTGACACTCCGATGGGCAGTGTCAATCGTGGTCCCTGATTGACGAGGCTCGCGTTGCTTCTCCGCGAACGAATGCTGCCTGTCCTGCTAAGTTGTTCGACCCCATCACCGCCGCTAAAGCCCACAGGGAGCGTCTTTGCACGTATCACAGGGCTAAAACCATCGCCAGCCTGCGAGCCTCCGTACTGGCTCTCCAGCTGGTGACGCTGATAGAACTGCTTGGCCTCTGAATGGCTCATCTGCTTCTCAGAAGCGTAATCGTAGAATGCAGTACGCCGCTGCTTGTCGCGCGGGAGCAGTCCTTGTGCATCGTGGGCGGCGCCGTTATCGCCATCTTGGGTGCTCGTGCCCGCAGTAGTCTGTGCCCCCAATGCACCGCCATCGCTGGTTCTTGCAGGTTCGTCACCTTCGTGCTCGTCTGAAGAATCGGGACTCAGCTCGTCATCCTCAGAGGAGGGGATTTGATCGTCGATTTGGGCTGCGCCCAAGTCTGGCGACGCATCAGGCGCAGACGAAAAAGAGCCTGAAGCTCCGTCAGCCTCAATTGCACGGTATACAAGGGCCTTAACAGGTGTTACCTTTGATCATGGTGCTGGGTCGAGGTGGAGGCGAAGCTTGTGTGCTGCTCCTCCCTGGCAAAATAAATCATGTCGACCGCCCGCAGACCGCTGACGGCCGGGACTGACCGCATGTGACCGCGCGTCGGCGGTCTCCGCGTCCCCATCTAAGCATCAATAATTCACACTCAGCAAGTCCAATTCGATGATAATTGGTCATACTATAAGAAGGAGAAGAGGACTCATGCATTTCATTGTTTGTAAGGTTGCTTTAAATGATGCGCCGGCTACTGGAACCGGTTCAGCCCAGCATAGCCGTCGGCAGCCGGCTGTCCTGCTTTTTCCGTTGCTCTCTCATTTCATTGCTGTCTGAACAGGCCATTCAATGAAATCGATGCAGCAATAGCGTCATGGGCGTAATGCTGGGGAGATCCACCAGATGAGGCGTTAGTAAAATACCTGCATACTCGATGAATCTCAACCGCATGGGCACCGGAATGCTTCATCGACGACTTACTTCGCTGTACATGCGGATTGAAAAGAGTCACGGGTTGTTTCTGACTGCTCAGATTGGAGTGCACCCTGGGAACATTGTTGCTAGCACAAACACCGACCGTGATCGCACTCTCCCCGGGGCCAAGGATTGAGGCAGCGATCGATAAGCCGAGGCACGCTTACTTATCTGAGAACTGGCGGGGAAGGAGCGACGCGGGACGCGAGCGTGACGCGACGACGACTTCCCTCGATTCACTGCGACTTCGCGTGCCATCCTTCATCATGTCGCCCGGCAGTAGTCTTCCCATCCCATCACGCTTCTTAGCCGCGCGCTTCACATTGCAGTCCTCACGACGAGACACTTGCGGACGCTCAACAGCGATAACAATCTATTACAGTCTGTTTTCATAGCTAGAACCAAGGAAAAAGGAAACCACATTGCCATTATAACACAACCTGTAACCAAAATTCCTGTCAGCAGTCTCGACAGTCCCGACTTCGCTCATCAACAAGTCAACCGTGAATTTACTGCGCAAATCGAGCTACCTAGGATACATGTTCGCACAATAACACCGTCGAAATTCTTGCCTCACATGTGGGGAGCTGCATCACTTTCACTGAATGCATACATCCGAAGTTCTGACCCTAAATTATCTGCTTAGGATCTCTTCTCGGTTTGGGTCGATGCACCGCTATTGGCAGTGCTTGATGTACCAGACCCAGATCCCTGGGCGTGGAAGGGTTCCTCCCATGGCCTCTCCCCCATCCAACGCTGAATAGCTGGCGACGAAGGCGATGCAGAGGGTTGCGTACCCGGATTGGCCGAGCCACTCCCGTTCGTCTGTTCAAATAGTCAGCAAATATCCTAGAAGAAGAGCTATGAGCGGTGCAAACCTGGGCAGCGCCGTTAGCCGGTTGCTGGTTTTCGGGATACGACATTGTTTTAATCGAGTTTATTGATGTAGAGGCAATTCGTGGTTTCGTTTCCGGGTGGTCTTTTGATGAAGATGTGTTCTTCGTTGGGGAGATGAGCTGCTGAACCTGCACCCCGTCGCTATCTATGCTTCGCCTTTTGTAGTGGGATACTGGGTTGTGCTCCTGGTCAACCGAGGGCATGAGTAGTTCGCCCTCCATCATGTCTCGGACACGACCACGAAAGTTAAACAAAAACCAGATCATTGTGCGTCGGGCAGAGCTGTAGCCCTCGACACTCTGTGTAAGCCTTGTTAGTCAACAACTGGCTTGTTTGGGGGTCGCTGTCATACGTTTACAAGGACATTACGCTTGAGCAAGGTGGTATGGACGACCGCACGCGCATGTGAATCCGGAAGCACAGTCTAAGTCCTAATTAAGAACTCACTGAGTGCGGAAAGGGAGGTGTGTCGCATGGGGTCTGTGCATATGGACGACCTATCCTCCCCACAAAGCGGACAGTGCTTGCAGGAGGATATTGCCCGTCCGTTGTGAGACCCGAGTAGCACGGCCATTTCTTACACGTTTAAGCTCTGGGAATTCATGGCGAGCTTCTAAGGTCGACTTGAAGGCATGGAACGCATGAATAAACTACAGCACCTCTAACCCAAGGTCGTCACTGAGAATTGCAAGCAACGTCAAGGCGAACCATCCTCTCGGCGAAACCAAATGAACCATGTTACGGACCGAGTACCAGTACGTAGGGGGCCGTTTACATACAATCAGCCCCAAAAGTGTGCGCGCTATTTCGCATTGTCGACCCTGGTAGGCCAGGAACTTACTCACGAAGTCCGAGGAGGAAAAAGCAGACTCTCGATCGACATTCGCCGGCACCCTTGGCAGCAACGCCACCATAGAAATACAGCTAAAGGCGTCTTTCCATAAGCTGAGACATGGTACACCTCGCCTGGATATGGGGTGGCAAAACGGTTCGCATCTAGAAGTCTCTGTACAGAATACAGGGGTCTTGCACTAGTCTGTGCGAAATGTACGCGGGTACCTGCAGGTTCCATACTTGTACCGCCAGCCAGCCACTGCACACTCTAGACTGAACCCGAGGCGTTGTAAGGACGTATCGGCAAATCCGCTCCCACGTTGTCTGCTTGGTGTGATTAGTCTGGTTCATCTGGGTGAAGTCTCACATCGCAACCCTCAACGATGCTTCATAGGTCCGTCGGATCGAAAAGCGTGATGTTTTATCAAAAAATACAATTGTCACACTAGAATGCCAATCGTCCGCCCGCCATCAAAACCACGCGGCGTGTGCGCAGCAAGGTTTAGTGACATGACCCAACAGCCAACGGGAGGAAGTTATCCGCGTGATATTCGTCTCTGCCGCCCGCTTATGCACAACAAATCTGTAAAAAGCAACAGGGCGTTGAGCGACACCGACGACTTCTTCACAGACTTTAGCGTAATAGAAAGACCGTGGGGGGCTCTGGCCAATGTCGCAGCGTGATGAAAACACACACACGGCAACGAAAGACAGCCTTGCACTCGACATGATGCGCACGTAGGCACAAACGACTCTTCACCGGTGGTATAGATTAACGAGGCTCAAGCTTCAACCAACCAAGGTAGCCTGCGAGGAACTTTCGAGAACCCTGCTACTACTCGCGTTTGTCCTGTTATGCAACCTTGGGCGTGGTGTATCCGGCGAGCACGACCCACGCAACTAGAATGTTACCACCAGATCATCTCACACGATTGTGTTCAACGTTCTTGAAAAGCCGCACTGTGGTTGAGAGCAGCTTATGTCCTATCGAATGAGCTCGGATAGCCTATCGAGCATTGTTTTACAATTGTTCAATTGAACCCTGGCGTCCCAGATCATTATAGAAGCTGACTATAAGACCGACTACCCACTGTCATCGGACATCTTGAGCAGAATCTGCTATATCCTCCGAGATTACGGCATTCCGGACCCAAAGGCCCACCTGATGACCGATAAGAGGAAAAGATCTGAGCTTCACGTAGCACCATAAACGTTGAAGCACTGGCAGACATGAGGTCCAGCCACAGGACTACCTTCCGTTCAACATGCTCCTGTTCGTTCAACAGTCCTTGCTTCGCACTCTCCCTTACCTATTCGGTACGCTTTCAGCCCCCTTGCGCACTACGCGAGCACATATGGGGGCGGTGACCTACATCTCTATGTGAAACCCATGTGCTCTGATTTCTAAGATTATATCCGCACTTACAACGCCACTGCCGCAACAGTCGTACGTAGTCTCTTGCCGATATAACCTTTCCCCGACCTACATGCGTCCCGCCACGGCAACCGTAGCACCGCGGTTCAGCCTTACGCACGCGCACCCCATCACCTACGTTACACCGCGAGGTACCTCGGCGCATTTCGGCGCACACACGTAGCTCTCACGGTTCACCAAATCATTGTCTCACAGCAAAGATGTCTGTCACCCTTCACACACCCTCGTGCACGTTGGACGCCTGGTTGTTAGTCTCTGCTGACACGGTGCAACAGCTGGCCCCGGACCCCAGATCGTGGCAGCGCTTCTTCCCGCCCGTCATGCAACGGGTGCTATTTCAAGTGTGATTCAAGCGTGGTTCAAAAATAGCAATTATGTCTGTCTCTATCCGTAGAACATGATTGCGATATATCTCGAGTGAGGCAGACCCACGAGTGCTGGACGCATACACTTGTGATTGTTGCAGTCACTGATTAACAGCTTCGAGGCCACTTCTAATTGTAGACTAGCTCGAGTACAATCTTGCTATGTGGTAATAGTAACATGGTAGGCGGTCATCGTCCTATACGATACGGACGTTGTTGCTATCAATGCTTGATACACACAAGCTATGATTTATTAGCCCTCTCCGCATTGCCAATTGCCAGACATCGATTGATCTCCTAGGTCCAACAGTGACTTGTATCTCGCCCTCGCACCACGATACGCAATCCTATGTTTCTCTAACCGTGCCTGTCCGCGGCCTCTTCATCGCCGTTCATCCTGTGATTTACTGGGATAGTTTGAGGTGGGTAGCTTTGCTGCGGTGGCCCTCTCAAATTTGCACCCCTGAGCACTATCTTAAATAAGCATAGCGGGATTGGTAGATACGGTAAGACATTATGCATATTTGAGGATGGGGATGATATGATGTGAAATTTTTGTTGGCTCTATGCCTTCTATAGGGTATCGAGAGGAAGAGAAATTACCCACGCTCAAGGCTCGCAAAAGATTCACGAAGCCTTCTCGTCTGCAGTCTTTTGTGCGGCATCCTCTGCTGCGTTGATCTTGTTCTGCACCATGCGCTACCGTAATTTAGTGATTGATGCTCGTAAAGTTGAATTTACTTACCAACAAGTTCCGTAGCAAAACCACGATGGTGACTTTGCCAATCGCAGGGACGTAAATAGATGCCTTCTGTTTGACTTCTGGCGTGAAATTCCTCTCACTAGAGAAATTGATGCAGACGGCTCCGTCACGCATATTCTCCAGCGGGACCTTGTACGTATCGCCCGGCACGCCGCTGATGACAACGTCACTCACAGGCAAGCAGTCATTGATGGTCCATCCAGGCTTCTCTTCGACCTCATGCCTACGCTTGCGTAGTCCCTCGCCTCGCGTGAACATCTGCACGTCATTGATATCCACACTGTACACGCATGCTCCATCGTTCGCCAGTAGTGCAGCGAGCGGCCGCCCGACAACCTCGCTTCTGTTGATGACCGTGATTGTGCGCCCGTGTAGCCTGTTGCCATAGGGAAGTATAGTATTGTATATCCGGAGGTACTCGAGAATCTTAATTACGGCGAGCGGGGTGCAGGGCAGTATGCTCTTCTTCGTGTTCGCATCGTCGAGGAAGCGGATGTTCTGGTACATGTTAAAGATGTATTGATGCGAAAGACCTTCGACATCTTTGTCGATGGAGACGATTTGCTGCAGGTACTGGTCCTGGCGATTGCCGAAGATGGGGTAGTAGACGATGATGCCGTCGACTTTGTCATCGTTGTTTGCGTCGATAAGGGCGTCTTCGAGGAGTTCGCGATCAATCTCGCGAAGCTCGAATGCGAAGCCACTACATCTTGTTAGGACAACTGTCCTTTCGCTGTGACTTGTGACTGCATAGTAAAAAGACGAACATGCTCACTTTTCGTTAGCAGTCTTGCCCGTCCAATCCGCGTAAACCCTTGCGGCAGGATCCTGAGACGAGAGAAATCCCACGAGCAGTGGCTTGCGATTGATTTTCTTCAAGCCATCCTGGACCTCCTCCAATAGCTTCTTCGCAATGTTGTTTGCAAGAACGACCTTGCAATTGGGCTTCTCCTCGGCCATGGTGGGGTGACTTGGGGTGACTTTGCGCAGAGCAGGAAAAGGAATGGGGAGACAACGACGACGTAAGGACCCAGTGCCTGGCTCTTAAATGGTCCAATGCCTTCCCAACACTCTCAACTTCATATGTTCAATTAATCTTGCAATTTGATTCACGCGCCGCACTTCCTCCGCGAGCCCTGAACTTTTTTTGCGACGCCCCACCTTCCGACATCGGCCAATCAACGCAACAGGAAGTAGCTTTCGTCATATCGGGAACTCGCGTATCGCGAAGCCCCGCGGTGAACAGAACTGCACTCCTTTCCTCGTTCAATTATCGTGTGAGCATGTCAGACATCCAGCAATTCTTGCTGGAATATGACCGGAACAAGCGCGAGGCGAGTCAGGTGGCACAGAAGAGTGCGACGAGTGAGTGGAAACGGGATGCAGCGGGGAAGACGCGACTGACGGGTGCGTGCAGGACTGGCCGATGGCGACTTGAAGCTGTTGGCACTCATTGAAGAGCTTGGAGAGTATTTCAACAGTGAGGATGGCGCAGTTCGGTCGAAAGGTAATGCTCCAACTCTTAGCAAAGGATATCACTGACCTTCCTAGCTATGGCCTACCTCGCAGAGGTGCTTGGTTTCGTCCCGCCGAAAGTACTATCGTTGCAGCAGCGTCCGTTCGATCGCTCTGTCCTACAAATCAAATACTGAGAAGATATAGGAAACCTCCTCTGCGACTTTATTCTTTCCCGCACCGAAGACGGCGAAGGCATAGGCTCATGCGCGAAAGCCTTATTGGCGCTCGAGGAGCGCGGGAAGTGGGACAGCGGGCGGGTGCAAGACATCATGGAAACACTCCTTGCGAACACAAGTCCACTCCGCCAGTACAAGCAGCAAAGCGAACGATACCCCGTGCTACGCCTCATAGACGCACTGCTGGCGAAATATAGAGACGCATTGCGAACGCTGCACGATTCGAAGTCCGATTTCCTTTCGCGGTTCATTGCATACTTTGACGGCGAGAAGGATCCCCGGAACCTCATGGTTGTGTTCTCCATACTTCGCGTGCCCATGACGGAGTGGAATATTGGTGCGGATGCTCAGGATCTCTTCGATGCGGTCTTCAATTACTTCCCCATCACGTTCCGACCTCCACCAGACGATCCATATGGTATCACGGCCCAGGACTTGAAGGATAGATTACGCGAGTGTATTTCTTCTACCGCGGATTTCGCGCCCTATGCGTTCCCGGCCCTGCTGGACAAACTGGACTCGACATCCATGAACACGAAGCGCGATGTCCTCCAGACTATCATTTCGTCTGTCAAGGAATACGGCCCGCGGACTATCTCACTTTACTCGATTACGCTCTGGGACGCGCTGAAGTTTGAGATCCTGAACGTGCAAGAAGAAGATTTAGCTGAGGAGGCATTGGACGGACTGGCAGCAATCGCTCAAACACTCTCCCAGGGCACAAGCGGACCACTGAATGCGTATCTTCGTCCAATCATCAAAGAATGTAACGAGCATTTGGAAGACGCTCCTACAAAGCAATCACAGGCAGCAGCTAGGATACTGTCAAGTATCGCTAATGTTTCACCGGATGTCACCAACCTTCTCCTGGCTGGTGTTCTACCGACCATGCTTACCTTGTTTCAGAGCGCTGACAATATGGCTAAGCGGAGAGGGCTATTGGAGGTATTGGCCCAGCTAATCAAAGCTAACATCGATGTGTACGGAGACTGGCGGTCGACGGGGTCCGCCGGGGCAACTGCGCCAAAGAACGCATTGGCGCAGTACCGCGATCAAGCCCTAGAAATCTTGTTGCACGGCCTTGAGATTTCGCCTATCAACAACGTATCGTACCGGTTGGTCTGCGCAGACGGCTTGCTTCAGCTATCGAAAGTCAGAGAGCTTCTGAGTGAAGACGACATTGGAAAAATAATACAGCTGCTACACGTCATTGTTATCCATGAGGAGTCGTTTGGAAAGGACGAGGTCAAGGAGAGCGCTATAAACAGCCTGGTCGAAATCGCACACCAGAAACCTCAAGTAGTTATCGACAAGGCGTTCCCGGCTTTCATGGCACAACTTCCAGATACGGACGAGGGCTCGAAGGGTCACGTGGCTGTCTTGGAAGCTTTCGCAAAGTTAGCATGCGCAGAGAAGGTCTTCGATACAGTCATTCTTCGGCTGAAGAATAAGTTCTCCGCTGCAGTCTCCCAGAACGCTTCGTCTGGGTACATCGTGGCCCTTCTGTCAGCAATTCTATATGCGCTCACCAAAGGATCGAACAAGCTCGAACAGGATCCCAATACCTCGACCTATTACCAAGACATCGTACTACCACTCTTGAAACGAGCATCTAGTACAGACGCCTCTCATCCCGTAGCTTTCGATAACGAAACCACACTTGACCTCGTAGGCAGAATTTGCAACATCGTCGTCCGGTCGCAATCTGCGGAGAAGCAGGAAGCAATTGCTTCAGAGTTGTATACTCTTTTCAGGAGCACACCGCAGGCTGAGCTGCCGCCTTTCAACATGAGTGCACCTCTTGAGGCTCACAAGACTATGATTGTCTCCACCCACCTTCTTGCTTCATTCCGCAAGGAGACTCGACTACCCTGCGAAATCGAGCTCCTAGTCTCTTCGCTGGCAAATTACACTCAACAACCCGATCTCTCCGTTCCCGTACGTTCCGCCTCTCTGCGCCAGTTGTCCCTCGCCATCAACAAATTCTATTCAGCTACCGCCTTGAAGACCTGCATGGATCCACTAATCAATGCTCCCTTCGAACTGTTCTCCCCAGAGAAGCTTGATCCGCCCAGGATACGCGTTATTTTTGCATGCCTCAAGGGCATCCTCCTTCGAAGCAGTCCAGCCCTAGCCAAATTATACCCCCAACTCCTAGGTTTCTTATCGCATCAGAAGTACGGGACGGCTATAGCGCACGGATTTAGCACGCTTCTTCAGCCTGACGATCTTCTGACGAAACAAAACCATTGCCAGATTTCCGGACTTCACAAACAGAAGTCTTTTTCCTTATTGGTACCTAACATCACACAAGCGTTCCGCGAAGCGTCGGCCGAGACGAAACCTAATTACCTCATCGCGCTCAGTGGTATATTAAGATGGCTACCCTTCGATATTGTTATTGAAGAAGTTCCATCCCTAATACTTTTGCTTCTTCAATCACTCGACCTTAAAGGCGAGGACTTTGTAAAAGAGGCTGCGATTGGTACGCTCGCCTCAACGCTTCAAGAGAAGCCTGAGGTCGTGCAAGAACACGCGGGGAGTCTGATTTCGCGGTTGCTGGCAAATTCCGTGGTGAACAAGGAGTCACCGACACCAGCAAGAGTGCGCGCGGCCGCCTGCCGATGTCTGATGCTGGTGCCGGATAAGCTGAGGTTAGAGGTCGTGTTGCCATACAGAAGGCAAGTATGTAAGAAGTTGACGGCTGCTTTAGATGATGGGAAGAGAGAGGTGAGGAGCGCGGCTGTGAGGTGTCGGGCCAGGTGGCTGGAGGTGGATGAGGCTGGGGATGATGATTGAATGGTGGTCTTGAGGTAGGAAGAAATTTGAATCGTAAATAGGGACACTTTTGTATGAAGTGGTATATCTGCATATCAACGCCGAAGCATGCCCTTAACGCCGCCCATGCAACATCCCATCGTCTCACTCAGGCTTCATCTGAGCTCCACGCCTTTCGTTGACTTATACCCTTGTCTTCTTGGGCACCGTCTCCTCATCGACAACCACATCCGCATCATCCATCTCCACGTCCGCCTCCGGTGTCCTCCCCCGCTTCAATCCCTTCATCTTCCTGCTTTGCAACTCACCAAAATTCTGCCTCGGCAGATGAATTTTGCCCATCTTATCACCCATGACATCCATATCGATATTCTTCTTCGTCTTAGGCTCCGCGCCTTTCGGCTTCTTGAGCGCCTCCTTCATCATGTCTGGGTCAGGGAATTGTTCGCGGCCTAGCGTCGCATCGATGCGCGGGCCCATTTCCTCTACTTCGACGCGCGGAAGCTTGTGTCCGGATTTCAGGGTTTTGATGAGATAGAATCGTATGCGCAGTTCAGGCGCCTTCTCCTCGTCCACCTGCTCCGCCGCACTGATACTGATCATATACTGCAGTCCTTCGACATCGACCTCACCTGCTTCCTGGCCCCTAAAAAGATCCAAAAGTAGGCTTTTCGCGAGCGTCCACTTCGTCTGGTTGGGGTCCTCGAAAGGGGTACCGTGGAAGGTAATGAGGGGCTTGAGGCCCACGGCGGGTTTTTTATTCTTGAATTGCTGGAGCGTGCGGAAGGTGGAGGGATTTATGTAGATCTCGAGCATGTCGAGGATTTTGTGGGCGTGGGTGCGGACAAGGGTGAGGCAGTGGGGGCGTTTCTTGGAGTGAAGGCTGAGGATGAGGAGCGAGGTATCGTTCTTGAGGGAGAAAAACTCGAGAGCTGAAAGCTTATATTAGCATGGAGCTTTATGAGAAGGGTGCAGTGGTAGAATTCGGAAGAAGTAGTGACTGGGCGGTAGACGTACAGGAAGCATCTTCAAACGGGTGAATATCGTTCTTCTTCATGAAACTCTCCACAAACGGCTTCTTGAGCATGCGCAAGTCGGCTGTGCAAAGCTTGAGGATTTGCGATGTCCTCTGGCCGGCGACGAAAAGCGTAGTCTTGGGGTTTTCGTTGACGAGCGGCTCGCGCTTGTCCATTGCCCGCTTTGCGCGGGCATTCTTGGGTTTTCTGTGTGACTGGTTAGTAACATATTTCACGCAGATGACCGCAATGGCTTTACTTACACTTGTCGCAACATGTTCGCGTTGTTCAAGAGCCAGTCGCGAATCCGAAATCTTGGCGTGCTGGGAACTTTTTTTGAGCATCGGCGTCGGCGGCCGTTGGCTCCGGAAAATCTGATAAGGGCTCGGGGAGGGGCTAGAATCCACTCACGCGAGTGCTTGGCAAGCGCAATTCGGCGCATTGGAGGGGCAAGAGCACGTCAGAAGGCAAAAGCAACTTATCAGATGCTCGTGCATTCTCACCCCATCCGCCCATTACAAACGACCGCCGCGGAAACCTTCACATCCTTCCCCACGTTCTCCACGGTCCTAAATCCTGCATAAACTCAACACTTCAGCGTCGCAGGGAAATACGCCCAACACCATGGCGACGGTTCAAGAAGTCACGTCCGAGTCCGCGTTCCAGTCTGGTATCTCCTCGCTGCCGCCGTCCACGCTCGCCGTTATTTACTTCCACGCACCATGGGCCGCGCCCTGCAAGCAGATGTCCGTCATTCTGTCCACCCTCGCTAGCACATACCCCGCCAATGCACCCATAACGTTCCTTGCCCTCGATGCGGAAGAGCTGCCCGAGATCGCAGAGCAGTACGATGTATCCGCCGTGCCATTCATAGTGCTTCAGCGAGGAGGACAGGTGCTAGAGACCGTCTCAGGCTCAGACGCCGCCAAGGTGCGCGCAGCAGTAGAGAAGTACGCCGGCGCAGGAAGCGGTGAGGCTAAGACGAGCCTGCCGCCCGCACAAACTGTCAACAAGCCTCCTCAGACGAACGGCGCAGACACCAACGGCGCGAAGAACCTAGCCGGATACGCACCAAATGCCTCAGATCCTAAGACCGCGCCAGATTACAGCTCAGGCGACACCGAAACGAACAAGGAGGAACTGAACACGCGGCTGAGTGAACTCGTAAAGGCGGCACCCGTCATGCTATTCATGAAGGGCACGCCTAGCGCACCACAGTGCGGTTTCAGTAGGCAGACGGTCGGCCTCCTTAGGGAGAAGGGCATTCGGTACGGTTTCTTCAACATCCTGGCAGACGACGAAGTGAGGCAAGGTTTGAAGGAGTATTCGGACTGGCCGACGTTCCCGCAATTGTATGTGGAGGGTGAATTGGTCGGCGGTTTGGACATTGTAAGTTTCGAAAATTGTAGTTTGGGAAGTTCCTCTGCTGACTTTCATAGGTGCGAGAGGAGTTCGAGAACGATCCCGAGTTCCTGAATGAGCACTCTGTGAATGGACAGAAGGGCGGCCCCGGAGCTGCTTCAGCACAGACGCAGGCACCCGTTGCCTCGTAGTTATTCATAGACATAGGGCATGCTTGAAGAACGAATGATCACGAACATTACACAGCTACACGGAGTTCGATCGACGTATGGTTGGAGTTCGAATCTAGGGGGTACATACTGAGGAGTAATGTCTGCGATGACCAGCCCGGGATTATCGGGGAAACACTGCTATACCAATGAGAATAGCTTTTGAATTGATGAACTTGGGACATAATTCTGTTCGCCAATGGATGCTGTAGCGTCACTCATCGTACTAAGGGAATCGTATGCTTCGATCCCACTTACAGCAGCTAAATACTGCTTTGTCATTCTTCCACTAAAACAAATTGGTTCATCTTTCGTGCATATAAAATACCTCGAGTTCAACGTCTCCTCGAGTCTTCACACACATCAACCCTTGCTATAGCATTCACAATAATGGCGCTAGGGTCTCATGAGTTTATTCCACACCCCTCTGCCCACACTGCAAGACTTGGGCGACTTGGTCGACTTATGTGTTATGAACTGTCCTAGGAACCCTTCCCGATCCACGCAATCGACGTTGACAGCGAAGATACATGGATCGTCTCGCTCATGAACTATAAACACGGGCTGGTCCAGAAATGGAATCCTGCCCCGCCCTCATGTCTGATCCCAAAATCTAACGTCGCCCGGATACATGAGCTGGCTGTGAACATGCTCCTCCTTCGTTGTGTCTGTTTGCTGTCGCATTCGGGAGCATGTTGAATCGCGTCTGGAGCCGACAAGGGAGCCGTCTTGCCATGCAGAATTTCCTCTATGCTTCGCATACTGAACCGTTGAAGTTCTGCCTTTTGCGGGCTTAAGGTGTCGAGCTTTCCATCGCTGCTGGTGTCTAGCACGGGCGCAAGGTTAGTCTGACTGACAAAGCCGTCCATGATGAAGGCGTCTGTATGCATTTGCAGAGTTTGCAACGACCATGGTCGGTATTTGTATGTCAATAGACTTGCGTCCGATGTGCAAACATGGCAATGGTAGACTGTACGCTGAACCAGTCCAAGTGGGAATAGAGGGAAACAGATGCATACGAAATATCCAAGGTCGGTATAGGCTCACTCTGTTTACCGTTCAGTGTAAGCCGATTCCGCTCTTGTCAATATGGGTACTCTAGACCTCACGTCTCAAACCACCCCAACGTGTCATCCTTGCCGAAGATGGCGCGATATACATGCTCTCCGTCATACTTGACCATCTCTTCGGTGAGAATTCTGGCTAACTTGGCTACCCTCTCTTCTAAGTCGCTCCCGTTGGCACCGTCCTTGGCCGAGATAAAAATGCGGATGTGGATATAGCCGTTGTCAAGAGCGGGGGGCTTAACCTTATCGAAGAGATGATATCCGTAAGCAATTTCGCCTACACGGACAGCCTCGAGGGCAGACGAATCGAAGGACGCTAGATCGTGGTCGGAAACGTCTTTGACCGTGCGAAGGTATTCATACTTGTGCTCTGTAATCGATGAGAAAAATGCTCGCAGTAGTGCTGACATCTTAGTATTATTTACTGTTATGATCGCGCCGGATCTTGACCCCCTTATGCTTCAGTGAAGGAAGTAGTTCCTCGAAAGTTTAGATGGAGGCTTCCTTGGGAGTATGGAGGTCGGAGAGCTCGACATGATCAGAGGTAGACATGGCTTGCTTAAGCTTTAGGTCGGTCGTGTCACTGTTATGTATTCTGAAACTGCTGTGTTGGGGGTAAATCTCTGTCAGTAGGCTGCAGAGAGTAGCTGAAGGTATCACAGGCAATGTTATGAGGCCGTTGTTGACACCCCTCGAGGTATGATGCCATCGCATGGTTGCCCAAGGAGGCGGATGCCGAACGCATATATGATGGGCGCCTGGGTCTTAGTGAGAATTGATATTGCGAAAAGTACTTTGCGATATTTGCTTCAAAAGTCCAGTCCAGATAAGGTTGCCCAAAACGTAGGAAAATAAACTCGTCGATTGAAGTTCGGCTTGCAGGTCGGTTTGTTGGGCGATAGCCTTCGCATGTTAGGTCGTAGTACGCTGGTTCACACGGGGCGTGGCCATACGAAATATCTACCTAATAGAATGAATTCCACAATAGTGCATAGGCATGGAGCTATAACAGTAGTAGCTGCACACGCATCTTGTGTTTTTGGACGCCAGATCATCAGCGACACCTACGCAGGTCGATAATCTCCAGGTATTGTCTTGCGAACCAGACTCTCATACCCCACTGCTTCAGGGGCATCTTCGACAGCGGACAATGCTCGTCTGGGCCAGAGTTGGGCATGGCAAGCAACATCAGCCGCGAGGCTGCGCAGGGCGACGCTTTGGGGGCGCAAGATCGATTCAGCCTATGGAGTCCGGACTTTTGCTCTTAGCGTAAGCGCAAAATGTGTGTGCACGAAGACTCGGGCGAAAGTCGTGGGATAGGCCGATATACTAGGGCACTTCAAGACGTGGCCCTATGGTCGCATTTGTTAAGCGAGTCTACTCGCGCGACACTATCATGAAGTCCTCGTGCTAATGTTTGAGAACGTTTGAAACGGAGGTTTTCGCGACCACTGACTAACGGAACGGAACTTAGAACACCCAGGCAGGGCCTTAGTCGGGAATACTACAATTCCCTTTTTCGAGCTCTACGGATATTGCATTGAGTAGGCCAAATTTGACTCACGCAATGTAGAATACACCGAAGAGCAGTATAAAGCATCTTTGAATCATCATCAAACGTCTGTCATCACACTCAGTACCAAGCCTTCTCTTCTACTTTTCACTTCACAGTCACTCTTTCTGCCTGCTAGCCAGCTTTCAACTTCCTCATAATCAAACCAACCAAACCAACCAACCAACCAACTCATTCAAAATGCAGTTCTTCGCTATCCTTGCCATTGCTTTCGCCGCTACCGGTGCTTCCGCCTGCAAAGACGACAACATCTTCTGCGCTCCAGGAATGGGTGCTTGCACTGACCCCGCCGCGAACTGCGCCAAGCGCTCCGTCGACACCACCTTTGGTGGCTTTGCCAACGTTGCCCGCACTGTCAACGGCATGTCCAAGCCCGCTGAGGCTAACGTCGACGCCGAGTAAACGATTCGAATCACGCGAATGGTAAGAAGCACTACTTACACGTACTCGAACTTCTGCTAATTACAGCATAGTTCGACTCGAATCACTTACACATATGATATTTGAAGGATTTGGTAGTTGATGGCTCGTAATCCGAGAGGTTTCATAGGATTTGTTGTACTTTACATGTTCATATAGATAGTCTATCAACAATCTGTTTTATTTGATACGGCCGTATTGTGTATTCCTCCTTCCCAATGTACTGCTCGTGACCTGTTAATCGATCTCGGATTGACTCTTTACATGAATTCCATGTACAAGGTGTAAATCTTCAATACACTGGACGATTGACTTAAGTACATCGACTAGAAGGAGCACACATTGGTTAGGAGCGAGCCATCGCAATGACACGACGAGTGATTATCATGAAATAGGTGAAGAACAGGTTTACATCACTTATCACATGCTGACTACTTTGCGATTCGGCCAACCAATAAGATTTCCACCGTAAGATGAAAGCCCGAGAGGTTGGGATCGCTCGTTGGTTGAGCAGTAGACGTCAGTCTGGGCTTGTCAAGGAACGAGGTCTAGCCTTCTGGAACTTCCATATCACAGCAAAACGCGCCCGTATGCACGCACAATAGTAGGATTTCTTGTTTCTTAATGTTGTAATATCGCTATGCTTGACCTGGTCAGTGTATGATGGCTCACTGATTCGCTCACTCGGGCGCCGGTCTAAAGGCCCACAAAAATTCGGCCTCGCACAGGACCTGGAAAAAACATACAACAGCGGGTATTCGCTGCTGGTCACCCACGCAACTACTAATCCGCCGGTAAACTGCTTATATATGGCTGAGCGGACGGGAAGCCTAGTTTTCAGTGTCCTATGGTCGTATGTGAAATGCTTTTACAAGTAGCACAAATATATATCACCAAGTCTTGCGTGATGATCGCATTGCATCGTCCGTCACCTCTGGATCATACACCTTTGTTTTGGGCGATCGGACCGCCACTTGGTACAAGGCTAGGGCTACCCTGCTCATGACCTTATACGGATAACAGCGACAATACAGCTATATAGGGATCTATGAGCTAATAGAGCAGCTATACACTGGAATACAATACACTGTACCTTTATCACACAGTCTAAAAATCTGAGCTATCCTCCTGGTGGCGAACACGCTGGCCTGTGGTATCAATATCCGCGCCCTTGATCAACGCAATGTACTCGCACCCCTCAGGCAACTCACCAAAGGGCCACTGCACTCCCTTACCCTTCACTTGCTGCAGAGCAGCCAATGGCTCAGTGTGATCAACCCAGAAAGAGGTATCTGCACAGCAGGTACCATTCTTCATGCCGCTACCCGTGCCAAAGAGTGTGCCTGTCAGCTTGGCACCCCTCACATACTCAACGGGTGACGAATCAATAATGCCCTGAGCATACAGTCGTGCCATATCCAGATCAAATTCCTCAATACCTCTGCCAAAGGCACGGAGAGCGGCCAGAATCGCATGTGGATGCGAAGAGAGAATGCCAAAACCGCGATCCTTCTCGCCAGTTCGCAACTCAAGAAGTAGCTAGGTAGTTGAATTTTGCGTGCTCATCATTGAGTAGAATATGAATCTCACCTTGGTTGCCAGCTTCTGTCCTCGGAAAGCAGGGCTTACGCACAGCTGCGTAACCCAGCACACCTGGCGACCCTGGTAGTCCCAGCGGGTTGCGAATACATAGCCCGCAAGCTCGCCGTTCGACAGTGCGCGCACGAAGACACTGTGAGTGTTTGGCGCCAGGCACTGCTCGCGCAGGCGCGCCACTGACATCTTGACACGCTGGCCTAGGAAATGCGTCAGCATGCGTGCGCATAACATTCATTCCGCAACCACTTCACAACTGCTAGAGATGAGGAAGAGCAGCACATACCGGGCTTACAGTATTTACTCATCTTCTCAGCCGCAAGAGGGCCCCAGACACCGTATGAAGAAGAGAAGAGGGCAGCCGCACCCTCAAGCATTTCGGGCGTGACGTCTTTGGCTTGGAGCTTTTCGATCATGATCGCATCTGAGGTAGACATGATGACTGCACTCACGTTTTGAAAACAAAGTGAATGGAGGGAATGAAGGATAGAGAAAGGGCCGAGCACGAGTGGGCTTTCAATACGTTGTAGCACATCGGAATTCTCAGGATGATTTTGACTGGTCGCGATAGCTGACCCAAAGTTTCGATAGTATACCCATGGGCAGCTTCGGACTGTTGAGCCTCAGTACCACCTGCGCGCACGTCACGTTAATCAACAGTAACCTGGAGGTGGTATTCTGGGGTTGCGGCGCCGTGCCGCCTGATGAGCCAGAGCACTTTGGCCATAATTCGTGTTAACTTCCCGGGTACCCTTCTCCTGACAAACCAAAGGCAAGGTGGGAGGGAGGACTAGTTCTCATTGTCTTATAGTCGTAAATAAGGATTATTGGCCCTTGAGACTTATAAGAAGACAATTTCTTGCTTGATCTTATGAACTGCATCGTGCCGTCTCCTTTCTCAGTCGTTCCAGTTCTCATGCAGCGTTGCAAGATCCACAGTTCCGGTCTCCTTTAGATACTGTGTCAGCACCTTCTCATCCCCATTCTTCTCGCGCTCCGTCCATCCGTTACCAAAATACTCAAACCTGTTGCGACGTCCCTCTTCAGTACGTTCAAATACGAAGTCCTCCCATCGAGGGTCTCGCACTATGTCAAAGCGGTGGTGACCCGTACCCGGCCACATGACCAACGGACGGGATTTTCCGGGTCCGCTCTTCCACCATCCATCGCAGTCGTCACCGATGACTTTGTCGTCGAAGTAGCCGGTGATTATCTCATTGAATTCATCGGTGGCGGCTTGCGATGGATAGGTGGCAAGGTAGCCTTCCCGCTGCACTTTGCGGATTACTTTGGCGATGTAGGTGGCGGATATCTCGGCTTGGAGGGGATACGTACCGCCAGCACCATTACTATTCGCCTGGGCCATGAGTCAGCTCTGTAAGAGTTGTGGAAGTCTTTCCACATCCTGCTATTGGCGGTTGCATGATCGGCAGCTGTATGATGCATCCTAGTGCAATGCACTTTGTAAGATGAGATCGCAAGTTGCGAACATGCGTGTCTCATGGCCTCATTGATACATGCGGGAGGCACTTACCTGAATGACACCAAAGTAATTAGGGAAATTGGGAGCCATCAGTCCAAAGTAGGTCTGCGGATACCCGAGTGGTCCGTCTTCAGCCCAGTGTTTGCTCAGGTCTAATCCATCCTTACCAATAGTGGGGAAGAGAGGGCGAAAGCCGTTCTTGAACCCCGTCGCGGTGATGATGATATCTATCTTTCTCTCCCGTCCGTCTGCTGATACTAAGCCGTCTGCTGTGGCGTGAGTGACCCTCGCATCGTCGACGTAATCGACTTTCGCGCTTCTGATCGCTTCTACATATCCAGCGGAGGGGGTAGGTCGTTTGCATCCGGGCGCGAATGCAGGGACCAACCTATCAAACCAGGCTTTATCGCCATCCACCTTCTCCCATAATGCGTCTTCGTACGCTTGCCGGATCTTATCGTTTTCTTCACTGCCGCTGACGGATCCTCCGAACCGGCCGTGAAAGTTCTTCTCTAATGAGCGCCGGAATTCGAGGTAGGCTTTGGGATCACCCTCAAACTTTCTCTTTTCTTCTTCGGTGAAGATATGTGCCCCTAGAATGTCCCTTCGTGCAGATAGAAGGCTTGGAGCGAAGGATGAGACGATCCACTGACGTGACCTTACATAATGATCTATGTGAGCGACCTTGTCGAACAGGTTCACGAGAAGCTGTTGGCCACTTGCGCCGTTTCCTATGATCGCTACACGTTTGCCTTCCACAGCACTAGTGAGCTCCTCAGTCCATTGCGCAGGATGAACAACAGGCCCCTTGTACACCGTATGCAACCCTGGTATGTTAGGGAATTTCGGAACGTTCAACCTTCCTGCAGCCGTAATGAAGAAGTGAGCTGTGTCCGTAAATACATCTCCTGTTGCAAGATTCTTGACCTTGACAACCCATCGATGAATGTTCTCGGACCAGACTGCTGAGAGAACGTCATGCTTCAGACGGAGATGTCTCTTAACGCCATACTGTTCTACTATGTCTTCATAATACCTTTGGATCTCTGGTCCTGGAGAATAATATTCTGACCAGCGGTGGTTGGGAGCAAATGTGAGCTCTAAAGACGCAATTAGAAGGAATTGGCATCTAGTATGCAAAAAGTTGACTCACGGTAGCTGTGGGATGGAATGTCGCATCTCACTCCAGGATAGCGGTTCTGCGCCCACGTGCCGCCCTTTTTCTTTCGTCAGCATTCTCGTCCAAGTAGATTTGCCCCCCCCCCCCCCCCCCCCCCCCCCCAAAAAAAAAGGGAGTCCAAAAGACTACGATTTATCCCTCGCCTTGATCTATTGAACGAGAAAGGCAACGCATCGGGAAAGTTTGTGATTTTTCTGATTCATACACAAATGAATGGATACTACTGTACGCGCTCCTTCTCTATTACGTCTTTGAATATGATCATCAACATACCACAGCGTCTTGTCGCTCATACACAACATACGATAGATTGGTAACTTTCCGGGGGATGAGGACAGAAGCGGCAACACCTGCGATGCCCGCTCCGACAAAGATGGCCTAATCATTACTTTAGCATGGAGGAGAAAGATCTTTGCTGGCATCTCACCTTGACTGATGGAGCTGGATCGAAGGGCCGCTGCCGCGGCTTCCAAGGTTTCGTTGTGTCCTCTGGCGTTGTAGTCTTCTCGGATGTAGCCACGGGCCGTGTTAGTTGCTCTTGCACCTGACTCAGTCGCTGCATTGCGTTCGACATTCTTTCAAAGTTCCTGCAAATCAGCTCTTTTCATCCGCTCTCTGGTCTGGTATGAGTTCAGTGGTAGATTGGAAGTTGCTTTCGGGAGAGCCTGGATGTCAGAATAGTGCACGATCACTCCTTTTACGCTGATGCTTCTGAGGATGGCGACTTACATATGCAGATGCAGCGAATCGCAAGAGGTGATGATTGGCTGGGAGGAAGGCGCCGTTATCGCCGGATAGGGCTTGTTCTACTGTAGTCGTTCTGTTCAGGAAAAGCTGCAACGTGCTCTCATGGTTCATGTAGGGTTTCGATGGTATGCTGTATTGCGCAATACCGACAACGATGACGAGGCCGGGTACAGTCAACCGAGCCACGGAATGCTTGACATGATTATACATTGCGTCTACATTTACAGGCCTGGAACAATGCAAGTTGGAGTTAGTGGTGGCTTACACTCGTTAATAGGTAAGTGATGTTATAGTGTGAAAGGAGCACATGCTCGCAAATGTACGGCAAGAGCTACCTAAGTGGGCTAGCCTACCAGACGAATAGGCAGCCATCCCAACCTAAGGATTCCTCACTCCTTGGACTCAACTTTGTTCTTTGCGTCACAACGTGTCGTGTATAACAGCAGCCTAAACACCCTCCTTACAGGTATATGCGTTTTGGAGTCGCGATGTAGAGGAGACATAGATCTCAGCGATATTTCTCTTTAGGAGAAGACACAAAGATCTCACAGCATTAGGCACCGCGACGACCTTCTGCGTCAATGATTGATAGATGCTGAAAATACAGATCAATCAAGTTAGCAGCGCGAGCCGAACCGCCGCACGTCGGCCCCCACGCAAAGAGAACCCTTGGGAATGGCCAAGACAAGTGGCTGCGAGCAGCTCGTATTCGCGCTCGGCACAAACATGGGATGCACATTCTAGCTATTGCTGTTCAGACACTTTTGCACAATTCATCTACGATGTCGATTCTTTTCGATCTTTTGACGTTGTTGACTGGTACAATGCCTCGCTGTGCGCAGGATTCCTCCAATTTGATCCTCACCTTCTCGCTTCAGGCTGAAGTCAACAAGACTTCATGAAACGCCACTCGGTTCGTCTTGAACGTGATTCGCCTGTCGTAACAGCTTCAGGGGCTGAGCGGTTCTTGAGCGCTTCCCCAAGGCTGTGTGGTGCAAACACGAGGCTGAGATAACTGAAGGCCCGAAAAGATGGGTTATACGAACGTCTATAATTGTAGGTCTGGGTCGACGGGACTTGCGAGCATCGCACATACACGTACACCGCTGCCCTGGCCGTGGATTCACCTATCCTAACACCGTAGTATACCTTGGCTTCCATAGTCACGTCATAGAATCTTTCTTTTATCTGCACAACGATGGTGTGGACGACACTGCTGCCCTTCACCTTACTCCTGTCCATAGCGACGTCGCAGCTGTCTCTAAGAGGAGTCTGTAACACAAGCACCGAATGGGAGGCCACACCTGCCGCGTACCTAGGGGCAAACACTGATACCGAATTGCGCGACTGGTGGGCGGGAATATCAGCGCGCCAGCATTCCCCTTTCAGCACCGAGCTGGGGAAGGCATTTGGATCACATGTTCCGTACCAATGTGGCTTGACGGACGACAGTGGTTGTATCTATGCAGGATGTAGCGGCATGTGTACACAAAAAAGGATCGGCGTAGCTGTACTGATACTACTTAGATTTTGAGGATAATGGCGATCCGGTTTGGGCGTACATGTCGCAGATCTCCATGGTCAACTTGCACATTTTGTTCAAAGCTATTGAGGTTAGCCAAGACGAGCTACATCTTGAGACACAGTGCTGAATCTTTCCAGGAAGGTATTACAAAAGGTCAATTAGACTTCACCGATCGAGTGGATAAGATGGTCTTGACGTTCTTTCCATGGAAAGAGCCCGACTTCGCGCCCGAAGATGCTCTTATATGGATGTCGGGTATCGTGGGCATTGCTGGGGCGGTTGCACCCATCTTGGCTGCATCTTCCATGGCTGCAAAGCGGGGTGAGGCTGCAGTTGCCGCCGGAGCTGGAGGTTTTGCGGCCCTTGCTGGCGCTGGACTCAGCCAGATAAGCAACGAGATCAAGCCTGAGTAAGTAGTGACCAGCCCGTTTACTTTCGACTCTGCTAATTCCTGGGGAGCTCCATCGCAGGATTTGCCAGCATCGCCACGTTCAAAGACTTCGCAGCTGACTATGGCGAAGCATTACGCTCTACCCTTGACACCTGGTCAAACACCACTTTCAACGGCGAAAAGGATGCGTCAAACTACACGTTCCTGTAAGCCACCACTCCACAGATCCCGCCCCCGAGCGATTCTCACCACCTACGCAGTGACTACTTCCAAGGAGGCGCCATGGTCGACCACTCCTTCCTCCCCTCCGCCTCCCAAATCGAGTCCTTCTACAAGAAACAACTCTTCTCCATCATCATCAACGCTCAATGGCGCAAGCGGAAAATCTGGACGACCTTCCATGCGACTAATGATACGAGCGACGCCTTCGGCCCCAACGCCACGCGGTACTACTCCCCTTCCGATGGCGGCGTCTACTATACCTACGCGTACCATGAGTCTGGCATCCTCAAAGGATACCTCGAACCCCCCTCTGGCCTTGAACACCTTAATGATACACCTTGGGATATCTCCGGCATAGACATATCTAAGTCCTCTGCCGCCTCCTTCCAAACCGCACGCTTCAACTTCACAGAGACGATGGGGCACGACGCCCTCGCCGATGCAATCGCATCAAATGGCACGCTGTCCCCTTGGTCCGATGGCGCAGGCTGGGTCGGCACATGGACGCTCCCCGTGTGCCGCTTCCCTGCAGGATACAACTGGAATAGCCAATACCTGAACACCTCTTCGCGGTACGGCATGCTACCTTGCTGCTGTGGTGCCAATTGCTCCGAGACAAAAGATTTTGTGAAAGCTGCGAATCTTGTGGGCTTTCAGACGCTGCTGTACGGATGCGAGCAGCAGCTCAAGGGAACGGATATTGATTTTAGAAGTATAGACTACGGGTACGCAAAGAAAAAGGGGCCGGCTAGTTTGCCACTGTATTGGGCGACGCTGGGTACAGGGGCGAAGGCAGGGTTGGCGATTGGAATCATCGTTGGGGGGTTGGTGGTGATCATATTGCTTCTCATATGTCTTTGCTCGCGTTGTGGGTGAATTCATGGTACGGACTGAGGACAGAACGTATGGTTGTTACTATTAGCGGATACCCACTGTAGCAGCGTTATTATCTATAGATGTTCATACTTTCAAACTTCTCCCTTATAAAACGTGGTGAGTCTCTTGAAAGGCGACATCGTGAGATGGAGTTTACTAGAAAGCAGCTCTAAGGAGAGTGTTAGACAACGCGCGACCTTCGCTTGCCAACGTTGCAAGTGTGAACGGTTCAAGGTAGTGACGACGGAGGCTATCACACCCGGATATGGTTTTGGTTGGGTAAATGTATATATATCGTGGAAATTTACGAGTGTTGAAGAGAGGAAGAAGGGACGCCATGCTGAATCTATCTCGAGGAGTCGCGATGCCGATCAATCGGGGTGTGCAGAAGACACCGTACTCTTTTTCTGAACGTATTCAAAGTTCATGCCGGGAGGTTACAATTACCTAAGACGATTGAACTTAAGTAATTCACCAATACGAGTATAGCCCGCTTATATGTACGTACACGAATAGAAGAAATAAATAAAAAAGGAGAGAGATTTGGCTACTCTGTAGTTAGACGGGCATTGCTTGCTGTGTAGTAGCGGGGTTGATTGACCGATTTTATGTCGCATGCTAAAATAGAGTAGTACACGAGGATGTCGCCCTGGTGTTGAGGAAGAGGGGTGTCGAATATGGTGAACAAGTATGCGATATTCTGCCTGGTCCACGATACTTCGAAATCGTCCTTCAGTGATGCAGCCCACAATACACATTCATTATCTCAGTTACAACAGTGCCCTGTAAGCATGCCGCACGGTTTGATGACGCTGTCTTCCATGCTTCATCCATGCTCGATGTCTCGCTATCGTTACCGAGATTGTTGCGTGCTTTCATTGCGCTTTCATTGCGATTTCATTGCGTTCCCACTGTGTTCTTCCACGTCCCATGACCACAGCCCCGGTAGTGATGCGCTATCGTTCTACCGTGCCGTCTGCCACATTGTCTTGTTCTTTCCAAAACTTGCTACGTCCCCACCAAACGGTCCTGTTATTTGCGGGTCGTAAGCTGCCCCTAATTGGGTGTGCTCCCACCTCCCCACGCGCGGGAACCTCGATATGGTATGCGAGGCTGACGCAAGCGGAACGGGGCGTCGGCCTGCAGTCGATGCGCGCTCAACCGAATATCAGGAGGTATATGATCATTGCCGTATTGATGAACAGGAGAGGTACTGTATTCATGTCAGCCCATTCTTTTTCGTCGGTTGCCCAATATGCTGAAAAATGACGATTATGCCCACAATGTCACCTGCACCACTCGTATGACTGTAAGCCAAAAAGTGCAGGATAACAAGGTATTGTCGAATTGACAGATCATGCAACATTGCATGCAGCTGGACATGATCATAGAATCGGCGGCCGGGATAAAGTTGGGGATACGTACTTCGCATCAGTGTTCGAACCGAGGATACAAGGTTGACCAGGCGTGCTTTTATGCTATCGTCCCGTTGGCTGCCGAAGCCAGGGTCCGCCGAAGAGGCCCAGCCAACTAATCACGGTGTGTCAGCTGTTGTCTGCATGGTGTTTGGGGCATCGTCATCGCGTGTGGGGAGATCTGGCGCAAGCGAGAAAACATTGGAAGGAGGATGTGGTATGGAGCGCAAGCGATGCGGAGTAGCGGAGATGTAGACGAGGTGAAAAAACGTACTGCGCGCAAGAAAGCGGTCTTCCGAGAGGATTGCAATTGCGTTTATAAGGAGGGCGGAGACTGCGGGGGTTAGTCTTCGAGATGTATGCAGTAGAATCGCAGCCTGGAATACCGTAGAGGAGGCCACCGAGGCCGAAGAAGACCATTTTTGCGAACTCACGTCGGCAGGAGGTACAGTGGAATCGACTATGCGTGAATTGTGGTTTTGGGGTACAGCTTGGCTTGGCACTTGCCCAGAAGGTTGATGTTGCCTGGCGGGAGTTGCCAGCTGTAGTCGACGAGGACTCGTGTCCACGGTCCAAGGGTTCTAAGCTGTCACGTGACCCATTCCGACCTCTCGATCCCTACGTTGCTACCTTAAAAGCGTACATATGTGCAGTGCGGAATACCTCCTTCAAACAACCGGCTCTGTGAAACACGGGCATCAGTCAGAAGTTCTCCAAGTCACATTCTTTGTTCGTTTTGGCTAGAATGGGCCTGGTTTGTGCAGGTGAGCGAGCCTTGGCGATCGTTGTACACACAACAAGGGTGTCGAAATCACTGCTTCATCGATTCGTTTCTGCAAGATTTGATACGAGTGAACTGCAGAAGCCCACAAAAGATGTGCAACTATCATCTTTCCCCATGCATAACTGGATCGGTAGGCCTTCTTTTGCGCATGGCTGTCCCCACAGAAGGAGTTCTAATCTGCCGCACATTGCGGGAGCTTCATTCAGGTCGTGAGATCGACATTAAGGGTCGCGCACTCTCTCACAAGCGCATCTTGAAATTCTCCTTCTGCCTCCAGCTCCTTCATTGGCCTTGAATCGCCGCGAGCACGAATAGTTACCGCTGGAGATGGTTCTAGCACGCATAGCTCGCCCTCTACCGGTGCACCGTTTCTCAACCTTGGGAGCTAATAGTTCAGCCGTCGGGAAGCGACGTCATACGGCGGCGTTCGTCCTCGCCGCAACGGTCTCGATTCTCCACCAAATGCTTCCGGAAGGCTTACTGCCACGCTTAGTTTTCCTTCGCACATTCAAAGCGCCTGTGGCTTGAATCCTACTTTGCATCTCTCTTCTCTTCGCCTTGACGCTTCTCCCAGTCCTCATAGCTGTTGGATCGCGGGTTTCTATTCAAATGCGAACATCTGCGTGAAGCGAAGAGTCTAGATCCTCCCCGCCCCGACGATCTACGCCTGGTTCCAGACCTCAGGTATCTCCGCTGCCCCCGACGCATGTCGGACAAGCCAGTACAACAACACTCCACGCCCCGCTCTTCCGCTTTTGCTCCTCTGGCCTCTTTCTTTCCGCGGTGGTGCATGTTTCGGGCGGTCCTTTCGATTTAGATCTATGGTTTCAACATAGCAGTTTTCCGTACCGGAGTGGAGGCGTTCTTGATCTAATGAGTATCTGGCAATTGCTACGGGACGACTTCAGGACGACTTCTAATGAGAACGATGGAAAGCCAAGTCGTCGATGGCGGCTACTTTGGTGTGCAGGGTGGCCTGCAGAGCGGTCCTGATGTCCACACCCCAGGCTCTGTTCAAAGCGCTGGCGCCGTGTCACTCGAACTGCCCTCGCATCCGTCGTCGACCATGGTAGCATTGACCACACTACAATACCTACCAATTCCGCTCCTCGTATTGTCGGCAGATGCAACTATTACGCTCGCCAACGAAGCAATGGGCCGTCTTCTAGGGATCGATTGGTCAGCTGCAGCAGCAGAAGGGTTGACTGTAGCGGAGGCGTTGATGGGAAAGAACATCGCTGAGCTCGGAATAGATATCCTCCAAAACGGTTCGCCCATATTGGTCTCTTGGCAGGTCGGCCGCACCACAAAATGAACAACGTGTACTAGGTGGCTGACAGTGGACTAGGACTTCCTGAAATCGGTGGTAGAGGATGCTGCCGTTGAACGGAAAGATCGTTTGGCCGCTGAAGACGGCCAGCTAGACAGCGGCGGCACTACACCCACAACTACTCCTCACAACCAAGAGTTCGCTGAGTCACCGCCCAAGTTACCACGACTCAGTAGTCAAAACCTCACAGGAGCCACAGTGCACGATGTGTCAGTAGATGTTATCGTTACCCCCAGGAATCGTGCTGGTAGTCGTTGCGCATCGCAAAACTCCACATTTTCTCCGAACGAGAACACGCTTCAAGCCACCATGATTATCTCCGTTTGGAGTATTGAAGACGCCAACTATTACACGCTGACGTTTACGCGTGCTCAATCTGTTGACGTAAAACAGACCTCACGGCCGTCAAGCCGCATTGTGACTAGAACAACGACTGCTTTTCAGCTTAACAAGTCACGCAGCTCTGCCTCTAGTTCATCTTCCGGCCAAAGGTCCGGACCAAGCCCGAAAGCCCTCACGCCGACGTTCTCGACCTTTGGTTTTCCACCGCGTGGCCCACCGCTTAAGGCTAGAAACGACCTATCAATATCAGCCAGCATCTTTCAGAAAGCTTCACAGATGAAGGACGCGATATTGAACTCGATTAGTATGCCAGCGTACGCCATGTGGCAGGACGAAGGATTTGGACTACCGAATAAAGCGATGCTTCGATTGTTGCCTGAAGATGCTGTATACAACCCTTCTGATCAAAGAGCCTTCCTCAGTCAGTTCAGCTTGTGGACAGAGGATTTTGCGCGCAAGCTCGATGTTGATGAACTCCCTATAATGGAATTGTGCCGCAGCCAGCAACCTTTCGACAGCCGTCGGATAGCAATGTGCCATCCTAGTACCGGGGTAGCGATGGCCTTTGAGGTGACGGGCGAGCCAATAGTTCACGACATAACAGGCGAGTTTCTAGGCGGGATAGTCATCTTCAAAGACGTTACTCAATATGCTAATCAGATCGCGGCGCAAGTTCACGAAAATGAACGGCAATTTGAGTAAGTCATGATACAAATCCGCAGCACTGTGTCAAAAGCCCAAATAACTCTTACCACGGGGATGCAGTAAAGAGGCCTATAGCATTGTCATGCCTTTTTTTATATTGAGTCAAGCTAACACTAGTTGTACAGGTTTATTACGAACTTCATGCCTGTGATGGTCTGGACAACGACACCTGATGGTACGCATGACTGGTACTCGCAACGTTGGTACGATTACACTGGCCAGACAGTCGAGGAGTCCCTAGGGGAGGGCTGGAGAGATGCATTCCACCCAGAGGATATGCCAACAACTGCTGAGCGTTGGTCTCGATCCCTTCGAACTGGCGAAGAGTACATCACGGAGTACAGAGCAAAGCGACACGATGGGGTTTGGCGCTGGATGCTTGGGAGAGCGGTTCCTTCTTATGACGATGATGGTAGAATCAAAAGGTGGTTCGGTACCTGCACTGATATTCACGACCTCGTGGAAGCTCGGCAAGCGGCTCGGCAGACAAAGGCGCAACTCCAGCGGGTTATTGAACATGCAAAGGTTACGCTGTGGGTCGTCAATAGAAAAGCTGAGCTTATTATGATGGAGGGAGATATGACTGGAGTTGGGGACGCGAAGGTGGATGAACCGGCACTCGGAAAGAATATCTACGATTATTTTGGCGACGTCGACCGGTGGCAGAGACCAATTCAGGAACTCCTACAAGGCAAAGCGCAGGATGAGATTATGGAAAGAGTCAAGGATGATCGATACTACCGCACAAGATTGGTGCCCCTATACAAACGGTCAAGGGCCGGTGGCAAAGAGGGAGCCGCATATATCGACGGGGTCATTGGGATCTCGATGGACGTATCCGACGTACAAATCAGAGAAAACAAGCTCAAAGAGCAAGGACAAGAAAATAGCAGATTGTTGGCTAACGCAGCCGCAGCCAAGGAGGCAAGTCGGATGAAGAGTCAATTTCTTGCGAACATGTCGCACGAAATCAGGACACCCATCGCAGGAGTTATAGGGATGAGTGATCTCTTGCTGGACATGAACCTGAATGAGGAGCAGAAAGAGTGTGCCGAGAACATTCAACGATCAGCAAACGGTCTGCTGGCCGTAATCAACGACATTTTGGATTTCAGCAAAGTCGAATCAGGACGCCTAGACATTGAGGAAGTGCAATTTAGTCTTTCAGTCGTACTTCGCGATGTCAACAAGATGATGTCCTTTGCAGCGCAGCGAAAGAACATCGCGTATGAAAGCGCTGTGCAGCCAGAAATTGAAAGAGATCTGAGAGTGATGGGAGACCCGGGGCGCTTGAGGCAAATCCTGACGAACGTATTGACGAATTCCATCAAGTTCACGACCGAAGGACATGTCCGTCTGAGAGCTTCGATTACCGCCGAGACAAAGGAGACAGTCACTGTGCGATTCGCGGTCGAAGATACGGGGATCGGCATAGAAGAGGACGTCCGAAAGCGACTTTTCCAACCCTTCAGCCAGGCCGACTCCTCGACCGCGAGGCGTTTTGGTGGCACAGGATTGGGATTGACGATTAGCAAGAACCTTGTGCAGCTAATGCACGGGGACATTGGCCTCGAATCGGTACTCGGGCAAGGTACCACTGCAACGTTCTGGATTCCCTTCAGCAAAGCGCCATACCAGGACGATGGGTCACCGCTGATCGATCTCTCATCGATCCCGGATCGCCTGCAGTCGGATGTGTCGGTGTCTTGCGGAAGCTCCGAAGATCGCACTCCGCCGCAGACACCCAAGCTGCGTAACGGGTCTATCAAGACGCATGGTCGAGGAGATTCGACGCCATCGGTGCTCAGCTCATCTATTCCCGATCATTTGATTACTCTACCTGAGATCGAGAGGAAGAAGGTACAGGTTCTGGTCGTTGAGGACAACCACATTAATCAGCAGATCGCTTTGAAAACCATCAGGAAACTGCATTTCAATGTAACGGCAGTCTGGAACGGAAAGGAAGCATTGGATTATCTTGCGAATCATAACAACCCTCGACCGGACATCATCCTCATGTAAGTGACGTCTAGCCACCAAGTCCCGTTGGCTCAATCAACACGCGAAGAAAAACTTCTTCTTTGTGTCTCCAGGGAGCTCATCAGGTACCTACCTCTAGATATATGGATGATGCTGACTTTGCCTTTGCAAATCTAGGGATGTTCAAATGCCTATCATGGATGGGGTAAGTTCTCGAAAAGATTTCCTTGTGTGATCTCATCCACCCCTTTACATACACATTCGGCTCCTATGCAACGCGCCTACAGAGGCTTTGCTGATTTGCATGCACAAGTATTCGGCCACCGCCCGCATCAGGACGGACTTCGAGACATCCGATGTTCGGAATGTTCCTATCATCGCCATGACGGCTTCGGCGATCCAAGGTGACAAGGAGAAATGCCAAAAGGCTGGCATGGACGTGAGTGGTCGCCCCTATCTTGAGTCCGGAGTTGCTGAAGGTTGCAGGATTATTTAGCGAAACCTGTCAAAGGCAAGCTGCTCGAAAAGATGCTTGTGAAATGGGCGATCGAGGGAAGGCGCGAGGTAGCCAAGCTGTCGCTATCCCAGAACGTCGAGGATCGCCGCGCCTCCGCACTGACCCCTCTAAAATCGCACCCTAAGATCCCGACCGATCAATCGCAAATCTCCCACCTCCCTGCCGCATCTGAAACGACGGCGCGAGACCCATCTTTGACGGCTGAGCTTGACCGCCTCAACTACGAGAGCAATGCCGCCTTGGCTAAATCTTCCGAGACCTCCGACGACCGTGCGATGCGCCGTATTCACGCTGAAGAGAAAGCATCCAGCCTACGAGATGACAAACTTCTCTCTCTCACGGGCGAGAAGGGGCATGGTCAGGGTAGCTATCAGGGGCAGGAACGATCCCAGTTGCCTCTGACACAGGAGAACATGCAGAGATTAGAACAGGAGGCGGAACCAGCCGTCTTTCGACAGTCGCGCGAGCTCGACAGGCATTCCAGCGGAGACATGGAACTTGAGCCTCCAAGCCGGAGTGACAGCACAAGGAGAGTTTCGGGCAGTCTGAGACCCTCACTGAAGGCAGCCCAGAAAGCAAGCGAACAGACCATCACCGCCAATGCTACAAGATGATGTCCAGATATCGGACACTTTGAAATTAAAATCATAGGTTGGCGTGTGGACAATGGTGCTGCCGCGGGCCCAATCGACCTTCACCGCTTTCCGCCCCTTTGCGCCGCTTTTGTGGCAATCCCAGTACATTACAGCACTGTACTGTACGTGGAAATATACTCTACGACGGAGATGTCTTCCGACGGTCACGAGGGTTGGTTTGGCTTGTCAGCATGCTGCGAGATATCTCAGTAGGGCTCCGACATTGCGGTTGAAGCTATAGAAATGCGGTCGAGGTCGGCGACCACACAGCCTCACTTTCATTGGACACTGGCGCTGGTAGTGTTAGCGCATGTTGCCAGACATCTGAATTCGATGGACTACAACAGGAAGGACCGCATCCAGCAAAGACCTTTTTCGAAAAGGGGAACGGGGGTGCGCATGTGTGTGTGCTTTTTGTGCGCTACTCGCATGCTGGACAAATGGGACAGGCTTCGGCGCAACAAAGTGCGGGAAATCAAGCTGAGGGCGACGAATCACGAACGATCTCATCAAAAGCTTAGCGCACCTGAGTCGACAGGAAAGAAAATTCGTCGACCCCGCATGCTCCTCTTCAGGCTTCCTGTAAGATCCATTTCGGGTTACGGGGATGATGAGGTTCAACGGTTTGGCGCAGGCCAGGTTAGCGGGGAGTGCACAGGCGAAATGTTAATTGAGATCGACACCACGCGCCACGCGTGACAGAGGCAAAACCTCGAAAGGTTGGAAGGTTGACCATGCACCTTCAGCGTGGCGGGCCGTGATCTGCTCTGTAAAGGAGGCTCAGTCTGGTCCCTGCAGACGCTGCAGCACGTGGTGGTTAGACATCTTATGGGGCACTAATAGCTCAGACGAGAGATAAGCATGGTGCTAATACAAATGTCACAAGTGCACATTCTACTGTGCTGGTCCTTGCAAGGCGGTTTCAATCGGCCCTGTGGGCAAGACAAGCTGCAAGAGCAGTGTGTACAGGTGCAGCAACCAATCGATAGGCATCGGTACCTACCCCGAGGTACTTTGAGGCAATTTGTTGAACTCTGACCGTCACTTGCACGTAGAGATGCTTAGGTGAGGGGTCGAGTCGTACTTTCCAGAGTAGAGTAAACTAGCGAGCGTCTTGCCCGGATATAATGGCACCATCCTGGAGCGAGTAAAACTCAAATCCAACCACGACAGCACGCAAGCTCACGCACCCTAACAACAAACAATGTCAAACCCTATCTCACGATCTCATTACCCGTCCACACAGCTGGTACGCAGTAAGCCCCGCGAGGCAATATCTCGGTGATCAGACGGCGACACTTTGGAAACCCGTCCACTTCTCCACACTCGAATCGAAGCCACGCACTGAGCATGACCGTTCTGAGCAGTAGTGCGGGAATAAGGTGGCTAGTGTATTTCGCCTGAGTTGCCCGACCTCAGGCCTGTCACAGAAGAAACGGCTAATCTCAGTTCAATCTAGGTCTTGCGAATGCAGGGTCCACACGGTGGAGTCCCGAGCGCATTAACCCTGGCGTTGGCGAAGTTAGTGGACATGATGGTGGGCGGCCACGGCAGCTCTGGTTGGAGGAGGGACATCCCGCGACCCGCGACACGGCACAGACTGGCCAAGTCACTCGAACGTTGTAGCGCTGAGGACGGCTTCGACGCTATGCGGAACGTGCAAAGAGACAGGTTCACGTCGGCGACTGTTGAGAGCGGCACACGATAGCTACGACTCGCGCTCAGGTACGAAATAGGTCTCTGACTGACGTAGTGAGGGTATGGTATTGCGAGCACCCGTACTGAACGTTGCAGCACATGGCCTCAGGCAAGCAAAACTACAAGAGGACGGATCCACGATTGGCGGCCCTGCATACTCTGGCAGCGACGGGCTCCAGGGACAGCGCACGGTGCCCGGAAGTTAGCCACTGAGGCCGTTGCAACTACTGCGTAGCGGTGAGGGCATCTTCCGCGCAGTATCGCCGCCAGCGGAGTCAGATGCATCACAGCGCGCCTGCATCCGCTCGCATATCCAAAGTATAAAGCATGCATGGGGGGTACGCCACGCTGCAGGCGTAGGGACGAAGCACAACTTTGCTCACAGCAGGCGGCCTGTCATTCGAGGGGAGGTTGCGATGGCTTGCAATGTCGAGCTGCCTGATTCAAGCAGGGGTGGGACGAGCGGGAGATGCACGATGACGAGGGGTCTTACCGGCGCAACGGTTGGGCCCGCAGCGCCAGCGGCTTGGCGTGTTAGTCGTCCAATGAGATGCTGGTCGGCCACGAAGGAGGCGCCAAGTCCTCCGCCGGCAGAAGTGGGAGGGATGCCAGTGACGACATCTGCAACCTTCGGCGAATGCTGTCAGCAAGCAACGGGCGCCTTGAATAAGCCCGGACTCGATCTGACTGAGAGATTTGGAGGACATGTTGACCACCATGATCGATGAGAGAGCTGCTCTGGGGCGAAAGCACGTCGAACCGATAGTACAGACTTTGCGGAAGCACATTTACCGGTGTTGGTCGAGCCTACCAGCAACGCTTACCGCGGCCGTGCGGTCCGCTTGCACGACTTGTACAGCGGGTTGACATCATGTTGTTTAAGGGGTCCGGCGGAATCTGTACCAGATGGAGCCAAGCAAGTTTGGAGCGGAATGCTGTTTCGAGAGCAGGTACCGCGACAGCCTCTCCGCAGCGCGAGGGCTTGCGCGTTGGCGCAGGCACTACACTGGCTCCAAGGACGGCCTGGCAATGCAGGTGCCCGACTCGCTCGTGACCAGCCATAGGGCCACAATGTGGTTAAGCTAAGCTGCATGGCTTCGAAAAAGCAGAATGGACGGCGATCAAACGCATGCCCATTGCTTGACGGCGCACAGGGCCAGTGTTCAGGGGAGGGCTAATTTGAACGGGGCCGAGGGTCAACGGCTCCCAGTACAAGACGCCTTTACGCAATTCACAGCGCGGTGGACGGACCGAATGCACACCCAGATGCGCAGCCTCACATCCCTGACCAAGGCCCCCTATTCGGGAGCTGCTCGCTCCAACGCGTGTTGCTGGTCGCTGCACACACACACGCCATGGCCGGCTGCCTGCTAGCGGAGGATCAGACAGCGAGCACGGCCTGTCCAAGCCGTCAGCTGCGCGTCCGGAGAATTACGGCTCCTCTGAATCCCCTTGGCCATTACCCATCCAGCCGCTTTGGGGAATGCGGCGTCGTCTGCAACCCGTATCTAGGTTGGCGAGCTAGGCCGCATGGGCTACCATCGTATTCTTCGAGGGGTGTAAAGGGAAAGGCGCGTGCAGGGTCCGATGTGCAGCCGGCTCTTCGTGGTGGCGGCACGCCAAAACAAAGGCATCCCGCTGGCCCTCTGCCTGATTGGCGGCCGGTCGCCGCTCCCGCGCGATGATGATGATGCTTGTGTCGGCGGCGGAAAGACAGCACCGAGGGCTGCCGTCGTGGTCGTTGTTCACGACTCGCAGGCTCGCCCACGGCGCTGCACTAGACGGCCACGGCGAGCGTGCGGTCGCGCTCCGTCGCCGCCATGCGCGGACGGAACATGCAGCAGCCGCGCCTTTGCACCAGTGCCAGTGCCAGTGCCAGCGTCAGCGCTGCTCGCTCCCCACACTGGCAGAGGCACCCCCCAGGACGCCGCCCTAAAAGCAGCCTCGAGAAATGGCGAGCTAGCGGCGCCAGCGCCTACCCTGCACGCACTGTCCGGGGTCCGTGGTGGCGCTTGAACCAGCCTGCTACCTCTTGCCTTGGCTGCCAGCCTATGATGAAGTGCTGTGATCCACACGACATAAACCAAAGCAGCCGAATTTAACACTCAGCATTCTCCCAATTGCTGCCCGCTGATCACCATCACTGCCTCCCAATGCTCTCTCAATTATAAACCGTCTCTGACTACTCCGCCGCCGTCGGTCAATCGATACTCGATCAGTCTTCGCACACTGAACATCCTTTCTTCTTTGCTGCTGGTGTCCTCGTCGCTACCCAGCAACCAACCCTACCGCCTGCTCAAGAGCATTCACCTGCTTCGCGCGACCCTCGGTCCGTTCCAGCGCCAGCTTTCGTCTGCTTCTCCACACTCTACGCTGCACTTGAAACGCGCGTGCGCCTGCTGTCCCGTCACCACATTCGCCAGCCCCAATCTTCCTGGCCCACAGCCACGGCACCTAACTGTCGACCGGCCCTGCGATCGGCATACCAAAGCGTTCATCATTACTCCTCCCAGAAGACTTCTACACGGGTGCCCCCAGTGTCAGACCAAGTTCAAAAGGTCCGCAGATCCCACCACTGCGTGCCACTGATCGTCTCTCCCCACGTTGCTTGACCCTCGAACCGTCTTGTTTCAGCTGCTGGACTCTCTGGGCTGCGTGCGTTCACGATAGCCTCTTTGCCTGTTTGTACCTCCTTTACACCTCGCCTTTAACCAACCTCCCGTCCACATCGTCCTCGTCATGGCAATGGCAGTCGACAGTCGCCAACAGTCCCAACTCAGCGGGATGACCTACGACCCTCTGCGTTACCCGCAACCGCACTTCACTAACCCGTGGGTGTCGGCAGCGGGCCCGTCGCAGCAGCAACTGTATCAGACCTCGATCGCACCCAACGTGTCGGCTGGCCTTGAGAACCACGCATCGTCGCAGCCTCAGGCCATGCAACGCCCGACCAGCATAGCGATTCCGTATCACGGTCTCCCGGTCACAGCACCATCATTAGGATCAGGTATTGCTCTCCCGGATGGCTCGCTTGCAACAGAAAACTTACTAGACATGTCGCAAGATCTACTATCGCGGAGTTACAATGGTGGCTATGGCACAACCACATCTGCACCTACAAACACGTACGCACCCACCTCGGCTCCTTACTCTCAAGTGGATTATGGAAGCACCGAAAGAGGCCCCTATGCATTTTCGCAGGACACTTCCCGTCGTTCCTCTCATCCGTCAGTACCCTCAGCACCGTATCTTGACAGCGCCATGGAATTGCAACGTCAACGCCAGAGTTCGTTAGTTGACTTTAGCAGTTTAAGCTCCCAACCGCAACGCAATAGCTTCAGCGATGCCCTCGACGCCAGTCGGGGCATGGTTTCCTTGAGCCAGTCTGATATCACCCCGAGGAATATTTATGGCACCCAAGGTTCCAGCCGGAGCTCGACCGACTCCTATGGCTTCCCATCAACGCACTCTGCGCATTCGTCAATCTCTGGAGCGAGCTACAATGGCACCAACTACTATGGTGGCGAGGGGTCTGTCACCGACTACAGCTCCGCCTCGGAGTCGGTCGACTTGACACACTCACGAACACTACCCCGCCCGAGCGCGCTCATGGGAGCAAATATCCCTCCAGCACCGCAATCTATGATGGGTCAGTTCAGCTCCAAGGTCTCGTCAAGCTCGCAGAAGAAGCACAAGTGCAAGATTTGCGACAAGCGATTCACTCGCCCGAGCTCTTTGCAGACCCATATGTACAGCCACACTGGAGAGAAGCGTGAGTTTTAATTGCCAGAATATAGGATGCTTTGGGCTAATATAAAGTAGCATTCGCCTGTGAAGTCGAGGGCTGCGGTCGCCATTTCTCTGTCGTCTCGAACTTGAGGCGGCACCGCAAGGTACATAAAGGCGAGGCGCAAGATCATCCCTCGCCCGATGACGCTTGAACCTGTCGATCACCCAAGTGATTGACGCGGTTGGTCCCGAGCGTATCACCATCTGGACCCTTTCAAGTTTTACATGACTGTTTTGACGTCTTGGTTTGCTCTGTGCATTTGAGATATCCACTGTCACGGTTTGGACAGCGCATCTGAGTTTTCCTTCGGTTGGATGCTAGACGGGACCTCTTCATGACAAAAGAGACGAATTTCTTCTACCAGTCGCTTCACCGCCCGATTCGAGTCCACCACCTATTACCCCGACCTCTGGCACCTGCCGAATCAGGTCCTCGCGGCGTTTATCACGGAGTTTTGGTTTGCGCGATTACCCCTTCGTGAGCGATTTTCATCGTTCTCCTGTAAGAGTATGTGGTTTTGGGGCGGGATTTGTGTTTTCATGTTATCATTTCCTACGTTTTCGGCTGCGATGTTGGCGTGGACCTATGGTCTGTCGCATGCACCACGATCATTCGCTACATACACTTTTAATGTTTTAGACTCTCGCTCGCACCGCCTCACCTATGTCATGAGGCGGGTGCATGACCATTGTACAGTACTACGGCTTGGGGAACATGGGCGAAAGCATCAAGGGCCAACCATTAGCGAGTCGGCCTCCCAGGCAGAGGCTTGTTGGAGGCTCTGTTCACATGAGGGGGATGGCGGCGACTCGTTTCAGGCGCGCGAAAGCAGCGAGCAAAATGACGCAGCGTCCCCGGGGATATGGACAGAATAGAATGGTTATGGCACACGTTAGCCGCCCCTCTGGAATGTGAAGACCAGTGACAGCATTGTGTCTCGGGCGGGTTGGGAGCGCCCACGCGCAGCGTCATCGTCATTGTCTGTCGCGTGCAGCGACCACCAGACAGCCCTCGCGAACGCAAAGACAGCGCAACAATGGCAAGCCAGAGTGGCCGAGCGCCATTCGTCGAGGCCGCCCTGGGATCCCGTGCGCTGACGTACGAGGCGTCGCTGGGCTTGGACCCTGGATCGGGGGCGCTAAACCGCCTTGGACACCGTGACCGGGGTGCGGGTGGAGAGGACGCTGGTCCGGTGCAATGTTGCGATGTTACGTGCTGCGACGTCCGCTCCGCCATCTGTTTCGAAGGACCAGAGAATGTCCGCGAGAATGGAGCATGCCATGTCCTCCCGTCCAACAGCGCGTCTCACGCACCGCGTCGCCTCGCCTCGCACAGCAGCACAAGACGGCATTTTTCGGCGAGGGCTTGCGCGCGCTTACGTTGTCGCCGTGCGATTGCTTACACCGACCTGCACGTCGGACCGCAGTGCATCGGTCTGCGGGCCTTACGAGCCATGTAAGCCAACGGCGCCTGCTATGAGCAGCCATCGCGGGGTCCCTGATTCAGGCGGCGGAAGGCTGGCTGCTGTGCGAGATATGACGATGTCGTGGTTGCACCGATGACGCATCTTTCACCGCGCTTTCCCTCCTCAAGCGACGTACGGTATTCGCAGTGCGCCCCGACCCTTTTGCCACCTGTCTGCACGCTCACTATACAGAGGCCATGTCCATAACGCTGATACAAACCGTGGTATATTCAGGCAACATGGCAATTAGACCGCTCGCCACCTCGTTTAGCACTATCCCGTCGTCATCCAATTCAGCTGCCTCATCAATGCTCATGCTGCAATATGCGAGGCATGCGAAGTTGCGATACCGTCACGGGGGTCCGACTCCTCCAGGGCTCGTCTCGTATCGCATGCATGCTTGGTTCGTTTGGCTCAGCCAGCGCATCCGCACGTACCTTCCTCACCGGCTGCCGCTTGCATGCGCCCGGCGTCTCACCTTGACGACCTGCGCAATATCGGACCCTGAATAATCTCTCGCGCAGGCTGCCGTACTGGCGGAGGCGCATGGGCGTGCATGGCGTGTGGAAGCGAGCGTGGTGCTTCTGGAAGAGAGGGGTGATTGGTTTGCGCATTGATGAGCTTGTCAATTCGATGCCAGGAGGTAATATCGTGACTTCTTCACGTGAATGTGTAGCAATCAAAGTGAGGCAAAGGGAGTACCGGCACAGAGTTGCACTAAGCAGATCAAGCTGCTAGAGCTTCTACTTTCACCTCGAGTGGAGTTGTGGAGGGGCACGCACGCGTAAACACCCCCACCACCCACACATCGACAAGACAACCCACCCGCTCTTCATGCAAAGCTTTCAAACTCAAATAAATTCCACCAGTCGAGCTCACAATAAGTCTCCCAAGACTTTGAGACCCCACCCTCGGAAAAACCGGGGCGCATTGCACCCGTCTGCCAGCTTTATCTCCCATCGAGATGCTGGTCTTCTCCCGTGACAATTATACCCCGCCATAGTGGAGTCGATCTTATCTCGCGTGCAGCTCGCCTATGCCGCGGCTCAACGCCATTGGAACGTGCTGGATGAAGGTCTATGTGGAGTACTCTATCGTACTGTACTTTGGTACGCTTTCCGCCTCGCTTCGAATATGGAGTACTCTACTGTACTCTGTGCCGTTCGCTTCGAATATGAAACAGAAAACAACGCATCGACGCGTAATGCTTTCTATCAAAGACCTTCCTTCTAAGGATGCTCAATGTGGTATCTCAATCGCGGAACTCCGAAGGAATAACCGACGCCAACGCCTCTGCTAAAGCAAACGAGATCGGACCCGTCACTGGAAGCGCTTGAGGCTTCCCTATGCCCATATTCAACTTTTTGGATGCTATTGAGGGTTAATCGACTACGCATCGCCGTCCCTAGCCGTCCTGGCTGTACGTGATTTTGTGACGCTTGGCAGACTTGGGGTCGTCGTCGTCGGGTGCCTTCTTCTTCTTGCTACCGCCGTTCCTGCTCGCTCCGTTGGACGTCGGCTGGCTCGACTCGCGTGTCGGGAAGGAAGACGTCGGTGTCTGGCCGTGTGAGGGCGTCGTCTGGTTTGAGCCCGGAGTCGAAGATTCCTAACATCAAGCATGAGTCTTCTGGCCTGGCCAACGTAGGAGAGAGGCAGTCACTTACCCTCACGAAGGCGCTGGAGCTCCGGCTGAATATCCTGTCCGCATCGCTGATCTGAGCTTTCCGCCGAGGCGCCGTGCCTGCCGAGCCTGTAGATACGGTGGCGGCGCCCTTGATGTAGTTGTCGAAGCCTTTTATAATGTTTCCGGCGCTCGTCTCCTCGAGGTACTGCGTTTCGACGCGGAGAATGGTTGCTTCGAGTTGTTCCTAGACAATCAGAGTAAGTATGTTGAGATACGTTGCGGGTGTTGGAAGCTCAGTACCAGGTTGTGGTCTATGGCGCGCTTCTTCTGGAGGGACTCCCGTAGGTCGCGTCGCAGTCGCTCGTAGTAGGGCATCCCGCGCGAAGCATCAGGCTGCGCATTGCTGGCAGATGCTGGGGGCGCATTTTCCGCCATTATGTCCTTTTGTTCGAGCTTGTTGTGGTGGAGGGACCAAAGTGTTTCGAATGAGGCTGTCGCGGTCGCTGGGTGTTTGTCAATGTTTCTCAGGGCAATCGCGACTTCCTTGAGGTTCCAATCCCAACGAGCCAACGAGAGCCTAGACCATTCGAGGGTCCGTGCGTTTCTTTACACAGCTTCCACGGCTTTCAATCGTTCGACTTCACAAGATCTTGCTTGCCTACGAACCTTACGTCCGTCACTTGCGCGTGCCCGTCCGTATCAGCCGGCCCTTCGCTACATAAGCCCGCACCCGCCGCAGCTCTGCGCTGTTTGCACGCGACCACCTGCCCCACATCATTCGGCTTAAACGGTTACGATCATGGATCACAAAGAAGTCGCGCTTCGCGGCAAAGCGATCAGCAAGGCCATCGAAGAGAAGGAACCCAGCGCATCGATTCTGAAGCTTCTGAACGAGCTGAAGGATGGGATCAGACCCACCGAAGACCTACTACGTCAGACCAAGATCGGCGTCACGGTCAACAAACTTCGCCAACATGCCGACCCGACAGTCGCATCGCTCGCTACCCGTATGGTGTCAAAGTGGAGGGAGGACGTCAAGAACAGCAAGGGATCTGCCGCCCGACCGAAGCCTTCCGGCGCCTCAAACGGCACTTCATCTCCAGCGCCTGTTCCCTCGAAGACTGCGTCGCCAGCACCTGCGCCTGCGCCTACCCCTAGCAAGGCGAAGCACAGCGTTGATCCCGCGAAGCGCAATCACAAGACGGACAGTGTCAAATACCAGGTCACAGGCGACGAGCAGCGGGACAACTGTGTTAGGCTGATGTATGACGGTCTGGCCTTTATGAGCGAAGAGCGTATGTACCTTCGAAGTGAGCCAATCTAATCTATACTAACGAATTGTAAAGTTCCAGCAGATATCCTCAAGAGTGCCCGCGCCGTAGAAGACGCCGTGTACGATGGCGCAGGCAGCCGCGTGAATGATGCCTACAAGCAAAAGATCAAGTCACTCTTCTCCAACCTGAAGAACAAGTCCTCCGTCCACCTACGTAAGCGCGTTCAGTCCGGCGAAATATCCCCCAAGCGCTTTGCCACCATGACGCATGAGGAGATGAAATCGGACGAGCGCAAGGAGGCCGACAAGAAGCTGGAGAAGGAGAACATGAACAATGCTATGGTCGCGCAGGTCGAGAAGTCCATCTCCAAGGAGTTCCAGTGCGGAAAGTGCAAGCAGCGCATGGTCAGCTACAGCCAAGCACAGACAAGAAGTGCCGATGAACCTATGACGACCTTCTGCGAGTGCATGAATTGCGGCAATCGGTGGAAGTTCTCCTAGGTGGAAAGTCATTTCAGAGGTCCCGGGGTCGCAGTGTATGGGGGCTTGATATACGGCCCTCTCCCTCAAAAGGAGTTGGGAGAAGCGATGGGCGCAGAGCCAGGGCGCTTCATGGGACTTGGCGCATTCCGGGCATGTGGGCGGCGTCTTGAATTAATCGATCTTCGGATCTTGTATTTTTCTTCCTCGAGCGACTTGGAGTTGACCCGGGGAACGGTGACGGTCACTGATCTCTGGTACCGACATTTCGTTTCCCAGTAGGTCATGTGGACCTTGGAGGCGAGTTGTATTATATTGTACCGGTGTGTCGGCTTCTTCCACTGGCAAGCTGGGAGTTGACGGCCGTCCGAGCTTATGAACTCGGGCTTCCGGCAGGTCATTATAATCCAAGTAACGATGTCAGCAGAGCCAAATCAGCGGACAAGTGACCACTTTATATTATCGAAAGTGATGTTGAATACCTGGTCACACCGTAGTAAAAACTCAGGTATCTAAGCCCAATATGATTTCGATCACTCTGTTGTGGATTGTGAGAGCGCTATGCACTGCCGCCATATGTCAATCATGCAAGCATACACGGACTCAAATGAGAAGAAACAAATTGTCAGCGACAACATCGATGTTTCCTAAGAAAAATCTTATATCGATGCCTATGGCAAAGTGAAAAACTACACACCTTACGCAACATCCACAAATGCCCTCTTCTTCTTGCTCCCACCCTCCTCTGCTTTCTCCACGTCCTCCAACCGCACGATACCCCTGTCGTCCACTCTTTCACCCACAAACCGCAGAGCCGCCACATTGAACCCGATCAAGTCTTTGTCTCCGCCGAGCGTCCTCCTCAAATCGTTTCTCATATTCTCCAGCACGCTCTTGAGTTCCCTCGAAGCAACAATCTGCCGCTGGTGCGTCTTCAGCATGAAGAACAGTACGCGGCAGGTGAGTGTGACGTTCCATCGTCGCTGCACCCAGATGGAGAGGAAGGTGAAGAGCGCAGGGAGCGAGGAGAAGGGCAGCACGAGGAGCGCGTCGTGCAGCTGGGCAGCGGGGATCTTGGAGAGCGTATTGAGGACGTGGCGCTCGGCGCTCACGTTGTTGAGTGCCAGGAAGAGCGGGTTCCGCTGGGGCGGCGCGAGAGAAGGGTTCGTTTCCTTTTGCTTGGTCCACGCGCGGACGAGATGCAGGTCTTCGAGGCCGAGGTCGAGCGCTTCTTGTATGCGTTCGCCGGCGGTGAGGGTAGAAGTTGTTTGCTTGGAGGCGGCGCCGACCTCGGGGGCTTCAGCGCCGTTGAGCAACGGGTCCTCGTCTTCGAGGGAGGTTGCGAGCGTGTTCTCGTACAGCTCTTCGAGTTCCTTCTCGCGCTCTTCTTCGAGGAAAATCGGCTCGTCGGTGCGCGTCCAGATGCGCATACTCTTGTCGTGACTAGCAGTAACGACGAAGTCGCCCGTGCGGCTCATGGCCATAGCCCAGATCTCGCCATGGTGGCCGCGCAGTTTCTGAATCTGCTCGAACTTGTCGGCATCCCAGGTTTTTAAAACACGGTCTTTGGAGGCGCTGAACAGAATGTGTTTCTCGTCGGCTTGTACAGGGTGCGGTATGAAGGAGACGTTGAGGATGGAGTCTTCGTGGGCAAAGAGAGCCTTGTGGCAGTCTCCAAAGTCGAGACCCCATAAGCGGATGTTCTTGTCGGCGGAGGAGGTGGCAATTAGCTTGGAGTCACTTGATATCGACATGTTTAGCACGGGGAGCTTGTGGCCGTAGAGATTCAGGAAGAGCTTCAGCGAGTCGACGAAGAAGACTTTGACGGTGTTGTCCATTGTGGCAACGGCGAGAAGGCGCGAGTCGGGCGAGAAGTGCACGTTGAGAACGTCGTCGTTTACCTTCAGAATGCGTGACTGAACGAGCTTGAGGCGTGGCATTGTGCGCTTTGTGCCTGGAATTTCCTCTTGCACAATCTCAAAATCCCAGAACTTGACAGTCTTGTCTGCGCCTCCAGTGATGAGAGATTTGCCGTCGGGGTGCACTTGTAATGTCCAGACTGTGCCTTCGTGTGCGGAAATCTTGTCGAGCAGAGACGAAGCTGCGATGTCGTAGAGCTCAATGTCGCCGTCCTTGGTGCCGACTACGACGATTTTGTCTCCTGGCAAGAACGCCGCGCATAATGCCTTTCCACACTCTAGCGTACGAAGACAATTCTGTGTTCGAACATTCCAGATCTTGAGTCCTCCGTTCGCAGACTTGCCGCTCGAAGCAGAAGCTAGCATGCGATCATCTGAGCTTAGTGCTAACGCGCGGATATCCTGTCTGTGGCCCGCGAGCTCGACCGACAAGGCACGATTGTATTCGGGCTCCTCTTCGCTCTTAGATTTCGACTTCTTGGGTACCTCATATACATCAAGAAGGTTACTGTCGGTCCCAACCAACAATTGCAGTTTTTTCGATCTGCCTTCCATCCACGAGATTGACCTAACTTTGCCTCCACCAGGTGTTAACCGTACGGTGACATATGGAACGATAATGTCTCCTATCGCTGCATCTGCCAGGCTTACATCTTCTTCCGCTTCCGGCATTTCACCATTCGCTTCGTTCTTTGCCTTTTCCCGCAGTCTTTTCCGTTTTCTTGACAACGCTTTTTGAACTTCCTTTTCGCTTCGTATCCGCCATAGTTCGACGGCTCTTTCTGAGCCATGCACAGCAATGTAATCAGACTTTGCGTGGTAGGCAATTCCAAGCGTCCGGTCTTTGCTTTGACGATACAGAGTTCCTCTCTCGTGTAAATAGCGCTGTTCCGCACCTTCGCCGACGGATGAGACCGCTTGTCCCAGACCAGCAAGATCAATGGTCCATATCCTCAGCTCGCCATCGTTCCCAGCAGTCATGCAGCTGTTACCGTCCAGAGATACACCTAGCGCCCAGCACTCTCCATTAGTTTGTGCGACATGCGTTTCAATGCAATGCTGACTGTTCACGTCCCAGATCTTTATCAGAGCGTCCTTGCTCGTAGAGAGTAGAAATGCTTGGTCTGTGTCCATCTCCGCATCTTCACCATCCGCCTCCTCCTCCTGCGCTGCCTTAGTTGGGTGTAAAAAGTGAAGTCCAGTGACCTCCCCCTTGTGCCCTCGAAGCTTGAACAGCCCGACTTCAGAAACCAAATCCCAGACGACAATGTCAGTGTCTTTTGAACCACTGGCAAGGCGTACACCGGATCGGTCGAAGGCGAGCATAGTAACGGCCGACTTGTGTCCATTGAAGCTGATTACAACCGTTGCGGTCCTGGAATCCCATACTCTTATGCTTCCGTCTGCGTATCCCACAGCAAAGAGGTCTGTGTCCACGTTACTCCGACAGATTACTGTGACTTGTTCCGTGCATGATGAATCGCGCCATGTGCTCAGCAATTCGCCTTTCTTGACATCCCAGCACAGCACTGCTTCATTTGCGGCTGCATATGCGCGGCCGGCGCCTGCGGATCGGCTAGATCCAGGTTGCGAGAGGCCTTCGGAGGTCCATACAATATTGGAGGTAGCGGTCGCAACGACACCAAAAGCATCCGTCTGCTCGTATTTACTGGTCTTATTAGCTGTGGCTCTACTCTCGCGCAAGAAAGAGTGGCTTACTTATACGTCTTGACCATGATGCGCAAGGGAAAGAAACTGGGGTATCAAGAGGGAAAGAACAACGAAATAGATCGGCGACCGCACAATATCAGTCCTGCATCACCTTGGACGTTCAATGAATGTGCCACTTGGAATGGAAAGTTCAGTGGACTTTTTCTGAAGCTCGAACTTTTGGCGAAAACCCCACAAGTGCAGCCACGCTAGCTGCGCCACAGCCCACTCGACGAACATCACACCTCCGACCTCCGCGCCAATTCACAGCTCCCCCGCCATACGCCAGACCGACCGCCTACCAACGAATAGGGACACCGGCAGCCATGCTTCTTCTCGACTACCAGAACGTCCTCATCGAGTCGTTGCTTACAGAGCGATTCACAGGGTGCGCAGTGCCCCGCAGAGGGAGCCTACGGCTAGCTAGCTAACAGGTAGCAGCGGAGCACCCACTTCAATCGACCAGGTTGTGTCCGACTTCGACGGCGTCACATTTCACATTTCCACTCCCGAATCCAAGACCAAGATCCTTGTCTCCATACACGTCAAGTGCTTCGCCGAGCTGGTCCAATACGGCGCCCAGGCTGTTCTAGAGCGCGAATATGGACCCTACATCGTGGCCCCAGAGTCGGGCTATGACTTTTCGGTGCAGGTAGACCTTGAGAATCTTCCGGAGGATCAGGGTAAGCTCTGAACCATACTGCATCGAATTCGGGTTTAACGCCATGCAGAAGGAAAGGATGACCTGGTCAAGCGCATATCACTGCTCAAGCGTAATGCTATGGCTGCACCTTTTGAGCAAGCTTTCGACGAGTTCCAGCATCTACAAGAGGAGGCTTCGAAATACACGTCCGAGTCAGCGCCACAGGGTGTCAAGGAGGGCGGCGAAGTACGGGCGATCCACTACCGAGAAGAGGAAGCTATCTACATAAAGGCCAGCCACGACAGAGTTACTGTCATTTTCTCCACTGTGTTCCGAGAAGAAACGGACAGGATCTTTGGCAAGGTTTTCCTGCAAGAATTCGTTGACGCACGACGGAGAGCAATCCAGAATGCGCCGCAGGTACTGTTTAGGAACGATCCTCCGCTAGAGCTCCAAGGCATTCCGGGTGTCGACAACTCCGGCTCAGCTGACATCGGCTACATTACCTTCGGTCAGTTCTCGAGTGTCTTAATTTCGATTGTTACTCATTGAAATAGTTCTATTCCCTCGTCATCTCACGAACCAGCGACGAGCAGACGTCATCTCACATATCCAAACCTTCCGCGACTATTTCCACTACCACATTAAAGCCTCCAAGGCCTATATTCACTCGAGGATGCGAAAGCGGACAGCCGACTTCCTGCAAGTGTTGCGCCGCGCTCGACCAGAGGCAGAGGAGAAGGAGCGCAAGACTGCAAGTGGACGTACATTCAAGGTACAATCGTGAGAGCATCACCTTTGGTAGCCTGAATTTAGTTTACTCGCGTCTGCATCGGGCGGCATCTAGATTGGTGAGTGAGGAAGCACTGTGTACGTTCATATGGTTCCGGTTGTGGAACCGCAAGGACAGATAGCATGTCGGTGGTACGATGTTATCACAACCCTCGTAGCCAATCAAGAAAACATTACTTAGAATTTAGCACATCGTTCTACCTTTTATCTCGCGGGTGCGACTCAAGGCGGTTGCCAGCGCTATCTTCTAAGGTGGAAAGGCGGTGAGAGCGATCCCGGCAGAACTTTTTGGCGCGCCTCTCCGCTTGATTCTCACCCCTCTTCGCTTGCACCACGGCATGTTATGATACGATCTGCTCTCCGCAACGTCACAAGAGCCATGGCATCTCCGGATCCAAAGCGCGTCCCAATTCCCAGGAATGGCGTCGACTACCGCGGCAAAGTGGTTCTTGCGCCCATGGTGCGCTCAGGCGAATTGCCATCGCGGCTACTGGCGCTGAAATACGGCGCAGACTTGGTATGGGGTGCGTCGCATAGGACTAAACATATCTTCGGCCTCTGCTAATACTGGTTCAAGGCCCGGAAACTATTGATCGCGCCCTCATAGGCACCACTCGCCACGTCAACCCGCACACCTCTACCATCGAATTCACACGCCTGCCTACTTCGAAAGTGAAGAATCCTACACTCGACCCCGAGATGCGCGAAAGCGTGATATACCGCATTCACCCCGAGCTCGAGAAAGGCAAGGTCATCTACCAAATCGGAAGCGCAAACCCGGAGCTCGCCGTTCAAGCCGCAAAGTTAGTCGCTCCGGATGTTGCAGGAATCGACCTCAATTCTGGATGTCCAAAGCCATTTTCAACAGCTGGCGGAATGGGTGCTGCGCTGCTCAAGACTCCGGATCTGCTATGCAATATCCTTACAAGTCTGGTCGAAGAGGTGGGCAAGCCGTTTGAAATCGGAATCAGCGTGAAGATACGGATTTTGGACAAGCCGGAGGATACAGAAGCGCTCGTAAGGAGATTGGTGAAGACTGGCATCACAGGCTTGACCGTGCACTGCCGGACCACGCCTATGCGGCCTAGGGAAAGGGCCATCAGGGATCAGCTGAAGATGGTGGGCGACGTGTGCAGAGAAGCAGGTGTCGCCTGCTTGATGAACGGCGATGTAACATCAAGAACCGAAGCACTCAAGCTTGCCGAGGAATTCGGCGTCGACGGCGCAATGATTGCGACGGAGGCGGAGAAGAACCCCAGCTGCTTCAGGCCAGACGCAGAAGGAGGACCGCACGAGTGGCGATCGCAGTGGAAGACAGTAGTCACGGAGTACATGCGGTTCGCGCTGCAGGTCGAGAACCGCTGGGGCAACACAAAGTATCTGCTCGGTCAAATGATCCCTGGAAAGGACAAGTGCTACCAGGCCATGAACAAGGCCAAGTGCTACGCAGATGTCATCCAAGCGTTGGGCCTGCAAGATGTAGATAATCTACTCGAGCAAGCAAAGACAGTGGACGAGCATTTAGGGATACCACCCCAGGAATCGAGGGCTTCGAAAAGAGCAAGGGTGAAGGAGGCAAAGCCCGAAAATGAGAAGAAACACACACATGAGCAGAAAGAGAAGCGGCGAGCAGACGCGGAAAACGACCAGGCAGCGAAACGGGTCAAACTTCCTGAGGCGCCAGCAGAACTTGCGGTCTTGCCGCAGGAACCGTCTGCTCCTGCGGCGTTGAGTGTATAGATTTACCCTAGTAGTGTGAAGGGAAGGGAAACTGTTTCTGCATAGCATGGGTGGGTATAGACGGCGTATAGGCTGGGCTGCGATCTACTATTCGCGTTCGGGGGACCCTAAGACACATCCCGTAGCAATTACTGGGAGAGCATCCATGATTCACATAACATTTGAGGGCTAATCATGCTGAGTGCAAGCTGCTCCTCGCGACCCTTCTTTCTTGCGATTCTCTAGATATATACAATTTAGGTACCACATCTGCCTTCCTGTGGCAATTCAGTTTTTTACAAGCACCTACCTCGGAACATCTGTCTCTGTACATCACAACACAGTTGAGAGCTTGTCGAACGATCTTGACGTCGAGCGCAGCGTATCATTTCCACATCAAACGGACCATCGTCCGTCCTTGCTATGAACCATTATACACATCGCAATGCAACGCAACGCAATGCCAGCCCAAGCCAACGCGCAAAAAGTATGCTCATGCAAGCGCTGCTCCATGCACGTAGAAAGTCCTTCAACACATCAAAAGTGCACCGTGCAGTAGGGAATATACACAAAACCACTTCGGCCCGCCAAATCGTAAATACAGACGCAGTCCCAGAAGAGTGTGCGTGAATGTGATGTGGTAATAGAATGAAGCGCTGGAGGAATCGAATGTCGTTAACCGACTACTACAGATGGAACGTCGACTTCTTCCGTCCCAGACTGAACCTGTTCTTCTTTTCCTTTTCTCCCGGTGTGCCATGCAGCGTCTGTTCCGCTTCTGGCACGACCGGCGTACTCGGCATCTCCGGTTCGTCCTTCTTGTCCTCTTTTCCTCCCGACCAGAACTTCGGCTTATGTCTCAGACTCATACTACTGTGTCTGAACCTGCTGAGGCCACCGCCCTTGCTGATGCTACCGAGCCCATTCGCGCTTTTCTCTTTTTCATGGGTATCAGTGCCGCTATCTGTGCCGCGCTTCTTGGACTCTTCTGTTGCCGTCTCGCGCGATGCGGCGAGCGCTGCTCGCAGGTCATCCTCTTGCTTGCGGTACATGTCTCGGCGCTGAGTTTCCAGTTCTTTGCGCTTGGCTTTGGCTTGTTTTTCGAGTTCTTTCTCCATGGCTTTGCGCTCCTTCTCTTCCTTAGCTTTCTCTTTCTTGGACGCTACATTACTTTGCCGTTTGCCTAGTATTGGTACGCTGGTCGTGATGTGATCCAGGGTGTTATTGTGGTCGGTTGTGGGGAGAGGCGGTGCTGTTGCAGCGTGGTCGAGACTCGCAAACTGGTCATCCTTCTCCACGGTTGGTGTTGTTGCGAGATTGTGGCCGTGGCCGTGGCCGTAGCCGTTCGCGAGACCATGGCCATTCGCCTTAGGCGTGGTGACAGAGACAGGCTCGACGTGAACCTCGGCTGCCTGCTTTGCAGCTGCCAGGCTCTCCTCCTCTTGCTCCTTCATCATCGCCTCTTCAGTCGTCTCCTGGTAGAAAAGTACGTATGCGCATGCCAGCTGGTCTTCGCCTCCAAAAAAGCGGCGCACGTACGCCTTGTCCACCGGCTCCACCATCTCATCGTCAAAAAGAAGCCAACCGCGATCCTGTGTCTTTATTATCGAGACATAGTGTCCGTGATATGGGCCACCTCCGATGTGGACCACTATAGCGTAAAGCTCGTAGAGTCGATCGGGATCTTCCGCATCGTCTGTTGTATTGAATAACCGGAGGTAATATGGGTACACAACGCGATGGAAGAGCTTTTGTAACCGTTGTAGGTCTTCGGTGTACTTGAAGCGTTTGAGATGTAAGGCCAGGATCTTTGGGAGTCTCTTGATCTTCATGCGTTTTTCTGCCTCTTGCAAGCCACCGCACTTGTCGCAGTGGAATTTATTTCGTTCGCAAAGCATTTCCTCTTCAGAAAACTTCCGTAAGCAGCTCGTTACCGATGAATGTTGTTCCAAATCCACCGATAAATCTAGGAACGCCTCATCTCGCTGGGAAGTGTTTTCGCAGGTCAAACATCGTGTCTCGGATGTAAGCGTGCCTTCGAAGAGTTCGTGCACCCAGCCGATATTGCTTGGGGCAGTCACGTCTCCTGCGGTGTTTGATTGGGGTACGACAGCGTTAGTATCCGTGTCTTCTATCTCATGCACCCGCGTCTTCGAAAAGTGCTCCACATTCTCCACCACTTCGTTCAGCAGCAAGTTCAGGAACTCATGCGCATCTTGGTGCATCGGCGTTCGGAACATTTCGTTCTCGCGTCGTAGAATCTCTAAGAACTTGTGTGGGCTGACTACGCCGATGTGCGACCTGTGAGCTATTACTGCCTCGAATATGTCCTTTAGCGCGCTGAACAATGATTCCGACATGCCATAGGCCTTGGAATTCTCATAGTCCATGTTTAGCACCGGGCCCGCCGCCAATGCCTGCTTTTTCTTGTACTCGGGCGAATCTTTGTTGTCCTCTGGCTTCGGAGGTTGGCCCGGGTTTAAGGTACCGCTGGGCGTGATTGCGGGTTTTCTTGGGGAAGCGGTAGCGGGTGTCGAGAAGGAATTCCTCCCTTTCGGGGAGAGAGTCGAGTTCTGTGCATTTGCGTCGGGAGAAAGGTTGGTGTTCAGTCGCGGTAATGGTCCTGTTGCTGGTCTTTCGAGAGCTTCTGGCGGGGATCTGGAAGGGAAGTTGATGACTTGTTCTCGGAACGGTACCGAGTAGTAGAGACATTGCACAATGGAGTTGCAGTAGCTGGCAATGTGTGAGTTTGGCCATGCCAGAGGGTGTGGGTAGAGTGCTATTACCATGTGCTTCCAAACTGTGGGCGCAATTAGTAACCAGGTCGCGGGGAAGGGCGCATAGGTCTACGTACATTTTCGAAACCAAAGAACTTGTCGCTGCCATCGGCGCGTACAGGGCCCGCGTCCTGTAGCAGCTTCTCGAGGGGCGTCAACTGTGGGGCATTCGGGTCCTTCTTCGCTGGAGGCGCGCTCGAAGCTGGACTGGCGGGACCCTACAAAGTATCAGCCATTGTTGCACGGCGCACACATGCAGGAGCGCGCGTTACTCACAGTCCCAGCCTTCAGGCGCCCGAAGAACGAAGACATGGCGGGGGGAAGGGTTGAGCCGCGGGCGAGGGTGGAGCGGAGGTGGAGGCGAGGCGGCGGGCGTGCCTTCTACGCCGGGGTTTGCGGCAGGTGCTGCTGGCGGTGGGACGGAAGGAGCGTTGGGGAAGGACCCAAGCGTCGCCAGCTCTTCGCGATCATGGAGAAAGATGGGGAGACGGACGGCATGCGGCAGAGCGAAGTCCAGAAGGCTGTTTGGTCCGTGGCTAAGAATACGCCCCGGGGCGCGCGACATTCCAAGCGAACGGGTAGCGGTTCTGCTTTAGCAGCTAGGCCGACCCCAAATGGTGGGTTCCCTCCGGCGGGTTCTCTCCGCCTGCTGGACGGCAGCCCAGTCGGCACCCGGCACCCGTCACCAGGCACCACGCTGGGACGGCCATGGTTCATGGTGCAGTCGTCGTTGCTGCAGCCCTACTGTCGCCAGCACACCGATCGCCCCAGCACAAACGGCGGCAGTTTGCTGCTTTTCTGGAGGCCTTGCCGCCGCAGCATGTGGAGGAGGATCGAGGGCCCAAGGCTAAAGTCCCACCACTCATGCACGCCCTCCACGCAATCCATCGCACGCATGTGGCGCGGCTGCTAGCACGAACGGCCCTTTTGCTTCTTCAGGGCTCGCACATCACGCGACAAGGCACACCCCCAACGTGCGCTGTTGTGCACCACTGGCTCCATTGCTCTACAAGACGTATAACTACATGCGGCGGCGTACTGGTATAATGCTATCCTCACGCGCGCGCCGCAAAAGCGCCCCTCGCATTCGCACCATGGACCGTGATGCACGTCACACCGTCATGGCATGCATGCATGCTCGAGTCCGCCCGCCCGACTCGACCCGGAATGTCTTAGAGAACCTTGCGCCGTACAAGAAACATGCTCAATAGAATACATCAACACCCCTCAACACCCGATGCCCTGGGTATGTTTGACGCCCCGCAGTAAATGCAATGTGAACGGCCGAACAAATACAGTAGAAGAAGTGAAAGTCGTCGTCTATAGTCGTCGCATCCGCTTCGCTGCTCCGAGCTCGATCGCGGTACGGCCGTTAAGGATAGTGTCTTCGCTGCCATTCGGTGGAGGATGCGCTTGGATGTACTCTCGCCGGATCCGTGCTGCCTCCTCGTCCCATTTGGCCACCCGATCCTTAAAAGTTGCTGCACTCGCTGCAGCGTCATCTTTCGCGCTCTGTGTCTGGTCCAAATATGGTTTCTTGATGTCCTCACTGTCTGTTCGCCATCTGAGACCGAGCGCGGTGCGGATCTCGGTCTTCGAAGCTTTCGCGTGAGGGTCGCCGGTAGCAGCTCTCTTCTTCTCGTCGCATTCTGTCTTACAGGTATACCAATAGTCCTTCGTGTAGAGCAGGAAAGGGTTAACGCCGGCACGTCCGGGCTTGAGAGGGCGTTCACCCAGCTTTTCGAGGATCTCTCCTATGATCGAAGCCTCGTAATCCTCGTTTTGCTTTGAATCAAGCTTTCTGGGCTGTGGCTCGACCCATTCTTGCTCGACTTTGCGTTTTGGCTCTGTCGTCAACGTAGGGTAGCCCACCGGTTGTTCGGGTTTCGCCTTCTTCTCTACGAGCGGGCTAGGAACCTTGATAGGCCCGATCATTGACTCTACCACTTCAGCGGCAGCGCGTAAGCCGGACAAGTATGCGCCGTGCACTGTTGCAGGATGTGTACCACAGGTTGCTTCGCCAGCAAAGTGCAACGGACCATGAGGCCGGGCCATAACATCATAGTCGCCTGCTTGGGTCTGTGGTCCCACGAACGAATAGCTTCCGCGAGCAAAAGGATCCCTGCGCCAGCGTGTGACGATCGTCTCACTCGGAAGTGGTACGTGGCTAGGAGCGAACATCTTGTCCAGGCGATCAGTGACCTCCTTGACAAGTTGATCATTCGAAGTTGCCTCCGCATAGTGAGCTGCTTCTCCGGCCATGAGAGCAACCAGTGTGGGCTTGCCGCTGGTTTTGATACAGTTCCAGAAAAGGTAATATCGACCTCTGCGTCGAGCATAGTCTTCTGGATTAAGACTTGCCTGGTGTTCTGCCTCATTCAATAAACCGAACATATCGCGATCGGGTTCCCAGAACGCATGGTCGTATACTAATATGACCTGACCACATGTTAGAGACTCTAATCGCCGGTTCCATTCCGTACATACCTTATTGAGGAGTCCGAAGCCCATGCGTTCTATCACTTCCTGCTTCCAGTCCGGCAGCGGAGGTTGGAAAGTGATAGAACCAGACTTCAAAACGCCAAGTGGAGTTGTGAGTACGAGCTGATCTGCCTCCAATACCTCGCCATTGGTACATTCGACCCTCACAGCCTTGCCAATCCCCCTTTCGTCGAGATTGTAGCGCACAGATTTTAGCACCGTTTTGAAGCGAACGTCTAGTTTGGTCGGGCACTGCCATAGTCCGCGCGGCACCTGCTGATAACCTCCAATGATTTCGGTGTGTTGGCCCTCAAACTCGTTCCCGATATCCTGATCCCATCCACTAAGACTCAATTGGTTGACGCTTGCAGCGTTAGCGTATTCGAGGTTTGCATGATGCCAATTCAGAAGCCGGAGGTCTCTTGGTCGTATGTCTAGTACTTTTTGATACTGTTTGATACCCTCATCCATCGTCTGTCCTAGTGTTGGGTATGCAGATGCTTTGGCGATGGAATCCAATTCCAAAGACTGAATGACTGGAGCATCAGCTTTCACAGACCAGCCCATGTTCTTGATAGCTTGTGTGGCGGAGATATTCGGATTAAAGCCTGCGCTGAGCTGGTATGCTCGGCCAGCCAGCTTTTCAACCCCAGTCGATGGCTTTTCTTCTGTCGTTGATGCTGTGGTCTTCGCGTGCGCAGGCAAGGGCGCGGCGGAGTGTTCGAGTTCGGCAATGGTTGCTTCGTTGTTATCGCTCGGTTCGCGTCCGAACGATATAAGATTCCGATCGCCTTCGACTGTACGGAAAGGCGCAGGTTTATTGCGATAGACGCTCGCACGTTCTAAAACGTCATTATACAGCTTCTCCACGAGCAGATCTTGGCTCCTCTCCACAACTGTACCGTCATAATCGTACAGTATAGTATTGTCGCGCAATCCGTGATATGGTATTCCTAATTGTCCGCGAATGATGGCGTTCAGCGGATTACCATGTTCGAAACCTGTGACAATCTGCGCGCCCATCTCAGCAGTACAACGATGTCCAGGTGGTAGAGTCGATCCGGTTTGGTAGAGGAATGGATGCGAATACACCCGACCCCCAATGCGTGGTCGACCTTCTAATACAATGACTCTCGGAGGTTGTTCGCCCTCATTGACCCACGAATCGCCAAGCTGAGCGAACAGGGCTTCCAGGTGCCGCGCGCATCCAAGGCCAGACATGCCAGCACCCACAACAATGATTGTTCGCCTTGGACCTCGTTTGACTTTAGTAGATGGTACGGTAGTAGCAGTGTTCGGAACTTCGACGCAGCCGAAATTGATGTAACCGTTCCGCATGAGCCATGCGTATGCAATTTTGGCTAGATTGAAGTAACGTTTATCTCGTGCGCAGCCAACAGCTTCTTCCAAGCTTACATACACCATTGGATTCTTAGTCCAGAGGCGAAGTATTGCATTGCGAACATTGAGATAGATGGTAACTTGCGCGTGAGTAACATGGTTCCGTAATAGCTGATATTCCCCGGGATGGAGGGCGAATGGATTGAGTCGTGAGCTTTCGGCTGCCAATATGCATTGTCTTCCGAACTCCCCCCAAGAGAGTGCAGCCGGAATAGAGCTGTTCGCTTTAAACTCAGCTGGCTTGCCTTTGGCTGGGCTAAATATTCGTGCTTGACGCAGGCTGTCACGTTTCTGTGACTGAGGAAGCTCAGGCGTAGTTGAGGTTTTTGGTGTTCCATTAAGGGATCGAGGGGTCATTGCCATTGAGACTGGAGTCCGTGGCGTATTCTTGGATAGGTTCATAGTGGTGTCCGGTATGGAGCCCCTAACGTGTGCATGCAAGTCTTGTCCATTGACCTTTGTGATCTTGTTCTGATGGAATTCGCAGGCGCTTTCGCTCGTTTCTGATGTTCGAAGCGGATGGGGATGGTGAAGATGTAACTTGGAGACGTGAGTGCCGTCGTAACCGTGACCGTTGGTATATCCACTTGACGCGGAGCTATCGCGTTCATCTCTGCCATTAACATGACCCCCGCTTGATTCAGACATATCATGAGTATCCACATGGTGCACGGACAATGTCGTTGATTCGGTATATTGTAGGTTTTCAAGCGTCGCCGGCATGACCGTAGAGCCATCGTGTCTCACACCATCGTGGGTCAACGGCATCGACAAAATACCATTCTGTGCATCGCCGAAGAGATAGTGACTATCATCGAGCCCATCCGCATCGGTCATGGCGGCGAGCGACGAGTACATTGTGGCTGATAGAACGGCATGTGAATTGATAGTGGCCACTGCTGGATTGAAGACAACAATGGCCTATGCACATCGGCGTGGAAAAATGGAAGAAAGGCCGCGGCGCGCCGTGCGGCTGGTTGGAGCATGGATCTCCTGTCTTGGTTCTGTGAACGATGAGTGGTTCGATGGGTGAGGGAGCAGGACGATGGCTTGCTCTCAGATTCGAACTTCCACGCTAGCCGTATTTGGCCTTGCAAAGCCGTCTTCCGGTCCCTGCGCGTTCGAACTGCCCATCCCATCTGCCTATCACTTGCCTGCCTCATCTTCAACCGGGTCACAATCGTCTCTGAAGAGTGAACACGTTCATTTCTACTTCTTCGCTAAACACATAAAGCAGTAATGGGGTCCACATAAGGCCGCACCGGGTCACTGAGGGCTTGCCCCACCCGAAGAGACAACAGTAATATCACGCTCGCCCAACGTTGGATGATCTCCTGCAAGATCAGGCTATCGAGGGAACGAAGTACAGATGGAAGTCAGATACTATAACGAGCACGAGGCTGTGACAGATGGATAACGAGGTGCTACTGCTTCTGAACGATCGTAGAGTAACATATAAGGGCAACACCATCTCGCTTACAGCTCAATCTGCTTGTATCCGGGCGAGCGATCATGTCGCCAAGGTATCATGCTCCCACTCAGACCCACAGACCTCGAAGCTGATGCTGATTAGACCAAGTGTTCGGTACGTTTCAATATCTTTCATCGAAGTAACCGATCGTCTTTCTATGGTCGTGGCAGCTGTAGCATATATGGTTCATTGAACGTCGAAACATTTCGCCGAGAGTGAAATCGCTCTGGGACTCGGTGCGGATGATTCACGGGCAGCTTCGCACACAGCGAGCGGTGTATCCGCCAAGGGTCACAATGGCACTATTCGGCCTCCACGCATACCTGGTCGAAGGCATGCGGGCTACCCAAGGCGGTCAAACCTTCATAAGCTCTTCGCATATCACGCGGTACGCGAAGCTTCTTGCGAAAGCACTAGCTGCATATAATACCAGGATTGCAGCCGGATGCGCTTGCACTCCATAGTTGCTTGAAATCCAGAGAAACATCAAAGCCATATGTACTATTTCCCAATCGTGATGTAGCTAGCATTGCACAATCACTGACTATCAGCGAGTGTTCTGCACCATGGTAGCATTGCCGCTGAAGAACTTTCCAGTCTCAGTACAATTTTGATGGCTCGGATGATGGCTACAGTGAGTGTCAGAGACCGATACCCAATCTTAAATCCTTATAGATTACGCGCATTAACTTTCTATCGGCGCCCTTCTTATAGTTCTATTTTCGCTTGGCTAAACCCTCTAATACAAAGTTCAAGTGGCGCTACCTCCGAGGTCCGATGCGCTTGGGCCAGTTTCGTTCTCCACGCGCCCATCTGCCAACTGCGGAGCTCCACTGTTCAACAAACAAACACCCGCGACGATATATTCTCGCAGGCCCAACGATGCCATGGCCCTGGTCGGGCGACGATGATGATGACGACGAGGAGAAGACCAATGTCTCCGCCCGCATTGCAAAGCTCAGGTCAGATGACTGGGCGAATGCGCTCACTGATCCTGCGACAATTGGCACATCGCTTGCGTTGACAGCATCCACTGTAGCGGCTCTACGATTCTACAAATCCTACTTGCGCCGCATACCAAGCGTAAACCATATCAAGCCAAATTACTTTCGACGAAGAAGCCTATTCGGTCAAGTCACCAGTGTCGGTGATGCAGATAATTTCAGGCTGTTCCACACACCGGGTGGGAGATTAGCTGGATGGGGTTGGATACCCTGGAAGAAAGTACCCACGACGCGCGAAGGCCTGACAAAGAATACTGTATGTCACATGTTGCAACATCCGCTACAATACTTATTTTTTTGTTCCCTCATACTAATGGTCATAGATTCACGTCCGCATTGCTGGTGTGGATGCACCCGAACTGGCTCACTGGGGTAGAGAAGCACAACCATATTCCCAAGAAGCGCTAGATTGGCTCACAGCATACATTCATAACCGCCGTGTTCGAGTGCACATATTCAGACGCGACCAGTACGACAGGGTAGTGGCTCAGGTCACTGTTCGCAGGTGGTTTCGTAACAGAGATGTTGGGCTAGAGATGTTGAGGAATGGACTAGCTACTGTCTATGAAGCGAAGACGGGGTCTGAGTTTGGAACGTCCGAACAAAAGTACCGTGACGCCCAGAAGAAGGCTGAAGAGCAAAAGGTCGGCATGTGGACGAAGCCAAATCTCCTAGGACGATTGAGAGGCGAAACTGTGAAGAAGGCAGAAACGCCAAGGGAATACAAACAGAGGCATACGGCAGCTGAGAAGCAGAAGAAGACAGGGTGATGGCAGTATTCGGGACACACGGGGATTGAACCGTACAGTCATACCCGCAAGATAGGCGGAGGTCATAGCGCCCGTTCCGATCAACATGCCGTAACGGTATACTTCGCGATCGAAGGAGAAGGCCGCCGTGGAGAAACAGGACCATAATACCTTCACATGTGTATATTGCCGGGTGTAGGCCTTGAACATATTATACACGTGGGATAGAGATGCTATTTAGGAATACAGAATTGACTAGCTGAGGCGTAACACGCTCTGCTAGGAGCTCGGTCAGGGCCAGATCAATGTCAGGAAGGATGTGTCGAAGTCGAGTCATCGAAACCCAAGTCCATGCTCCTTCAGCTGATGTCAAAGCGTGAGACATCGACGTCGAAGTATATGAATCGAATAGTATACCCATGAACTGGGAAGTCCCCATACATGGGTCGTGTACGTGATCTACGTCCAGGCTGCGCGGGAGGAGATACGGCTGCAAGACACTTCACTGATCGCGAACCCAGGTAACAAGCACTGCTGGAGATGGGTGGTGACACGGGCTTGGCCTGGCGCTCCGCATCGTTTGAGTCAGATAGAGAAATTTGCGCGCGGCTTGTGACGGACTGTAGATCTAGCTGCGAGCCTGTGAATGACTAGAAGCTCAGGCTAATCTCATGCAGTGTGACGATGGTACAGACCCGTTTAGATTTTTTTCGTCCCAAGCACGTACTGGCGCCGGTTATCGGTCCTCCGCGTTGTAGAGCTCGAATGTAGAAATCGTACGATACAGTGATACGGAGTGTCCGTGGCTGTGATATCCTAATGTTACATCTTCTACACATAGTTCAAGATACATCAACGTGATGCACACCATGATGTTATTATCGCATTCTCGCGCGTCGAGCAAATGGCGTCGTCGCTGACCGCCTTCGATAGCCCCAGATGCCCTTATCGGAACCAAGCCATCGGCCCGACGCCCCCAGGGCTCAGCGAATCACTGCAAAGGCGCGACAGCTATCCTCCCCGCAAAATAAATTTCACGAACACCTCTTGAAGGTGCATTCTGACTCTTCACAACAGAGCTCAAGCTTCAGCGACTTCCAATTGCACCAGGAGGCTTTGGACCAGCCTATTGCCCGCGCACCTGCTGCCTCTGTCCCTTCCGCGCGGCCTCAATAGAGCTTTAACCTTCAAGCTTCACTGGTGCTTGACCGCCTGCCATGGCTCTCTGCGGGCGTCTGGCACGTCGCGCGCCAGCTTTTTCAGGCCAATTCCGCGCGCTTGCATCTCCGACGGCCTCGCGGTCTTTCGTCTCGCGGGCCTCCCGGCCTTTGGTTTCCCTCAGGCCGTCCCATGAGTCAACGAGCGCATACCGACAGCAGCTGCGAGCATTCACCAAGATCCATGCAACATGGAACCAGACACAGGAAGCACCAAATGCGCAAGCATACCTGAACAGCGGCGCGATTGCTGGAGCTCGTGACCTCGTCGATGTCAAGAAAGTCCTTGTCATCGGAAGTGGTGGTCTCAGCATTGGGCAGGCGGGAGAGTTTGACTACTCTGGTATGACATGAACATCACAATAATTAATTGACAAATACTGATTCCTCTCTCAAAGGCTCGCAAGCTCTAAAGGCTCTCAAAGAAGCGGGTGTTCAATCAGTGCTCGTCAACCCCAATATTGCGACTATTCAAACCTCGCACGTGCTCGCCGATGAAATTTACTACCTGCCCGTTACCCCCGAATACGTCGAATATGTGATCCAGAAGGAGAAACCAGACGGTATTTTCCTCAGCTTTGGTGGTCAGACTGCCTTGAACTTGGGTGTGCAAATGAACAAGAAGGGCATCTTCGAGAAGTATGGCGTCAAGGTCTTGGGAACAGCCATCAAGACGCTCGAAACCAGTGAGGACCGTGACCTGTTCGCGCGTGCCCTAGACGAGATCGATATTCCCATCGCCAAGTCCATCGCTGTCAACTCAGTCGAAGAAGCTCTCGATGCCGCTGAGAAGGTTGGGTACCCCATCATTGTGCGTGCTGCGTACGCGCTTGGTGGTCTTGGTTCTGGCTTCGCAAACAACGCAGAGGAGCTCAGGAATCTGTCTGCTCGTTCTCTATCTCTGTCTCCTCAGATCCTGGTCGAGAAATCGCTAAAGGGTTGGAAGGAGGCCGAGTACGAGGTGGTCCGCGATGCGGCGGATAACTGCATCACGGTCTGCAACATGGAGAACTTTGACCCTCTAGGAGTACACACGGGTGACAGTATCGTTGTTTCTCCCAGTCAAACGTTCAGCGATGAGGAGTACCACATGCTTCGGTCTGCCTCTATCAAGATTGTGCGCCACTTAGGCGTTGTGGGTGAATGCAACGTCCAATACTGCCTACAGCCCGATGGTCTAGACTACAGGGTTATTGAGGTTAACGCTCGTCTTTCTCGTTCATCCGCCCTGGCTTCTAAGGCGACCGGATATCCTCTGGCCTACACTGCTGCAAAGATTGGTCTTGGCCACACTCTGCCCGAGCTCCCCAACGCAGTTACGAAGACGACGACCGCCAACTTCGAGCCCAGTCTCGACTACGTTGTCACGAAGATGCCCAGGTGGGATCTGGCCAAGTTCCAAAACGTCAAGCGCGACATTGGCAGTTCAATGAAATCTGTTGGAGAGGTTATGGCCATCGGACGTACCTTCGAGGAGTCTTTCCAGAAGGCTTGCCGACAGGTTGACCCCAAGTTCCTCGGTTTCCAGGGAGAGAAGTACGGCGAGAACCTCGACGATGAACTCGCGAACCCTACCGATCGCCGATGGCTCGCAGTTGGCCAGGCCATGTTCCACGAGGGCTACTCTGTCGACAGGATCCATGACCTGACCAAGATCGACAAGTGGTTCCTCCACAAGCTGATGAACATAGTGGACTTGACTAAGGAGCTTGAGGAGATTGGCAGCCTCTTCGGCCTGAAGAAGGAGATCATTCTCAAGGCTAAGAAGCTCGGCTTCTCCGACAAGCAGATCGCCAAGGCTGTGAACAGCACCGAGAATGAAGTCCGCGCCCGCAGGAAGAGCTTCGGTATCAAGCCATGGGTGAAGAGGATTGATACTCTGGCTGCGGAGTTCCCCGCCGAGACCAACTATTTAGTTCGTGATCCCCTATCCCAACCTGTGTGTTTAATACTGACTGCGTATTTAGTACACGACCTACAACGCCTCTTCGCACGATGTTTCCTTCGATGACCATGGTATTCTAGTCCTCGGTAGCGGTGTCTACCGTATTGGTAGCTCCGTTGAGTTCGATTGGTGCGCTGTTAATGCTACGCGCTCTTTGAACGCACTCGGCAAGAAGACTGTGATGATCAACTACAACGTAAGTTTTCTCCATCCGCCCCAATCAGCAAGGCTGCCTTTGAGTGCCATGTGTTACCTCAGGCTAGGCAATACAGCGCTCGACTTCGTCAAGAAAACCCTAGGCATCGCGTCCTGCAACTTGTAAATATGCTAACGTTCGTCCAACCTAGCCGGAGACATACTCCACCGATTTCGATGTCGCAGACAAGCTTTACTTTGAGGAGCTTAGCTACGAACGTGTGATGGATATCTACGAGTTGGAGACCGCCAGTGGTGTCGTCGTGTCTGTCGGAGGCCAACTGCCCCAGAACATTGCCCTCAAGCTCCAAGAAGATGGTACGTACATCCCCAACCTTAGGAATAGACCCCAGCTGACCCCTTTCAAGGCAAGGCGAAGGTGCTAGGTACGGATCCTGCCGATATCGACAAGGCCGAGGACCGTCACAAATTCTCCTCCATCCTGGACTCCATTGGCGTGGATCAGCCAGCCTGGAAGGAGCTCAACTCATACGAAGACGCCAAGAAATTCGTTGAAAGCGTTGGATACCCTGTGCTCGTCCGTCCTTCTTACGTCCTTTCTGGTGCTGCTATGACTGTCATCCGCAGCGAGGGTGAGCTTCAGGAGAAGCTGACTGCCGCGTCTAACGTCTCTCCTGACCACCCCGTTGTCATCACCCAATACATCGACGGTGCGCAAGAGATCGACTGCGATGCTGTTGCTTCAAATGGAAAGGTCCTGGTGCACGCTGTCAGTGAGCACATCGAGAATGCTGGTGTCCACTCCGGTGACGCGACGCTGGTTCTGCCCCCTGTCAACCTCGACGATCGAATCAAGGAGCGCGTCAGGGAGATCGCAGACAAGGTCGCCAAGGCATGGAACATCACCGGTCCCTTCAACATGCAGATCATCAAGCAAGAAGTCGAGGGCGAAGAGCCTAAGCTCAAGGTCATCGAGTGCAACCTCCGTGCCTCTCGATCTTTCCCCTTCGTCAGCAAGGTCCTCGGTACCAACTTCATTGACGTGGCTACCAAGGCTCTCGTCGGTCGCGACGTTCCTGAGCCTACAGACTTGATGGCCGTCAAGCGTGACTACGTGGCTACCAAGGTTCCACAGTTCTCATGGACTAGGTTGGCTGGCGCTGACCCATTCGTTGGTGTGGAGATGGCTTCAACTGGTGAGATGGCCTGCTTCGGAAAGGACCTTATCGAAGCGTACTGGGCCTCCGCTCAGTCGACCATGAACTTCCGTCTCCCGGTGCCGGGTGAGGGTCTGCTGTTTGGTGGAGACACTGAGTCTGGCTACCTTGTCCAGATCGCGAAGTACATCCACCACCTCGGCTACAAGTTCTACGCTGCGAACAACGAAGTTAAGAAGCTGCTCGAGGACAACACCGAGGGCGTTACCGTTGAGGTTATCGAATTCCCCAAGGAAGACAAGAGGGCGCTCCGTGAGGTGTTCCAGAAATACGACATCAAGGGTGTGTTCAACTTGGCCAAGTACAGGGCCAGCTCGTTGGTTGATGAGGACTACGTCATGAGGAGGAACGCAGTCGACTTTGGCGTGCCGCTGTTCATGGAGCCTAAGGTAAGCTGACTCATTCTCAAACATACAAAAACTAACAATTTGCTAGACCGCTGTCCTCTTCGCGCAATGCATGAAGGAGAAGCTGCCCAAGCAAGAGGGTATCCCCAGCGAGGTCCGATCATGGAGTGACTTCGTCGGTGGCCGGCCTTTGTAGGCAATCCGCCTCGAGCTACGCAGGAGAATATAGGAGAGTGAGGAGTCGAAGATTTGATACCACTCTGGATAAATTTTCAATACAGATTTAGGGGGTGGTGAGCCATGTCGGAGAGTATGTTCGTGTATATAGCGCCCCGGTCACGGTTGCGCCTGTTCATTTGAAGGCGTCTTTGGTATCAGTGTACGCTGTGTCTGAAAAGGTTGGTCTTCTGGTTCGTGCGAATTTTGCGAGGTGTATCTTAGTATGGTAATTGAAATGTCATCACCGTCTCATCTCTTTGTATGTCTTTGAAAGTGTACCACATGCCGCACCGAATTCGTGCATACATGATCGGCACATATACCTCATAACAGGCAGTCATGGCGGCTATGATAGCAGTGCACGGACCGTTTGGAACAGGCGCGCTTCGCGTCTCCCCAGACGATTGAATTGGAACTAAAGAGCTCCGTCCCCAAAACACACACGCACCGCGCCATAAATCTCCCTCCAGCACTCTCGACATGGCGGAAGTCTCCAAAGTAAAATATGACAGCCTGCCAGGGATTGACACAGCGCCCGATGTCTACGAAACGCCCGAACTCGCCGAGGATGTGAGTACCATTCCAGCGTCCACCGCCGTTTCCGATTCTGAGGACGACGATGATCCTGAATCTTCGGCCGTGCGACGCCAACACCTACAAACGGAACAAGCACGGAGTCGCTTCCAGCCTTCAAGAGTAGACGCGAACGGTGTAGATTTCTCGGACAACATCAGTGCACAGCGACGCTCGTACCGCACATCAACGCGCGCGCGGCGGAGAGGCGATATATTGGGGGATGACAGCGATGAAGAGAAGGAATCGTTTGAGCGAAAGCTCATGCGATTGAAGCAGGAAATGCAGGAGCTAGAGGGCGAATACCAGGAGCGAGTCAAATCAGGGGATAAGAGCAAAATCGAAGAAAGGGACCCCAAAGAAGTTATGGAATTCATATCTGATAAGGTGGACCAAATATACGCCATGCGACGGGGCGGCGTACGAGGCGCAGAACCCCAACTGGACCGAACGATCGAAAAGTTCAACAACTATGCTCCGTTCGAACCTTCCAATCGCATCACCAAAGCTATCGCGAATCAGCCGCCGCTCCCGGGCTCCCAGGTACAAAGAGCTCAACTTGAATTCGTGCTCGATCAAGCGAAACAATTCGACGAGAGGTTATCGAAGTTGGAGACAAGTCTGGGACTGGATGGGAGTACCATGCCCGAAATCGGAGACAAAGCGCCTTTTCCAGTGTTCACGACATTGGAGAAGATCGAGCAGACTATTGGCTTGGTAGGCGAAGCGAGCCAGGGCAATCTTGAGGCAGCAGGTGCCCAGATCAAGAAGATGATCGCAGACGCAGAGCAACTGAGAGAACTGCGTGCAGAAGTCTCTCGCGACGGAGAGTCACCCAATCCCGAGCAAGAAGCGAAGATCAACGCTCTCTATGGCACGTTACCTTCCATCGATAAACTATCGCCTGTCCTGCCCATGTTGCTGGAGCGAATACGGACGCTGAGGCTAGTGCATACAAGTGCATGGGCGGCAGATGATGTGCTTACTGAGCTGGAAAATCGGCAATCGCAACAAGAGGCAGAGATCAAGAAGTGGGAACAGTCGATACAGCAAGTGGAGGAAGACCTGAAGAAGTGTGAGGCCGCAATGCAAAGTAATATGCATACGGTCGGCGACTGGGTCAAAAAAATAGAGGAGAAGGTCGCTAAGCTACCCGGTGGCGATGCATGAATGAGAGATGTGAATCCGAATAAAGAGCAAGACCTGACCATTCGGCGCCATCCCCTCTGATCTGGTTATAATGTAAAATCCGACTGGGAGTGAACGGGGGAAGCAGATCATAAACAGGCACGTAGATACCCAACCTTTGTTTGACATAACATCGCACCACATCCTGTTGTTTGTGCTTTCGTGTACCACCTTCGTTTGACCCTCTCGTGAGTTCCCTCTTATACTTATTCCTCTGTATCTATCAGGGGCCATTCCTGGTGGAGTACAAAGTCACTAACACAGGGGTAAGGCTGAGACAGGGATCGAAAGACCCGACGTACGGGGACCACATCACGACTGCTATGCACGCTGAACTTGAAGTTCGATGTACCTCATCACAGATTGGTTGCGGAGCTTTCATGAGCGAGGGTATCTCAATGGAACAGTATCTACAGTAAGAAAATGGATATATATACACAACGAAATGATCGCTAAAACGCACACTATCACACACCGACCTCTTCATGGCGCCATTGCCTGAGTGGCATTCCTCCTCGGCCCGTAAATCGCCGCACAGTTTTGATCCCACGGCACCCACTCGGAATCCCGGCCTGCGGGTATGCAGTGAAACTTGCTGGGCGGCGACTCTTGCCATTTGATCTTTTCCTCCGCCGTGCCGTTCTGCAACAGGACATGCAACCCCACGCTCCCCCTCGCCTCCCTCGCATTGTGCGCATCCCAGTAGTTATACGCCGTCGTGATCGTCGGCAGTGTAGCAATCCGATTATATCCCAGATACCACATATCCTTCGTCAACAAATTCGGCTCCCCCTGGTAGCACTCCTCATTGACCTTCTCCCTCTCGAGCCCGTCCACGCCACGGAAGCGCATCGTGCCGTCCATGAAGGGCTTTGCCGTTAGCGCAACGATGCCGTTCCAGCACGAGAAAACTTGTATGGGGAGGTACAATGACCAGCGCTGGCGCGAGGGCGGGTGGTCCGGGAAGAAACCCTTATCCCAGTCGAACATGTCTTTGTAAAAGGTGTCGCCTGTCATGCTGCGCGCGATCCAGGTGTCGTACAGGCGTGGTTGCTCGGGGTTCGAGCTGTTTGCCCAGTCCATGCCGCAGGTCATGTGGGCGTTTTGGAAGTGCTGCTGGTGTACGATTTCCAGGATGTCTTCGGTGCAGATGTACACGTCGTTTGAGAAGATGATGGTGGTGTCGTCTGCGTACGCGGAGGGGTGCTCGTACAAGTCTCGTAGGGCGAGGTTGCGTAGTTCAGCGAGGAGAACGATGCGCTCTGGATTTTGGCGCTGGGGTGAAAGATCTGAGAGCTGGAGGAAGTAGGGGACGCCTAGGTCTTCGAGTTGGGGAGCGAGCGAGCGCAGGATTTCGTAGGTGCCATCTGTAGAGCGGCCCTCGACGATGGAAAGTGCGCAGTTGTGCGGTCCTAGAAAGAGTATAGCTTGCATTATGCTACCCATAAGCTGAGGGAGTATGTGAGCAACTTGGTAGAGGTCGAGCGCGAAGAAGTATTTCGGACGAGGTGGCGTGGCTGGCGCCGTTTGGAGGTACGCGTAGCGTTTAGAGATCGAGGATGTGAGCGGGCAATCAAGCTTTTGGAATGTGTTGTCGTTGGGGTCGAACATTGCTTTGATGTAATATGGTGCTACATTGAGGAGGTCTGGGTTGCCTTGCTTGGGAGGAAGTATCGATCGGACTGTTGTTGGTGTTGCTGAAGGTGTTGGCTCCACTGTCACAGTCACGATAGAAGGAATGGTTGTGTTTGCACTGTCCTTCTCTGCCGGCGACGAGCATTGTGGCGTTACATGGCTTCCCAGCTTCAGTAGACTCACTGAACTGGTGACCCGTTCAGAGCGTGCAAGAAAGAAAAGAAGAGTAAAGAATGTAGTAACAGCAACAGCCAACAAGCCAGACCGAAGGACCTTGTTGTTACTGTTGAACTGAACCATATCTGTAAAAGCTCACCCAATTCTAGAAAGACAGGTACACAATATTAATTGGGTCCACCGCAAGGTATATGAGGCCTCAGCCTGACTGGCCGCCCGATTCAATACACCTCTGTGGCATCGTTTGCAGACCCACCTCCGGCAACAAGCGCTGCGCCTCTTATGTTAGCCATGTGCGGGAGCTTGGATCGTGCTATTCAAAGTAGAGTCCGTACGTATGTCCCAGCATGCACCCTGGTCACTTGCCTACGCCTGGCATCACCAGCCGCGTGGTCCCCTGCCACATACTCAGATCTTTGTGGCGAGTTCGAGCCGGAAGCCGTCAGAATCTCCAGATGCTCAGTTCAGACCTTTCACGTTCTCTTGCAAACGCTTCAGCTGCATCCCCTTATCAGTGAGGATTTGCATGCCGAGGTTGGGCTCAGCCAGCCTAAAAGTGATCAGATTTGCGGGAATCGACATTTCTTGCCTAGCCTTCGACACTATGACATGCTGAGTACACTTTTAGTGTTGGGCCTAGAGTAAAGTGGGGATGTCGATGGGAGCTTGCCACTCAGCCATGGTGTTGGCAGTACTTTCCCAAAAGAGGGCCTAGATGCTCATGCTACGTTCAGTACAACTTGCCTCGTCCTCGTTCAACAGCTGCTAGAATTAAGAACGAGTTTTGTACATACAGCCCTATGCTTAGACTTTAGATTGTCAACAAGGTTCGAAGACGGAGTGAGCCCGAATGCGGGAGCATGATGAGCCTGCTGCCGTAGCCTGGTATGGACTAGAACTGAAACCCGCCATAATGTTTACGTCGGGCGCAATGCGTGTTCTTTTCAGAGTCGCAAGACTCGGGGAGATTACGCCAATCATGTATCGCATGAGGCATCCGGAAGCGATTCAATCAAGCTTTGTAGAGCCTAGCTCCCGCGCGCCATCAAAGATCTGCTGTTAGGGGCAGCTTTTGATTGCAAGCATGATGCCGACTTCGTTCGATAGTGCAGACAGCCACATGTTCTGGTCTCCGATGGCATGATACCACGGAATCCGATACTCGAAAAGCCATTCCCTCTCGAGTTCCTACATGAGCACAGCACAGTGAATGGTCCTGTCCTGTCCTGTTCCTAGGACGTGGTTTCGAAAAACCTTCCGCAGGGGACTATGATATCTCTAATCAGCAAATCCTGACGAAAATAGCGTGCTCGCTACTCGTTGCTCGTTGCTCGCTCGATTTCGCTCCTCGTGCGGCGCGAGGCGTCGCTAGCGTAGGTAATCGGTGATTCGGCGTAATTCAACAGCAGACGCGTCACCGAGTTACGCAGCACGCAGGTACGCGAATCAAAAGCATTTGCGTTGGTGGACGGGATTTGATTCGAAATAGGACGAGTACATTGGGTCGCAGATTTGTTCCGTCCTACAATTGAGACTGCTCCTTTTCGTCGTTAATGAGCACGTATCTGTACCTTGCCTTCCCCTCTTCAAAATCCACGACGCCCTGATTGGCTTCGCGCATCGGGCGTTGCTGTATCCACGGCTTGATGCCCTTTGTTGCAGCAAACTGCAACATCTCTTCGATGTCCTTGGGACTGCCAATCTGACTGCCTCCGATCTTGCACCCCTTTGCGATCAGAGCAAATGCTGCGATAGGAGGAAGATCACCCTCTGGGGCGCCCACTTGTATAAACGTGCCGTTCGTGCGGAGAAGTCTCAAATAACCTGAAAGCGGCATGTCTGGCGAGGACACGGTTGAGATGATGAGGTCGAGCGTGCGTGAGTGCTTCTTCTCCCACTTCTCGTCCTCGCTGGTTGCGATGTAGTCAGTTGCGCCTAGAGCCTCTGCGTCCTTGGCCTTGTTCCTTCTCCTGCTAATTGCGACTACTTTATCGCATCCGAGTGCTTTCGCGAAAAGCACGCCGAAATGTCCCAATCCGCCCAATCCTACAATTCCAACCCTCTTCCCGGGTCCAGCACCATTGTTCTTCAGCGGTGCGTACACAGTGATACCTCCACACATCATGGGTGCTGCATCTGCACTCTTCACTCGCTCTGGTATCTTGACCGTAAAGTGCGCCGAAACTCTAGTGTAGTCCGCGTAACCGCCCATACTCCAATAGTTGTGCTCCCTGTACAGCCCATTGTATGTTCCGACGAAGCCTTTTCCACAATGCTGCTCCATTCCACTCGAGCACTCCTCGCAGTCATCTTTGAGACAGCTTGCCGCTTGGGCGCCGACTCCAACGCGATCCCCAATCTGAAATCGCTGAGCGGCAGGGGACGATCCTCTTCGTACGACATGGCCGACGATTTCGTGGCCAACGCAAGTGGGATAGTGCGTCGCGCCCCAGCCTTCGCGTAGAGTGTGGATATCTGTGCCGCATATCCCGCAATGCGTAATCTTTATGTCGATGTCGGTCTCGGCGAAGGGCTTGGGAGTGAAAGCTTCCCATCGCATGTTCCCCTGCGCAGATTTGGAATCATGTCCAACCCAGCCATGGAACGTGTCGGGCGAGGACGACATCTTGTATGGGACTTTCGAGATGGGATAAGATTCCCTCGGCTTTCTGGGCGCAATACGGTAATCGCTCAACGAGAGATCAGTTGGAGTGAATGTATACAATGTTTTGGTTCGCAGCCGCGATGTAGAATAGAAGGAACATTACGGGGAGGTGCTATGCGCCGACGGCGTCGCATAGTTCGGCTGGTAGACATTATCCGAGGTCGGTTCCTAGCATGTGTGTCGCCCCGCTGGGTCGATAATTCATGGGGACCGCGGTTGTGGAGATCTTATCTCCACTTTATCTCCATTGATTGATCTACGTCAGTCCTACGCGAGTCATGCAATTGAAATGGGGAATCCGATTAGACCCCAGGTACCAAATACCCCTCGTCATTGTTACTGTTCAACTGGACCACATCTGTGAATACCAAGATCAACCATTGACAGCCAATCACGCCGACACCACACACGTGGTGGAACTGGCATTCTGAATGGGTTCCTTCCCCGGAACTCACGTATCCTCTGTTCGTCTGAACATACCGCACGTAGTTCCAACCGAATATCACACCGAATGTCACACTGGGAGCCTAGAGGCAACCTCACTACATCCACTCCCAGTCGTTATACAGTTCGTGGAAGGCTCTCCTTCCAGTTCAGTCCATTTGGTCAAGATCAAGCCGCATAGATAATCGAATTGGCGACCTTGCGAACTCGACTTCACCAAAGCCAGGTGAGTGCATAGCCTTAGCATCCACATCTCCCAGAGCGCTACTGTCTTGCACCATCACATTGATGTCCGTGGTATGATCTGAGGGCCTAAGACGATTCTCCGAACGCTGCGTCACTGGTGTGATCTCGTGAATAGGACCCTGATAATGTTACCTCGTCTTGAGAAGCTGGTGTACGTGGTGATGACCACCAAGAGCTTGGTAACACCGGTCTCGGTATGCAATCGCCTCTCCCTCGTCAGCTTCACAGTGAGCTGCCGGCCATTTGTCCTCATTATGCACCAGGCAAGTCGCAACTTGAATGAGAAGAGTCCCATAATTTCGTATGTTGGAGATGTTGAGACGGACACCATCAGAGGCAGCCCATGCAAGTTGGTGTAATCTGAAGAATGGATGGGATTCAGCGTAGATCAGTGCACTTGTCCTCAGCAGCGTAACTCCAGGGAACTTTGTAACCGCAAGTGTCGCGTCGCTTTCTAGCAGATCGGTGCCTTGGTTGTTGACTGGATAATGGCGGACTCGAAGTGGCATGTGTTGGTAGACGATAAGACGCAGCTCTGATGGCAATCGTAAGAGTGGAAAGCATGCGGGTCCTCCAGCATCACTCTGTAATACTGTTAGTTCGAACCACGGGCTTTGAGCTAGAGGCTTACGTCAATATTTGGCCTGGTAAAGATTGCCATTCTGTGTTCCATAGCTTGCGCAACACCTGCCTTGCGTGTCGAGAAGTTTCTCCCGGGCGGCAAGACTCTCCGTTCTTAGATGTAGCCTGGATGGACTCACCATCGGATACAGTTTCACTTCGGGGCCTTGAACATGTACCCTAGTAGATAACGGGTGGGCATTCGGTTAGTGAGGACACATGCAGGTTAGAGATGGCCACACGATATGATGTGTATTGACTATGGAAGTGAGGTCAAAGTTATCTATCGACTATCATGATTAGCGGGCTATGTCGGACAGTAGTACTTCATCGGTACTGTGCTCGAGCTGCATTGAATTAAGAACGCCGAGACCTGGCTAAGCACTATCCCAGCAAACCAGAGAGCCTGGGTAACCCACAATCGGCTTTTCTGCTTGCTGTACCACGTGCTTGGAACGGCACTCGCGTACCAAGAAGGCGAGGTCGCTCACACGTCAACGATAACAAAATCGCACTCTGCAAAATCAAACGCGGGGATTATTCGGTACACGCCTCCAGCCAATTGCCTATCAATCGTGCTGATAATATCCGTTTCGAAGACACCCCCCCCCCCCGAGCGTTATGCCCGGCCCCTGGGGGAGGACGAGGTCTCCCCTCTTGGGCGGTTTCCGTCGGTCTCCTGATGGGTTGGTGGGGCTGCCTTCCATTTGGCTGGCTGCCGGCTCGCGGTTGCGTTTGATATAGGCCTGCGGGGGGCGTGCGGTGCAACGTGGTATGAGTTTAGAGTGTTTGCAGGAGGCCCTTCCTAGCAATGGGCCCGTTTCGTGATCTTGACGGCCTGATTCACGCTCTCTTCCTTTGTGAGGAGCTGGCGATAAGTGAGCAGATGGTTGAGGAGATTGAAGGCATTTGGTCTGGCGGGGGGAAGGTACGATGCGATGTTGAAATGTTTGCAGGAAGCTTACTGGTAACAGGCCTCTGTCATGACCTTACCGGTCTGGCGCACGTTCTTGGTCTTTGTGAGGAGCTGGCGATGAGCGAGCAGATGGCCAAGGAGGATTGTCGCGTCTGCGTCGCAACATCCGAGAGGGAAGGAGCGACTTTCTTAGCGTTCATGATGATGAACCCAGCACGAAGCCTGAGCAAGATAATCTTACTGGTTCGTAGGAAGGTGCGCTACCGGTTGTTACCCTCGCTGGTCATGACTTCGCTCGATCGCCATCCACCTTGCAGCTTTTTATATGCGAGATCCATATGGTCCCAAAATGCTCTCTCACGCCGAAGAGATCCGCTGGAGATTCGCCGACATGGCCAAGGCATGCCTGCGTCTCGTTTCCTCATCTGATGCACCCAAGACCGTTGAAGCAGCCAACGCTCTTCTGTCAAAAGCTACGGGGGAGAACGCCGACACCTGGCTAAGCACCATCACAGCAAACCAGTCAGCCTTCGTAACCCATAATCGACTTTTCTGCTTACTATACCACGTGCTTGGAACGGCACTCGCGTACCAAGAAGGCGAGGTCGGTAAAGCATTCTGTCAGGTAGAGGGTCTAGAACAAGCTTTCTACTCTCTGCGAGGTGTGCCAGCCCGCTATCAGTCAACTATGCCAAACACTGACCAAAATAGTGGCAGCGCATGCCGATCTCCTTCAACTACAAGCCCAATTACGCAATCAGATGGCTAACCGCCTTAGACTGTCTTTAGCTGCCTCAGACCCAATAGACAATGCACACGCCGCTACTACCAGCTTTGCACGACATGTTATTATCGTTTCCATAAGTTTTGTGCCCACGTCCCATGGGAACAAAGTGGGGATTTTTAACTAGTTCAAATGTTTGAGAGATTCTAATTACTATATAACAGATGCTATTGGCTGCCCAACGTTAGTAGAGGTAACATGGGAATGGAAGAGGTAATATGGGACCAGATATAGGTTAACCAACGTTAGGCAGCTAATAGCGTCTGTTATATAGTAATTTGAATCTACTAGACATGTGAATTAGCCTAAATCTCTACTTTATTCCTATGGGACGTGGGCACAAAACTTATGGAAAGCACTGATGATACATTAAGCCGTAAGCGCAAGCGCGTTAAAAAGGTGGACTTGTAAGTACTACGCGCCACTACTGAGAATGGAGGTATTAACTGTTTGGATAGACTAAGCGTGAAGCGTATAACGCAGAAGCTTACAGACTCTCTAAGAGAGGGTACTTACTGGCGCAAAGTCCCCGAGCTTGCCTAGGCAGTAGCAAAGGAAATAAGAAGGTAAGAGGCCTAGATGCGGAGCGGTGGCAGTAGGGATAATATAACTATAATTAATAGTTTCTGTAAGTCTAAGCTAGCATTAAATATATACATTGTCTAGCCTCTTCTATCTGCCTTGCCTTCCTGCTCTTCTTATAACATTACATCCGCCTATTGCGGACATCACCCTATGTCTCAAGTACTGTAAAGGGATTGATATAGATTTCTTAAAGCAGGCCGTAGAGTTGCTGTGCTGTGTCTATCTAGCGGTCCTTAGGGACGTCAGCAACAAAACACCTAGCCTAAGCAGTTTAAAAGCCTCCTAACTTAAGTAACAGCAGAGCGTAGCAATCCCTAACCTTATGCTAATACAGACCATAGTTTGTGTCGCAAAATACCATGTACAGTAGACGCAGCGCTGGCCACAAGCCAACCTCAACTCTATATGTCCCTGGTGTTGCTTCGCTCGTCGTCTTTGCCCCCGCTTCGAAAGACAGCGGTACGCGTAGTGTAGCCTGCCCAGACTAGTTCTATAGCGACTCTTTGAGACTGCAGATGCTCTGTTGGTGTAGGGCGGTGGCGTGTTTCCAGTCCGCCCGCTCTTCTGTGGTCTATGGTCGCTTGGTTATGTACAACTCGCACTATACAGGGACACTGTTTGGGCCTGTCTCCTGGAGTATAGGCGGGCTAGGACTATAGCATTAACTTTAGCACTATAGTAATCCAGTTGCTCTTCTCCCTATTGCGCGCAAATGAGTTCATATGCGGCTTGTAGTTTGAAGCAGGGGGTGTTGGAAGTAATGTAGGGCTGGGCAATGTTGATTACATTGAATGACTCCTTGGTCTGGTATCCCAGTTTCTATGAGCAGATTATCTCGTTCCTTCCAGATCTCTATGACTGCGTCCTTGTCGCCCTTGGTCTTTCACCATACAAGTATCTCTTTATACTAATATTATCCTTTAGTCTCTTCTTCACCCCAGCACCCTTTATGAGTGGTATTTTGTGTTGATTGTATTTATTAGTAAGATGCCGGTCCATGTCTAGCTTGTTTGCAAAGGGAAACATATATTGTATTTGTGAGTAATTTTAGTGTAGGATTGACCGTAGTCCTAAATGGCAGAAAATGTAGGCCTGTCTGGATAGCGCACGGATAACTCCTACTTTATTAATGTTGAATGGTAGAATTGATGGCGAAAACTCTGCGTCTACTGCAAAGATATTGTTCCAGATACTGTGCTTTTCATACGGAGCATCTTGCGTTTAGATTAATTGCTTCTGTGACGCCTGCTGATTGGGGATATTGTAGGCGTTTCTTATGGTACTGACACCCTGAGAATTTGTTGCAGAACCCGGTGTTCTTATTAGTTGGCTTCTGTCTTCCCAGCATGCGTTTAATACGGAGCATCTCTCTTTTAGGTTGACATACTCAAGATTGTCCATCTGTCGGGAACACTTGAGGCATATGTAGAGTGATATTGTTGGACGTTGGGAGTCGCTCTTAAAGGAAAGTAAGACAGTCTTGAAGACGTGTAAAAGGAAAATAGCCATTACACTGTACATCCTTAATATTCTCTTCTGGACTAGCAAGAGACGCGCTTGTGTATGTAGCGTTCTTGGTGTGATGTCTATGTCTGCTTGAGCCCTGACAACGTCGCAATGTATTGAGAAAGGAGTGTAATATATCGCCTTCGTGTAGAGCGCCCTTGACTAGACAGTGTCTAGCATATTGGCGCGGCTGGAAGGGCGTATCGAAATTAACGGAATAGGTATAGTACGGAATGATATTGGTTAGTATGAGTACGGGACTTCCTGTGAACTTTCTCTGGATAGTAGGGTCTATCTTTCTAAAAGTATAATGTTTGTACCTTTGCATCGGACTGGCAACGCTGTCTTTGGTGTAGATGCGCTCGAGCGTGATGGGTAAGCTCCCATTTGGTGTTATTGAGATCGGGAGAAGCTGCTCCTTTTGGTCTCTCCATCTGAGCCGCAATACAACCGCCGATAACCAATAAGCCCCTGAACGCCAATCTGGATGTCCTGGCGGGGTATGTGTGAAACTGGTATCTGCGGACTTCCAGTCAGGTTAAGAATATATGGGACAATGCTTTCGATGTCGTCGTGAGCCTACAATTCCATAAGTAATGAGATAAGAAAATAATAGAGCTACACACCTCAAGAGCATACCTGCAAAATACAGGTATCATACCGGTTACGGCCTTGTCATAGCGAGACCAAAGCGAGAACTCGAATGGAGCATCATCTCGGAAGCTTGCATCCTTTACACCCAATGCTGAAGAAAGGTATCGCTCCTGTCCGTTACCACCATTACCGTTGCGATTACTCCGCCTCGGTCTCTTCGTCAAGCCTCTTGATGTATTCCTCGTCCACATCGGGTTCGCCTTCTTGGTCACTGTCGTTGTCGCTGTCGCTATCTTCATCTAGAATCACAGGACCCGCATCTTCTTCATTGGTCTCCTAAACCGATTGACGTGATTGCCGTCTTTGGCTGGTAGCATTCTCGAAGGCTTTGATGTCTGAGGATCCGGTTCTCCTTCGTCGGTGTCGCAAACCACTCGATGTGATTGCCGGCCTCCCTTAGCTGCAGTCGCTCGCCTGCTACGTTTAGGAGCTGGTTGAAACTCTTCGTCATCGAGTGTTGTGTCGTTCTCGACTGATGGCTGTGCGTGCTGGGCGCCCGGGCGGCCTCGTTTACGAGTCATTCTCAGCATTAGATGACTAGGTAATCGGCTACATCTGTGAATTGAGAGGTAGCGTGACTTCGAGAGATGCCGTTGGCTTGTGGGGAGTGGGGAGAGGTCTGTACGAAGATAACACACTGTAAGGCTGTAAAGGTATCTGGACTCACTTACGTGTAGCTTGACATTAGCCGCTGCCAGGTATGACATACGGCCAATCGCACCTTCCTGGGATAAACTGTGAACAAGGATAGATCTTCCTTATAAGGTGATAGGCAATTGAATTTCATATGTTGCCTCTCCAGAGAGCCATGAGATAGAGACTTGATAGACGAGAGGATTTAATTGTGGCTATGTACCTATGTAAGAGCGAGCTTTAACATGATATCATCATGTCTGACATGCTAATCATCATCATGACTCTGCAGATGTTCGACATACATTTGCCTGACGGTGAAAGTTATCTCGTGCACGGAAGAGGTAAAATCTGTGAAAGTAGTACCTAACCGACCACATCTTCATGAGTCCACCCATTTTCGTACAAGCGGTCTCGCCCTGTCTCGAGTTCCGTGGCAGGTTTGGAAAGCTCACATCCTTGCCCTTGCCTCCAACATATACACGCTTTGGGAGATTGGGTACTGCGAGATAGAGCAGGTCGCTCATCACGACTCCCTTTTCTAGGTCAACCATGATGCTGCAGGGCAACTTGTAATAGGTATTGTCGAACTCGACGCGAATTACAGCTGATGCGATATTGGATGCTCTGGATGGAGGGTGTTTTGTTAAACAGGCCGAATGGAAGGATGGCTGCTTGAACTCAGGGTCTGCGGGCTTGACATGGTTGACATGCTGGTAGACGCCCTGCAAGCCGAATAAGATGCAGCGGCATACTGGGCAGAAGAAGACTTCTTTGTCCTCAACTCCATGATTTCGGGTATGCGCCTGCCAAATTTCCTGCCCAAATTTCGTAATCTCGATGTCGTCCTCGCAGCGCGTGCAACGTGCATTGTTAGGAACTACTACCGCCCAATCGGTCTCTGTCAGGAATCGAAGGAACTCGCTCAATGTATTCCGGAGCCGTGGTTGATCTTTCGCGAATCTTCCTAGCGCTGCTGGGGCCAAGGAATACGTCCGGTTTGTTCTCGTATCATTATACCAGTACCTCTGATACCTAGATACTGATAAGATATTAGGACTAAACGATGATAGCTTTGTTCTCCATAGCCGTGCAAAATCTTTCCATAGAACACTCTGCCCATAAATCCAACCACGGAAGCGAAGACCATCAATATAGATGAAGTAGGCACCCTGTTCAACGATAAGCCCCCCAGCAGCCTTCGAGACGGGGCCTCGTAGCCCGAATAAGCTTTCTGCTGTTGACTGCAACTCCAGTAGCTGGAACTCGTGGAGGGACGAGAATGAATCGTCTGCATTAAAATTGGGATGTTCATAGGCTTCGCTCACAGCTTCTTGTCTGATAGGTGCCGCGCTGGTCAGAAAGTGGTACGGGTTTGACTATCTAAGGCGCCTATACGATGCCTCGGCCCTGAGACGTCAGCAAACGTGTGTAGAAGCAGCCTTTTGCACTGTTAGTGTATGAACTGCAATGCAGCTGCTCTGAAAGGCACTATGGTTACGTGGCATTGGATATGGCTTCTGTATGCTTGCAAATAACCACTGTCGTATGGTCTACATCAACTGAAGGGTTCGTTGATTGTCGCATAGGGAGAAGGGGTTTGCGATCAGAAGTAACAGTAAACAGCCTCATGCCAATCTCAAACACGTGGACACAAGCGTACAAACATGCCATCGAGCGCACCGGTGTCCGTTCGCTGGGGCTGCTTGCCCACATCGGGCGTTCGACTTTTCCTGAATATTCCTTCACGTCATAATGGTCAGGGCCATACTGCAGCTGGAATCTGGACCCTACTAATGCAAGCGATGGTGGGTTTATTAGTGGTGTGAGGTCCACAAGTGCAGGAAGAGCTCAGCTAGATAATCATATGCTTCCCATTTGCATCTACGAAAAGCCGATACCTTGAGTCAGCCCATCCTTGACGTCCGTAAAACTGTCTCCGTAGGAACATAACGCAAACCTGTTCCAAAAGTCGATGTGTGCGCGCTAAACCCGTTACTGAGCAATCGTACTCCAGACGTGCATTTTCCGCAGGTACAAGTCTCTAGGCAGAGGCTTTATGCCAGCGAATACCCATGTCGTGGACGTACGGCTCGGGGGCAGCATGTGACCGCAACGTCTACTTGCCAGAATTGTAGCGGGAGCCGCCAGCGCCGTCGTTGTAGTACGTGGAGCCCTTTTGCCCTGTTAGCTGCGCCTTGGGGATGCTGCACAACCAAGCTTACATTGGGGTTGCTGTAGTAGTAGCTACCGTCGGAGTTGGAGTAGTGGTATGAGTTCGAGTTGGAAGCACCAGTTCCGTAATCGCGGTGGCAGTAGTGGTTGCCCTAGATGCGTGTCAAATGAAGGGCTCTCGGCGAGCTTGTTCGACATACCTGGTCGTTCGTGCCAGAGCTGGTAGTCTGGTAGTTGCCGGAGCCGGAGCCGGAGCCGGAACCAGAGTTGTTGTTGGAAGAGCCCTTGGTCATCTTGAAGGTCTTTGGTATCTGACTGTTGGTGGAATCGAGTGGGGGTGTCGGTGCTGTGTAGTAGCCGTCTAGAGTGGGGTTTCTGGCTTTATATAGGCACGGCAAAAGGTGAAGCTGCGAGCGATTTCAACTGCACGGGTCAAGCAAGCGGGGCACTTTCCTTGGAGCGGCTGGTCGAAGCTAACGCATTCGCGAACTGTCGCGATTCAACAAGTCGTCTCGTGACAATTCCCCGGTCTATGGCCGCGCATGAGAATTCCCAATTAGTACCTGTCGATAATCCTCAAGAGTGTTGTGTCGCTGTTGTGTCTAGACGGACGTAGTCAGTCCAATCGATGTACCTCTCTTTCCCTTCTCCTTTTGTTGAGCAGGTGCGCCTATGTTGGTGTTCGGAAGGAGATAGTCTAGTCTTCATAGGCGGGTTTCCCCCACCCTGAGAATGCATCACTCTTCTACTCAACACCAGCTTTAGCATGGTCTCAATGCCTTCGCGCCACGATGACTACAGACAACATAGAACGTATGCTTGATGGAGGCCTGTTAAGCGTGTTCTTGCGACGAGTGGAAGAACATCTCTGTTCAAAGAAACGCATGGGTTGGAACATGAATGTCTAAAAGCCTGGAGTGTTCGGTGACCAGGTAGGACCTCGGGACTAGCGTGATCACGTGATCTCGCGTTTTGGCGGGCGCGTTCCAGGCTTATTATGCTCGTCACCAGGCCACTTCCATTGTCATCGTGGGGCTGCCAGCTGCCTGCAATAATGGCACTCAACCCACGCAGCCCTTCCAAACACAATCAAATGATCACACGCTTCATCAAGCAGTCAAAACCCACAAAACTTGATGACGTCAAAGAACCACCGGCGAAGAAGCAGAAACTCGATGACTCGCCCTCGAAGAGGCGAAGTCCACGCAAAGCTGCGAAGTACGCAAACCGCGAGGTACCAGACTCAGATCTCGAAGATGGTGACGAACCGATAGAGGAGACCAGTGAGCCACATAAGACGGATCTAGAAAGTGCATTGCCGCCGATCAAGAGTGACGAAGAAGCGATTGCGGAGTATGAGGCCTTCAAAGCATCGCAAGAAGATACAAAGGAGGAGACCGAGGAGCGACTGAAAGATCGAAATTGGGTGCGAGGGAAGAGCTCAATATACGTAGATGCCTTCAACTTGGCATTGGATACGGTGCTCGACGAGGAGAGTCACTTGTTCGATGAGGCTGAGATGGAAGTGTTTAGGATCTGGAGAGGTTTGGATTACGAAGCTCAGTATCTGTATGAGCTTCCATAACAAAGCTCAATGTGTCGTTCTGGCTGACGCTCCAGTACTTAGGTATGTGCGCTTCTTTCTACGCAAGACATCGGCGTGGCATCGCATAAAGAACATCGGCTACCACAGCGACATTTCGAACCTCGAAACAGCGATCGAAACACTACAGCGAACATTCGACCTTCCTGCAACCTCCGCACCGGTAGAAACGCACCCTGGCGAGTGGGAACCGCCAGAAGGCACGACGCTGGGCTCTTCTTTCACGTTCGCGGATCGGTCTGAGGAAGAGATCACAACACTTGAGCAAGCATCATCGCTGTTGAAATTGGACGAGCTCAAAGCGCTTGCGAAGGAAGCAAAAGTGCAAGGCAGAAACAAGAAGGAGCTGGTCAGCGCCCTGCGACGGACCAGCCGGCGGCAAGTGGGCCTAGGCTTCGTCGGCTTGAAGCGTTCGGACACAGAAAGCTCACGACGATCATCTGCTTCTGGGCTGGAGACGCCGGATAGCGAGCCATTAGAGGATCTATCGTCTGATGCAAATCGGGATGCACACTTTACCCGCAAAATCATGAATGAGACGGGCCCTTGCATCCGCCTTTCACTTGCACCACTCAAGCTCTTCGAGCGCGTTCATCTGGTCTTCTACCGCTCGACTGAGTGGACAGACAAGTCACTCACGACCATCATTCTCGCGAAAATTGCGCGTCGTAACTTCCCGGAGTACATCGTCTCCCGCTCTGCCAACATCTTCTCGTCGCGCTCTTCGCTCCTCGAATTCGAAGCATCGGTACGGACGCAGTTCCGCATTGACAACATATTAGAATTCAATGGTAGAGTGACTGCAGCGGGCTATCAGGAGATCATTGACATCTTCGATGAGGTCTATCCACGTTGGAAAGTTCTCCTACAAGAAGAGCAACACAAAGAAGACAGTATCTATCACAGCGGTGAAGGTGCCTATCTGCGTCGGCTCTCACCGGCATGGGTTTACACACGCATTATTCACAAAGCCACGGCGGTCATCGCCCGACGAAAGGAACACAAGCGCGAGCACGAGTTGGTCACAGAATTCCTGCAGCAACGCCTCTTCCACCATTCTCGGCGAGGGGCGTGGTACCAGCGGAAGGCATTACTGGAAGAGCACTACTTGGGCGCACTCACGGATGCGGAAGGTCGCAGCGATGATGCGCAGAAGAAACACTGGAAGCACATTGCACTCCAGACTTGCGAAGCAGGGTTGCAGGACAACCTCGTGCACATTATCCACCACTATGATCTGCAGAAACGAATCACAAAGCTTGAAAAGAGTCTCAAGACAGTCAAGAGAGCGCAACATGACTTCTCTCACGTGCGTCTGATAAAGCCTATTGAGGTTACCTTCGAAGGCATTCGTATCGAACATCAAGTCCCGCTGCTTAGACGGAGTGATAGCTCCGCCTTTACCAGCTCTGGGAGACGTGGAGCGAAGACAATATGGGTCGATCCGCGAGAAGGCGG